>CM052883.1:144120527-144388181 GCA_028534135.1 Potos flavus
TGGATTTTTCTTAGAGTTATTAATTTACTAGCTTACTGGGGCGCCTGGGTGGCTCAGTGGGTTAAAGCCTCTGCCTTCGGCTCAGGTCATGATCTCAGGGTCCTAGGATCGAGCTCTGCATCAGGCTTTCTGCTCAGCAGGGAGCCTGCTTTCCCCCTCTCTCTGCCTGCCTCTCTGCCTACTCGTGATCTCTCTCTCTCTGTCAAATAAATAAATAAAATCTTTAAAAAAAATTTACTAGCTTACTATTTTTCTAGCATCTCAGGACTTCCTTCTGGTATCATTTTTAGTTTCTGTATTCTTTAGAAATTTCTTTCATGTAGGATCTATTCATTGTAAACTCTCAGTTTTTTAAAACCTTTTTCTTTTTAAAGATTTTATTTATTTATTTGAGAGAGAGAGAGAGAGAGCATGCACAAGGGGGGAGGGGCGAGCAGCAGAGGGAGAGAGAGAAGCGGGCTCCTTACTAAGCAGGGAGCCCGATGTGGGGCTGGATCCCAGGACCCTGGGATCATGACCTGAGCAGAAGGCAGACACTTAACCAACTGAGCCACCCAGGCACCCCTCAGTTTTTTAAAATCTTAAAGTAGCTTTCTCTCACCCTGCTTTGTGAAAAAAATAGTTTTGAGCATATATAATCGTAATCCTGATAATTATTTTTTTTTTATTCCCATGACTTCTGCCAGTGTTGCTATTGAGTAGTCTGCTATTTATCTAATGTTGGTACCCCATGGGTGATCTTATCTCTCTTGCTACATTTTTAGATTTTCCTTTCTCTTTAGAATTTTGTACTTCTACTACATTGGGTATAGGTTTATTTTGATTAATTTGGGTACATTTTGTACTTTATCTGTGGATTCAGTGTTGAAAAATCGTTAGCCATTATCTCCTCAAATATCGTCTCTCAGCCATTTTCTCTTTTCTATTCTTCTGAGATTCCAATTATAAGTATACTTATTCTATTTTGCTTAGTTTTAAGTCTCTTCTTCATATTTTTTATCTTCTATTTTTCCTCTGATGCATTCTGAGTACTTTTTTAAAATCTAACTTCTGGGGGCGCCTGGGTGGCTCAGTTGTTAAGCCTCTGCCTTCAGCTCGGGTCATGATCCCGGGGTCCTGGGATCAAGCCCTGCAATGGGCTCCCTGCTCAGCGAGAGGCCTGCTTCTCCCTCTCCCACTCCCCTTGCTTGTGTTCCCTCTCTTGCTGTGTCTCTCTCTGTCAAATAAACAAAATCTTAAAAAAAAAATCTAACTTCTAATTTAGTAGTTCTTCTGAATTTATTCTATTTAATGTATCCATTGACTTACATTTTTTTATTTCTCAAAGTTCGTTTGGTTCTCTTTCAGAATAAACTTTTCAGTCTTGTTGCTTGCTTATTCCTGTTATTCATTCATGTTTATTTCTTTGATTTTTAAATGGTTATTTTATATTCACTGTTAGATGGTTCCAATATTTGAAGTTTATAAGAGGTGTCTAAATTTGCTGACTCTTTTGATGGTTTATTTCCTTGTGTTTTTGGCACTCTGATTATAAGCTTATATTTAATCTTAATATGAAAGGAAACTAATGCCTTAATTGGGTTTGTGTTCCTCCAAATAATAGCTCCATTTGTTCTTACAAGAAGCTAGGCTAAACTATGGTCTCAGGATCTTCTTTCAGGTTCCTAGTCTTATCTTGGGAATTTTAAGTTCCCCTGCCCTAAGAGCTGCTTATCCACACCCCGGTTTCCCAACCATAAAACTTGTGTGTTAGTACTGCTGTTGCTGAAATTTTCTTCTTTGCTTGTGCTTATCACTTGGGTTTTGGCTCACAGCTTTTGCTTTTCTTTTCTTTTTTTTTTTTGGTGGGGGAGGGGACATAAGGGCAGGCAGTGGCCTTTGATTTTTGTTACTTCCTGTAGCAGCACCCAGTCACAAAATATTTTTTGACCCTCTTTCTTTTTTTGTTTTCTAGCAAGAGAGCCTTCTATATTATCTAATCTACCATATTGCCATTAGTGGAACTTCCTTTTTATTTTTTAAACCATACATAAAACATTCCTAAGTTTTATATATATAAAAAATTCAAAACAAAACAGAACCAGAACATTATAAAATAAAATTGCCCTTACCTGAGAGGGACCTATAGGTTTTTGGGATTTTTATAATGAATTAGAATACAAGTGGTAATTCAAAATCTTAAAAGAGAAACAATTTTAAGATATTTTAAAGTTATATATTAAAAATAAGACTGATTTTTAACCTATTATAATTTATATTTAAGTAGAAGTATTTATAATATTTTGGATAAATATGAAATGGCCAACTTTGTAGATTTTCTGAAATGGTTAATTTTACAAATGTATGTGTGGATGCTATCAAAGAAAAATAAGTTTTCAGTGTGTTCAAATATATGTACCAACTAAGTCTTAAGTACAAGGTATAAATTTAAATAAGGGGATAGGATGATTTTATTGTTGTATATCCTGGCTGTGATGTGGTTACGTGTGTTAAAATCCATAGAACTATATAGCAAAAACAAAAAAAGGAACTTCAATTTAATGTATGTTAATTTAAAAATAAAATTTTCAGGATTTTTAAGAAAGAACTTTTGCTGTTTTATTAAAAATAAAATTAAATGTTTAGGTTCTTAAAAAGATTCTATGAAGTTTATTTTATATTATAAATTTTCTTGACCAGTTTCATTTTGACCTTACTCCAATTTTGAGACTTAAAGCATCATTCCTTTCAGATAATGCAGAATCTAGTATTCGTTATATTAGGCCAGGGTTTCTGCACCTCAGCACCACTGACATCTTTGTTTTGGGGGCTGCCGTGAGCATTCCAAAATATTTAGTAGTACCCCTACCTTCTCTCCATTAAATTCTAGTAGCACTCCTCTCTCATTTTTGACAACCAAAAATATTTCCAGACATTGCCATTGCCATATATCCCAGGGAGGCAGTGTGCATGCGCGCATGTGTGTGTGTGTGTGTGTGTGTGTGTGTGTGTGTGTGTGTGTCTGTAAAGCCAAGTCACCACTAGAGCTAACCACCATACCAAGCCTAAGTTGCTCAAACTTTTTGGAATACGTATTTCTTCATTTTCAAAGTTTGTCAACCCAGTATTAGCCGTATGATGTGCATTATGGTAAGAGTTATGTGTATATAATCTGTCTACACCAAAACATCTTTTCTAAAATTATATAATGCTACAATAGTCCATACCCAACTCATAAAATTAAGAACCTTTATTTGCATTAAATCTTTATAAAATGAGAATTTTAGAAGTATTCGAAGGGTGAAAAGTACCTGTCCCATAATGACAATCTTAATTAACCAGTACATGAGTGTAATCAAGGGTAAGATGAGGAAACTACATAATGGTAATCTTTGTTTTGCCCTGAATGTATTCTGGTGCCTTGGCAAGTCATTTAACAAAAATGTTTATTTTCTTAATCGATAGAATGGAAATTATTTAACCTGAATTGTATGGGTTAACACAGTTGGAGAAATGTGAGATTTATTTAAGACAAACATTCCATAAAAATGTTAAGTGCTTTAATCAGATACTTAAATTTTTTCCAGCTATTAAATAATAGAAGAAAATGGAATTGAATATACCAGCATGGAACAATCTAATGATTCCCTAAGAGTCAACCATAATGATTCCGAAGAATCAAAAACAGATTCTCAAGTATATGAGGTAGGAGTTTAACTGGGAACTTTTTCCGTTCCATTTAACAACTTCTGTATTTTTTAAAGATTTTATTTATTTATTTGATGGTACAAGCAGGGAGAGTGGCAGGCAGAGGGAGGGGGAGAGAGAGAAGCAGACTCCCTGCTGAACAGGGAGCCCTATATGGGGCTCAATCCCAGGATCCTGGAATCATGACCTGAGCCAAAGGCAAATGCTTTACCAACTGAGCCACCCAGGTGCCCCCATTTAATAACTTTTTAAGGTATAAGAAATAGTATTTTTGTTTGATTGTTTGTTTTTTAAAGATTTTTTATTTATTTATTTGAGAGAGAGAGAGAGAGATCACAAGTAGGCAGAGAGGCAGGCAGAGAGAGAGGGGGAAGCAGGCTCCCTGCTGAGCAGAGAGCCCAATGCGGGGCTCGATCCCAGGACCCTGAGATCATGACCTGAGCCGAAGGCAGAGGCTTTAACCCACTGAGCCACCCAGGCACCCCAAGAAATAGTATTATATTTAATTGTATTTAAGACTATTACAATTTATCCACAATTCTATCATATATTTAATTTTATAATATAGAGATTTACTTAAGAGTTCTATATTATAGGGGCGCCTGGGTGGCTCAGTGGGTTAAAGCCTCTGCCTTTGGCTCAGGTCATGATCTCAGGGTCCTGGGATCGAGCCCGGCATCGGGCTCTCTGCTCAGCAGGGAGCCTGCTTCCCTCTCTCTCTCTGCCTGCCTCTCTGCCTACTTGTGATCTCTCTGTGTCAAATAAATAAATAAAATCTTAAAAAAAAAAAAAAGAGTTCTATATTATAAAAATTCTATATTCTTAAAAATTTATATATAAAGAAAAATCTGTGTTTTGAATCATATATCTTGATTTCAGGTTGCGTTTCAATATAATTGAAATAAAATATAAAAATCAACAATTTAAGTTAAGAACAGCTTTCTGTCTCTATCAGTCTGTGTGAATTGACAACTCTTGTAAAAAGTGAAGTGCATAATTAACTGAAAAATGAATCTTTCCATTTTTATTATAGCATTCTATTTATTTTACTTTAAATTCCAGTACAGTTAACATATATTAGTTTCAGGTGTATAATATATTGATTCATCTGTTTTATACATCACCCAGTGCTCATCGCAAGTGCACTCCTGAGCGCCTTGGTGGCTCAGTCTAAGGTTAGGCATCTGACTATTCATCTCAGCTCAGGTCTTGATCTCAGGATTGTTAGTTTGGGCCCTGCATTGGGCATGGAACCTGCTTTTAAAAATTGTAAAAGCAAACAAAAACAAAAAAATCTCCCCAAAAAGTGCATTCCTTAATCCCCATCTCCTATTTAACCTGTCCATCCCACCCCTCCACCCCCTGCTCTGGTAACCATAAGTATGTTCTCTTTTATTAATAGTCCGTTTCTTGATTTCTTTCTTTCTTTCTCTTTTTCCCTTTGCTCATTTGTTTGTTTCTTAAATTCCATATACGAGTGAAATCATAGGTATTTGTCTTTCTCTGACTGATTTCACTTAGCATTATACACTCTAGCTCCATCCATGTTGTTGCAAATGGCAAGATTTCATTCTTTTTATGGCTGAATAATATTCCATTGTGTCTTATACCACATCTTCATCAATTCATACCACATCCATTCATCAATCAATGGACACTTGGGCTGTTTCCATAATTTGGCTATTGTAAATAATGCTGCTATATAAACATAGGGGTTCACGTATCCCTTTGAAAATAGCGTTTTTGTATTTTTAGGTAAATACCCAGTAGTGTGTTTACTGGATCATAGAGTAGTTCCATTTTTAATTTTTTGAGGAACCTGCATACTGTTTCCCACAGTGGCTGATAAATATTTTTTTTTTTTCTCCTCAATTGTAACATTAGGGGCACTGGGCTGGTTCAGTCGATAGAGCATGCTACTCTTAGGGTTGTGAGTTTGAGCCCCATGTTGGGTGTAGAGATTACTTAAAACCTTAAAAAAAATTTTAACTTAAAAGATACAAATTGTGGGGCGCCTGGGTGGCTCAGTGGGTTAAAACCTCTGCCTTCGGGTCAGGTCATGGTCTCAGGGTCCTGGGATCGAGCCCCATATCGGGCTCTCTGCTCGGCAGGGAGCCTGCTTTCCCCTCTCTCTGCCTGCCTCTCTGCTTACTTGTGATCTCTCTCTCTCTCTGTCAAATAAATAAATAAAATCTTTAAAAATAAATAAATAAATAAAATAAAATAAAATAAAAGATACGAATTGTGACATTATATTTGACAAACACTCTAGTGCTTTTTTTTTTTCTTCTTTGCAAAAGCATCTAACCTGTATGGACTCCAGGGATCCTTCCTTTGGACAGAATGGTTCTCCTAGAGTTTTATCCATCACCTCTCATGAAGCAGATAATTCACTCACATCACAGAATGTACCAGGGGCCCTGAGTCAGACACAGACTCTTTCGGCAGAACAGTTCCATCTAGTGGACCAAAATGAACAACCTATTCAATATGAACTTCAGTCATTGGGGGATTCTAATGCACAAATGGTGAGTGTATTTTATAAATAACCAGTTTTATGCTGTTTAGCAAAATGTATTAACCTTACTGGATGACCTTAATTTCTTGAAACTATTGACTTGCATTGCTTCGAAAATACTGTTTCCATGACGTTCATTTTTATGTTATCTGAAGATTTTAAAAGATTTCTTTTTAGAACTACTAATAGAACGTCACACCACTACTTCCCAGTCACTATTTCTAGGTACACTGTCACTTTGGGATCAATTGGAAATGTATCATAATCTGTAACTAGTGCCAGAGTTTACATGTAATTTATATTTATTTTTGTGTATACATTTGACTGAACCCAAGGTTATTGCTTTATCCACCTCTGAGTCACTAACGTGCATGCCACAGGTTGGTATGCTTTCTTGAAGCAAAAGAAAACAATGGAAGTAGCAGTGGTATACTGGCAATTAGACATACCTTCGCTGATGGGTAGATACGTATATGTCATGTAAATAGCACTGCATATAAAGGTGAAAATGCTGCTTTAAACTGTTAGCTGAAGTATTCATAGCAAAGTTTATAGTTTGAGTAGAAGAAATGAAAGATGGTTTTGATAGAAATTATAGAGAATTACTGAGGAAAACTTCGTTTCTCTCTGATTAATAAGAATATCCTTACATTACTAATATGAAGAATAACATATGTCTTGTTTACCTGTTTTCCAAATTTTCTACAATGGATATTTATTAATTACATAAAATTATTTTAAAAATTATAATTTCAGTTATAAATTATACCACAAGTGAGCAACCATTGTACTTAAAATTGAAATTGTTTCTAGTCTAGAGCATTCTAGAGTTAATCTATGTCCTATTGTATGAAGGGTTATCATTTTGCACGTGGTAGCTTTCTTAAAAAGCACATTAAGGTCTTTTATTTGTTTGAGTCTAAAAAATGTTAGAGTTCCCATTCTCTTTGTCATTGTATTAAACTTTCTTTACAAAGTGTATAAAACTTTGTGTTTTAAGTGTATAAAACACTGTACAAAGTGTATAAAACTTTCTTTACAAACTTTCTTTACAAAATCATAAAGGTGATTTTACATTGTCTGGGGTAGGAGATGATACAGAGGGTTATCTGAAGCTATGAAATAGAAAACCTGTGGCATGAAGCATGGAATAAATGTAAGAAATGTTGAGTGTAAGAAAGTATTTTCTTCAAAGAACCAAAGATCAGAAAGTGGTGATGTTTTGGGAAACTTAGTGGAACTTTTCAGGGTTTTTGTTTGTTTTAATAGACTTTATTTTTTAGAGCAATTTTAGGTTCAAAGCAAAACTGAGCAGAAGATACAGAGATGTCTCATAAAGCCCCTGCCCCTATACATGCATGGTCTTTCCCATTTTCAACATCTCCCACCATATGGAGCTTTTTTTGAAAGATTTTATTTATTTATTTGACAGAGAGAGAGATCACAAGTAGGCAGAGAGGCAGGCAGAGAGAGAGGGGGAAGCAGGCTCCCTGCTGAGCAGGGAGCCCGATGTGGGGCTCGATCCCAGGACCCTGAGATCATGACCTGAGCCGAAAGGCAGAGGCTTTAACCCACTGAGCCACCCAGGCGCCCCTGGAGCTTTTTTTTAAAAAATGTTTTTTTAATGTGATTTTTTAATGTAGAAATTATCAAAGAAGTAGTAAAGATTCTGTAGTGGGTGAATCTGCAACAAATGAAGAGGTTTTAAAGCGAGGCAGGAATGGTATTTTGGATTTATCAGATCTATTGTACAGTACACAAAGAGCCCAATAAATATAACTACTTATTAGCCAAGGTTTTCTGATAATGTCCATGGTCTGCCTCAAATAGAATGCGTTGCAACAGATAACTTTTCAAAACTCTGTTTATTTTCATAGCAAAGATTAAAGATAACTTTTTTTAAAATAGGAAAAATAATATTGTCACCATTATCAAATTACATGAACTGAAAATAGTTTTTTAGGTACCAGGTAGAATTAGCTAAGGAAAGGGAAAATGGAGGAGACTCTCCTCCACTGTACATAGGAAAAATATTTTCAAAAGTAAGAGGATATTTCACAGATCTTTCTTAATTATGAAATTTTCATATGATTAAATAAATTATAAATATATGTGTTTTATTTGGATTTAGTAGTAACCATAGCTCTCTTATTTTCTAAGAATGAATGGAACATTTTTCACAAATATTTGATCTTATTTAAGGAGAAAAGAATTTAAAACCATGTTATTACTATTGCCTTTTAAAGTCCAGCAGTATTTCTTGTATTGTTTTTGTCTTCTTTCAGGTTAAGTAAAATCATCAGATAATGGGAAGCAGTACAGAGTAGTTGTTTGAATTCGGGTTTGAATTTCAATTCACCACTTCATAACCCTATCTTGCATGAGTTGTGTAATCTCTTATGACAATATCCTCAAGTATAAAATGTATATACTTCCTATACATGTGATAGGGAATAAATACAGTAATGCATGTAAAGTCTTGCCACTTAGTATACACTCAACAAATGTAAAGCAATTATTGTCATCAGAGTTTACAGTTACTTTTTCATGATGAAGTGATAAGAGGTATGGCAAGATATTTTTATCTCAAGAAACTTGATAAACGTTGGGGGAGGGAAACAATTACTACTCTTAATTTCTGAGAAATGTTTACAATTATCCTTAAAGCATCCACTTTGTTGAAGTTTTTTTTCAAATTTAATTTTTTTTCAAATTAAAATTTTTTCCAATGACCCTCTTAAAACTAGGACTGCAGTCTCTGTCAGGCATTGGTAATGTTTTCATGTTTTACAAAACAAAAAGGCTGTTTTTGAAAGCGGGTTGGAATGATTACAAAGAATTACTTGAGTGAGAACTGAGCTAGTAGACTAAAACAGTAACACTGTGTCAATGGAAGAGTAGTATGTTAGGTAATAAAGTTTACAGGGTGTCCAAAAAGTCTGGAAATTTAGGATAAACTTATTTTCAAATAATATATTAGTTTTATTTTTCAAATGATAGGCTCAAAATGTTTGTTTGTTTGTTTTCAGCTTCAGACATCCTTTTAGTTGACAGTTCTCTAAATTTAAGGTACTGGATTCAATCGTTAAACTGAAGGAAAAAATGGAAATAATAAACATATAATTTTTCTTATAGTTTCAGACTTTTGGGGCATTCTTTGATATTCCTTATGGACCAAGAAAATATATAAAAATTCAGAGATATAAAAATAAATTCTGTTTAATTAGCCATCTAACAAGATACTGTTTTTAAACAAATGAAAGTGATTTAAAATATGAGACAAATGATTACCACACAAATAATCCAAACACAAAGGGATATAATACAGTAAGTAGAAAAAAATAAATATATTAAGTCCAGTCAGAGCCTTGTTCACATTACTAGGTAATTAGACCTCATACATGTGTAATGATTAAGACCATAGGTGGTTAAGATCATAGGACATAGGGTCAAACTGCCTGTTTTGAATCCTAGCTTTACCACTTACCAGCTCTGAAACTTTGGAAAAAATTTTTTATGTACCTCAGTGTTTTCATCTACAAAATGAGGGAAATAATAGTATCTACCATACAGATAGAAATGTCTTTGATCATTTATTTAGTAATAATTCTGTTAAATCATTGTTGACTTATGCATTTAATTTCTTTTTTAATGCTTCTAAGATGATTGTTGCCAACCCATCAGAAAATGGACAGGTGCTGCGTGTAATTCCATCTACCCAGACGGGAATGTCACAAGTGATTGCCCCTCAGGGGCAGCTTGTGGATGTGAATAGTCCTCAGGGTGAGTAATATGGGATATATGGGATTTAAGAATGTTTTAAAGAACAAATGTATTTATCAGAAAATCACCTCATCAAAGTCTGTACTAAAATTGATCTCTTTGGGTAAGATTGTGAACTGAATAATTAGAAAATTTTCTTAGCCCAAATAAATTTCAAGTTCATTTTTCAACTCCTGTCTAGGTTAGCTGTCTATTTCATTTTGGAATTCTATGAAGCTGGTTGACTCTTGCTTCCTCCCAAATGACCAGTGAGCATAAAATAAATTCTTCTTAATTATAATAACAGTAATAATAACAGCAACAATAACAAGATTATAGTGCTAATAGCTACTGGAGAAATTTTTACATTTGTATTTTTATCAATATTATTGTTAGCCATGTGACTCATTACTCTTTTATTTAACTATTCTTTTCATCCTCTTTGCTCTTTTCTTCTTTTTTTTCCTTCAGACTCAGAAAGGAGAATCATGCTCCCTGTTTTTTTTTTTTTTTTACCCTATTTGATAATATTCCTGTTAGTTCTCTTCTTTTGCTTCCCTTCCTTTTCTATCTAACACCATAGCTACACGGTTTCATCGTTCATTCATAGCTAATGATTTAGAATAGATATTTTTACCTTAGTGATATGGTTCTTCGCCTTTGTTAATAGTTAAAACTTAAGGAAAAAAACAGTTTGCAGGCAAAATGAAAAACATGGTATAAAAATGAAAGAGTCTGAAACTAATGATGTATTATATGTTGGCTTATTGAATTTTTAAAAACTTAAAAAAAGAAATGAAAAAGAGTTTTATACTTTCCTATTATATTATGAAACTACTAACATAACAATTCTACCACTTTTATATCCTAGCTGTTCAATATAAACTCTAAAAATGTAATTACAAAATTTCAGTAGTCAGCATTATAATTTGAAACTTAAACAATTAGGGAAATTCTCAATAAAACATACGTTTTGCCATCTTTAGAGCATATCTTGCTTTTCCTATTTCAAATGGGATGAGTTCTACTTAGTTACATTCTCATGGTCTTACTCAAGATATTGATGTTGCTTTGTTCTTGTTATTGCTGTTAAGATGTCTCTGAAGAGAAATCCAATGATAGAAATTTACCAACTGTAAGAGAGGATGTTCTAGCAGATAATACCAGTAGTTACACTCTTCATCCACAAGCATCTGTCACATTGCCCAAAAAGACAGTGGCCAGGTGAGTCAGTGGGAAAGAGGAGTTCATGTTTTGAAATTATCATGGAAATCTTTTTTAAAAATTATCATATATAAAGTGGGCTGACTAAAGAAAAGATCAGAAATTCAATAAACAGAATAAACTATCATCAAATTATCAAATATCTTTAATTATTTTAATGACATCTTGGCAACTAGGAGACTATCTTAGAAACTATAATGTCTAAAGTGCTACTTTTCCTCAGTGACACTTGCCTGTTATCTTTTGAAGCAATTTGAAAACATCTGACACTAATAGGGGTTTTAGAATAAAGAAATATCCATTCTAGTTCCTAAAACGTTTAATGGTTCATCATCTTTTTATGCATTTAATTCCTCTGTGGTAAAGTAATTAAGTGTTTTTTGTTAACATGTTTTAGCTTTTATTTTTGCCTTAAAACAGTGTTTATAATACTTTAGGCAAATATAGACATGGATTTTGTATTATTTATATTTTTTTAACTCTTTAAGACAGTATTTAAAAATTTACACAATATTTATGACATTTAGTCTTAGAGCTTGACATAATATCATGTTAACTCTTAACAAGTCACCTGAAGATGTTTTCGTGGCTCATTTTTTGTTAAATGAAAAACAATTATATAATGAGATATAATGAGAAGACTATAAAATAAGCTTTGAGGGAAATATATAAAATACTTGATTTTGTTGGGGCTACAGATATTTGGAAGAAAAAACTTAGGCCTTTGCTTTAGCAATTAATAAAATAGTGATGTTTAAAGAAAATTATAATTAATACACCCACCAACTAAGATTTTATATCTTTATTTTTTTAAATAAACTCTACACCCAGCTTGGGGCTTGAACTCATGACTCCAGGATTAAGAGTCACATGTTCTACCATTTGTGCCAGACAGGCACCCCTATTATTACAGTTTCTTATTGATGACCTCAATGTATTTTCTGTAACACTGGCTAAGGGGATAAAACAGTTGAATGTCATGTGTGTGTTGTGCGTGTGTAACTTGTAATATATATTTATGTATATTCCTCCCTTGTCCCAGAACGCTTGAAGAACCCTTTTTGGCTCCTCTCCAGCCACTTTCTTCTAACACACCTATTTGGGCCTGCCGTCTTAGGAGCTGTGAGGTGAGTTAAAAATAATCCTTCCTAGATTCACTAAATTGATTTTCACTATAATGCATCCCAATATGTCGACTTTTGCCTGTATCTATAATACTTTGTTCATGTTAGTGCTAGCTCTGATCTCATCTATTCTTGTATTCCTTAGAGATTGTAAGCTCTGTTAAAGCAGAGATCATATAAATTCCTTCATGCTTCACTTATCATTTCTTCTCTTGCAACTCTTTTCTGTTGTCTTCCATGAAACTTCATTATCAAGTTTTTCTACTTTTTATTTTTTGACCATTACTTTTTCTTTACCTGTACTTATTTCTTTTCATATTCTCAATGGAAATTCTTTAAGTTTTGCTGTTTGACCTTGCCTTATTTCTCTACATTTTATCCCTTGGAGAGCTGATCAACTTTGTTAACTTTCATCTCTCACTTTTATAAAAATGATTTCCAAATCTGTATCACTAGTTCTTTAATTATGCCCTTGCCCCAGATCTCCAGCTACTTACTTGGAGCTTTACTTGAATTTCACCTCAAATTCACCATATGCTAAACAGAAATTACCATGTCACAACTAGTTGTACTTCTAAATTCCTTGTCTGTTTAACGACAAATACCTTTTCCTTAGACATTCAGGCACAGTGTTTTATTTTTATTTTTTTAAGATTTTATTTATTTATTTGACAGAGAGAGAGAGAAAGAGCACAAGTAGGGGAGTGGAAGAGGAAGCAGCAGGCTCCCCATTGAGAAGGGAGGCCGATGTGAGGCTCGATCCCAGAACCCTGGGATCATGGCCTGAGCCACCCAGGCACCCCTAGGCACAGTGTTTTAGATTAAATTCTTCCTTTCCCATACTAAAGTAGTCATCTGATTCCTTTAGTTTTTCCTTTAAAGTATCTCTCTTGGGATGCCTGGTGGCTTAGTTAGTTCAGCATCTGCTTTTGGCTCAGGTCATGATCCCAGGGTCCTGGGATCAAGTCCCGCCTCAGGCTCCCTGCTGAGCAAGGAGCCCAGTTCTCCCTCTGCCTGCCATTCCTTCTGATTGTGCCCCACCCCCTGACAAATAAATAAATTAAATTTAAAAAGAACCCAATCTGACATTATTAAATAAATAAATAAATAAAATAAAGTATCTCTCTTTTTTTGTGTGGTGATTGGGGCCTCCTCTTCCTCAGACTTTTGTTATCTGGAACTTAATTATAGTAACGGCCTTCGCTTTAATCCTTTGACTCTTCTATTTCTGGGCCCTACTGTCTAGTTTTCTAAAAATACCTGTCTTTAAATATTGCTTTCATTATTTTTTCTCACTGCCCAATAAGTTCAGTGTTATTTTTTCCATATCATTTACCCCTATACATAGCTTTCAGGTCTTCCATAATCTGGTATTACTTTATCTTGTCCTGTTTTATTTTCTACTTTTCTCCCAACTCATCCTTCATTCTTGTTAGCCTTGTCTTCCTATTTTGTACAAACACTTCCGAATCTTCCTTTATCTTTGTTTTTTATTTCCATTTCCTAATATGTTTTATTTTCTTCTGTTTCCTTCCTAACTATTCTTTAACTCCTAATGCAAGTCCTATATATCTTTTCTGTAAATAATGATTATTTTAGCTCTTACCTATTTATCTCTTTAAGTTCTTTGGTATTTATTATCATTACCATTCTTAATTATTTGCTTAATTATTTGTTCATCATTACATAGCATTTAGACTATACACTTTTTGAGGGAAGGGACCATGCTTCTGTATCTGTAAACCATACATGAAAATGACTAATTATTAAAATGCTTCATTGTTTTAAACAAATTTTCAAAATGGAAAGGAAAAACATTACTTCAATTTTAATATTTTGTGAAAAGTTCTAATAATAAGGTCTAATATGTGATGTATTGTATTGAGTAGGACATTTTTACTATTGTTGCTTTTCTAAGTCACATATATGTAAATCTATATGTACAGGTAGGTAGATAGATTTTTTCCCTCACACTTTTTGTTAATTATAGTTTTTCACTGGTTTCCAAAAGTAACTAATATTGTTGTTTGATGAGGGTTTTTTTTTTTTGAGGGTTTTTTTTTTAAAGATTTATTTATTATTTTAGAGAGAGAGAGCGTGAGCAGGGTAAAGGGTAGAGGGAAAGGGAGAGAGAGAATCTCAAGCAGACTCCCTGCTGAGCACAGAGCCATCACGGGACAATCCCAGGACCTTGAGATCATGACTGGAGTCGAAAACAAAGGTCACATGTTCAACTGACTGGGCCACCCAGGCGTCCCTTATGAGGATTTTTAAAATTGTTATTATAAACTTTACAGAATGCTATAGACATTAAAGCATTAGCAATTATGTAGTCAAATCACCTTGTCTTACAACCATGTGCATTGTGTGGCTTACCTAATGTCATATATCTTGTGAGAAACTCGTTAAAACTGTCCAACAGAATGAATATCTCTATCAGTGAAGGATTCTTTCTTCTCTCCTAAGCTGTATCAGTAGTGAAAAACAATTTTAGTTAATGGCTAAGGAAATGTTTTCTGCATTTTGCTTCAAAATATTGTTTAATAAGGGCACCTGGGTGGCTCGGTCTGTTGAGCATCTGACTTTGGCTAAAGTCGTGATCTTGGCATCCTGGGATTGAGCCCTGCATTGGGCTCTCTGCTCAGTGGGGAGTCTGCTTGTCCCTATTCCTCTCCCTCTGCCCCTACCCTCTGCTCATGCTCTCTCTCTCTCAAATAAATAGTCTTTAAAAATATAGATATAGATATAGATATAGTTTAATAATCCTTTTTACTTTTTGACTTTTCATTTAATTGTTTTTCCATATGCATTTTTTAGGTTTGACCAAAATGTACTAGTTGGATAAATTTCAAAACCGTGTTAAACTTTTATCTCTTGATAGAGGCCTGGTTATATTATACTAATTCTGAATTTTTCTTTTCATTGAAAACATAAACTCTGTTCATTTTATTCGTTAAAAAATGTTAATAGCTGGACTTTTATGTTTCTACTTTTGTTTGCAGTCGATATTTTGATGAAGAAATATCTGGGCTAGAAAAATATTTGTAAGCTTAGGCATTTTTATTATTTTTAGGGGAAATTGGAGATAATGTATTGCTTGACATCAGATTATCTCTTCTTATTATGGCCTAAAGTACAGTCACAACTGTATTTTGATACCTTCCTCTTAGTAAATATGTTCCTGCAGGGTGAAATATTTAGTCTAATAAAAAGATTCCTAGTCTCAAATCTCTGCTCTTGTTCCCTTTAATGGAGAAACATACATAGAATCAGTTGTAGGTCTGTAAACATTTTAGTGTAGGAGATCACAGTTAATAGATTTTTCTCTATTGGTATAGAAAAAGCTTCTACTTTTGTTGGAGGTTACTTACATGTATGTGGGTAGATAATATCAATTTATTTACATCTTCCTTGTTGCAGGAAGAATGAAGACAGCTTACAAAAATACATAACATATATTAGCAAGGTGGAAATTAAAATGGGAACTAAAGAATAAAGAAAAACAAGAATGTAACCATAAAATGGAAGTAAGAAATGTATATCTTAACTGTAGGTACGCACGCACACATACATATATATGTGCACACATACACACACACTTGTCTATAATTTAAACATCTACATTTCAAAAAGGGGAAACCCAGTTATTAAATTCTGTGTCCATTAGATAAAAGTAATTAAGTTAATTTCCATAAAATAAAACCATTAACTATTTTTGGTACTAAGTTCAGACAGGATTTTCTCTCAGAGAAGGATCTTCTTAAAAAGAATCTTGATAAAATGAGCAAATTCTTTGATATCATGTAAGAGATACCATCACAATTTTCATAAGCTTTCAAAAAGATTCATGTCATACCAAAATTAATTTTAGCAAAAAAAGCCCCATAGGGAACCAGTACTTTATGGCTAGTTTTGTGCTGATCTAGGGTTAGAATTTTAAATATATGGCTGAATGGATACACAATGTGTTCTTTAACTATCCTCCCTAAATATTATTTCTCTCAAGCAAAATTTTGATACTGATGGTATCAGTATCACATGACCACTGGTGTGGTCATGAGTTTGACATTATATTCTGTAACAAATATTTGGAGAATATCTATTTGATAATGCTGGTTGAAAGCAGATCAGATACCCTGGTTGTAATACATCATTAATCTGAGGGGACAATGACAGTCTCTTTTGAAAACTGATGAGTCTTTTATCTTGGACAACCACTTGATTTAATTTTTTGTACAATGAAACATATTTGCTAATAATTTTGTTATTTAATTTCTACCACATGCAGAAAATTGGGGATTCATACCGTGGCTACTGTGTAAGTGAGACTGAATTAGAAAGTGTCCTAACATTTCATAAGCAGCAAACACAGAGTGTTTGGGGGACCCGCCAATCTCCAAGCCCAGCCAAGCCAGCTACACGCTTGATGTGGAAATCTCAATATGTCCCATATGATGGAATTCCATTTGTCAATGCAGGTACTTTTTTAAAAGAATTATTTTAAAAGGTTTAGCACAGCCATGATCCATTGTGAAAATGTGGTTTTCCTAAAAATTTCCTACCAAAATTTTCATTTTTGTGGATGACAACTGAATGTTAATTGATGAAAATGCATATTAAACTAAAAAGAAAACTTAAATATGACCAATTATTTTATGAAATTTTAATATATTAGAATAAATAAATAATACTTCCTTAGATATTATGCTGATAAATAGAAAATAAAAATATTAATAGAGCAATTTTATTTTTTTGTTGTTGTTTTTTTGTTTTTTAAAAGATTTTATTTATTTATTTGACAGAGAGAGAGAGATCACAAGTAGGCAGAGAGGCAGGCAGAGAGAGAGGGGAAGCAGGCTCCCTGATGAGCAGAGAGCCAGATGCGGGGCTCGATCGCAGGATCCTGAGATCATGACCTGAGCCGAAAGCAGGGGCTTTACCCACTGAGCCACCCAGGCACCCCAATAGAGCAATTTTATTATTCTAAATATGTATATCTGTTGGATTTTTTTTTATCCAGTCCAGATATTCTCTCCTCTCTTGATTTGTCTGTGGGACAAATTTATATTCATTTTATATAGCTTATAGCTCATAACTCTCAAGTTACTGTGTAGAATTTGTATGCAATCTGGAGTTATACAGAACTGTAATGTTAGGATTCTCAGGCATCAAATATGTTACATATACTAGTCAAATATTGGGCTAGTGTGTATTGAAGGGGTAGAGTTTTGTGTGTGTGTGTGTTTTTTAAGATTTTAAGTAACCTCTACACCCAATATGGGGCTCGAACTCACAACCCTGAGATCAAGAGTTGCGTGCTTCACTGACTGAGCCAGCCAGATATCCCAAAGTGGTGGAGTTTCAAACTATTTCCAGAGATTCACCTTGGGCTAGTCAAATCCCAAAGACCATAACGATAAGTGATTTATTTTAGGACTAGGGAAATACTGATTCGGCTGGAAGAGTTGCAGTCTCATCTTGGACCTCTGAGGGTAAAAAAAGATATGTGGAGGAAGATGAGATAAATGTGACCTTTTCTGCCCAGGTTTCATCAATATTCTATAAAAAAAAATGCAACATTTTTCCCCTTGCTAGTTCTAATCCCCATGCTAAGTCTCCACAGGCAGCCACTATGTAAATTTGGTGTTTATCTTTCCAGTCTATATTTTTATACTTTATCACACATATTTGTATTTATAATAATGTATTTTATTGTTTTGAATATTTTGAAATATTCATAAATGGTAAACTATGGACATTGTTATGTAAATTTTCGCTCACCCTTATTTCCTGAAATCCATCTATATTGATGCTTACAGATCTTAATTTAACCGGTACATAACGTTCCAGCATATGACCAAACCACAATTATTTTTCTACTAATGATCGTTTAGGATGTTTCTAATTTTCAGTATTACAAAGAATGCTATAGTCAAACCCTGACTATATACATTTTCTGTTGAAAAGATGTTAATAGGTTAATAGCTCATGCATTAAAGTGGAATTGCTGAGTTGCGAAGTATGCCCATTTCATCTTTACAAGATTATCTCAAGTTGCTCTCTAAAGTGGTTGTACAAGAGCCATCCAAAAAAAAAGAAATCTTGCCATTTGCAACAACGTGGATGAAACTAGAGGGTATTATGCTAAGTGAAATAAATCAGAAAGACAGTTATCATATGACCTCACTCATGTGGAATTTAAGAAACAAAACAGGATCACAGGGGAAGGGAGGGAAGAATAAAGCAAGACAAAATCAGAGAGAGAGAGACAAACCATAAGAGACTCTTAATCATAGGAAACAAACAGTTGGTGGAGGGGAGAAGGGTGAGGGATTGGGGTAATTGGGTGATAGACATTAAGGAGGGCACATGATGTAATGAGCACTGGTTATTAAATAAGACTGATGAATCACTGACCTCTACCTCTGAAACTAATAATACACTGTGTTAATTAATTGAATTTAAATTTAAAAAAGACCACCTAGTAAAAAATAAAAAAATAAAATAAAATAAAGTGGTCGTACAGGTGCAAAATCTCTTCTTTAAAATTTTTGACCACATGTATTTCAGAATTTTTGGAATGTAATATGATATTACAGAATACTCCCAGCAAGTATTCTGTTGACCATATCACATAATCAAATACAGTGATTTTTTTTTAAACACAGTAATATTTTATGTATACATGTAACACTAAGAGGTATAAAGATTATAAATAACCGCATAAAGTTCAGGTCAGGTTTTGCAGTCAAATGGGTTCCAAAAAATTTTGTTTTCTGAACTTTTTCAGTTTCAGAATTGTTCATGAGGAATTAACAACCTGCACCAATTTTTACTTGTTTCAGCAATGTATGAAAATTTCTCTTTCCTTCATTTACCTTATGACTTAGCATTGTTAGACTTTAAAAATCTTTATATTCTGGAAATTTTCATATATATATGTGATATATATAAATGCATATATACACATAAAAGTAAAGGTAAAATATATAATAGTATATGTGTATATCTATCTATCTATCTATATATATATGTATCTCAAAGTAAAGGTAATAATACATAAAATCCCATAACTCTCCCTGTATCCATCAACTATTAGCATATGGTCGTTCTAGACGCATTTATATCCCTACCCACTTATTCATTCCCCACCTCCAAGATGATTTTATAGCAAATTCCAGATATCCAATTGCTTTATCTGTAATTACCAAAGTATATGTTATATACTAAAGTATATATCTCTAAGAGATAAGGACTCTTTGTATATGTACATATATACAATGACAATCACATTATCATACTGTAAAAGAATTAACAGTAATTTCTTAATGTCATAGAATGTCCAATGTTCCCATTTCTTTACTTACCTAATAATTCTTTTTCCATAGGTTTGTTCAAATTCATATCCAGATTTCACAGATTTCATTTGGTTTTATCTCTTGAAATTTTTTTAAAAGTTTTTCTCCTCTTTCCCCCCAGGTAGTTTATCCTGTAGAGTTTTCTGTATTCTGAATTTTGTTGATTCCATCTCTGTCCTGTAGTTTAACATGTTTTTAAAAAATCTCCAATATTTCCTGTGGACTGTTAGATCTAGAGGCTTGATGAAATGAAGATTTAATTTCCATTAAAGTATTTTGCAAGAATACTTCATAGGTATATTCTGTACTTCTTATTGCTACCTATGTGCAACACCTTTTTGTGATGTTAAAATTCATCAGTGGATTCAGTTATTTTAGAATACTGTCAAATTTTTTATTTTTGCCAATATGAAGAGCGTGAGATAGTATTTTACTATTGCTTGAATTTGCATTTCCATATTTACTAGTAAAGTTGGACATCTTTTTATTTGTTCATTTAATATATATTTTTTTCTTTCTGAATTGCCTATTCATAGTCTTTACCCATTCTTCTGTTTGGTTCTTTATTTTTAAAAATTATTTGTAGCTCTTTACATTCTACAAATTAATTCTTTATTATTATCATTATCTCTAAATTAATATAAATTCTTAATAAATAAGTTATAAAAAATTTATATTTAAAATTTTAAAGTTTTAAATTTTAGTGTCGGCTTTATCAACACTTTTACTTATGATTGTTTTTATTTTATATTTGAAAAATTTGCTGTACTCTACCTAGAATAGGGTGTTTTACTTAAAGCCATAAACTATATAGTTTTCACATACACTTATTTATATTCTATTGCAATGTAACAAATTACCCAAAACTTGATGGCTGAAAACAACAAACATTTATCTCATGGTTTCTGTGAGTCAGGAATCAAAGAGCGGCTTAGCAAGGTGGTCCTGCCTCAGTTTCTGTCACAACACTGCAGTTAAGGTGTTGGCTCGAGCTGCAGTCGTCTTCACCGTTTGGCTGGGGGAGGATCTGCTTCCGAGCTCCCTCATGTGGCTTATTCCTTGCCACATGGGCCTCTGCACAGAGCTGCTTCACCAGACAGCTGATTTCGCCCACAGAGACCAATCCAAGCAAGAGCAAGAGAGTACCCAGGATGGAAGTCACAGTCTTTTTATAACCTTATATCAAAAATAACATCTTATCACTTCTGCCATATTCATTAGAAGTAAGTTAATGAGTCTAGCCCATGGTCAAGGGGAAGGAATTAAACAAGGACATGAGTACTAGGAGGCAGGGATCACTGGGGACCATTTCAGAGGCTGGTTATTACATTATTGTAGTCCCCCCTTATCCGCAGTTTCACTTTCCAAGGTTTCAGTTGCCTGCTCTCAACCACAGTCTGGAAGCAGATGATACTCCTTCTGACGTAGTGTCAGAAGGTGAGTAGTAGCCTAATGCTACGTCACAATGCCTTCGTCATTCACCTCACTTCATCTCATCACATAGGCATTTTATCATCTCACATCATCACAAGAAGAAGAAAAAGGGTGAGTACAGTACAATAAAATATTTTGAGAGAGACCCCATTCATATAGCTTTTATGACAGTATAGTATAATTGTTCTGTTTACAAGTTATTGTAGTTGATCTCTTACTGTGCCTAATTTATTAATTAAACTTTATCATAGGTATATATACATAGGAAAAAACATAGTTTATGTAGGGTTTAGTATTATCCATCCTTTCAGGCATTCACTGTGGGTCTTGGAATGTATCCCCCGCGGATAAGGGGGGACAACTATATTCTAACAGTACAAATAGAAATAAGGAAAAATTATAAAAGAAAATAAAACTTTACATGACAATATTTAACTAACAAATGTAGTTTTTGCTAATTTCTACTTATAGAATGATGAAATTTTATTATTAAAAACCATATGTATGTAAATATCAGTTAACATTCAGTAAATGTGGTATTTGCAAATTTCTTTAACCATAATGTATTTTTGGTAAATATTATAATCTTTTAAACTTATGTGTTTGTACATCTTAGTAAGACTTACTGATGTTTTCTTTCCTTAAAGTTGTGTAATTGAAAGTGTAAATTTTGACATTGCCACCACTGAGTTATTTTTATTCTAGTGTCCAGAACAGATGGATACTTGAATTAATATCAATAGTTGGTTTTGGCCCACAGGGAGTAGAGCTGTGGTAATGGAGTGTCAGTATGGGCCAAGGAGAAAAGGTTTCCAGTTAAAAAAAATCAGTGAGCAGGAGAGCAGGTCTTGTCAGCTCTACAAAGCCACGTGTCCAGCCCGGTAAGCTTTATTTTCTTTAATTTCCTTTTTAGTATTTTCTAATAGCTAATGTGCACATTTTTACTAAGTTTAAACAGTGCCGATAAGTGTACAGTGAAATATGTTTCCTTTTACTTCTACTCCCTATGTCCCTTTTTATTTTTATTTATTTGTTTGTTTATTATTATGTTCAGTTAGCCACCATATAGTACATCATTAGTTTTTGACCTAGTGTTCAACGATTCATTAGTCCTATGTCCCTTTTTAAGGCAACAACTCTTACCAGCTTCCTGAGTAACTCTCCAAAGATATTCTGTGTATATGCATGAGGCATACATAGCCTCCTTTACACTCATAAATGTTGAAATCTCAGTAAGACTTACTAATATTTTCTTTCCATAACGTTAGGTAGTAGTGTACTTTCTTTCCTTCTGTGAATTCACATTGCTTTATTTCTATTCTGAATGCCTGTTGTGGTTATTTACTGTACAACTATTTTGCTTCACACTAGTGTGAATATAATGACATATACCACTCTATGCTTTGTTTTTGTTTTTGTTATTTCATTCCCATTGTATCTCAAAATTGTCTCCATACCTGCACATAAAAGGACCGGTTCTTTCTTTGCATTTATTTATTTTAAAAATTAAAATATAATTGACACTTAACATTATATTAGTTTCACGATTCCTTCTTTTCAGTAGCCATACAATATTACATTTACAGATGGATTGTCATTTACTAAATTAGTCCTCTAATGATGGACATGTAGGCTCTGAAAAGTATTCTTTATTATTATATACAAAGCTGCAGTTAATAACAGGTATAACTATTTGTATACTTGTGCAAGTATATCAGTAGAATAAATTTGTTGAAATTGCTAGTGCAAAGGTTATATTATTTTAAGTGTTTACAGGTATTATAAAGACGATTGCTCTTTAGAAAGATTTTACCAATAACATTCATACCAGCAATGTATGAGATCAACACAATAAGTTTTAGATAGACTAAGACTACAGATTGGTGATTATTTTGGGTGAGAATGAAAAATTTGAAGCAATAAAAGATTTTTGTAATGTTCTTTCTAATATTCTTTCAGACATTGAAAGTTAAATTCTCAGATAAAGTTTTAAAAGATAACATATAAAGGTTGGGTATAGTTGATCTTTGAAACATTTTATTTCAACATCACATCTCATATCACATTGTACATATCACTGTACATTCTCAAGAAGTTTTTCAAATTAGTTCAGAAGAGTTTTCATAACTTTAGGCCATATTTAAACCTGACTGTGAAGCAAAACTTTTAACTGCTTTTAAATATAAACAGTATAAAAATTTAGATATAACTAAGAAGAAAATCTCTATGTGTGAAGAAATAACTTTATTCCCTATATCATTCTACAAGTACTTTTGGAGTATCAATTGTGCCCAGCAATACTTTGGGTACCCGGGAAAGAGGGAGACTGAAAGAGGTACAAGATTTTACTTAATCATGGGAAACTTAAAATATTGTTCGGGTAGATCAGAAAACAAAAAACTGTTGGAAAACATAATGGTATAGTATATAGTACCAACTGTGTCAGTTAGCTAACTCATCAGAGAAGGAACATATCGATGCAAATTCATTAACAGGAAAGGAAGTGCAACTTAACATGAATGCTGAAGTTTAGATTGCATTTGGGTAGATAAGGAGTGAGAGGGGAGATATTGTAGGTCAGGAAATTATATGAATAAAGATATGGTGCATTGTATTTTTGGTATCAGAGGAGAAAGTAACATTGAAATGATAAACTTGACCGAAAAAGCAATTTTACATTTGAAGTAATTGAAAGTAAGACTAGATAAATAAGCTAGAATCATATGAGATGCCTTGAATGCTGCCAAGAAATTTGTACTTGATTAAAGAGCAGGTAGATTCTTCAACAGAGAAGTACAAATGTGAAGAATTATTGTAGTATTAATATATCAAGTGGATTTAAGGAACGAGGCCGAGAGGCCCAGAAGGAGGCTATTAAAGTAATCCAGGCATGAGTTTTTTGTTTATTTTGTTTCTATGTTTAAGATCTAATTATCATTTATTTTTACAAGTAGCAAAGTCCCTCGTTTTTTTCCTGGCTTATTGTATGTGAATATAAGAAAGTATTGATTTTACACTCCCCCCCCACCCCAGCAGAATGGGGTAACAGGAAGTTGTGAGTTGAAAGCAGCCTCCTGACACCAAGGTGGTTTCCTCTTTACTTGGGACTTGAACTCTGGTGCTCTCATCAGTCATCCTCTTGCTGATTTCTTTTCAGTGTATTAAAATCTATGAGTATATGAGCATCCTCCCCAGTAGACAGATCTGCAAAGTCTTTGGGAAGTCAGTAACTCACATAAGACAGGGTTGAACTGTCACTTTACAATTTGTGTAATGGAAAGCCGAAGAATTAATTCGTACCATTTTCGAAGAACAAGCTCATGTTCTATACAAGGATGTGGAGAATCAGTACAATGAAAAAATGGTTGAGTGAAGTCAGGAGTGATAAAATCAGAACTCTTGAACAATAGACTTCACTGAGGGTTTTACATTTCAGAGAACTGTTCATTGCTATCTAGTATGTATCCCTCGGGGCACTCCAGTTAAGCTGAGGAAATACGCTGCCTCCCAGGGGATCAATAGCTTCTTGACCTTTAGTGGTGACTTTGAGAAATTCTGGTGCCGTAAGGGTATCGGTATTCTCATCATCCGACCACTGTATTTCTTCTGCCTTATTATCACTGTTTGGCTAAGGACACGTTGGCGGATCTTCTCTTCCTGAAACCACCAGAGTTCCATCATCAAGTAAATAATCCTTCACATTCTGAGGAGTGGAAGAATGACACTCTTGGTGGTAAGGCTACCACACAGAGAACTGACAGTGCAGCACATGCTCCTTCTTCATCCTCCAGCTGCCACAGCTGCTCCCCATCGCCTCCTGCCAGCACCCTCCCAGAACCCCCAGGCATGAGTTTTTCATGGCTTCCAGGAGAATTGGGAAGAGGCAAATCCAGAAACAAAAGTTAATATCCATAAATATTCAGATATTTTTCCTGATGTCTTGATTATTGTTAATTTGCTAAGTATTGTGCACTGAGAGTATGGCTTATTTTTCAACAAAATCCGCTGAATGCTTTCTAGTTTAATTGATTTTTCTCTAAACTTTAACGCATAAATTTCTGCTTGGTAAATTGATTTTCTCGACATTATAATACAATGAAAGAAATTCTTCTTTTACTTACAAACAGGATTTACATTAAAAAGGTACAGAAGTTTCCTGAATATAGAGTTCCTACAGACCCCAAAATTGACAGGAAAATAATCCGAATGGAGCAGGAAAAAGCCTTTAACATGCTAAAGAAGAACTTGGTAGATGCTGGCGGTGTTCTTAGGTATGACATTTATATTATTATTTTATTTTTACAAATTAATTAGCTCCATTTACAAGATTTTTTCCTTGTAAGAGAAATTATAATTATGTTTTCTAATTATTTCATTAAGAATGGTTTTTATAAGGGAGATATCTCATTAGCAGTTCCCCAGGTATTAAAATTTGCCACTGTGTAAGCCATTGAGTTTATCAACCAAATGTCTGATAATGCCTACCAGAGACTTACATATACCATATGGAAATTTTTTCCCAAAATGACAAATATGTGTTTAGCAACACATATAATTATATATTTTGTACTTTGTTTCTGATATTTCTTAGGAGCCAACTTGCAGTCACCTATATATACATATATTTTTAACCCAGCTTTGATTACCTATAGCAGCCAGAAATTAATTCTAAGCCCTACATAAAATTCCATTTTGTGTACTCTTTGTGCTTCAGAGTTTACGTAAGAAGAAATATTAGCTTGCTTTCTTACTTTTCTTTATGTGTTAGTCCAGGTGAAGAATTTGCAGTAATGCAGTGGGATTAAGTACACGCAATATAGTTTTGTAAAAAAAACAAAAAACAAAAAAACTTTTGGATATGGGCACCTGGGTGGCTCAGTAGGTTGGGTGTCCCGACTCTTGGTTTCAGCTCAGGTCATGATCCTGGAGTTGTGGAATCAAGCCCTATGTCAGGCTCCACGCTCAGTGGAGAGTTTGCTCTTCTCCCTCTGCTCATCCCCCTGCTCATGGGCTCTCTCTCTCTTTCTCTCTTTCAAGTAGATAAATAATTTTTAAAAATAAATATATAAATATTTAAAATAAACTTTTGGATATATGAAAGCCAATAATTAGATCATTCAGTTTGGAGAACATTTCATATAATTTTTAAATAGCCTCCATTTCATGCAGTATCAGTCATTGCAAGCACTTTGTACAAAAGTATCAATTAAAACAGTATCCTAACAGATCATTTCATTTTCCTAGCATCTGTTTTTTTTGCACTGCAATATAAAAGACCTATATTCATCTTTTAGTTGATTCTCTTGCTGGGGCAATAAGAGCTGTGTGCAATAGAGGGACTGTGGGGCAATAGAGGTAGTGTATTGAGCTCCTGTCAGGGAAGATTCTCCCACTCAGCTCAGTCTTGGTAGACTCTGAATTATAGCCATCCTTTGTTTGGAAGGATTATAGGTGGAACACAGAAGTTATAATTTGGGGACAAAACCATAGAAGAATGGGAAAATACACAGTTTAGAAGATGATGACTTTAAAAGTCTCATTATTTTGAGGTAAAATTTAATTAACATGAAATTTAAAATACCATTTTCATATATACTTAACTCCTGTACCCTCCTTAACTAAAGGGCCATAGTGAAAGTCCATAAAGTTTTACAAAGTTTTTTATTTAATTGGGTATAAAGCCAACTTAGAAGAGTCAAGCAGGGGGGTGCTTGGGTGGCTCAGTTGGTTGGCTGTCCAGCTCTTAGTTTTAGCTCAGGGTGGTGAAATAAGTCCCAGATCGGGCTCCATGCTGAGTTCAGAGTCTGCTTGAGATTCTCTGACTCTCCCCCTCTCTCCCTCCACTCCTGCCCCCATGTGTGCACATGCTCTCTCTCTCCTCTCTCTCTCTCAAATAAATAAATAAAATATTTCTAAAAAAAAAAAGGCAGAGAACATTTTAAATTTTGTTTACATTATTTTTAAATTTTTATTATATTTACTTAATATGATAAATCATCTTTTCTTAAAAGAGTATTCTTTTTCTTGTTGAGTTTTAACATAAGTAACTATGATTCTTGCCTTCGTCTAGTAACATAATTTTAAATATTTCTTCTTATCAGGTGGTATGTACAGTTACCTACAAAGCAAGCTCATCAGTATCATGAATTAGAGACTTCCTGCCTCCCTTTGCCACCTTCCCCTTTTCCTATGTCTTCTCTTGAGGAAGAGGAAACTGCAGTTAGGGATGAGAATTGTGCATTACCCTCACGTCTACATCCTCAAGTAGCACACAAGATTCAAGAGTTAGTGTCACAGGGAATAGAACAAGTATATACAGTAAGGAAACAGCTAAGGTACAGTAAAAACAAATTGTTCTTTTACATTTTTCATTTTCGTTTGTTGGTTTAAATAATATATTTATCATCATAGACATTTTCCAAGATATATGCTATCAGAGTAGATAAGGAATATAATTTATTAATTTATTAAAATAATCTTATTTATGAACTGATCATTTTCTAGCAGATACTTGGCAAGCCATGAGTAATGATTCAGCTTACTCATTTGAAATATTCCATATTCAAATTTAGCAAATTGGACTATTTTTGAATTATATATAAATTGAATTACATAAAAAGTGCCTTTGTGGAAAAAAAAAAAAAGCCTTTGTAGAACCAAAGATTTTAAAACCTAGGCCAGGATACTTATTTAAGCTATTTGAAATGCAATTAAATTGTATTATAACAAAAGAACGTGGATAGTTCTTTGTAAGATGGAAGTTTACATGTAGGACTCTGGTCCAGTGTTACTGATTTTCAGGATATAATAAAAATGATCTTATTTATTCTTGTGACTATATAAAATTGGTATATTTACCTCCGTCCTGCACATGAGAAAGCAGACACTATAAGTGGTTAAATAACTGGCTCAACAGGTAGAGGCAGAACTGAAATCTAGATCTAATTCTACAGCCTGTGCCCTTTTACCATGATTTCTGGTACTTAAACAGCCTTATTCCTACTGGTTATTGTTTAGTTCTATCTGAATAACACAATGAGTATTTCCTAGGATTATGTCTTAATTAATACATGATTTTCCCATTTAGCAGCTTTCTCAGACATCTTATATTCATTTTCATTGGGGCATTGCTAGAACAGAGCCAAAATTTGGTGAAGCCGTACATTATTTACTAAACTTGAACCTTAAGAACAGAGGTATAATTCAGCTCCGCAGTATAGTCTGTAGAATGTAATGCACAAACCGTATAAATATTGGACCTTATAATTTTCTGTGTATTTCTTATATATTGATGTGTCAATGCTGCCTTCTATTTCTGTATTTCTCTTTTGTCTACTTAAATTCAATCAGGTCATATTTCATATAGTGATGCCTTTTGGCAGCAGTGTAACATGATGTTTATACAGTAAGCTGGGTGTAGGCCCAGGCTCTCTTACTTACTGGCTAGATGTATAACTTTGGCAAATTATTTAACTTCAGCAGCCCTCAGTTCCCTTATCTGTAAAGTGGGAATGATAATTGCACTTACCTCACAGGATTCTAGTAAGCATTAAAGGAGATCCTTGATGTGACATACTTAGCATTCAAAATATATTATGCTTAAACTGGCAATAATGATTCCTATAAAAATGTCCAAGCTTACTATAGATATATTTAACCACTGAAAGTATTATATTGCTTTATTCTGCATGATTTCTTGATTTAATGTGCGGAAAAAATTAAAAGTGGAAAAATATAAATTATAAAGCTGTAAACCATACTTTACAGAAGTTTATGCTAAAAAAGAACCATTTTCTCCTTTGATCTGAAGTATATTACTAGACTATTTATGTTTTAATTCTATTTTATGCTCTCTACAGAAAATTTGTAGAAAGAGAACTATTTAAACCTGATGAGGTACCTGAGAGACATAATTTATCCTTTTTTCCAACTGTAAATGATATTAAAAATCACATCCATGAGGTACAGAAATCCTTGAGAAATGGAGATAATGTGTATAACTCAGAGATTATTCCAGCAACGGTATGATTACAATTGTAATTCTTTGTTTTAACATAGAATCTTTCTCAACTTCTCTTACTATTTGGCCTAATGGGGTGGTTTGGCCTAATGGTGGGGTTATATTAGGCCATATAAATAACTGTAAACATATAAACATAAACATGTTTGTATAAACATATAAACATATAAAAATAGTAGTTTTAGGGGTGCCTTGGTAGCGCAGTTGGTTAAGCATCCAACTCTTGGTTTTAGCTCAGGTCTGAACTCAGGGTTGTGAGATTGAGCCCTGCGTCAGGCTCCATTCTTAGTGTGCAGTCTACTTGAGTTTCTCTCTCCCTCTTCTCGTGCCCTTTCCGCCCTGAGCTCTCTCTCTCCCTGAAATAAATAAATCTTTTTTTTTTTTTTTTAAGATTTCATTTATTTATTTGACAGAGAGAGTAAGAGTGCACACAAGCAAGGGGAGCAGCAGGCAGAGGGAGAGGGAGAAGCAGGCTCCCCACTGACCAGGGAGCCCAATGCGAGACTCGATCCCAGGACCCTGGAATCATGACCTGAGCCAAAGGCAGCCGCTTAACCGACGGAGCCACCCAGGCACCCCTGAAATAATTAAATCTTAAAAAAAAAAAAAAAGAGGGGCACCTCGATGGCTTAATCAGTTAAGCATTTGCCTTCAGGTTAGGTCATGATCGTGGAGTCCTGGAATGAAGCCCTGTGTCAGGCTCCTTGCTCAGCAGAGAGTCTGCTTCTTCTCCCTCTGCCCCTGCTCCTCGTGTAAATAAATAAAACCTTTTTTAAAAAAGAAGAAATAGTAGTTTTTCTTAAAATGTAAACATTATGAACCCTCAGATGATGATTTCACTAAAATTTTTTTTAATATTTTCACAAGAAGAAATATCAGTGAATTTCCTACTCTGACTATAACAGTAGTAATCGTCATTTAAAAATCAACATATTTTATCTCTATAAAAAGTATATCTTATTCATCTAACAAATATTTATTGAGTATATACAGTATATACTTTCTAAAAATAGATAAACAGGGGACACTTGGGTGGTTCAGACCGTCAGCATCTGACTCTTGATAGCTGCTCAGGTCATGATCTCTGGGTCAGGAGATCAAGGCCTGCATCCCACTGGGCTCCGCCTCAGCAGGGAATCTGCTTGAGATTCTTCCCCTCTCCCTTTGCCCCTCTCCCTGCTCACTCGTACTTTCTCTCTCTAATAAATAAATAAATCTTTAAAAAAAATGGGGCACCTGGGAAGCTCAGTCAGTTAAACGTCTGACTCTTGATTTCAGTTCAGGTCATGATCTCAAGGTTGTGAAATCAAACCCCATGTCAGGCTCCATGCTGAGCGTGAGGTCTGTTTGAGATTCTCTCTCCTTCTCCCTTTGCCTTCCCTGCCCCCCCATTAATGCTTTCTTCTCTCTCTAAAAAATAAAATCTTTAAATTAAAAAAATAAATAAAATAGACAAGTTTCAGTAGAATAGTTCAGACTTGAATACACAAAGGGATGGTGTTCATTCTATATGCCGTCTATGGATATCAATTTTATCTCATACTGTAATACTCTAATTTCCCCCAGAATATTGGTCAGTTCCATGAAAATTTTGCTTACTCTGAAGAGAATAATATAATTATCCAAAAACTACTAATTATAATAAAATAATTATGGCATTAAAATCTTTGTAGCGGGGCACCTGGGTGGCTCAGTCAGTTAAGTGTCCTGACTCTTGACTTCAGTTCAGGTCATGATTTTCTGCCCCTCCCTCTCCCCCTCCCCCATGCTTGCATGTGTTCCCTCTCACTCTCTAAAATAAATAAATCTTTCAAAACAAAATCTCAGTAGCAGTACCCTTTGTTTCCCAAATTTTTACTGTCCAAATTATGCCTTCTTAACTAGATTCAGATTTTAAGCTAGTGCTACTATTCTTTTCCATCCCAGACTTTCTTAATTATTGACTATCCAGAGTTCAAGAAGTAAAATGGATTTGGTTAGCAATGATCTTTGCCATCTGTACTTGCTATCCGAATTCTTGCTATCTGAACTTGGGAAGCTAATGTATTTGGATAGTGAAGTATACTTGTGTTTTGAGAATGTAAACAAGTGAAGAGTGTAATTACTGAATAAAACACAGTTATACTATCACTGAATAAAATATGACAGTTGTATTGATATTTTAAAACATTTTTTAATATAAATGCTTTATTGTTTTTACTGAAATAAATGTTCCCATTTCAGCTTCAATGGACTACAGATAATGGGCATATTCTCAGAGAGACTGTGACAGTTACATTTGCAGAAGGTAGGTTATCTTGAATATCTTTAAATATAAAATCAGTATTAAAGGGCACCTGGGTGGCTCGATTGGGTGTCTGCCTTCGGCTCGGGTCATGATCCCAGGGTCCTGAGATCGAGTCCTGCTTCAGGTTCCCTGCTGGGCGGGGAGCCTGCTTCTCCTTCTACCCCTCCCCCTGCGCATGCTCTCTCTCTCTCAAATAAATAGATAAAATCTTTTTAAAAAAATCAGTATTAAAACTGGAAGACATTGAAGATATTATCACATCTAATCAAATTTTTTTTATGGATAAGGAAACCATGGCCCACAGAGACAGGAACAACTATGTTAGGATTTGTCAAAATAATTCTAGCTGTTTAGGGACACCTAGATGGCTCAGTTGGTTAAGCAGCTGCCTTCGCCTCAGGTCATGATCCCCGGGTCCTGGGATTGAGTCCTGCATCGGGCTCCTTGCTTGGCAGGGAGCCTGCCTCTGCCTCTGCCTGGCACTCTGCCTGCTTGTGCTCTTTCTCTCTCTGACAAATAAATAAATAAAATCTTTAAATAAAAAATAAATAAATAATTCTAGCTGTTTAAACATATATACTGTATGTTACTCACATATACTTTCTCGGATATGTTATTCAGCTGTAAAAAAGGATGAGATGTTGCCTTTTGTAATGACACGGATGGACCTAGAGAGTATTATGCTAAGTAAAATAAATCAAACTTATAATGAGAAAGACAAATATCATATGATTTCACTCATATGTGGACTCCGATAAGCAAAACATGTGAATAAACAAAAAGCAGAATCAGACATATAAATACAGAGAACAAACTGATGGTTGCCAGAGAGGAGAGGTGGTGTGGGATGGGCAAAATGGGTGAAGGGGAGTGGGAGAAGGCTTCCAGTTATGGAATGAATGGAAGTCACAGAAATAAAAGGCGTAGGGCCCCCTGGGTGGCTCAGTTGGTTGAGTATCCAGCTTTTGGTTTCAGTTCAGAGCATGATCTAGGGATGATGAGATTGGGCTCCGTACTCAGTGGGGAGTCTGCTTTAAGATTCTCATCCCCTACCACTCCCTCCCCTCTCAAATAAATAAATAAATCTTTTTTTTCTTAAGGCACAGCATAGGGAATATAGTCAATGATACTGCAATCACAATGTTTGGTGGCAGATGGTAGCTACACTTGTGGTGAGCATAGCATAACATATAGAGAATTTGAATCACTGTGTTATACACCTGGAACTAATGTAACATTGTGTGTCAACTATATTCAAGCAAAAATAAAAAATGAGGGGTGCCTGGCTGGCTTAGATGGAAGAGCATATGACTTTTGATGTCAGGTTTGTGAGTTCAAGTCCCACAGTGGGTGTAAATCTCGATTACCAAAAATAAATAAATAAATTTAAAAAAATAAATTTCCTCATATAATCAGCTTTTGTGCTTTCTGATTAAAATTTTGAGGCTGATTACTAGTATAGATCATTATAAAGCTAGGCTAATTCTGGTAATAATAACCTTAAGATACCTTGACCAGGAAACTTTGTCCATTTTACATGGTTTGCTTTTTCTCATATGTTCTTACTCCCATGTTATCTTACTATGCCAAGCTTATTTTGCCCTTTTTTTCTTCTTCTGGAAATGTGTTTTCTCTGCTTCTGTATGGCTAACTCCTCTCACTACTCAAACAATCTATTTGGCTTTAAGTGCTCTCTTAACTTCACCCCCTATATAAAGTTAGACATTCAGTCTTTTGTACTTAATTTAACATGGTATCCTTTTGTTTATATATCTGTATCTTTCTTTATGATTTGAGTCCCTCAGGAGCAAGTGTTATATTTTATTCAAGTTAACATAATTAGTTCCTAGCATGATCCCTGCTACAAAGTTAACATCTAAATAAATGCTTCAGAATAAATTAATGAATAACTGTATACAGTGCAATTATCTCTTTATTCTTTGGGTATTTAACCTTTAAGAGTCACTGTGCATAAAGAATAATTTTCAAATTCTTTATCGTTATTCATTTGTTCTGCACATATTTTACTCACTGGGATAAATGGTGGACATAAATAAAAATAAGTTTCTTGCTTCATTCAATTTCAAATTTAGCAAGAGAAAAGACGCTAAGCAAATATATTCTAATTACTGTTAATGAATTGTGCAAAATTGTATGAGAATAGCGACAGAGATATATAACTTAATCTAGGGAATAGGGAAATAGCACTTGAGAAAGTGGCTTTTAAATTAAGAACTGAAGAATGGATAGGAATTTGTCAATCAAAAGAATACCGTGTTTGAAAGCTAAGCAACAAAGAGCTTGTGCTGTTCAAGGAACTTAAGAAAGTTGGTGTGGTTTTAAGCATAGACAATGCTTGGAGATAAAACTAGGTATGCAAAATGGGTTTAGGAGGCCCTTTGAGCTGTCCAAATGAAAGGTGTGATAGTGGTTTAGTCTACAATTGGTGGCATTTATACTAGAATCGAACAGATTTTAAGAGTTGTTTTCAAAGGTTTTGGTTATTGATTGAATAGGTGTGGGAGGTAAAAGAATGGGAATGATCTGGGATGACTCCTGAGTTTCTTCCATGAGCAACTGACTGATAGTGGCATTTACTGAGGTAGGCAATACTGGTGTAAGAATAGGATTTGGTAATGGCAAGGGGAAAGAAAAAAAAATCATGAAATAAGGTTTGGAAAGCTTAGGTATCAGAGCCATTTCAATTGAGTGGATTGGGAAGAAGCCACATGGGGATGGTTGAAGAGTGAATGAGTGATGAATGAAGAGGTAGAGACAATGTGCTATGAAGAGAATACGGGGTTGAGGGAAGGTATTTTCAGATAGGAGAGATCTGAAGAGAGAGATGAAGATGAAGGTATTGGATAGCTTTGATGATGGGAAGTTGAGGAAATTTCTGATAGTTTCTCTTTTCTCTTTAAGTAAAAGTGCTGAGAGTGAAAAAGACCAAGATTGGACATTTGAAATCTATAATATAGAATGGGAGAAACCTTATAAGATTGTCAGGTACAGATGAAGGTCCTGTTGAAGTTGATGATCATGAATTGGTATTAGTAGTAGCAGCAAGTTTCTTTTTCAGTGGCATTCAGCTTCACACAAGCACTGGAAGCCATTTTCATTCAGTGTTAGGATTTTACCAGGGGTTGTAACAAAAGTACAAAGAAGCAAGGGAGGTTAGGGGATTTTCAAGAGAGTGACTGAAACTATAACTGTAGGATTTGACTAAGCTGGATGGGGAAAGAATGTTATTAAGAAGGAAGTTGATATATCTGAAGAAAACTGAGGAATCAATGGACTGGAGGCTCACATGAGGTTGAATAATTGTAGTGAAGTACTTAAGCAAAATCCCTGGAAGTATAAGAGGTTGTGATCAAAGAATGGGATATTTGAAGTAGAGATTTTTAGATGTAGAAGAGTCGAGGGTATGACAGTAGTAGTGGGTGACTGCAGCAGAGTGAAGTACAAGGACAATTAGAAATGAAGAAGCTAAAAAGTGAAATAAGTCAGACAGAGAAAGACATATACCATGTAATTTCATTTATATGTGGAATCTGAAAACCAAAACAAATAAGCAAATGAAAAGCAGAAACAGACCCGTAAATACAGAGAACAGGGGCGCCTGGGTGGCTTAGCGGGTTAAGCCTCTGCCTTCAGCTCAGGTCATGATCTCAGGGCCCTGGGATCCAGCCCCAAATCGGGCTCTCTGCTCAGCAGGGAGCCTGCTTCCCCCTCTCTCTCTGCCTGCCTCTCTGCCTACTTGTGATCTCTCTCTCTGTCAAATAAATAAATAAAATCTTTAAAAAAAAATACGGAGAACAAACTGATGGTTTGCCAGAGGGGAGGAGTGGTGGGAGATGGGCAAAATGGATGCAGGGGACTGGGAGATACAAGTTTCTGGTTCAGGAATGAACAAGTCATGAGGATAAAAGGGAACATAGTCAATGGTACTGTAATGGCATTGTATGTGGCAGAGAGAAGCTACACTTGGAATGAGCATAGCACAACATATAAACTTGTGGATTCACTATATTGTACACCTGAAACTAATGTAATATTGTGTGTCACCTATACCTTAATTTAAAAAAAAGAACTAATGAAGCCAAGAAATAGGAGAGTACTGTTTAATCCTCTCAACAGTCCTTTGAGGAAGATTCGCTTACTATCTTGATTTTACAGATGAAGAAACTGAAGTTTAAAAACTGAGTAGCGGGGCACCCGGGTGGCTCAGTGGGTTAAAGCCTCTGCCTTCGGCTAAGGTCATGATCTCAGGGTCCTGGGATCGAGCCCCACATCGGGCTCTCTGCTCAGCAGGGAGCCTGTCTCTGCCTGCCTCTCTGCCTACTTGTGATCTCTTTGTCAAATAAATAAATAAAATCTTTAAAAATAAATAAATAAATAAAAATAAAAACTGAGTAGCATGTTGAAGGTTACAGAGAAAAGCTAGCTAGTGCTTAATTCCATCCTTGTCTCACACCAGGGCCATTTTGAAAAATTACTTGGTTACAATATGGAAGCAATAAACAGTTGTTGACAATTGGTTTTTGATTGACTTAAAGAGATAAATATATTTGGATTAATACATAGAAATTACATGAGAGGGACTAGATTCCGTAAGGACAATTACTTTAGCAATTGAGATATTAAGAAAACAGAGAGATTTTTGCTCTTAGTCATTTTTTCCAAAATGAGTTATCGAAAGAAATTTAATGCTGTTATTTTGGAGGACCCACTTTATGCCAAGCATTATCCTAGGCATTAGGGCTACCAAAGATGAATTAAGTTTGGTCTTTATAATTGAGAGGCTCCATAGGTTTCACACATCCAGAGAAGTTTAGATGTAGTCCAGCATCATAGCATGGAAAATGGACTAGATTTGAGTTACACATACATAAACTTTCAAGGAAAAATATACTATTTCTAACATCACATCCTAGATATACTGAATTAAAATTAATGGAGGTCGAACCTTGGAACTTATATTTTAAAAAGTTCCTGAGTGATTCTGATTCTACCAGGTCTGGAAATAGTGAACAAAAGACCTTCTTAAAGTCCTTTTCAAACCTTTGAATTTATTTCCTATTCTAATTGAGATAGTAAGTGTTGTAATAAAATGTAGCGTCACATAACGTAGCAACCATAAACATTATTTTGTTATGATAGGTGATTTTTTTTATATAACTTAGGAAATTCATCGGGGGAATCAATCAACACCAAAGTGGAAACAAATCAGACAAGGGGTTCTTTGTCTCCTGAGCCAGCCCACTTGCTTTCTTCACTTTCCTCATTTCAACCAAAAATATTTACACAACTACAGGTAGGTACTCCGTGAAATAGACAAAACTGAAGCCCTTCCCTTTCTTCCTTAATCTCTCTTCTTCTTCTAGGGATGTTATAGAATTATTATAGAATTATAATAATGATCACAGATGTTTTTATTATTAATTTCCTGATGTTTTTGTATGTTGATATAAGATCATTTAAGTAATACATTTTTAGAAAGTTGGGAGTTGACTATGCATGCAATAAAGTTTAGTTGTATTACTTTTCCTTTGGTTCTTGTTTCTGTCCTTGATATTTGTTAGTAATTATACTCCTCTATTTTATTCCAATTATGTGTCAAAAGAATAATATATCCTATGAGAAAATTATACTTAGTAAATTTAAACATTTTGATGTAACTCTTTTCGGTTTAAAAGGGTTTGCAGTTGCAATCAAGATTCACTTCTCCTGATGGATCACCGGCTCTGATATCAGTAAATAACCACCCTTCCTCCAGTCCTTCAAGACTTCTGGATTCATTAGAAAGTACTGTAATGAATAATAATTCTCTACTGCGTGGTCAAAGTCATAGTCTTCAAACAGATACATGCCTAACCCCAAACAGTAGCATTATTGCCTCTACCATGGCTAGCCTTCCAGGACCAGATCAAAATCTGGCTGCAATGGACCAGCTGGTGGAAGTTGGAGATGTTGAGGATGCAGAAAATATGGAAGGAAGTGTTCACCGGATTCTGCTGGGAAATGGGCAGACCATCCCAATACAGATTATAGATAGCCACCCAGCTATTAGTAAGTTAAAAGCAACTTGTGATTTTATTTTTTTAACCTTTTTGGACTATCATTACTATTACACTCAGAAAAAAACAATCATTTCTACTCAGGGGTTTATAAAATGTAAATAAATAAAGTGAAACTACTAGAAAACGGGAAAAATATCAAGAGCATAATAACTTTTAAACTTTTTAATTTTTTCTTCTCTATCAAAATTATTCATTCCGTAATTACCTCAGTTTACATAGAAAATCTGGGTGATACGAAATGAGAAGGTCATTGTAGAATGCATGAAAAAAAATGAGAAACTTTTTTTTAAGATTATGTATGTATTTATTACAGAGAGAGAGGGCATAAGCAGAGGGAAGGAGCAGAGGGAAAGGGAGAAGCAGACTCCCCACTGAGCAGAGAGCCCGAAGTGGGCCTTAATCCCAGGACCCTGAGATCATGACCTGAGCCGGAGGCAACCGCTTAACTGACTGAGCCACCTAGGTGCCCCATAAAATGAGAAACTTTAAAGGAAAACATATAGCATAAAGGTTATTATGGGAAAATGGAATGAAGTTGGCAGATATAAATGTTAAAGATTTTGAGTTATAAACTTAAATGTTGAGTTCTATGGAAATTGAAAGGTAACTAGTTAAGCCCTGGGGACTTGGGTTTAATCCAAGACCTTGTTAACTTCACTTTGTAACAAACCCAGTCAACCTAGTGATAAATTCTAACTCCTACTTGACCTAACTCACTCCCTTTCACATAGATTGTTTTGGATTGCGAACTTTTGTGGAGAAAGATTTGCAGTTTGCTTTGAAGAACAAAAATCTTCATAGAAATTACAAAGTATCCTTAGAACATACAAAGTACTTACCCTCGATTCTTAGTCCTCATTCTTCTGGGTAAGGAAAAGTGTAAGTTAGTTCCTTCCAGAAAAGAATCATTATCTTTTAAATTTTTTGGAATTGTTACTTTTAAGAAAATTTATCCAGAGAGCTGTGGCAATTGTCACTACTGAATAAGTTTAGTAGAAGAGAAGGAAAGGAATATAGATGAATTAATCCTCAGAACTTCATGAAATAGTTGATGGTGTCTCCGTTCTACAGATAGGTAAATTAAGGCTCAGAGAGGTTAAGTAATTACCTAAACGTGATAGAGCAGGGATTTAAACCCAGATCTATCTGCCTCCAAAGTTTCTTTCCATTCTAACATGCTTCCTCCCTCTATGTTTTACCAAGGTATTTCTGGGAGCTCTAATTCAGATTGCTTTAAAGGAGACCCTCTTTGGATCTGAACTTGCCTGACGATTTATCAAGTTAGATCATGATCTGAGGGACTACTTCACCTGAATATGAATCCTGAGGGTCACTCAAATCCATCTTCTACTGGTTTTCTTTATGGTGTGGGCTAAATTCTAATACATCCATATGTGACAAGCATTAGGAGTGTTCAACACACTTGCCTGAGCAAATATTGGTCCCCTTAATCTTGGTTCCCTTTAGCAACTGAAAAACTGATATCCCTGAGAAAGAGACATCTCACCTGCCAGTTCAAGATAGTGTTGCTGGTATGCTGCATTCAGATTAATCTGGTCATAAGTACTTTAAAATCAGAATGGTCAGTGCATTGTGCAGTGTTTCAGATAAGCAAATATATAGCTTGTACAGCTAAGTCAGAACTATCCATTCAGATGTGGCATATTTTTTTTCTAAAGTACTTATGTAGTTGAGTTTCTTTAGGGAGGGAATATTTTCCTTGGTATATGGCCACATATGGAAACCATATGGGAGTGGTAACAAATCTGTAAGTTTGTAATACATACATCTACTCTTTGCAAAACATCATTTTCAAATAATAGGAGGCTTCCTGACTTTTGTTTATGCATAGTTTTAAAGGCAGTTAAGTTTAAATATGAGATAGTCCTCATAATTTTATCAAATTATGGACTGCTTTTTTGTCAAAATATCTGTGGAGGAGAATAACTATGGTTTTCTTAGTCTCTTCTTGTTTTCATTACCAGAAGCATACCGAAGGAATTTTTTTTAACTTCTCAACATTTAATTTTTTATTATTTTTCTTTTTCTTTCCTTTTTTTTTTTTTTTTTGAAGTTTAGTTGACATACAATGATACATTAGTTTCAGGTGTACACATCCTGAAAGAATTTATTATGAATGACTGTTAAGATATCAGAAGTACTGAGTTCTCAAATACACTGACTGTTTTTCAAAAAACAACTGTTTTTTTGCTTTGCTTCTAAATTCATGCTTATAAATTCATTATAATTATATAAAGATTCCAGTGTTATAAGTTACATTAACCTTTAGGGTTTTTCTTTTATGTTTGGTTTTAAAGTTGAAGAAAATCCAGAAGGTACCATTTCTCTGAGCCAAGTTAAGCAAGAACCCAAAGAACCAGCATTGTCTATGGAAGCAAAAAAAAAATTTGGACTGTAAGAAATTATCTGCCACATAAATTATTGAAGTTTTTCAGAATTTACAACTTGAGTAACTTCTGATGTCATAAAAAAGAAGGTGAATATTGTCAAAGTGCAGCATTGTGATAAATGGACTGAAGACTAGTTCAGTGAGCAACTTTGATTTAAAACTGATATGTTTGTGGCCAAGTCCATATTTTTGGAAGCTATTTTACTGCTGTCATTTTGTATAATTCTTATGCTTTTTGATTATATAATGAGGCCAGTATTTCAAAATATCATCTGAATTTGTTCATGACAATATAGTCTGAACACAAATAGTTACCTAACTCATCCCTTGAAAATATCCAATTTGGGTTCTGAAAAGACAAAAACAACAAAAAATAGTGTGAGAGTATGTGTGTGTGTGTGATTGTATGTATGTGTGTTGACTTTTTTAAAAGTTATAAAAGAACATATTGCCTCTTTAAAATTGTGAAGAAATTCTTTATAGCAGACAGGTGAGAAATTATTTGTAGTCTGTCGCATTAGGAAAGATAAAACAGTAGTAGATTTGAATCATAACATGAAGCCCAGCATTCATATCTGTGGAAACTGTAGTTGCATTTTGGCTTCTCCCATTATAATTTTTATACTGAAAACTATAAACCAATAGCATACTAATGGTCATCTAATAGAAATTTAAAATGTCTTGGTAAGTACTCATAATTTTAACTTGAATTAATCAGATAAGCAACAGAAATAAATGTATATTGCATGGATTTATATTTAGTATTGTAGGCAAAGTGCTACTTATGGATAGGAATGTAGAAATCGAGAGAATTCAAAAAGAATAATAGACTTCCCCTGATTACAGATGATTTGGGGGTTTTTTTGATATCAGCAGGGGATTTTTTTTTTTTCCTATTTTGTATTGAAGATTCAGCTCTGGTTGGAAAAGAATTTCAGTTGTATTTATTTTTCTATGCCAGAGTTCTTACTGAATTGGTGGTATTAGAATTTATGCTATTTCAAGGTAAGTATCTGTAGTTAAAAAATTAGTTCATATTTAAAACTTTAAAACAACTGATGTGTATGTCTATTTACTTGTTGAGTAAGTATATTTATTCAAAATACTGAATAAGTACTAATCACTATATTCATTGTAAGCTTCTGTTTTCTGGAAGGTTGGTAAACTAGAAATGTCAATTATAAACTGCCAAGAAATCAACATAAAGGCTTTTTTCACCCCAGGGACCATGTGTGGGTATATTTAAGATTTTATTTTAAAGTAATAAGGATTTCAAATGGATATTGCTTAATATTCAAAGCATATGAGATATAATATGAAATTTAACCTTAATATTTTACATGAATATGAGTCATTTTTGACTTTTCTAAGTCCAGTGTCCCATTCTTAATTCACTTTAATTGTTGCAGTTACACAGCATGTATCTAAGTATAAAGCATTGTTATATTAGAAGTGAGTGGAACTCTAATAAAAGACCTTGCTCTTTAGATTTATACCCTATTTAATATAAAATGTATTATTTATACCCCTATTTGATACAAAGTTAATATTCAATTACATACATGATTTTTAGTTAGAATAGCTAACTATTCTAACAATTGCAAATATTTGATGTCAGCATTTTAGAGGCAGGCTGCCAAATCTGATTATGTTACTCTAAAGTTAAACACAGCCCTTAGTTACCTCAAACCCGGATTTCTCTTAGTCTGTGTGTACGTAAAGGGTATAAGTCTAAATTTATAGTGTAGTGTTACATTGTAGGTAATATTCTTTTCATTTGTTATCTCCAGTCTATGGAAACTATTTTCAAGATTTTAAGTAATCTTCAGTTTTCATTAACGGCAATAGCTTATTAAATATTTTACCAATTTAACTATGTTCCTTTGGAGACATTCTTTTCTTTTTTGATGTTGAGTTGTTAAGGAGAAATGCTTGTTAAGATACAAACTCTAGCGAGTTACCTACGAGGATGAGAGATGTTAGAGGATTCAGACTTTGGCACTTGATCAAGAACAAAACACAGTTAAAAAATATTTCTCTCACTTCATTCTATGTGAATGTCTCTTTCTGGTACTTCTTTTGTTTAGTTTTTGTTTTTATGAGGACAGAAAGTTACAGTGCATCCTCCTCACAAACAAAAAGCAAAATTAAAAAAGAGCATGAAAGGAAGGTTTAAGTCCCTAATTGTATACTCTTTTGGTTTTTAGGTAGAAACTGGAACTATCAATATTTTCATGTAAGTATTTCAATGAGTAGCTCTTTAAAAATAGTTTCTAAATTTTTAAAAATTCATTTGTCCTCTAAATGCATGTTCAGTCACAATATATCAGTATTGTATTTTAAAGGTGCTTAGCATCGCTTTTTTAAAAGTATGTTTACGTATTTTAAATATTCAATTATTTTTTAAATGCACAGGGAATTATTAAATACAAGTGCATAAAATTTTCAGTATCTGTATTTCGCATTCTCCTAACAGCTCTACAGCAAACTTCGACATCTGCTCTTTTGTGTGACGTATTGCAAGGTGTAATATCTGTAGTAGTGAGTTGGACATTTAAAATAAACAGTTAGAAATTCATGATGACAGCTGAGCTTTTTTCATCATTGTAGTTTTCATGTTCCAAAGCCTCCCAGTGAACTTTATATATACTACAGTGAATTATAGATAAACACTGCCATGGTGGGCTTTTTCCTTCAATATTAATTTCTCCATAAGCAGTTAACATGCTTAAGAGAAAAAGCTTTTATACAAAGTACCTTGTCTTATCCAAGGTAAATGTTTTCTAAAAGTCACAAAAATGACAGAAAACAGATTTTGGAAGCTGGTCCTGCATTAGCGTTTTTGATTTTGAGGCCCACCAGTTCGTGTTTCATTTTTACATCCTGTCAAAATACATACTTAATCATGTGAGTATGTGAAAGACGTCATTTAATTTGTACCAGATTTTTTAAAAAGTTTTAAAATGTGTGCATGTATATATATACACATATATATATATTGTAACTTAATGTATAGTGTCCTTGTTATAATGTAATTTTTTTCATTAAAAATCCTGTGTTATTTTTTTCTTAAACTTGTTAGTAGTTTTCTTTTTATACTTTTTCTGGGGATAGTGGTAGTTTTGTTCATCTTAAAAATGTTGAATAAACACTTTAATTACTTGAGAACTTTGGCTAGAAATTAATGTTCAATTTGGAACTTGGAAGTTTTTCAGCATAACTACCAGTAACTCCTATTATCATTCCATTTAGGGACATATATGCATTTAGTACAGCTCAGTCAACCATCAACATTTTAAAATAATGCATGTAATAAGGTATTAGTAATTCTTTTTCTCACATCTTGGCATTGTGACATCTTTAAGTACAGCTTTATATTTTTTGGCCTAATGAAAGAAGTATGTGATTTAAAAAGGAGAGATTATCAGTGTTTTTTTTTCCGCCTTATTCCACCCTGCCTATTTTATAGGACCGTAGAAAATCTTACTCTCTCCAGAAGGGTACTGTATCAACTATTCTTCATCAGCTGATTTAGCTTTAGATATCTTAAATGGTGTATTGCTTTGGTATCTAAATGTCTGTAATTCTACTTAATTAACTTAGTTGTAATGGCAAAGCCTTAGTGTACTTTTGCCACATACACATTAACTATGAAAACTATTGTTAAATAATACAAATATTTGTTGCTGACTGAATTCTTAAAACTTTAGGAATAAAATCAGAATCTTAAACTCACTAGTGGATTCTAAATTTGATTCATGAGAAAAATAAATTGTATGGTTAATATTGAAAACCTTTGAAAACGTGATATGGGTATAATCGTGCAGGGGAAATGTTGTTTAAGGGTAAAACTTGCAATTAGTAAGTAAGTCCTAGAATTCTAATGTACAGCATAGTAATTATAATCACTAATACTGCATTATAAAATTCAAAGTTGCTCAGAGACTACATCTAAAAAGAAAGAATGGGGGGCAATAAAAAAAAAGGGAAAGAATAATTGCGTGGCATGATAGTGGTTATTAGCTAACTCTATGGTGGTAATCATATTGCAAAATATAAATTACCAAATCAACACATTGTATACCTTAAACTTAATGTGTCAATCATATCTCAATTAGAAAAAAAAAGAATTCTAAAACTAGAGGACAGAGTAGGAGTCCAATATTAGCAGTTTTAAGAAATATTTTTATTGAGGAATAATTGACATAAAATAAATTGCACATATTTATTTTTTTAATTTTTTAAAAGATTTTATTTATTTGAGAGAGAGTGAGAGAGAGAGCATGAGAGGAGAGAGGGCCAGAGGGAGAAGCAGACTTCCTGCTGAGCAGGGAGCCTGATGTGGGACTCGATCCCGGGACTCCAGGATCATGACCTGAGCTGAAGACAGTTGTTGAACCAACTGAGCCATCCAGGCGCCCCATAAATTGCACATATTTAAAAGTGCACAATTTAATAAGTTTTGATATATGTATACATCTATGAAACTATCATCACAATCAAGATAATGAACATATCCATCACCTCCAAAGATCCTAGTGCCTCATTGTAATCCATTCCCTCTTCTTCTGTTTCCCACCCCTACCTCACCATCCCCAGACAACTACTGATTTGCTTTCTGTCACTAGAGATCAATTTGCTTTGTCTATAATTTTATAAATATTATTTGGTATGGACATTTTTTTATGACTCTCGTCACTCAGCATAGTTATCTTCACATTCAACTGTGTCAGAATATATGACTAGCCCATTCCTTTTTACTGCTGAGTAGTATTCCATTGTATGGATATACCTTAATTTGTTTATCCATTCACCTGTTGATGAACAGCTGGGTTGTTTATAGTTCTTGGCTATTACAAATAAAGCTGCTGTGAACATTTGTAGAAGTCTTTGTATGAATATATGCTTTCATTTCTCCTAAGTGGAGTGGAATACCTGGGTCATATGGTAGGTATATATTTAACATTTTAGGAAACTCTCAAGTGATTTTTCCAAAGTGGTTATACCACCTTACATTCCTGTCAGCTGTATATGAGAGTTCTAGCCAACACTTGGTATCAATAGGCTTTTATATTATGGGCATTGTAATAGGTGTGTAGTAGTATCTCATTGTGGTTTTAATTTCCACTTCTGTAATGACCAATGCTGTTGAACATCTTTTTATGTGTTATATGCCATCTGTATATCTTCTTTAGTGGAGTGTCTGAATCTTTACCTCATTTTTAAATGGAATTGTTGTTTTCTTATTATAGAGGTTTAGAAAGTATATTCTAGATATAAGTCCATTTTTTTAAAGATTTTATTCATTTATTTGACTTAGAGAGAGCATAGCAGGGGGGAGTGGCAGGCAGAGGGAGAGGTAGAAGCAGGCTCCCCACTGAGCAGGAAGCCGGACGCGGGGCTCCATCCCAGCACCCTGGGATCATGAGCTAAGCCAAAGGCAGGCGCTTAACAACTGAGTCACTCAGGCGCCCCCAAGTCCATTTTTTAGAAATGTTATTTACAAGTATTTTCACCTGATCTATAGCTTATCTTTTCAGTTTATTAACATAATCTTTCCAAGAGCAGTTCTTTTCTTTTCTTTTCTTTCTTTTTATTTTTTTTTTCTTTTCTTTGTTTTAAAGATTTTATTTGTTTATTAAAGAGGTGGAGGGAGAGGGAGAGGCAGGCTGCCCAGCTGAGCAGGGAGCCTGATGCAGGGCTCGGTCCTGGGACTCCAGGATCATGACTTGAGCCAAAGGCAGATGCTCAACCAGCTGAGCCATCCAGGCACCCCGTGAAGAGCAGTTCTTAATTGTGATTAAGTCCAGTGTATCTTTTTTTTTTCCTTTGTGGATCGTACTTTTGTGTAAGAGATCTAAGAGATCTTTGCCTAACCCAAGGTTAGATTTTCTCCAGGTTTTCTTCTCAGAAGTTTTATAACTTTGAGTTTACATTTAGGTGCATCATCTATTTTGAGTTAATTTTTCTATACATAGTACACGACCCTTTTTGCCTATGAATACCCAATTATTTCAGTACCATTTTATGAAAAGACTGTATTTCTCTATTGAATTAAATTTATACCCTTGATGAAAAATTCATTAATCACATATATTTGGGTGACTTTCTGGACTCTGTTCTTTTTCATTGATATATTGTCTATCTCAGTGGTCTCAAGCAGGGCAATTTTGCCTATAGGGGACATTGCTTAAAGTCTGGAGACAGTTTTAGTAGTCATAGTTAGGGAGATACTATTGGTTTCTGATAGAAGCCAGAGCTTCCACTCAACATTGTACAATGCCAAGACAGTCCCCACAACAAAGAATTGTCTGGCTCAAAATGTGTAGTACTAGGATTGAAAAACTTTGGTCCATGTTGATGCCAGTACCACATTGTCTTGATTACTGTAGCTTTATGATAAGTCTTGAAGTCAGGTAACAGTCTTTGTTTTTCTTATTTTTTATTTAAAAAAATTTTTTTATTTAAGATTTTATTTATTTGTCAGAGAGAGAGAGGGAGAGAGAGCACAAGCAGGGAGAGTGGCAGGCAGAAGGAGAGGGAGAAAAGCAGGCTCCCCACTGAGCAAGGAGCCCAATGCGGGGCTCAGTTCCAGGACCCTGGGATCATGACCTGAGCCGAAGGCAGACACTTAACCTACTGAGCCACACAGGGGTCCTGGTAATACAGTCTTTGAACCTTATTCTTCTTTTCGAATTTATTTTGGCTCTTTTAAATTCTTTGTTTTCCCATGTGAATTTTAGAATCTCCTCAATTTCTTTTTTTAAAAATGCGTGATGGGATTTTGGCTGGGATAATGTAGAATATATAGATCAATTTGGGGATAATTGAAATCTTAATATTGATACTTTATTTTTTCCTTGGCAATATCTTAGAGTTTTCAGTGTATAGGTCTCACATACCTTTTGTCAGATTTATCACTAAGAACTTCTAAATGACATTGTTTTTTAATTTCAATTTTCTTATTTTTGCATAATATGAAATACAATTGATTTGTTATATGGATCTTATATTTTGCAACCTTGTTAAACTCACTTATTCTCATAGATTTTTTTCCCCAAATACTTTTATTTTATTTTTTCAGTGTTACAAGATTCATTGTTTATGTACCACACCCAGTGCTCCATGCAATATGTGCCCTCCTCAATACCCACCACCAGGCTCGCCCATTCCCCCACCCCCCATAGATTTTTGGTATATTCTATTAGATTTTTTACAGAGACAATTATGCTGTTTTACATCTTCTTTTCCAATCTGGAGGTCTTGTATTTCTTTTTCACAATTGTTATACTGACTGGAACCTAAAGTACAGTTTTGATTAGAACTAGAGTAGACATCCTTGCCTTGTTTCTGGTCTTAGGGGGAAAGCATTTAGTCTTTCACTGTTATCAGGTTAACCATAATTTTAGCATATGTCCTTTATCAATTAAATGAGTCATCCTGTTTTAGCATGCTGAGAATTTTTGTTAGGAATGGATATTTGATTTTGTCAGGTGCTTTTTCTGCATATGTTAAGATGATCATTTGGTTTTTCCTTTTTTTAGTCTCACAGTATGATAAAAGACTTTGACTGAATTTCAAAGGGTAAAACAGCCTTGCATTCTTGCATTCCTGGAACAAATCATACTTGTTCATCAGGATGCATTAGCTTGTTTTATATATTGTTTGGTTTCAGTTGCATTTAACGTCACTGTTGATATGGTTGTGTTTGAGTCTTCCCTTCCATCTTGCTATTTGTTCCATATGTACTTTGTTCCCTTTTCTTTTTATGCCTTTTGGTGCAATTACCCTTTTTTTTTTTTTTTAATCATTCAACTTTACCTCCTTTATTGACTTACTAGCTGTAACTCTTGTTATTTTTAATGATTGCTTTAATGTTTATACTGTAGTATCCCAGTCTACCTTCAAATACTATTCCATCATTTCACATATAGTATAAAAATCTTACAATAATATACTTATGTTTTTCTGCTTCTTTGTACTATTGTGGTCACATATTTTATTTCTATGTATCTCACAACCTCACAATGCATTGTTACTATTTATACTTTAAATAATCAGGTGTCTTGTATATATTATTTTTATATATTTTCCTGCTTTTTCGCATTCCTGGAAACTTTTGATTAGATATCAGACATAACTTTTGCCTTATTGGGTGCTGGATATTTTTGTATTCCTATTCCTATTCTTGAGTTTTGTTCTAGGACACAGTTAACTTTCTTGGAAACAGTTTGTTCCTTTAATGTCTTGCTTTCAAGCTTTGTTAGGTAGGACCAAAGCAACATTTAATCTAGTGTTAATTTTGTCACATTATTGAAGCAAATCCCTTCTGAGTACTCTACACTGCTTTTGAATTAATGAGGTTTTCTACTCTAGCTGGTAGGAATGGGCACTCTTCTGGACCCTACGAGCCTCAGAGGGTTGTTCTTCTAGTCTCAAGTAATTTCCTTATACTCATGCACTGATCATTAAATACTCTGTTGAATGTTAGAGAGTGATCTTCTGCAGATCTCTGGAGTTTTCCATGTAGCTCTCTCTTCTCCAGTACTTTATCCTACAACTCTAGTTGCTTTGACCTTCCTTGATTCCAAGTTTCATGTCCTCCACTCTGAGAGGCTCTGCCTGGTTTTCCACTCCATGTGCCACAGCCTAAAAACTCTTCAGACAGCAATCTGGGATGACATAGGCCTCATCTCATTTGTTTTCCATCTCTCAGGGATCACTGTCCTCTCTTGCATAATGTCCAGTGTTTTGAGAATCATAGTTTCATATATTTTATCGAGTTTTATAGTTGTTTTAGGCAGAAGGGTAAATCTAGTCACTTGTACTCCATCTTGATTAGATATGGAAGCTCTCCAAACAGTGTTGGTATCATGTCCCATTTGGGTTTCTGCAAGCAGTTGAATTGGGAGATGACATAGAGGTTGTAAGGGAGGCATAAGGATAGATCATGAGATGGAGTAAGGTACAACAAATCTGGGTGAGACAAATAGGTATCATGGTGGGATTTAGGGTATAGGATTGGTCCAGAGTAATTCTCCAGAACAGCCAGATTGTATAGAGACCACCTTCAATGATATAGTTTCCAATCTCCATTGCCATGGTTCTACCAATCATAATGACTCAGCCTTCTGTGTACCTGACAGAGTTAGGCCACGCAGGATACCAAAATGAATGATTTAAAAGTTTGCCTTAAAAGAACTTACTATTACAGGCAATATAACTTTATACAAGATAGAAAATGGTAAATGGTAAATGGTAAAATGGTAAATGGTAAATGGTAAATTTGACAATAGGAATATGGGTTAAAATCATATAAGAATTAAGAAGACGACGACATTACTTACAAGGAAGAGAACTCACATTTTAGTAAGCACCAGGCATTGTACTTGGTGCTTTGTATTGTTTGGTTAAAACACTTGGCATTTTGCCTGGCAAAAAGTAAGTCATTCCTTATTATTATAGCTAGGACTGGTGGTTAAGAGCATGTGCTCTGAAGTTTGGACAGTTAGATTTGAATACCACTTCCTCTTAATTAGCTGTGTAACTTGGTCAAATTACTTAAACTTTCAGTTCTTCATATTTTTCTTTCTTCTGAAGAAATAGTATCTACCTAACTGAACTATTATGAGGATTTAATTAGTTAACCTATGTTGAAATCTTAGAATCTGTAACATACCAATCAATATATGTTCATTTTTATAATTAATATTAACAATAAAATTTTAAATCCTGAAAGGTAAACATAATACTTATTTTTTTTAAAATAAGCTCTACATCCAGTGTGGAGCCCAGCATGGGGCTTGAATTCATGACCCTGAGATCAAGACCTGAGCTGAAATCAAGAGTTGGACACTCAACCAGTTCAGCCACCCAGGCCCATCTGAATTTTCAAGATGATGTATCTGTTAGGGAGCATCTTTGGCTGCTTGCAACAGAGACATAATTATGGTGGCTTAACAAAATTAAGAGGTCTTATTGTCTTACTTTTTTATGAAACCAAATCTGAAGGCAGTCTCACCAGGGCTAGTATGGTGGTTCCATGTGCCCACCAGGAACCCAGTCTCCTTTAATCTTTTCATATAACCATGTCTAACATGTGGCTGTCATCTGTGTACTTGTTGCTTTTTTGTCCATGATGGTTGCTCCACTTCGCATTGATGAGAGTTCAGACAGGAAGAATGGAATGGGCAAAAGGCCTGTGCTGGGAGAGTGAGCCGAAGGTCTTTTTTAGGAGAACCATCAGCAACTTCCATTTTTATTGGATTGGTTAGAAGTGTTGTATCACCACTCCACTTATAAGGGCTGCTAGGAAATGTAGTTCTTTTAAAATCTGGATACTATTCCGAGAAAAATTGTATTTTAGTAAGAATTCATTGATTATCATTTAGGTCACTAATGGTGTCTCCCACAAATGGGAGAACTGAAATTCAGAAATGCAATTACTTGCTTGAGGTTGTTAAACAACGACTAATGATAAAGTTAATATTGGTAGCAAGGTCTGTCCAATACCATTCCACATTTCTTTTGCCACACAGTCCAGAAAACAAGTGATCTTTTCATTATAGGATCTTTGAGTTGGATCTTTCATGACAGAACATGGGACGTGAGATTAAAATGCAGATATATAGAATTTAAGGAGCAAGTAGAAGGAATTATATGGCTCTTTTGGGGACACAAATATAAAGTTCATTTTGATGTGAGCTTTAGGAGTCAGTGAAGGAAAGAAGCTGGGGAAAAGACTGGAAAGATGAGAGAAAGCTTAAATGATAGAAATTTTAGAAGGCCAGACTAAGAATTTTATATTTTGCTTAGTATGTGTTACATTTAAAGTCTTATTGAAATGATCCATTAAAGGGCCCATTGAATCAAAAAGCTTTTCTAGGGGCACCTGGGTGGCTCAGTCAGTTGGGCATCTGCCTTTGGCTCAGGCTGTGATCCCAGGGTCATGGGTTCAAGCCCTGCAGCCCCATATCAGCTCTGCTCAGCTGGAAGCCTGCTTCTCCCTCTCCCTCTGCCTGCTGCTCCCCCTGCTTATGTACTCTCTCTCTCTCTTTTTCTCTGTCAAATAAATAAAATCTTAAAAAAGAAAAAGAGTACTTTTCTAAAATTTGGATGCAACTTTAAATTTCACAGATTTCTTAAGGTAGGTATAATGACGAAATGGAAGTGATAGAGTAATTTTTTTATTACCATAATAAAATTGTATGACAAATTTCTGGCCTTGACTATTGTATCTATAATTGCTTTATAGAAACTGTTGGGTTTTTACATTTATGTTCTACAAAGACACTAAAATTTTAAAGATGGACATTCATTCATTCTGCAAAACAGACATATTTCCTGCCCTTTTGGAGCTTGCATTCCAGTAAAGGGAGATAGATAATAAATAATAAACATAGTAAATAAGTATATATAAACATAAGCTTTATGTTTATAAACATAATATACATTTATAAATGTAAAATTAGCGTTAAGTTTATAAACATAAACATAAATATTATGTATAAACGTAAGTTTATACATAATTATATGTACTTAAACACATTATTGTATGTATACTATAGACTGATACATTAGGTTGACAGGTGATAGAGCATAAAAATGGAGCAGAGAAAGAAGGACATATAGAGTTAGTATGGTAAGAGTTGCAATTTTTAAATAGGGCAGCCAGAATGGGCCTCATTGAGAAGGTATATTGCCAGCAAATTCTTAAAGACAGTAAGAGGGTCATGCAGATCCCATGCAGAGCAGTGCAAATAAGAGGGAACTGCAGGGTTGGGCAGTATTCACTATGCCTGAAGGTCAGCAACAAGGCTAATGTGGCTGGAGTGGAGTGAGCAAGTGAGAGAGTAGAGATTAGAAAGATAATAGGGAGTCCGATCATGTAGGGTCTTATAATCCATCATAAAGATTTTGGCTTTTGCTCTGAGCAGAAATGGGAAGCCATTGGCAAGTTTTGAGCAGAGGAATGACAACATAATATGACTTACCCTTTAAAAAGATCATTTTGGGGATGCCTGGGTGGCTCAGTTGGTTGAGCATCCAACTCTTGATTTTGGCTCAGATTATGATCTCAGAGTCAGGAGATCAAGCCCCACAGGGGACTCTGTGCTCAGAGTGGAGTTTGCTCAAGATTTTCTCTCCCCCTCTACCTCTGTTCCTCCCCCCCACTTACTTTCTTTCTTTCTTTCTTTCTTTCTTTCTTTCTTTCTTTCTTTCTTTCTTTCTTTCATAAATAAATAAATAAATAAATAAATAAATAAATAAATAAATAAATAAATAAAATTTGGCCATTAAGAACTAACTTCATAGTTTATAGTTTCTCTGTCTCTCCCTACTAGATTAAAACTGCAGGAGCAGGGATCTTTGTCTTTTTCTTGTTCATTGATATTTGACAGTGGCAGATGCTTAGAAAATATTTTTGAATGACCATCCAGATTTTAGATTTTAGAGTGTCCTTATTAAAAAAAAAAAAGGAAAACAGAGAGAGAAGGGAAAGTTTTTGAGGAGATTGCTTAAAAAGTATTTTTGAGTAGGAGAAAGGGGATCTATTGCCTAAGTAAAAGGCTTAACTTTAGATAGGACCATGGATACCTTATCTATGGATAGAGGACAAGGCAGATTATATGGGTAAAAATGCTGGTAGGTGAGTACAGGTAAGGGGCTGGAAATTCTCTTGATTGCTTCAGTTTTCTCAGTGAAATAAGAAGCAAGGCCCTTAGGTAACTGTGAAGATGGGTGTGTGGGGGAAATACGTTGAAGAGAAAAGCTAGTATGAGAGTAATTAGGCAAGGGAAATATAATATTAATGGGTCTACTTGATTAAGGGTTCATTTAAGGTTCATGGTCATAAACTGGAAATCAGATTAGTCAGTGTGTTTTTGTCCAATCATGATCAGCAGTGGCTGAGTATTTATTGAGAACCAGACACTGTGTTACCTGCTGGCTGTATGAAAGATTAGTAAGACCTAATTCTAGCCCTATAGGGACTCGCAGTGTAGTGGCAGGCAGGTTTTTGTTTTTGTTTTTGTTTTTTCAAGATTTATTTATTTTAGAGAGCACAGGTGCAGGGAGGAGGGGCAAAGGGAGAGGGAGAGAATCTCAAGCCGGCTCCCTGTTGAGCTGGGAGCCCTACATAGGGCTGGATCTCACTACCCTGAGATCATGACCTGAGCCGAAATCAAGAGCCAGCCGCTGTACCAGTTGAGCCACTTAGGCACCCCGTGGCAGACAATTTTTTAATCAACTAGTTATAAAATGGTATGATAAGTACTTTCAATTCAAACAAAGGAAAAAGCATTGTAAATCAAACAAGTTCCAGGCTAGTGGACAATTCAGGTTATGGAGGGAATAACAGATTAGTCTAAGAAGGCAAAAGATTATGGAAGAATCACTTCTAAACTCTCACCTCCCAGTGTCCAATCAAAAAGATATTATGTATAAACTTTGTGTAATTCCAATCAGATCCTCTGCCTTGCAACTCATCTTAAAATAGATCCCAGAACTCATAAATATTGCACCTCTGACTTTCCCTGTGAGATACTAAGACTATCCAGATAGTATTCTCCCTTACTGCAGTAAGCAAAAACCTCAGTTTTGCTTTATCAACAGGTTATTTTGGAGGTATTTTAAAGGCGCCAGCATTTGATGGTCTTGGAGGTCTTATCAAAACTGGTCACCTTGGAAACAGCATGCTTTTCTGAGGCATTTTGAGCCTCCTGCACAGGGTCTCTCCAATTACAGTGGTGAGGTAAGTTCATGTGGGTTTGAGCTCTGATTTCTAATTTTTTCATCAAATACTCCAGATGCTAAGTTTAGTTTGTTTTGTTTAGTTTGAGAGTGGTATCTAGGAATAAACTCTTTAAAAACCCATTGATCAGAAAAACTTTTATTTGGTAGAAATTTGTATTATTACTATCAATACTACTCTTTGTCCTTGTCATTTCTTCATTGTGCATCTATGAGAGGAAGTTCATAGGGATGAAGATGGGTGCAAACTTGTAGGTTCAGAAGGTTTCTCTTCAGACTGCCATCCTTTGAAAAACTGTCTCAAGTAATTTATGAAAGTTTTATGAGGATTTTGCCCACTCTTGTTTTGTTTTGTCCATGAAAGTCTGGTTCTCTTTAGGAGGGGTTCCCCAAGATTCAAGGTTCACATTTGGCTAAGTGTTGTCAGACTCATAGGTTTATCTTTAGTTTGGTTCTGTAGCCATTCTGGACTGGACTCCTGCATCTTAAATGTATTTATGCTAGAATCAAAATGTGTCTTGTTTGCTTTCTAAATGATAAAAAGAATTATTTGGAATTATAATTGGTTTTATAATTATATGCACATATAATTATATAAATATATAAATAATTATTTGGAATTATAATTGGTTTATAATTATATATACTTATATATAATTACATATAATTATATAATTATATAATGTATATATATGTATATATACATATAATTATTATAATTATAATTGGTTATAATTGGGGGAACTTCTGGTATAAACAAAACTGTTCATTTGGAGAGGTACTTTGAAGCAAAAAGAAAGCAATATCCCAAACATATGGTTGTCTACATTTTAAGGCAAGAGGAAAATTCCAAAATATATTGAAGGGATTATGAAATTGCCTCCTTAAAAGATTCTTTGGCAAAGGCAAGAGAAAAATGTGAAAAATTTAGAACTGTCTTTTCTAAATCCTTTCAAATCACAATTTGAACATAATGTCCTTTATTCTTCTATTCCACTTCCCTGTCCCATGTTCCTCCATTTCCCTCTGTTCTGTCTCTCCTTCTGACTTTTTCTCCTTCCCTTCAAAATGCCCCATAGATAGTTTTGTTACTCTAAAAGAGAAAGGTCACTTTAATATAAAAAAAAGCCCTCTCATTTTTATACTTAAAGTATTAACAATTATTGGCATTTTTATCATATAAAATCAAATTATCAAGGGGCTTAAATTAATGTTTAAACCAGCTGTAATGACTGATTCCCCTCCCTCTCCCTCATCCTGTTTTGTGTGCATGTATGTCAAAATAGGTTTTCCTGCATCTAAACCTTCCCCTCTCTTTAATTAACCAGAGATAATTAGTCCTTTACAATGATAATTTTGTATTTGACTAAAGCTGGCCACTCTCATTTTTAATTTCTATTCCTCTTCTTTTCCCTCCCTAGGGAAACATTAAAGATTAATTGATGAAAACAATTATTCTGTCATTATGTGTTCAATCCAGGAATATCTAATGAAGAATTTCTAAAATAGAAAAATCATTACACTGTGTTGTGTTTCTTTTTCTTCAAAATTGCTTTTAAGGGATATTTCTGGTTAAAACTACAGGAAAAGGGACACCTGGGTGGCTCTGTCAGTTCAGAGTCGACTCTTAATTTTGGCTCAGGTCATGATCTTAGGGTCATGAGGTAGAACCCCATGTTGGGTTCCATGTTCAGGTCAGAGTCTGCTTGACCCCCCCCCTTTACTCCTTCCCATGCTCGCTCATGCTCTCGCTCTGTGTGTCTCTTGCTCAAATAAATAAATAAAGTCTTAAAAAACTGCAAGAAAAGAGGAAAAAAACCTTGATTCCAAGATGAAGGGCTTTGAAACAGGATTTAAAAGAGTTTTTATAATTTCATTTATGAATACAAAGTTTATATGTCATGCAGAAAATGTTCATAAGATATTCCTGATAGAGGAATCATTGGACAAATTAGAATGAGTTAATCATACTGGTTTAAAGGATTAAAAAACCATTATCTTCCTGACTTTAAAATGTCACATTAATGCCAACAGAATATGCTAGTTTATACAAGAAGATTGAACATCTCATAATTTAAACTTTATATATTTCTTGCATTGGTTTTATGGGGCAAACAAATTATTATCATTATTTCTACAAATTATGCTTACAAAAATTTAGAGTCATGATTAACTAGATAAAATTGTAATGATAGGTATCTTTTAAAAGTTTATAATCTTATTTCTATAATATCAAAATTCTCAAAGACTTTATATTTGGGGCACCTGGGTGGTTCAGTCAGTTAAACATCTGCCTTTGGCTTGGGTCATGATCCCAGGGTCCGGAAATTGAGCCCTATCTTAGGGCTCCCTGCTTGGGGGAGTCTGCTTCTCCATCTCCCTCTGCCCCCTACCCTTGCTTGTGCTCTCTTTCTCTTTCTCAAGTAAACAAATAGAATATTAAAAAAAAAAAAAAGAACTTTATATTTAACTAAAACGGTAATTTCTAGTTCCTAAGCTAACTTAAAGACCTTAAACAAAGTTTAAACTGAGTTAATTGATACATAATCTTTGGATACTTGGACAAACTCTAAAGAAAAAAATAAGGACATTGGTCACTAAACAGTTTTATTTTACTGCTATTCTTATATATTTAAAAATAGGTTAGATTGGGACTCCTGGCTGGCCTAGCTGGTAAAGCATGTGACACTTGATCTCAGCGTTGCGAGTTTAAGCCCCACGTTGGGCCTAGAGCCTACTTTAAAAAATAAAAATAAAATAAAATAAAAATAGATATAGATATAGATGTACAGGATGTGAAAATGCTTTTGGAGTTGTGGTTTGTTGTTTTTTTTTTCGAAAGTAAGCTGCATACCCAGTGTGGAGCCCAACGCGGGGCTTGAACTCATGACTCTGAGATCAAGACCTGAACTGAGATCAAGAGTCAGACACTTACGCAACTAAGCCACCCAGGCATCCCTGGATTTTGTTATATACATAGTCTTCTTAAAATTTATAAGACAGTATGACAAACATGCTCATTAGAAAAAGAACTAAACAATTCCTTATTTTCTGTCTTCTAGTTTTGTCTAGGAAGAAATAAAATTTGGTCCTAGGTTAAATGGAGCACGTAAGACTATATTCTATACAATTACAGAGAAATAGGACTATGTATGCAAAACCATGTGTATGCTTTGTTTCTTAAAGAAATTGTTGCACTTAGTATGATACTTTGATAGAAGGCTGAAGTGGCCTTTTAAGAGCAGAGCTTCATTATTAACTCAGAGGAAGCATTCTGCAAGGATTGGTGTCATCCTTGAAGATGTAATATATGCCTTATTTCAGAGAACTCTGTATGCTGCTGTGCTCCTGACAGGAAGAACACATGGGTCCAGTCACCAAGGGACAGAAGCAGGAATAGCCCCAACGACATTCCCCGTGACACATTGGGAGATTTTATTCTTCCCATCCATTTAATTCTGGGCTCTGTAGGGTTGGAGGTCCTGGTCCCCAAAGGGAGTGTAGTCTTGCCAGGGGGAACACAAAGTTTTTATTCAACTGTAAGATAAGGCTTCTGTCAGTGCACTTTGACATCCCTGTGTCTGGGCACCAACAGGTAAGAAGAGGCATCAGCATACAGGCAGGGGTGATCAACCCAGATCAACAGGAGGACATAGGCAGGGGGACTGCAGGTGGAACCCAGATGATTCATTTGGACACCTTTTTGTATTTCCACGCCCCACTGTAACTGTGAATGGATGCATGCAGCAGTGTCAGCATAAGAACAATAGCTCAGTCCCCTCAGGAATTAAGATTTGAGTCATGCTGATGGGGGAAACAAAGGCAAAAGAAAAATTAAATTTCCTTAAATTGCCCATTGACAAGTCCTTGAAACAGGCTGAGTGACATTCCTCTAGGAACTCAGCTGCCTCAATGTTAATACTTTGCTATGGGCAAAAGGCAATCTTAGCCCGACCCTCAGGATCCTGTAAGTCTACTTTAACATATAGAAATTCCTTTGGAAACTTCCTTTATCTCTACATCCCAAGATACATGTTGGCGGTCAGATATACATCTGAAGGGTCTCATGACTAAGGTTTTATCAGACAGTAATAGATGACCTTTTCCTAGCAATAGCTCGCCCCCTCAATGTCCTAGAAACCTTGTTTCCAAAATTTCGTAGAAACTATGCTATCTCTAACCCCTAGCACTGGGTGTGGTGCATGAACAATGAATCTTGGAACACTGAAAAAGTAAAAAAAAAAAAAAGAAAGAAAGGAAAAGTATATAATCGCCACTCCTCATGACCCTTTTTCTGTGCACGGGTCCTGTCCCTATGCATTCACGAAACCACCTTTTTGCACTAAAGGCGTCTCAAGAATTCTTTCTTGGCCATCGGCCCCGATCCCTAACGTCTTTCTACATCAGTCCCACCAGTAAGCCTCCAAGACCTGGTGAGGTAATAGCTAAGGGTGAGGGAAATTAGAATACTAGTTATGACTCCGAAGATCAACTATAGTGTCAGAGGTTCCTTTTGAGTTTCCCCTCAGGAAGATGGACCCAGAAGAACCATGGAACACTGGCACTCTGACCTGTGGGAAAAGAGAAATCTGTTCAGCACAAGAGGTGGGCCATGACAGCTATGAAAATGAGCCGCTCAGAGCTCCTGCTGCAGATGGAGTAATTGACAAATGGTCCCAGCTGCTATGCTCTGGATCTACCATGGTGCTGGTACAGAAGATGTGCTTCCCACAGGCTGCTCCCAGACAATGGCTGAGCTGGCGAAAGTACGAAGCTGGTCCCATTTCTGTGAGAAGGAGGACGCTTTGACTTGAGGTTTCCCCATCAGCCTTGCAGATTTTACTCAATACTAATGAGGCCCTTGCATTGAAGAACTGAAGTTAGACTCCCCACCCCCCCAAACCTCATGAATATCTCACCTTTGCCCTTCCTCCTCAGAGACATTGCCAAGATCTGTCAAGGTAGTATACTCCTTACTGCAATAAGCAAAATACTTAGTTTTGTTTTATCAACAGGTTATTTTGTAGTGGTGTTTTTAGGGAGCTAGCCCTCAACAGATGAAAAGGAACCATCATTCAAAAAGCAGAGGGAAGAGCTTCACAGGTAGGAGAAATAGTAAATGCAAAGGCCTTGAGGTAGAAAAAGGGTATTAAAGGACAGAAAAGCCAGTGTGGTTTTAGCTTAGGAGCAATAGAGAAGGTGGTATGAGATGAGGTCAGAAAAGTACAGAAGGCTTTGGAGTCCATGGTAATTGTAGTATCAACTTCATTCTGAGTAAAACAAAACCCATTAGAGGATTTTTAGTGGAGGAGTGATATACTTGGGTTTATATTTTATGGAAGAATGTGTTGTAAAAGGACATGAATGGAAATGGAGCCAGCAATTAGATTATTGGAATAGCACAGGTGAGAGCTTAGGTGATTTGGATCTAGAGTGATAGTGATACAGGAAGCAAAGAGAAATGGACAAATTCAGGATATATTTTGGAGATAAAATCATCAGGACTTGCTGACTGGTTGGCTGTTGGGGAGGACATGTGGGGATGTGTGTGAAGGAAGGGAAAGAATGAAGAATGACTCCAGCCAAGTTTTTAGCATTGAGCAACTGTGTGAATGGTAGTCAGTTTTACTGAGTTGAGGAAAACTGAGGGGACGAATAGATTCAAATGAGAAAAGCAAGAGTTCTTTTTTGAACCTGTCTGGTTTTGACTTCCAAATGGAAATATTAAGTAGGCACTTAGAGTTATAAGTCTAGAGGTCAGGATTGGAGATAAACATTGTTGTGATTTATCAACATATGGATGATAATGAGAAACTAGAGAACAGAGACATCATCTGAGGAAAAAAAATGCAGATAAAGAAGAGGATGCCCAGGATCTAGCCCTGAGGGCCTCCAACATTTAGGTTAGCTAGAGCAGGAAATACATCTAAGATATTAAAAGGAACACCAAGAATGCTTAAAACTGGTAAATCGAGTCCACTTTGGAACCCGTAAGGAAAATTTGGGGCAGGAAGTATCTCAGATGAGTTGCTAATTAAAGCAATCTGTTCAATCCCTTAGTTAACAAATACATATTCAGTGTATACAATGTATTATAACAGAGGTGTCCAAGAGACATTACAATATAAGGTGATAAGTCCAGTCTGAATGGCCCTTAATAAACCATGTTTATATATGATGCTCCCCTACAAGTGAGGCATATCAGATTTTTAGACTTGATTATAAAAATATTTCAGAAACATCTGTCTTTCTGCTTTCTAGTCTTTTTTTTTTTTTTAAGGATTTTATTTATGAGACAGAGAACACTTGCACAAGGCGGGAGGGGCAAGGGGAGAGGCAGTAATAGGCTCCCCACTGACCCCAAGATCATGACCATGACCAGAGCATAAGGCGCACACTCAACCAACTAAGCCATCCAGGTGCCCCTGTTTTCTAGTCTTTTTAAAACTAACTACCTTAAACTCTCAATTTTTATCTTTTTTTACATTATTCAATTTTTAATTTAATAAACATTAAACTTTTTTTACTTATTTTGCTTTTGCCTAAAATATGGTTAGGTGGCAGTAATAAATTCTGCCTTTAAAAAGATGATTAGAGTTATATAAATATATTAACTATTTTAAGAAGACCCTTCTTCTCTTTTCAGGTTTGATTAACATTTGAAAATACATTGTAATGCTTTGATATTCTTCAAGAAGAGTTTAACCAAAGGATATAGGAAAGAACAAAACAAAACAACAACATCTAGCTTGTAGTAGCTATAAAAATACAATTTGTGGCTTTCAGAGTAACAGACTTCTGTATCAGTTGCATAATAGTGATTATTTATTCATGGAGTCTTTTTATTTCCATGGAAACACAGATCATTTTAATTTTTAATTACACTAGAGTTTACAGTTCCATAGATTTTAACTCTGTAGTAGCAAGTACAGAAGCTAGAGCTTTACCTATTTCCACTTTAAAAAATATAAAGGAGGAAGAGAGGGTTTAAAATGATCATGAATTTGATTTAGTCACAACCTGTAGCTGTATAATTTCTCCTAAACCTGCCCTGCAATTTTATGTCCAATTAATTCTTCGCTTTTTTTCTACATCCTTTGGCTAAAAGTGTTTTCACGGGAAATAACTGCAGTGCGAACTTCAGCAATGGGTGCTGTTAAGTCGTTTGTGAGATATCTAAAGCTGTTGTGAAGTAGTAGAAACAGAGGACTAGCTCTGCCACTTCAATTGGCTGAATTATCTTAGGGGAATCATTTCATTTCTCTGGCCCTTGATTTCTTCCTCTGCAACCTGAAGACTGAGGTTGAATGATAGAATTCAATGATTCTCTGAAATAGCTTGACTATGTGGTGCCCAGGACTTGTGGCAACTGTCCACATGGGTCTTACAAATATGTTCATAATATTTCTCATGACAGGAGTATTTGTCAACAGGGACTGGATGCAGAGCAGTAATAAAAAGCTATTAAATGGAACAATTTGTTCACTAAGTGGGTCTGATGAGGATTTTATAGATAGGAAATCTTTTTTTTAACCCCTTTCTGTATCATTAAATTTCCTGATATATAAGTTTTACAGGTTCGGTAACTATTTGATCAAGGTAATTTTCAGAATGCAAACAATGTTGTTGTTGTAGTCGTTCTAATTTATTACTAGTCGTTGTTACTCTCTTACTGTACCTAATCTATAAATTAAAATTTATCATAGGTATGTATAGGAAAAAACATAGTATGTTTGGGTTTAGTATTATCCATGGTTTCAGGCATCCATTGAGGGTCTTGGAACATTTCTCCCATGGATAAGAGAGGACTGTGGTAATTTGTCTTCTTTAAACATAATTTGGATCATATGCAGTTAAAATCCTGCTTTTTAAAAAAATGAGCACTAAAAAAATAAAAAATAAAAAATAAAAAATGAACACTACATTGTATTGAAGGTTTCTTCAAAATTGTTTTTAATTGATGCATAGTATTGCATAGCATGTTTTACACATCTATGTTATTCATCTCCAGATTGTTGAACATTTAGATATTTTCAATATTTTTAATGCCAAATATTTTTTGTATAAAAGTTATTTTTTGCATCTCTTACTACTATGTTTTTGGTTTGGATTCCTACACATAAAATAACTGTTCAAACAGCATAAGCACTTTTACTCTTGTTAATAATATCAATTTTTTTTCCATAAATGTTTTACTGTTTGTCTATTTCAAAGTAATTTTTGATTGTGCATTAAATCACATCCTCATAAGAATTAAATATAATTTAAAGACTTTTCTAATTTGAAATACGTTTAGTTCAAATTAACATTTTTATTAGGCGTTTTCATATAATTTTTTGTGTGAAATACAATTTTTCACTAGCCCATTTTTATATTGTAATTCAGTTAAAAAAATCTATTTCTGTTGGGCTTGTATTTTTTTAAAAATGTGAAAAAAAATTCTTTTTTTATTTCTTTTTCATTTTTTAATATATTTTTGAGATCTCTGAATCATTCGATTTATTAAGATCAATGAAAACCAGTTAGGGAAAAGCAGTAGAAAAGAAATGGGGAAAGTTAACTCTCTTAGGATGGAGTCTAAATTAGTGGAAGAACTGCCCAGTGTGAATCCTTTGTTATGTAATGTTCCTAAATCCTATCTTTCTCTCTGCAGTCCTTTGTTTATTTTTTAAAAACATGTTTATGGGGGGCGCCTGGGTGGCTCAATGGGTTAAAGCCTCTGCCTTCGGCTCAGGTCTTGATCTCAGGGTCCTGGGATCGAGCCCTGCAGGGAGCCTGCTTTCCCCTCTCTCTCTGCCTGCCTCTCTGCCTACTTGTAATCTCTCCCTCAAATAAATAAATAAAATCTTTAAAAAAATAAATAAAAACATGCTTATGGGATCATTGCTTTTCTTTTATTACTCGAGCAGATCTCTGGTTGAAAAAGATACAAATATGGAAATATGCATAGGAAATTACTTCCTCTGTGACACACTTCCTTATAGATAACCGTTATCCACAGCATTTTAGAGTACAGTATTCCTATTCTTATTCATTTAATATGTACAGATCTCCACATTCTTTAAATATGTATATATAAGTATACATGAATATATATGTGTTAATGGATCATATAATACCTACTATTCAGAATCTTAGTTTCTTTACCTACTAGTATGTCTTCAAGAGCTTCCTTTTTCTCCCTACAATGTAAGAAGCATTCTTTCCCTCATTATATACACAACACATGATCATAATAAAAAATTTGATTAAGATATGGAAGATGTTTTTAAAATAATAAAAATTACCTGAATTCAGTCCAGAGATAACTACCATTAATATTTTGGCAACCATTCTTTCATGTATCTCTTAATATATCATATGTAATTAATGTTTATTCTGACACCAACTGGTATACTGCAATTCAGTTTTGGCATCAACCACCCAAAGTTAGCATAGACTACACAAATTTAAAGGCATGGTCTCCAACAAGACTGCCTCTACTTCAGACACCAGTAAAAAGTAGGGTCCCCAGGCCACCTGCATGTCCAGCTGCCAAGAAATCTGGGACAATCCCATGACCTCTGAAGATCTGATAATTTGCTAGAATGACTCAGAACTATACTTAACAATTACAGTTTATTAGAAGGATACAAGACAGAAACAGCCTAATAAGAGACGTTTAAGGTGAGGTCTGGGAGAGTCCTGAATGCAGAGGTTCCCATACCTTTTCCTCATGGAATCAGGTCACTTCACCCTCCCATCATATCAATGTGCTCACCAACCCGGAAGGACCACCGAGCTTCATAACTGGTGCTTTTATTGGAGTTTCATTACATAGATACAATTAATTAAATCATTGGCCTGTGATGGAACTCATTCTCTAGCTGCCTCCTTTTCCCAGAGGTCAGGAGGTTGGGTTGATATCATATGACTCAAAGTCCCAAACTTCTAATCACATGGTTGGTCTTTCAGGCATGACCAGCTATCCCGAACTATTGAAGCTATCTAGGGCCCACCATGAATAACCTCATTTGCATAAATTCAGATGTGATCCAAAGGGCTCATGAATAACAGACATTCCTTTTACTTGGGAAATTCTAGGAACTTAGTTCACTCCCAGGAACTAAAGACAAAGGTGAGTTAAATTCTTTATTACACAGAAGTGTCATATATAGTTTGTTTTTTATTGTAGATGCCTATTTTTGTCTCTGATTTCTTACTGTGTCTGTATATTAGTTCTATCTCATTTTTTCCCCAAGGCTATGGTATGAAACATAACATGTTTTATATATTAAATGTATTAACTCTGTCTATAAATAGTTCTTTTCCCTTTTCTAGTTTGCCCTTTAATTTGGTAATTAAAATGCTTAGTCCTATGCTTAGTCCTTCTCTTTTAGACAGCAAATAAATATTTATCTAAAATTTCTTACAACTTTTAAGTCTTTTTTCCCCCCATATATTGAACTTATTTCGGTACAGAGTACAGGTAAAGTTTAAATAGAGTTTTTTTTTTTTTAAGTAACTAATTGTCCCAATACAATAAAATGAATTTTCATTTTTCAGATTCACCCTTGCAAGGAATGGGTGAGTTGTAGGGAATTCGGGGTGTGATATGTTATGAGGAAGGTATTATTATCCCCATTTTTTTAGATGAAGACACTGAGACTCAAAGTGGTTAAATAATTTTCCCCAATTTATCTGGAAAGGGCAGAATTGTCTATCTGAATCTAAAGCATAAAAAACACATTTATTAAATACATTTTTTTAAGGGGGCATTTAATAAATAGCCAACATCGGAGTCACACGTCAGTACCAGATGACTTAGTGGGTACCTAAGATTATAAAACAATTTATTCTGATATGGTGATTGAAAATTAAGTAGAACATAGGTGAAAATCTAGTCATGACGGCAGAAAATTAAATTAAGCATAAGTGTAGGATACCCAAACACAAAATAAATTTCCGTTGTGTTGATCAATTTAAATTAATACTCTACTTGTTACTGAATCATACAGAAATGACTAAAAACGTTCACCAAATTTTGGGAGTATGTTTATAATGGTCTGATTGGAAAATTTTGTGATACACATATTAAGAAAATTCATGTTAAGAAGTCCAAAGGGGCATGTCAAGGAGATAGCAATCTTCCTGAGCAGCTCAATTCAGAGACTCCTGCATTATAGAGGACTATTCAAAGACACATGCTGTACCTTAAGACAGAAAGTGAGGGGCATTTGGATGGCTTTGGCTCGGGTCATGATCCCAGGGTCCTGGGATCCAGCCCCTCATCAGGATCCCTGCTTGGCGGGAAGCCTGCTTCTTCCAGCTCTCACTATCTCTCTCTGTCAAATAAATAAAATCTTAAAAAAGAAAGAAACTAATTAAGTCTCAAATTGAAGATCACAAGAGATGTTGATTTGTGATCAAGTGACTGCACAAAAGCAATTCCTTGTGTACTTTAGGGTGAATGGCATAAACTCATTTGTTTAATGATGGTAATGATGGGTAATGAATTTCAGGAGGGCCAGCTCGTTGGTAAAAACAATTTAGTGGGAAAGTATCCCTTTTTTTCTCTTCTCATATCTGTATTAGGGCACATTAAGAAACATTTATACTTAAAAACTAGAATGTTAAACTGAAAAGAAGGAGCAAAATAATTCAGATTGCCACAGATGAACCAGGTAGTTAAAATTTCATAGCTAAAAAAAAAATTTCATAGATACAAAGCAAGTGGAGAAGATGCTATTTTGTGAAATATTGCATCAGCATTCACTATATTTATACAGTAATAATTTACTTTTTTTTTTTTTTTTTTTTTTTTTTGAGTAGGCTCCATGCCCACGGTAGGAGTTTAAACTTAGGACTCTGAGATCAACAGTCACATGCTCTATGGACTGAGCCAGCCAGGCACCCTATAATATATTTACTATTAAATATACTACTCAATACATTATAAAAATTGACTACTATTGCATGCATTATAAAAATCTGCTCTAGACTCTGACTTCCTACATTAATCTTCCCTTTAGATACTGTTATATTGGGTTAATACTTTATAGTAATAATATTTACAACAATAAAAATAACCTTCCCCAAGTTATACAGCATTCAGATTATCAGTAATGGTGAGTCATAAAGCCATTGTTTATTTTGTTAGAGTAGGCAGTTAGTTAGGCTCTAGCAGGAGGCCTAGAGGCCACCAAAGAAGAAGTCATGACCAGCTATCTGGAAAGTCAGAGCCTGTCCTAGCAGCACTCCACAAGAAGCTGGATCAGACGAGACTGATCCAAGATGGCAGGGGCCATGACAGGAAACCCCTGACAAACTAAGGAGGAAAAGGCTCCAAACCCTGCTTCTAAGAAATCCTTGCCCTGAGTAGTGAATATGCCATGCCCTAGTTAACAACTGTCACTAAAAGATAGAAACCCAAACACCAGAGTCAAAGCTCCCGTACTTGCTTGTTCGTTTTCACATTCACTCTCACTCCCTATTTTATTTTAATTCCAGTGTAGTTAACATACAGGGTTATATTATTTTCAGGTGTAAAATGTAGTGATTCAGCAATTTCATACATTACTCAGTGCTTATCATGATAAGTATACCCTTTAATCCTCTTCACCTATTTCACTCATCCCCCCACCTCGCTCCCCTCTGGTAACCACCATTTTCTTCTCTATAGTTAACAGTCTGTTTCTTGGTTTGTCTCTCTTCCCCGCCCCCTTTGTTTGATTTGTTTCTTAATTTTCACATATGAGTGAAATCATACGATATTTGTCTTTCTCTGACTGACTTATTTCGCTTAGTATTATACTCTTTAGCTCCATCCATGTTGTTGCAAATGGCAAGATTTCATTCTTTTTGATGACTAATATTTCATTATATATATACCTAATATATACCACCCTTCTTTTTCCATTCATCTGTTGATGGACATCTGGGCTCTTTCCATATCTTGGCTATTGTAGACATTGCTGCTATAAACATCGGGGTGCATGTATCCCTTCGAATCAGCATTTTTGTATCCTTTGGATAAATACCTAGTAGTGTGATTGCTGGATCATAGGATAGTTCTATTTTTAATGTTTTAAGGAATCTCCATACTGTTCTCCAGAGTGGCTGCACCAGTTTGTGTTCCCACCGACAGTGCAAGATGGTTTCCCTCTCTGTGTCCTTGCCAACACCTGTTGTTTCTTTTGTTGTTGATTTTAGCCCTTCTGACAGGCGTGAAATGATACCTCATTGTAGTTTTGATTTGCATGTTGAGCCTCTCTTCATGTGTCAAAAGAAAAGGCCATTTGTATATCTTCGTTGGAGAAATGTCTGTTCATGTTTCCTACCCATTTTTAATTGGGTTTTTGTTTTGTTTTGTTTTTAGGTGTTGAGTTAAATAAGTTCTTTATATATTTTGGACACTAACCCTTTATTGGATATGTAATTTGCTGATATCTTCTCCCATTCTGTAGGTTGCCTTTTCATTTTGTTGGCTGTTTCCTTTGCTATGCAAAAAGAAGCTCTTTATTTTGATATAGTCCCAACAGTTTTGTTTTGTTTTGTTTGCTTTTGTTTCCCTTGTCTCAGGAGACATACGTGGAAAGATGTGATATCTATGTGATATCAATCTATGATTGATATCAGAGAAATTACAGCCTTTGCTCTCTTTTCTAGGATTTTTATGGTTTCAGGTCTCACGTTTAGGTCCTTAATCCATTTCGAGTTTATTTTTGTCTGTGATGTAAGAAGGTGGTCCTGTTTCTTTTGCATGTAGCTGTCCAGTTTTCTCAACACCATTTGTTGAAGAGATTGTCTTTTCTGCATTGGATATCCTTGCCTACTTTGTCAAATATTAATTGACCATACAGTTGTGGGTTTATTTCTGGGTTTTTCTAATTCTGTTCCATTTCTCTATGTGCCTATTTGTGTGCCAGTACCATGCTGTTTTGATTACTACAGCTTTGTAATATAACTTGAAATCCGGAATTGTGATGCTTGCAGCTTTGGTTTTCTTTTTCAAAATTGCTTTGGCTATTCAGGGTCTTTTGTGGTTCCATACAAATTTTAGGATTGTTCATTCTAGTTCTGTGAGAATTGCTGTTGGTATTTTGATAGGAATGCTTTAAATCTGTAGATTGCCTTGGGTAGTAATGACATTTTAACAATATTTGTTCTTCCAATCCATGGGAATGGATTGTCTTTCCATTTCTTTGTGTTATCCTCAATTTCTTTCATCAGTGCTTTATAGTTTTCAGAGTACAGGTCTTTCACCTCTTTAGTTAGGTTTATTCCTAGGTATCTTATTATTTTTAGTGCAATTATAAATAGGATTGTTTTCTCAATTTCTCTTTCTGCTGCTTCATTATTGGTGTATAGAAATGTGACAGATTTCTGTACATTGATTTTGTATCTTGCAGTTTTACTGTATTAATTTACCAGTTCTAGTAGTTCTTTTGGTGGAGTCTTTTGAGTTTTCTATATAGAATATCATGTCATCTGCAATAGTGAGTGTTTTACTTCTTCCTCAATGATTTGGATGCCTTTTATTTCTTTCTGTTGTCTGATGTCCGATGGATGGCTAGGATTTCCAGTCCTATGTTGAATAAAATGGCGTGAGTGGGCTTCTTTGTCTTGTTGCTAATCATAGGGGAAAAGTTCTCAGTTTTTCCCCACTGAGTTTGATATTAGCTGTGGGTTTTTCATATACAGCCTTTATTATGTCGAGGTATATTCCTTCTAAACCTACTTTGTTGAGGGTTTTTATCGTGAATGGATGTTGTACTTTGTCAAATGCTTTTTCTGCACTTATTGAAATGATCATATGGTTTTTATCCTTTTTCTTAATGATGTACTGTATCTCACTGATTTCTTTGGGGATATTGAACCACTGTTGCATCCCAGGAATAAATGCCACGTGATCACGGTGAATGATTATTTTAATGTTTTGTTGGTCTTGGTTTGCTAGTATTTTGTTGAGGATTTTTGTATCTATGTTCATGGGAGATACTGCCCTGTAGTTCTCTTTTTTTGTGGTGTCTTTATCTGGTTTTGGTATCAGGGTGATACTGTACTCAAAGAATGAGTTTGAAAGTTTTCTTTCCTCTTCTATTTTTTGCAATAATTTGAGAAGAATGGATATTAACTCTTCTTTAAATGTTTGGTAGAATTCACTCGTGAAGCCATCTGGTCCTGGATTTTTTATTTTGGGGAGTTTTTCTGATTAATAATTCAATTTCATTGCTGGTAATCAGTGTGTTCAAATTTCCTATTTCTTCCTAATTCAGTTTTGGGAAGTTATATGTTTTTAGGAATTTATCCATTTTTTCTAGGTTGTCCAATTCATTGGCATATGAGTTTTCATAATATTCTCTTATAATTATTTGTATTTCCTTGACGTTGGTTGTTATTTCTCCTTTCATTTGTGATTTTGTTCTCTCTCTCTCTCCTTTTCTCGAGCTCATCTGCTCTCACATCTCAAGAATGTAGTTTCACTTTAATAAACTTTCCTGCTTGTGTTACTCCTTTGCTGTCCTGTGTCTGTCCTTGAATTCTTTCTTGTGATGAGAACAAGGACCTTCAGCAACATCTTTGGGATGGGTTGGGTGGAGGCCCCAGGGCCTGGGGTCTCTCAAGTTCACCCAGCAACAATTTAACTTGTATTTACTTTACCTGGTTCCAAAATATGATACTAGATAACATTTATTGAGTGCCAGATGCTTTATATTTATCAGTTAATTCTCACACCTGGCCTGGGTATTATTATCCCAATTTTATGGAAGAAAACAAACAGGTAGATTAAGTACCTTGCCCAAGATTATACATAGCTAGGAAGCAAAGAATCAAAGATCTAACCCAAGACGTTTTTACTCCAAAGTCTGTGTTATAATCAGATTTAACTCTAAATTAAATAATTCATGAACTATCAGAATTCACCACATGAAAGAATATACTTCCTGCCAACCTAGAGTCTGTAAGTTAAAAGATAAGGGACTGTAGGATATTCATTAATATATTAATGGGGGAACTAATATTTTTTCCAAAATAGTATTAACACTTTAATTTTATTTGCAACCCACCTTGATCTTTGAAATATCTTACAATAAAATATTTAATTAAAAAGCTATTATAAAGATTTGATAAATAGAGGGATGATCTTTAAGTTTTCTTTCTTTTTTTTAATATAAGTTCTACACCCAACGTGGGGCTCAAATTCACAACCCCAAAATCAAGAGTTGCATGCTCTACCTAGTGAGCCAGCCAGACACCCTGAGGGACAATCTTTAAGGAACATTGCCAATGAACTACTACTGTCTTAGATTTTGTAAACCAAATAGTTCAAAGGATATTTAAGTTGGAAAGTAAGCTTTACATTCTGTAATTCATACACATTTGAAACTCTCTAGATTTCAGATCTTTTCTAGTTTGCCAAGAGTTGATGAGTGGATGTTGACTTTTGTCACATACCATATCTTTTGAGATCATTATATGATTTTCCTCCTTTAGTCTGTTACATTTGTGAAATGCATAGATTGTTTTTTTAAGTTTTTATTTTAATTACAGTTAGTTATCATACAGCATTATGTTAGTTTCAGATGTACAACATAGTGATTCAACCCTTCCATATATCACCCTTTGTTCATGACCACAAGTGCACTCCTTAATCTCCATTGTCTGTTTAACCCATCCCCCTACCTCTCCTCCCCTCTGGTAATCATAGGTTTGTTTTCTATATAAATTGATGTTTAAATGATACATGTCATACATATCTTCTGGTACACATGTACACGTTTTCTCCAGCTACATAAAAGTAGTTGGATCATTGGCTATACATATCTTTAGCTTTCTCAGATAGTGCCAAACTGATTTCCAAACTGATTGTACCCATGTATATTCTCACTAATAGTGTATGATAATTGCAGTTTCATATCTTTTGTTGTCAGACTTCCTAATTTTTCAAAACTGATAAATATTTAGTGTTTTTTAAATTGTGGCTTTAATTTACATTTCCTTAAGTGCAAATGAGTTTGAGTACCTTTTCAATATTTGTTTGCCATTTGTATTTTCCTTCCTGTAAATGGCCAATCCAAATATTTTGCCCATTTAAAAACTTAGTTTCTTCTCAAGAAACAAGAAATGTCTCAAATACACAACCTAACCTTACACCTAAGAGAACTAGGGAAAGAACAGCAAATAAAGCCTAAACCCAGCAGGAGAAGAGAATTAATAAAGATTAGAGCAGAAATCAATGAAATAGAAACCAAAAGAACAGTAGAACAGATCAATGAAACTAGGAGCTGTTTCTTTAAAGGAATTAATAAGATCGATAAAACGCTGGCCAGACTTACCAAAAAAAAGAGAGAAAGGACCCAAATAAAATCATGAATGAAACAAGAGAGACCACAATTAACACCGAAGAAATACAAAGAATTATAAGAATATATTATGAGCAAATATATGCCAACAAATTAGGCAATCTGGAAGAAATGGATGCATTCCTAGAAAAGTATGGACTACCAGAACTGAAACAGGAAGAAAAAGAAAACCTGAACAGACCCATAGCCAGCAAGGAAATTGAAGTAGTAATAAAAAATCTCCCAACAAACAAGAGTCCAGGGCCAGATGCATCCCAGAGGAATTCTACCAACCGTTTAAAGAAGAATTAATATCCATTCTTCTGAAGTTGTCTCAAAAAAAAAAAAAAGAAGTGGAAGGAAAACTTCCAAACTCTTCCTATGAGGCCAGCATTATCTTCATTCCAAAACCAGACAAAGACCCCACCAAAAAGGAGAATTATAGGCCAATATTCCTGATGAACATGGATGCAAAAATTCTCACCAAGGTACTAGCCAATAGAATCTAACAGTACATTAAAAGGGTTATTCACCATGACCAAGTGGGATTTATTCCTGGGCTGCAAGGGTAGTCCAACATCCGCAAATCAATCAATGTGATACACTACATTAATAAAAGAAAGGACAAAAACAATATGATCTTCTCAATAGATGCAGAAAAAAACATTTGACAAAGTAAGCATCCTTTCTTGATTAAAACTCTTCACAGTGTAGGGATAGAGGGAATATACCTCAATATCATAAAAGCCATACATGTAAAGCCCACAGCAAGTATCATTCTCAATGTGGAAAAACTGAGAGCTTTTCCCCTAAGGTCAGGACCATGACAGGGATGTCCATTATCACCACCGTTGTTCAACATAGTATTAGAAGTCCTAGCCTCAACAATCAGGCAACAAAAAGAAGACATCCGAATCAACAAGGAAGTGAAACTCTCACTCTTTACAGATGACAAACTCTCACTCTTCCACTCTATGTGGGAAACCCAAAAGACTCCACCTCAAAATTGCTAGAACTTGTACAGGAATTCAGCAAAGTGGCAAGATATAAAATCAATACAAAGAAATCAATTGCATTTCTATACACTAACAATGAGACAGAAGAAAGAGAAATTAAGAAGTCAGTCTCATTTACAATTGCACCCAAAACCATAAGATACTTAGGAATAAACCAAACCAAAGAGGCAAAGGATCTGTACTCAGAAAACTATAGAACATTCATGAAAGAAATTGAGGAAGACACAAAGAAATGGAAAAACCTTCCATGCTCATGGATTGGAAGAACAAATATCACTAAACGTAGGTAGCATAGGCTACCTAGAGCAATCTACACCTTCAATGCAGTCCCTATCAAAATACCATCCACTTTTTTCACAGAGCTGGACAAATAATCCTAAAATTTGTAGGAACCAGAAAAGACCCCAAAATAGCCAGAGGAATGTTGAAAAAGAAAACCAAAGCTGGTGACATCACAATTCTGGACTTCAAGCTCTATTACAAAGCTGTAATCATCAAGACAGTACTAGCACAAAAACAGACACATAGATCAGTAGAACAGAATAGAGAACCCAGAAATGGACCCTCAACTCTATGGTCACCTAATCTTGACAAAGCAGGAAGGAATATCCAATGGAAAAAAGATAGTCTCTTCAACAAATGATGTTGAGAAAATTGGACAGCCCCATGCAGAAGAATGAAACTGGACCATTTCCTTACACCATACACAAAAATAGACTCAAAATGAAAGAAAGACCTAAATGTGAGACAGGAATACATCAGAATCCTAGAGGAGAACACAAGCAGCAACCTCTGTGACCTCGGCGGTAGCAATTTCTTGCTAGACACATCGCCAAAAGCAAGGGAAACGAAGGCAAAAAGTGAACTATTGGGACTTAATCCATATAAAAAGCTTTTACACAGCAAAGGAAGCAGTTGACAAATCCAAAAGACAACCGACAGAATGGGATACGATATTTGCAAATGTCTTATTAGATAAAGGACTAGTATCCAGAATCTATAAAGAACTTATCAAACTCAACACCCAAAGAACAACTAATCCAATCAAGAAATGGGCAGAAGATATGAACAGATATTTCTCCAAAGAAGACAGACAAATGGCCAATAGGCACATGAAAAAACGCTCCACATCACTTGGCATCAGGGAAATACAAATCAAAACCACAATGAGATACCACCTCACACCAGTCAGAATGGCTAAAATTAACAACTCAGGAAACGACAGACATTGGCGAGGATGTGAAGAAAGGGGAACCCTCTTACATTGTTGGCGGGAATGCAAGCTGGTGCAGCCACTCTGGAAAACAGTATGGAGGATCCTCAAAAAGTTGAAAATGGAGCTACCCAGGGCGCCTGGGTGGCTCAGTCAGTTAAGTGTCTGCCTTCAGCTCAGGTCATGATCACAGGGTCCTGGGACTGAGCCCCACATCAGGCTCCCTGCTCAGCGGGAAGCCTGCTTCTCCCTCTCCCACTCCCCCTGCTTGTGTTCCCTCTCTCGCTGTCTCTCTCTCTGTCTAATAAATATATAAAATCTTTTAAAAAATTAAAAAAGGAAGAAAATGGAGCTATTCAGAACACAGCAATTGCACTACTAGGTATTTACCCCAAAGATAAAAGGTAGTGATCTGAAGGGGCACCTGCACCTCTGTTTATAGTAGTGATGTCCACAATAGCTAAACTAGGGAAAGAGTCCAGATGAGTGGATTGACAGATGAATGGATAAAGCAGATGTGGTATAGATAAACAATGGAATACTACTCAGCCATTTAAAAAAAATTAAATCTTGCCATTTGCAACGAAATGGAGCTAGAGGGTATTATGGGGTAAGTGGGTGCTACACTGTATGTTAATCAATTGAATTTAAATTAAAAAATAAAATCTTTTAAAAATTAAAAAAAAAAGCTTAGTTTCTATTACTTTTTTATTGGAATTCTATATATATTCCAAATAAGTGTTTTATTAACAAAATGTGTTGCAAATGTATTTTCCTATTCAGAGTGTCTTTTTGCTCTGTCTATGGTGCTTTTGAGGAATAGGCTTTTTAAATTTTAATGCAGTTAAAGTTATCAATTTTTTTTCCTTATGGCTAGTGCTTTGTTTCTTCTTTAAGAAATCACTGTGAGGAAGACTAAACTGGCTCATGCAGACCGACCACATTTAACAGTTTTTTATGTTGACAGTCCAACTAAAGTTCCAAGCCAACAGCCAGCATCCATACTAGCCATGTAACTGAAGATGTCTCCGGATTATTTTGGCCCTCAGCCATTGAGTCATTCCCAACCTTTGTGTTTTCCAGCCAAAGCCCCAGACATGGTAGAGCAGAGACTAATTATCTTTTCTTTGCTCTGCCCACATCCCTGGTCCATAGAATCTGTGAGCACAATAAAATGGTTGCTTTATGCCACTAAGTTTTACTAAGTTTTTAAATGTATAGCATAATTGTATTTTGTTAAAAAAAATGTACTTGCATCATTGAATAAATTTAGAAAAATGGGAAATGCACACTGAGTTGTCATGGTTGTCTCTGGATCACACATATTTACACATAATGACACAAAGTTGGCTAAAAGGAAGGGAAATTTTATTCAAATTTCAAGATATCTGATGATCTTTCCAAATATTTATTTTTTATTTAATTTATTTAAACAAACAACAACAACAACAACAACAATTCATCCATTTCTTCCACCCCTCAATCCCTGTCTCTGGCAACCACCAATCCATCCTCTGTATCTATGAGCTTGGTTTTTATTTATTTAAACATTTTTTTAGATTCCATGTATAAGAGAGATTATACAGTGTTTCTCTTTCTCTTTCTTCTTTCACTGAACATAATGCCTTCGAGGGGCACCACTAAGTTTTAAGACAGTTTGTTATATAAAAACTGTAGAATAAAAAGACCATGAGAACCTTTTAGAAGAATGTTGTGATAGGTGCAACTTAATAGTTATTAGTCTTTGGAGATAGTAAGAGAATCAAACAAACCATGTTAAGTCATCCTGATGACATTGGGAATAGGGTAGTATGGCAGACTGCAAGTTGTTCTCCCCAAATCCATTTTCATAGTATTAGCTAAGCATATGGATTCCTAGTATGAAATAGTATTTTCCAATATCCTTTCCAGCTGGATGTAGGTGTTGACTAAGGTCTTACTCATGGAATATGAGAAGTGAGTGCAACTTCTATGTTATCTAGAAGGAAGTGGTCCTTCATTTCACCTTCTCTTCCTTCCTATAAGCTGGTTAATAAGGACAGCATCCTGGGGGTTGGAAGAGCAATAAGAAGGGGAGAACTAGGGTCCTTAAGTCTTTGTGGAATGAAGTTGCCTATTACCTAGACAGTTTTCCTACCTTAAGACTGTTATAAGAGAATGCTTAAAATTCCTGTCTTATTTAATCCACTGCATTTTATATCTGTGTTATATTAGTCTACCCCACCCTCCACCCCCACCCTTAACTTAAACAGGTAGTTAAAAATAGGAGTGGAGAGACAGAAAGATAACAGGACTCCTAGGAGCACAGCCTAGGAAGTTGGCAAGATTGGAAATTATCAAGACATCACTTTAAAGCAAAATCTGTAAAGGGGGGATTGGGAATCTAAAAGGGAAAGGAAGTTGCTGTCTTTAATCATATGCTGACTCAGCTGGTCAGTTACTGGTCACTCAGGTCTCTGGAATTTATAATCACTTCTATAACCTCTATTGTTTTTAAATAGCTATTACAGCTGACTGATGAGAAATAAAATTTATAATGCATAAAATATGACACAAAATGTCCTAATTGGCTTTTAGAATTTCTTGCCTTTTTTCCATATCCTAGTCAAGTGGAATAACTGCACCTCTCTCTCTAATGACAAACTATACATAAGGTAAAGTTTACCATTTTAACTATTTTAAAGTGTACAGTTCATTACCATTCAGTACATTCACACTATTGTGCAACCATCACCACTATCCATCTCCAGAACTTTATCATCTCTAACTCTATAACCATTAAATAATAACTCCCATCCTACACCACCCTAAGTGGTCCTCTTTTTTTGTAATAAAATATTGAATAAAACATCAGAAAACCTTTAATAAGACTGAGTGGTTAACTGTAAACAGTAAGAAGATATAATTAAAAAAGTAGACTTTTGTATGCCATTTCTGTTTGTGAAATTATTCAGATGAGGATATATTCTCTACAGGGGCTGCTTGATTTCTCATCTGGAAACCTAAAAACTAAATTGAAATTTTTTTTCTTTAGTTTTCTCTTCTCCCTCTTGATTTGTACTGAAACAAGCTTTTGTTTCATTCATACTTATTTCTTGAGGGCACTATTTTCCATCTGCTTATTCACAGCTGGAAACCATAATCTTCTTGATCTACTAATGTGTTTCACCATGATGAATCATGTGATAAACAAAAGCTTATGATCCTTTTGGCAGGAAATAAATATGAGAATGTAATGCTCAGTAAACAAAGATCTTTCTCCTTAATTAAATCATTATAATAAAATAGGAAAAGTGAAATATGTAAAAATATATAACTTTTTTCAGAAATGTCTTTAAAAAACTGTGAAGCATTTCATGTTTTAATCATTGTTGAGTTGACTGCCTTTAATATGTATCAAACTGTCAATTTAAGTAGGAACTACCCAATCTCAGATTTTTTTTTCCAATCTCAGATTTTTAAAAAGTGTTACTTTTTTTTTTTTAAGATTTTATTTATTTAATTTGACAGAGAGAGACAGTGAGAGAGGGAACACAAGGAGGGGAAGCAGGAAAGGGAGAAGCAGGCTTCCCGCTGAGCAAGGAGCCTGATGCGGGGTTCTATCCCAGGACCCTCGGATCATCACCTGAGCCAAAGGCAGACGTTTAATGACTGGGCCATCCAGGCACCCCACCCTTTTTGATTACTATTAAAATTTTGTTGTAATATGAAAAAGTAAAGCCCTGTGAGTCTTAGTTATAGGACTTTACCGCCAACACTTTAGATCTTATAATCTTAATTGCAAATAAGCTGATAATTATTAATCCACTTTATTACTCAAACAGAAAAAATAAGAGCCAATAAATCAAATGAATATACAAATCAAAAGAATTATCCGAAAAAACTGAAAACCAGTGCCAGATGTAGTTCCTAAGAATGCTACTAGATTAATGTCAGAAGTATCACATGTTTTTTACTTTTACTACGAAGAATGTAGGGGAAAAAAGTAATTGAGATGTACAGTTGTACCACATGCATGGGATAGAGATTACACAGAGGTTTTTTTCTTTTCTTTTTTAAGATTTTATTTTTAATTAATCTCTATACCCAAAGTGGGGCTCAAACTTAATAACCCCAAGATCAAGAGTCAGCCAGGTGCCTCTTATTTTCTTTTTTTTTTAAGATTTTATTTATTCATTTGACAGAGAGGAGAGAGATCACAAGTAGGCAAAGAGGCAGGCAGAGAGAGAGGGGGAAGCAGGCTCCCCGCTGAGCAGAGAGCCCAATGCGGGGCTCGATTCCAGGACCCTGAGATCATGACCTAAGCCAAAGGCAGAGGCTTTAACCCACTGAGCCACCCAGGCGCCCCTCTTATTTTCTTTTTAATTCTTACAGTATTGTATGTAAGAAAGAAATAATACTTGATACATAACAATAGATCTCAGATATTGATTAACTTGAATTTGAATTAGAGTAATTGGATTTCAAAAAAGCTGCTTTCCTAAAAAAAAGAAACCTCTCCCAATCTCAAAATTTTCTTCACATTTAAGTAAAAGGAAATAATAATTTGAAAGAGAAAATGTTAATTTATAAGTAAAATTTTCCTGTAATTTCTTTTTTTTTTTCTTGATTAAAGATTTTTCTTCCTCTACTGTACACTATGGAAGTCTTAACTTTCAATTAACTTCCCAGCCACCATAGAATGTTCATTATACATGAAAGTGAAGTGGTTTTCTTTCATGTTTCAACTGAATTTTAATTACTGTATTCTGTGTGTTAGGAAGAGTGTAGGATTACATGTTGCCTTGGGAAAGATATCATGAGGTCTAGGACAACAAATAAAATTTTAATCTTGTCAGGGCCTTGCTTTAAAACTCTCATTTCCCACAGAATGAAATCTAAATCATTGAACCAGCATTCAGGACCCAATGTGAGCTAGTTGCAACCTTTATGTTCCCAACCTCATCTCCTTCCTTCTTCCACCCTAGTTAGACTGCTCAAGTAAATCAAGATCTGTTCAAAATAAAGAGGAGAATTTCCTTGGGAGTCAATCCTTTACCTAAGCATTCTCTTTTCAGACTTCTCTCTTTTTTCTTTTTCTGACATTCTTTCAAGGTCTAGCTCAGGTACCACTTCCTTCCTTAATTGTAGTAATCACGTGGTGGTATCTCCCTGCACATCTCTCCACTGAATGTCCCCACCCTTTTAAGAATTCTCTTTATTCTATTTATATTCCTTTTTCTGTCTTACGTTTCAGATCTGCCTCTTCAGTCCTGAGTGCTAAAGAGGTTGTTAGAGAGATATAGACCTAAGTAGAAGATAACATTGGTGTAAAATTCAGTTATAGCTAATTGGTATGAATTTTGCATTTCCCTTTTGCTAGCCTGCTGTGTGACCTTGTGCCAGTTAAACTTTCTGAACCACAGTTATCTAATCTGTAAAATGAAGAGAATTCCATTTGCTTTGCAATGTTAGTTTGAGAATTAGAGATAAAATATCTAAAGCATGTTGTATTATGTAGATAGTAAATGTTCAACAAACTATTATGCATACTTGATTTTTGTCCCCATTATAGTGGTAGCCACCAATAGGAAGCCCTGTTGAGTTAATTTGCACTGTTGAGTTGCATCTACCTTTCCTCTTATGGGGATCCTGAAGGACATCTTTTATTTATTTTTTTTTTAAAGATTTATTTGAGAGAGACAGAGAGAGAGAACACCCGAGTGGGAGGAGGACCAGAGAGAGAGGGAGAGAAGCAGACTACCCCTTAACGTGGAGCCTGACATGGGGCTCAATCTCACAACCCTGAGACCTTGACCTGAGCAGAAATCAAGAGTCAGATGCTTACCTGACTGAGCCACTCAGGCACCCCCCGAAGGACATCTTACGTGCTTAGGAAACCCTGGGAATCTGAGGTTCTCAGCTGGGGATGATTTTGCCTCCAGTTTTGCCCCCAAGATGTGTGGCTTTGTCTGGAGACAATTTTGGTTGTTTCAGCTGGAAGATACCATTGGCATTTACTGGGTAGAGGCCAGGAATGCTGTTAAACAGTCTACAACGAAAAGGGCAAAAAAAATTAGTCCAGTTCAAAATGTCAATAGTGCTGAGGTTGAGACACCCTACTTTAAACTCATCATCCTATGGACTCTGAAAAGGCAGCACAATATAGTCAAAAAAGCCTAAGATTAAGGAGTTCTGGGTTCTAGTTCAAGTTCCTACACAAGTGGTGCATTGCAGGATAAGTCATTTAACTTATTCCTCTATCTTGTTTCCTATAATGTAAATTAGCTCTAGAGCTATACTGTACAATATGGCGGTCATTAGCCACAGGTGTCTATTTAAATTAAAATTAAGTAAAACTAAAAAATTTCTCGGTTGCACAAGTCACACTGCCGTTGCTCAGTAGCAATCTATTGCTAATGGTTACTGAACAACACAAATGTGGAAAATTTCCATCATTGCAAAAATTTTTATTGAACAGTGCTGGTCTAGAGGTTTGGTTACATTCAGAATCGGGCCTTGATTTTTCAGTATTTAAAATGGAGATATGAATGACATGATCTGTAAGGTAACTTCCAGTTCTCTAGTTTTGTGATTCTAATTTTTTTAAATTTTATTTTAAGTAAACTTTGTGCCACATGTGGGCTCAAACTCACGACCCCAAGGAGCACCTGGGTGGTTCAGTTGGTTGAGTGTCCAACTCCTGGTTTGGGATCAGGCTGTGATCTCAGAGTCCTGGGATCAAGCCCTGCATTGGGCTCCATGCTTGGTGCAGAGTTTGCTTGTCCCTCTCTCTCTGCCCCTCCCCCCAACCCTTTCTCAAGTAAATAAAATTTAAAAAAAAAACTCACAAACCTGAGGTCAAGAGCCACATGCTCTGTCTACTGAGCCAGCCAAGCATCCCTAGTTTTGTGATTCTGAAGGAGAATACATAAAGTAATGTATCTTAATACAAGAATTGTAGACTGGTGGCTAAGAAATTTTGGAATCACCTATATTCTAATCAATGTAATCATAATCAGAGCATTTGTATTTACATGTTTCACACTGAAGCTTAAACAACTTTATGTACCTACCATAAAGGTATGGACTGGACTTCCAGTTTCTGGTTCAGCATGTAAAGATCTTCAAAGTCATGGGGCACCTGGGTGGCTCAGTTGTTAAGCATCAGTCTTCAGCTCAGGTCATGATCCCGGGGTCCTGGGATAGAGCCCAGCGTCAGGCTCCCTTCTTGGCGGGAGGCCTGCTTTTCTCTCTCCCACTCCCCATGCTTGTGTTCCCTCTCTCACTGTGTCTCGGTCAAATAAATAAATAAATAAATAAAATTAAAAAAAAAAAAAAAGCCCTCACTCCATCCTAACACCAAGTAAAATGCCAAACAAACTGAAAACTCAGTTCTACTTAGCTCCATCAGAGATGTGAAGTCACAGGGCAAAACAGTACTCCCAAAATTGAAGAGACAAGTGAATACAAGAATTACAACTTACCAGGCAGAAATCCTTGACAGAATCTTCACTAGGGACCCATACTGTGATGCGAAAACCTAAACTATAATTGATGAATTGCTGGAGGCTCAAAGTGGACAAGTCTGAGAGTTAAAAAATCTAGAGGGTTCCAGTCATGGGCAGGGGGTATAATTTTGTGAGTTTTATTTCTAGGAGCTTGACCAAGTTCTCAGAGTAAATATTGGAGAAAAATCCCCTTATGCTTCTGGTAAGGGGAGAGGAAAAGGAACAACTTTCAAATAACCAGAGCATTCTGTTCTTTTTAACAAGACCTGGCATCAAGAGAATCTATTTTACCAGAGCCTGACTGATCAGGGGGTCAGGAAAATACCCAACTCCAGCCCACTCTAGCTGTCCTTTCCCATTTAAGTGGGGAAAAAGCTGAGAAACACTCCTGAAGTTCACAGTTCACAGGCATAGTCTCACTAAAAGACTGAGACCTAATCATAGGACTATAGAAAGCTTCCCTTATTCTAACATCTTGCCACCTCACTACTGAAGGCCTATTCATTGCAGTTCATTTTACCTTTTACATCATGTCTGGTTATCAAAAACTTACGAGGCATACTAAAAGGCAGAAAACACAATTTGAAGAGACAGAATAAGCATCAGAACCAGACTCATATATGGCAGGGATGTTGAGAATTATCACACAGGGAATTTAAGACAATTATGATTAATATGCTAATTGCCACAATAAAATAAACAGCATGCAAGAAGAGATGGATAGTGTACACAGAGATGGAAATTCTAAGATTCAGGAAGAAATGCTATAGATCAAAAGCACCATAACAGAAATGAAGAATGACTTTTATCAGTAGACTGGACACGGTTAAGAAAACACTCTTTGGGCTTGAGGATATGTAAACAGAAACTTCCTAAATGTAAACACAAACAGAAAAAAGACTGAAAAAATAACAGAATAGCCAAGACCTGTGGAACAACTACAGAAAGTGTAATGTATGTAATTGGCACACCAGAAGGAAAAAAATGAACAGAAGAAATATTTGAAGCAATAAAGACTGAAAATTTCCTCAAATTTAAATAAGGACATACACAAAATAAGGACAGACACCAAATCACAGATCTAGGAATCTGAGAGAACACCAAATAGGATAAATGCCCAAAAAAGCTACACCTAGGCATATCATATTCAAATATTAGAATATCAAAGATAGAGAAAATATTTTTTTTAAAGATTTTGTTTATTTATTTGTCAGAGTGAGCATAAGCAAGGGGAGCAGCAGAAAGAGGGAAAACAAGAAGCCTGATGTGGGACTCTATCGCAGGACCCTGGGATCATGACCTGAGTTGAAGGCAAACACTTAACTGACTGAGCCACCCAGGCATCCCAAAGATAGAGAAAAATCTTGAAAGGAGCCAGAGAGGGGAAATACCTATTTATAGAGGAGCAAAGATAAAAATTATGTCTGACTGCTTTTCAGAAATCATATGAGCAAATAAAGAGTGGAGTGAAATATTTAAAGTACTGAAAGTAAAAACACCTACCTAGAATTCTGTACCTTGTGAAATTATCCTTCAAAAATGAAGGGGTAGAAATAAAGACTTTCTTAGACAAAATAAATACATAAGTAAATAATAAAAAATTAAGGGAAATTCTTGCCTTGCAAGCAATGTTAAAAGTCCTGCAGAGGGGCACATGGGTGGCTTAGTTGGTTAAGTGTCCCATTCTTGATTTTGGCTCAGGTCATGATCTCAGGGTTGTTAGACTGAGGCACGTCAGGTTCCATGCTGGGAATGGAGCATGCTTAAGATTCCCTCTCTCTCTCTGCCCCTCCCACCCAGCTCTCTCTCTCTCTCTCTCTAAAAAAAATTATTCTTCAGAGAGAAGAAAAAAGATATAGGTCTACATAAAGAAAAGAAGAGCATCAGAGAAAGAATAAGTGAAGGTAAAATAAAACCTTTTATTTCTCAATGCTCTAACAATTATTTAAAATAATAATAGCAACAATATTTTCAATGATGTGTGTTTATGTATATATGCATATACACGCTTATGTATAGGTGAAATGAATGGCGGTAATGATACAGGGGATAGAGGGAGGAATTAGGAAATATTTTGTTATTATAAGGCTCTTACAATATCTGTGAAGCAGTATATGTTTCTTTAAAAGTGGATTTGCCAAAGGGGCATGTGCATCCGAATGTTTATAGCAGCAGTGTCCACAACAACCAAACTATGGAAAAAGCCTAGATGTCCATCAACAGATGAATGGATAAGGAAGATATGGTATATATATACAATGGAGGGGTACCTGGGTGGCTCAGTGGGTTAAAGCCTCTGCCTTCGGCTCGGGTCATGATCCCAGGGTCCTGGGATGAAGCCCTGCATCGGGCTTTCTGCTCAGCAGGGAGCCTGTTTCCCCCTCTCCCTCTGCCTGCCTCTCTGCCTACTTGTGATCTCTGTCTGCCAAATAAATAGATAAAATCTTTATATACAATGAAATACTATGCAGCCATCAAAAACCCCTGAAATCTTGCCATTTGCAACGACATGGATGGAACTAGAGGGTATTATGCTAAGTGAAATAAGTCAATCAGAGAAAGATAATTATATGATCTCTATGATATGAGGAATTTGAGAGGCAGGGCAGGGGAGTTGTGGGGGGAAGCGAGGGAAAAATGAAACAAGATGGGACTGGGGAGGGAGACAAACCATAAGAGACTCTTAATCTCAGGAAACAAACCGAGGGTTGCTGGGTTGGGGGGAGGGATAGGGTGGCTGGGTTATGGAGATTGGGGAGGGTACGTGCTATGGTGAGTGCTGTGAATTGTGTAAGACTGATGATTCACAGATCTGTATCCCTGAAACAAATAATACATTATATGTTATTAATAAAAAAATAAAAGTGGATTTGGACGAGTTGTAAATATATATTGCAAATTCTAGGCAAACACTAAAAAAAGCAAAGAGAGTAGAGGAAGTGATATTGTATAAAATGTTCAGTTAAAACCATAAAAGGAAGAAAAAGTGGAAGAAAAAAATAGAAACAAGGAATAAATGCAACAAATAGAACCAGTAACAAATATGATACATGTTAGTACAACTATATCAATAATAATTTTAAATACCAATGATTTAAATACACTATTTAAAAGACAGAGATTGTCAAAGTGGATCAAAAAATAAGACTCAATTATAGGTTGTCTATAAGAAGCCAACTTTAAATATAAAGACACATACAGATGAAAAATAGATGGGCAGAGAAAGAGAAACCATCCTAACACTAATCAAAAGAAAGCAGGAATAGCTATATTAACCTCAGACAGAGCAGACTTCAGAGCAAGGAAATTTATTAGGGATAAAGAGGGGGATTACATAATGATAAAGGGGCCAATTATCCAAGAGGATATACAAATTCTTGAGGTGCCTGGGTGGTTCCATCAGTAGAGCACACAGTTCTTGATCACAGGTTCGTGAGGTCAAGTTCCACATTGGGCATGGAGCCTACTTTAAATAAATAAATTAACTAATTAAAAAATAAATTCTTAATGTGTGTGTACTTAACAAGAAAACGTCAAATGCGAGGAAACACTGATAAAACTGCAAGGAGAAATAGATGAATCTGTTCCAACTATATAAAAAAATGGACAAATCCAGCAGGCAGACATAAGGACATAGTTGAACTCAACGTCACCATCAATCGTATTGGATACAGTTGACATCTATCAACTGCTTCACACAACAGCAGAATACATATTCTTCTTAAGTTTACCTGGAAAATTTATCCAAGATAGACTCCATTCGGAGCCATAAAACACATCTTCACACATTTAAAAGAATAGAAATTAGGGACAAAACCGGGAGCTTTTCCCCTAAGGTCAGGAACAAGACAAGAATGTCCATTCTCACCAGTTTTATTGAACATAGTACTGGAAATCCTAGCCACAGCCATCAGACAACAGAAAGAAATAAAAGGCATCCACATCATTAAGGAAGAAGTAAAACATTTACTATTGCAGAAGATACGATACTATATATAGAAAACCCAGAAGACTCCACGGAAAGAACTACTAGAACTGATAAATGGATTCAGTAAAGTTGCAAGATACCAAAGCAGGAGGAGGGGCAGAGGAAGAAGTAGACTCCCCACTGAGCAGGGAGCCCAACCTGGGGTTGAGTCCCAGGACCCTGAGATCATGACCAGAGCCTAAGGTGGACACTCAACTGACTGAGCCATCTAGGTGCCCCTAAACAACACACTTCTAAATAGTATATGGTCAGAGAAGAAATTCCATGAAAAATTAAAACACATTTTGAACTAAACAAAAGTGTAAATATAACTTATTAAAACTTGTAAGGTGTGGGAGTGCCTGGGTGGCTCAGTCAGTTAAGCATCTACCATCTGCCTTTGGCTCAGGTCATGATCCCATCATGGAGTCTGCTTCTCCCTTTCCCCCTCCTCCCTGCTTGTGCTCTCTCTCTCTGTCAAATAAATAAATAACATCTTAAAAAGATTTAAACTTGTGAGGTATGCAGCAAAGTCAGTGCTAGAGGGAAATTCATAGCACTGAATGCATTAGAATAGAAGTAAAATCTAAAATCATTCATCTAAACTTTCATCTTAGGAAACTGGAAAAAGAATAGCAGGAAAAAATAAGAAAAATTAGAGCAGAAATCAATGAAATTGGAAACAGGAAACAATATTGAGACTCAATAAAACCAAAAACTGGTTTTAGGAAAAGATCAAAAAATCAACAAGCCTGTAGCCATGCTAACCGAAAAGGTATGGATTCAAGGGAAATGGGCAAGACAGAATTTATGAAAGGGGAAGTTGAGAGCATAAACTTGTTTATGTATCTCCAACTTTGTCCAAGTGAAACTGTGTTCTATCTGGCACGGTTGAGTATCTGCTTCAATTGACAGGTTGTCCATAATGGGAATGATTGTGTGCAGGTTTTTACAAGAGATCACTACCTATCAAGTTAATGTTATTAATTTTACTGGCTTTGAATCATGGCAAAAAAGCAATCCCAAGATAATAATTTACCTCTTTTCTTTTAAGAAAGAGTTTTCTTTTTTAAGATTTTATTTATTAATTTGACAGAGAGAGAGCACATGCAAGGGGAGCAGCAGGCAGAGGGAGAGAGAGAAGTGGGCTCCCTGCTGAGCAAGGAGCCCCATGTAGAGCTCGATCCCAGGTCTCTGAGATCATGACCTAAGCGGAAGGCAGATGCTTAATCAACTGAGCCACCCAGGTGCCCTATAATTTACTTCTTTATGTAATTATTTTTCTGGGGTGATAATGCCCTGACTGATTTACATAAGTTATCCAATAGTCTTGGTAGATATAATTTGCATTGTTAATTAATTTAGTAACAATCTAAGGTTATATAGGTGAAGTGAACTGAAACTTCTAACCCTGTCATCAGATGAGAACCTATTTGAACACAGAAGCATCCAGTGGATTTAGGCAGGGCCTTTTCAGTTCATGAGTATGTCTCTTGAAAATAAAGAGAATCCTCACTATAGTAGAATAGGAAGGGTAGAAAGGAAGGTTAGAAGTGGGAGCCAGTACTACTCAACATCAGTTACCGGAAGAATTGTCAATTATAGACCTCAAGAGAAGAATCTTAAACAGGGGAGAATCATCAGTTACAGTCCCCAATAGGGAAAGAGATACATTGCATCTTCTACAAGAAATCTACTACCCCTGCAACTCAGCCAGTGAGAAACCGTCATCAAGGAGAACTCGTGCTTTTGTCCAATGGACTTTCATTCAGAACAATCTCTCCCAACTTCCTCCTTTTCCATAAGATAACATTCCTCTCCTTTGTTGGATTTGCCTATGGTTTTGCCTTAGAGTGCATGTTCTAGATTGCAATTCTGTTATTCCCAAATAAAAGCCATTTTTGCTAGCTTTAAAAAATTTTTTTTTTAAATTTATTATTTATTTGAGAGAGAGAGTGAATGAGAGAGAGAGCATGAGTAGGGGGTAGGGGCAGAGGGAGAAGCAGACTCCGCACCGAGCAGGGAGCTCGATTTGGGGCTCCATCCAGGAACTCTGGGATCATGACCTGAGTTGAAAGCAGCCGCTAAACTGGCTGAGCCACCCAAGCGCCCCTCTGGCTTTCCTTTTAAGGTTAACACCCTTTGTCATGAAAATTAGGCCACAAATATGATTTTGACATAACAAGGCCATGTTGTTTCAGAAGGCAACTAACAGTCTTAATAAGAAAATGTGTTCTCTAGATGGCAAATGTGTTCGCCTTGAGGTATATCTGAAGATAAAGTGGTTATAGCTTCATTAGTGGAGATATCTAAGTATTGGTTAAGGACCCACTCATAAAACCAAAGCTTATCCCCGCTCCAGAGAGCTGTCAGAAATCTCAGCAGTGGAAGACTTGTTTCCATCTTGCTGACACCTAAATGTCATCTAAGTGCAGCAGAATTTGACAGACTCAAGAAGGGACTTGGAATAATTCAAAGGCATATGGTGAAATAGATAATTTCATTTTATAGTCTGCAAATATTTATTGGACCCCTATTGTGTATAAGACATTATTCAAGGACCTGAAAGTATATACCAGTAAAAAAAGTCCCTTTTTTAATTTAATTTTTTCAGTGTTCCAAGATTTCATTGTTTATGCACCACACCCAGTGCTCCATGCAATACATGCTCTCCTTAATACCCACCACCAGGCTCACCATCCCCCCACCCGCCTCCCTTTCAAAACTCTCAGTTTGTTTCTCAGAGTCCACAGTCTCTCATGGTTCATCTCCCCCTCTAATTTCCTCCAATTCACTTTTCCTTTCCTTCTCCTAATGTCCTCCATGTTATTCCTTATGCTCCACAAGTAAGTGAAACCATATGATAATTGATTTTCTCTGCTTGTAAAGTCCCTGTTTTAATAGTGGTTACATTTTACTAGGCGGAATGCATAATAGGCAAAGAAATTATATGTCAGCTGTTAAGTGCTACAGTGAAAAATAGAGTAAGGGAGAAAAAGGGATGCTATTTTCCAAAAAAAAGATGAGGAATGCTTTACTAATGTCTTAGAATGTTTGGGCTGCTATAACAAAAATGCCACAGACTGGGTAGATTACAAACAATTTTTTTTTTTTTTAAGTTCTATACGTTAAAAGTCCAAGATAGGGTGATTATGTGAATGCCATTTTCCAGATCCCACACATCTTGTATTCTCACATAATGAGAACGGCTAGGGAAGCTCTCTGAAGTTGATTTCATAAGAAACTAACCCCATTCATAAGGACTCCATCCTCAGGATCTACTTTCAAAGGCCCTATTTCCTAATACCATCACTTTGGGTGTTAGGATGTCAACATATGAATTTTGGACACAAACATTCAGACTATACTCACGGAAAAGGTGATTCTTCAGCAGAGACTTGCAAGATTGTGTGTGGACATTTGGGGGAAGGAGCATTCCAAGCAGAGGGACAGCTTATGTAAAATCACTGAAAATGGAGTAGCTTTGTGAATTGTAGGAGCAGCAAGGAAGCCATTGGTCTAGACTGAAATAAGGGAAGTCCAGAGTAGTTGGAAGAAGTTAGAGAGCTAAGTGTGAGAGGAAAACACAGGTCCTTGTTGGCTGTTTTAAGTGGGATGGGAAACTACTGGAGAGTTTTTAGCGGAGAAGTGACATCTTATTTCTAGGTTAAAAGATCACTCTGCTTACTGTGTTGGGAGATCCATAGGTGAGGAGAGTGCATAGGCAGAGGCTATTATAATAACCTAGAAAAGATTTAGTGGTAACTCAAATCAGAGTGGTAGTGGTGGTGGTGTATAAAAAGAGTAAAAGAATGGGCACGGCTGTGTTCCAACAAACTTTCCAACACTAAAACTTGAATTTCACCTAATTTTCAAATGTCACTAAATATTTTTCTTATATTAATTTTTAAATACGTACAAAGCAAGACAGTCTGCAAAACCTAAAATATGTACTCTGGCTGTTTATAGTTTGCCAAGTTTTGGTATAGATGAAACAAGATAGGACGTTAGTTGGTAATCTTTGAAGATGGGTGATGGTATGTGGAGTTTCATTATACTAGTTTACTTTTGTATATGGCTTACATTTTTCATAATACAAAGTTTTTTTAAAACGTTTAGGTGTACCAGAGATGATTAATCTACATGTCTTCCCATCTCAGACAAATATCTCCTAAAAGTTATCTATATCTAGTAAATGCAGCATTTGCTTTTTGTTTTCATGAAAAAGCAAAAACGCTTTAAAGCCTTTAGTATTGTCAAAATTATCCCTTTGGATGGGACATTTCGCAACTTGGAAAGCAGAAAGCACAAACGCGATTAGGGGGAAAAGGACTTTTGTCCTTGCTTTGTTTTCACATTTGTATACACTCCCAAGACCAAACCCCTTTTTACAAAAAATCAACACAAAATCCCCTTTAGTTAGCACTCCAGGATTCTCCGCCCCCGGATGAATCCCGGAAATGACGCCGTCAGCCAAATGCTACCGTCCCCAGTAGTGGCGGGGCAAGAACGTCAGCACGTCCGCCATCCTACACGTCCAGTCGGGGTAAGACTGGAACGCCCCAGCCGGCGCCAGTCCCCGAATCTTCGGGGGTACGGTCGACTGCGACTGCGCAGGAATGCTGGGGCGGGTCTTCAAGTCACCCGCCCCTTCCAGCCTGTGCGACCAATGAACAGCTCCTGCCCCGGGGCCGGATAAATCCTCAGAGGCCGGAGTGATTAGCCGAGACGGCGGTCCCGCCCTTGGCTCCTCCAGGCCCTCGCTCCCCGCCTAGCGCCGTCGCCGCCCCGCCTCCCTCTCCCGCCCGCCTGTCCTGCTGCGAGGTGACACGGGGCTTCGGCTGGGGAAGGGGGCGAGGGAAGTAAGTTAGACGTCGGCCTGGCGGCCTTGGCTCAGCCCGCTACGTGAGCGCGGTGAGGGGCGCGGGTCGTAGGGAAGAAGGGGCTGCGTGGCAGATGTGGGAGGGCCCGGGGTGCGCTATAGAGTCTGGGGCGGCTGTGAGGGGGCGAGGTTGACCCGGGTGTGTCCCAGTGCTGTCGGCCGGGCGTGGATAGCGGGTCGGAGGATGCCGAGCGCGTGTTGCCCCATTTCCAAAGCTTCTTTTGGCAGCTTGGCACACCTTAGGTTTGCCTCTGTTTTGGTTGTCTGGGAAGCGAGGAGGAAATTTAAAGATCCCTGAAAACAGTGGGAGGGTATGTGCGTGTTCCTTTCTTCTTCCCGGATGGAGAGGTAGTGAGGCCAGGTGGGCTGGTCAGCTTTCACTCTCTGAGTATTGTTAAAATAAACAAACCAGGAATTCTTCACCCTCCTCCCCACGCCCTGCCCTGCAACCGAACGACAAACATTCCCAACAAGTTTTAAGAAGCAGATTAGAAAATTCTAAGGGATTCTTTGTCTTTGAAATATAGCACTACTGAGTTTGGCTTTCTTTATATTTATAGAAAATACGAGTGAAAACAGGACGCATTTTTGGTTATGAGTACTCATCTTTCAGGATCTGCCCTAGAGAATTCTAACTTTATGTTGGTGTGAAATATTGTGTTAGCTGTGATGTTTTCCTGAAGCACTAGTTTCTGTGAACTCAGGTATAAAAGCTTAGCTGGTTGCGAAAAGTGAAGTAAATAATCTATAGTTCTGATAAATCTACATTTTTAAAAATATGGTTTCTGTTTCTAGCAAACCTTTGCGTGTTTTTCTCTTTCACAGACTTATTTAATCGCCCAGCTACCACTGATGAAGATAAGTTGGAGTAACTGCTTGAACTGAATTTAATTGACCAGAAGACAGTCCATTTGTTTCACTTCTTTTTGTTTTCCCTACTGCTTTGAGCTTTACTGTAACGGCTGAAAAACTTGGAAAATAAAATGAACATGCTGTGGTCTTGAACATAATTTTTTTTTTTGAGGAAAAATTAAAGTGCCAGAGTGAAAGCCAGAATGGCATCCAGAGAGAGGCTCTTTGAACTTTGGATGCTTTATTGTACAAAGGTAATTGCTTTCTTTTTTATTTCTAAGTTTTAAAATACTTTGTTATAAAATTTCGTGACTGGCCTTATTTAATGGAGTAGCATATTCATAGTAGTGATTCAGAATTTAAAAACATGGAGTTTTCTGTTTTCCACCTTCCCAGGTTTGAACACATACACAATATTGACAAATTTTTAAAACCTATAGGTACGGTTTTAATATTTTTCTTAAGTGATCCCCAAATTATATGTGATATTATGACCTTAGGAGAAAAATAAAATATTTGTTTATGTGCTTTTCTTTTTCTCCCACAAATTGGAGGTGGGATAGAGATATTTTTATGAGAAGAGCATTCAGCATTTTTCCTATATTAACCCTTCATTTAGCTTAAAAAAGATTACTGATTATGTAAAAATGGTTATTGATTTGGGGTGGTTACTATAAGCTTACTGTGATGATAGCACCTTATGAGTGTTGTCTCTTTTGAGCCATACAAAAATCCTGTAAGATGGGTATTGTAATTCTTCCCTTTCACTGATAAGAAAATTGATGCAGAGGTTAAACGGCTATGAGAAGCAGAACCACCTGAGTCAAGTCCATGCTTTTATCCATTATGACTCCTTATTATTTTTTATTTTTACATTCAAAAGTAATTTTTTGTGTTTGTCTTTATGTGAATTTTTACATGTTAGCTTTGATTTTAGGTTGTTGGAGGAGAAGGATACTACTAAAAAACATGTTTTTCAAGAGAGGAGCTACATTAGTACTTTGAAGATATTGGCGAGGGTTAGAGAAACATCTCTAATTTACTACTTGAGTTACTTTAAGTCTGTGGTGAATTTCCAAGTCGTAGCTTCTGTTTCTGCATTATCCCTTTGGGCTCCTTTTTTATTCAGCTTTTTAAAGAACAAGTTATTCTTTAACAAACGGTCTCAGTTATCTCTAATACTAAATTTTAGAGGTCATACTAGAATTTTCTTTGACTTCCTGGTTTGGTATTTCTTAAAATTACTGAGGGACATCTACTTTGAAATGTTTGATACGGATTTTTAAAATAGCTTTTTAGTCTTGTGTAATTTAATGCCAGAAATATCTTTTTAAAAATAGACCACTCTTCTAATAAAAAAGGAATTTAATTCACCACTTTTGAAAATAGTCACTAACACATGTCAGCCAAAAATTAAAATGCATTTTAGTATATAAATGTCTGGTAGTTTAAAAGTGATTTATATAAAAATACTTTAAACTTAGTAGGTTTTACATTTTCAGGATGACAAAGATAAATGTCGTTACATTATCTTGTTAATTAGTTATGTTGCTTGTAGGTGGAGTTCTTGTTTTATTTGTCATTGTGCTTATTGAAAAGATTGTATAGGGGCACCTGGCTGGCTCAGTTGGTAGAACATGCGACTCATGATCTCAGGGTTGTGAGTTGGAGCCCCACATTGGGTGTAGAGATTACTTAAAAATAAAATCTTAAAAAAAAAAAAAAGTTTGTTGGCATACCCAGAGTTTTATTCTTGAAGACTTAATATAAATAAGAATCTTTACTCTTTTATGAAGATATCGAAGTAAATAATGAAGACCCTTCATGGTCAAATTTTATGGTTTTTTTAATTTTAATTTTAATTTTTTTAAAGATTTTATTTATTTGACAGAGAGGAGAGAGATCACAAGTAGGCAGAGAGGCAGGCAGAGAGAGGGGAAAGCAGGCTCCCTGCTGAGCAGAGAGCTCGATGTGGGGCTCCATCCCAGGACCCTGAGATCACGACCTGAGCTGAAGGCAGATGCTTTAACCCACTGAGCCACCCAGGTGCCCCCATGGTCAAATTTTAAAGCCTATTTTGGACAGGAAGATAAATCCCCCCCCTTTTTTTTATAAATCCATTTTTATGTTTAAGATTTAAATCAGTTGTGCACTTAATAAGATTTAAAATTTTTTCAACTATTTTCAAAAATTGTTATTAAAATAATGATTTAATGTTTCATCAGTTCATGTATAAGCTTGTAAGCTAGACAACAACTTTGTTTTCTACAAACACCTTGAATTCAAGTAGTTTCCAAATATATATCATAGATTTAACACTTCTGCTCCCTGGCGAGGATGATTACCAAATGCCCAGTTTTTCTCTATACTCTCTAGGCTTATTGCTCTCATTCTAGCATATTGTCTTTCAAAACACCTGCCTCTTTTTTTCACCTAACTTTAAATACCATTTTTTACACTTTTGATGGGGCATCAGACTTCTTCGAGATTGCACAGATCTTTTAACTTAGCTCCAACTTGGACTTCTTTGTGGGCTTGTAATTGTGAAGTTGAGTTTTGACTCTGCTCCTATTTTATTTTGTGACCTTGAGCAAGACTTACCTCTTTGGGTCTCATTTTCTCATATTTCATGTACGAGTGTGTGTGTGTGTGTGTGTGTACTCGTGTATGTGTGTGTATAGGGAGAACGCTTGTTTAACACACCCTTAAGATTTTCATTTGTTTTGACCTCTGAGGGATGTGTATTTTGTCCTTATTCTTATGGATTGTCATATAGACCTTTTTAGTTCGTCTTCTTTTTTAAGCTTTTCCTTATGGAAAATTTCAAGTGGACATAAATGAAGAAGATAATATAGTGAACCCTTTTGTATATGTCATCCTGCTTCAATTTATGTTCAGTAATGTTTTCATCTATAATCTTCCACTACCCCTGCATTATTTTAAAGCAAATCCTAGACAACATAATCTTATCTATAAGTATTTAAAAGTATATCTATAAAACAAGAACTCTCGTCTTAAAAACATAATCAGGATACGATAATTCTTTGAATCATCAAATACCTGGTTGGTATTCAAACTTTTCTGTAGTATTGTAAATTTATTTTCCTGCTGTTTGTTTGACTCAATATTTAAAGTATACACATCATATTTTGTTGAAAATATCTGTTAAATATTTTAATCTATAGGTTCTCCCCCACCATACTTTTTGTTCCTTCTATTTATTTGTTGAAGAAATCAGCTTTTGACTTTAGCGTTTTCCTCAGTCTGGGTTTTTGCTGGTTTAATTCCTTGATTTTAATTGTTTTTCTCTCCTGGTGTCTGCCAACTTGCAAATCTAGAGACTTGGCTGATTCATGTTCTATTTGGTGGGGGAAGCCTAGAATAATTTATAAGTGTCTCCACTATCAGTGAGTTTTACCTACAGGTGTTGATTATTTCATTAGGAGTTTGCAAAACTGGGATATTCCAATTCTATAATTTCTTTATTAGCAGAACATATATAGGCAAGTGTTCCCTCATCAGCTGTTTGATAGTTCCTTAAAGGGAAGGCAGGCAGAATAAATATTTGATTCTTTCTCTTTGTTTTCAGAATAATGACTTGATTTATTAGCATCCTTCCAAGGTGACCAGTTATTTTTCTTAAGTATCAAGTTGATCTTTTTTTTTTTTTTAAAGATTTTATTTATTTATTTGACAGAGAGAGAGGGAGAGAGCACAAGCAGGGGGAGCGACAGGCAGAGGGAGAGGGAGAAGCAGGCTTCCAGCTGAGCAAGGAGCATGATATGGGGCTCAATCCCAGGATCCTGACCTGAGCCGAAGGCAGACTCTTAACCGACCCAGGTGCCCCTCAAGTGCATCTTTAATGATTAAAATTTAAATATTGTCTACTATTTTGCTGCCCTAGTTGGTGTGCTATACATACCAAACATCCTATACATACCTGATTAAAGAAGATTACTTTGAAGATTTTTGAAAGTCTGCTTCAGAGTGGTAAGGTTAGGACATCCTCCATATTTGCCACAGTGCTAACCAGCATAGGTATTCCACAGTGTATTAGCCATAGATAAATATTAAGATATTATTTTAGGGCTTCTATGTAATGTGATGTTTTAAAAGTTACCATTGAGAATTGTAAAAGTTTAGTAGGTGTTTAAATAGGGTAATCTCAGAAATAGTCCTTGGGTCATACTGTTTAGGTAGGCAAAAGAAAAGAGAATATATAAATATGTTTTCTATTAGTCTGGGTTCGGTTGTAAGTCTAAATGCTAGTGATTAAAGTCTTTCAAGTACAATTAAAATAAATTACTGGTTTCAGTTTTTAGCAAGTGGCTTCCCACATATTAAACTTGATATTTAAAAATTTGGGTAAAAAACTTGGCAGTTTGTTTTTCTAACCAAACTTTTCAGGTCTAATTTTTCACTTTCTCCTTCTAGGAATAGGAATTAATTGCATTGTTAGAAACATGCATCTTCTTAGTGGGTTATTTGTTAATGTCATGTAGTTATTATTATATAATATAGGAAGGATGATTTCTGAACACCCAGCATTCCTGCTTTCTACAGATAATTTCACTAGATTATGTAGTCTGAACTTTTCTTACCTCCAAACGGTCATACCCACCCAGGGTCAAGGATTTCATTAACAGTACATTTCATATAGCTCTTATAAGTTAAACATTAATTTGAACAGGTTTAATCATGTATCTGCATTTTAGTTTAGTAGTTAACTATTTCTTGTCTGAGCATATTTTTCTTAAGTTTTAAAGACAAATTGATGTACTTTTTAACATCTGAAGATTTTAGTTCATGTTATCTGTAGTAGACACCATGTTATTCCCTGTATCCTTTGACATTTTTTTACATAATGTGCTTATGGTAAGAGAGACAGTGCTGAGAACAGTTTTCATTTCCACATTATCATACAACTTTTTGGAATTCATATGTTGCAAGTAGGAAGACATATATGTATCATGAAATTCTTCTCTCAACTCCCCTTGGGTAGGCATTAGGATGTATTTCTGTTCCACATTTAGCCTTTTGGGAGTGCTATAGTTGATCACCAGAATATGCAGAAGAGAAACTGAGCTTCTCAAATTCTTAGATAAGATTAAGTTATTTCTGTTCTGTGTAGTGGAAAGTATCAAATGCATGAACTCACTGAAAAGATACAAGGTGACTCAAAAGCATCATGACATTTGAAATGTGGCAATGTGGGTTGAAAATTTATGGTTCCTTTTTGTCATTTGCTTTTTTTTTGGGGGGGGGAATACTCATTTTACACTAAAAAGTTTCGTGAAGCTACAGAATTAGAGCCAAGATTTAGTACCAGTTTTGCTCTTGAGCTTAAGAAAGGACCTGAAAAGAGGTTACATAATTTCTTCATATTAACAGTTTTCTCATCTGTGAAATGGAAAAAAAATAACTATTTTTGCATCTCATAGTTATTGAGAAAAGATAAATTGATTATATTTAAATGCACTGTAAGGGTAAGAAATATAAAATGTTATCTTTATTAGTTTTAAAATACATGTATGAGCTCAAGAGTGTGTATCATTACTTCCATTTTGCCTTTATTTAATATAACAGAGCAATATTCTCATCTTTTTATCTAGTGATGAAGCAGTGCTCATCAGTGTCTTAATTTTTAATCTGTTTTTGTTTTTCTTTCAAACACAGTGCTTAATTATCCTAATATGAGTTTGTTTTTTTTTTTTACTCTAAACCAAGTTTGTTTTGGACCTTGGTGATGCTCCATTTCCTGCTGTTGCCCTTTGTCCTGCTAAATCTGGAATATGACTGAAATAGATAGTTTTGCAATGAGCTCAGAGTAAACTTCCTTTTCAGAATAAAAGTTTTCCTTCATAAAGAAAATAGAATTTAGAGTTTTTTTATTCAGATAAAAAGGCAAGTACCTCTTTTTAAATGTAGGTTTGGAAAAAATGGGATGAAGATAAACTCTTCCAATGAGAAAATTGTAATTTAATTATAATCCGAAGTGAAGCTTTTAGTAAGATGCCTCAATATACATCAGCCCTTATAATTTAACCTATATTTAATAAGTCTCTGGTATATGTAAAGTGTAAAATGGCTCTTAATTTTCTGCAGCTTAATAATGACTTTGTATATAAGGAAAGTAACGTTTGACTTGAAGCAAAACAAAAAAAAATTGCTAGCAGCTCAGTAATAGTGATTACCTGTTTATTTTAGGAAGTTAGATGTGAAAGCAAGAAAAGAATATTTTATATCAATAGACATGGAAGTAGCCTTTAGGAAAGGAATATTACCTTTGTGGTTTGACTTGAGGAGCTTATGCACTACTCTAAAAAGTTGTTAAGATGCATGAATATTTCTTATTCTTTGCTTTTGAATATCAAAATTGGGATTTCTCTAGTAGAAAGTAGAATTGATAGCACTTAAATGTGTAGATAGGAGCATGAGTGAAAAATAATAGTCTAAAATAATTCTCAGGTTTTTTATTGGTAGATTGAGGTTTTATTGGCAATTACTAAAGAGTTATACAAAAGTAAGAAGAGAAGAAAGTTATAGGGAGTCCTGGGGAACATTATCATTGAAGAAGAGGATAGAAGAGTTTGTAAGGGGTTTGTATGAGAAGACAACCAGGAGTGAGTAGTTGCCTCAAGTAGAGGGCTTTAATTAAGAAGGGAGTAGTCAATACTGTCAAATTTAGTATGGCAATAAAGAAAAGCATTGTGGAACATATATTGGAATTGATAGTTAAGAGATTATTGTTGAGGGGCACCTGGGTGGCTCAGGTCATGATCCCAGGGTCCTGGGATCGAGCCCCACATCAGGCTCCCTGCTCAGTGGGAAGCCTGCTTCTTCCTTTCCCACTCCCCCTGCTTGTATTCCCTCTCTTGCTGTCTCTCTGTCAAATAAATAAAATCTTTAAAACAAACAAACAAACAAAAGAGATTATTGTTGGGGTGCCTGGGTGGCACAGACTCTTGGCTCAGGTAGTGATCTCTGGGTTGTGAGACTGAACCCCACATGGGGCTCTGTGCTCAGCGGGGAGTCTGGTTCTCTTCCTCTCCCTCTACTTCCCTGCCCCCGCCCCCCCCCCCCCGTGCCTTCTCTCTCTCTCTCTCTCTCTCAAATAGATACTTTTTAAAAAAGATATTGTTGGCTTTAGCAAAGTAATTCTAAAACAAGTGGGAAAAAAGATGTTAAAATACAAATCCCCACTCATTAATTTTTAAATTAAATGTAGCAAGCTTAAAATTACTGCCAAACTGCTGCTTTTAAGGTTTGAAAATGTTTACTTTTGATTTTTGTACTATTCTGGCCAAGGGACCTTTATTGCTCTCTGTACCATACTTTGCATGGCACTACTCTAGAATATCTGAAAATTTTCACATTGCCAAGAATCCATCTGTAATTTGAAAAATATAGTTCTACAAATTGAATAGTCACTGATGATCATTGGTAGCAGTGCAGATGTGACCACTGAAATTGAGTACTAGTTACAAGGTAGTCAACTTTAAAATATTTAAATTAATTTGAAAATTAATAGAAATGTGAGTACAAACTTTACAAACTTTTATATGAAACTTACGGACCCAGAAATATTTCTAATAACTCCCAGGGTTCTTGGACATGTTTTAGGAAACCTTGATCAGTATCTGACACATTGTTGCTACCTTACCTTTTCTACAGCTTTCTTTCCCTATTGCAAAATTACCTGGCAGATTTGCTACAAAGGGGTGAAATTTGGGAACAAGAATCCAGTCTACCACAGTCTGATTTCTTGGTCACAGTTATTCATATCTCTCCCATAAACAAAATCTGCTTCATGTCCATTTTAAGAATTCCAGAAGTCTCATCCAATCATGGAATTAGTTGAAACCCAAAATCTTACAATATATATCAGGTCTAGTTGTGGTTTTTATTGATAGTGAGACCCATGACCTCAGAAGATACTATTGATATCTGGCCTCTACAAACCCAACATACTGTGATGAAACTGAGATAGGAATGCCACAATAAAGACTCTTGAAATAAAAGAAAGAATGGGAGGCATATAGGAGGCTTTGGTCCATAGCAATTATGAAAACTGGGCAAATATATTCTGGTCTCTACTTTCAGAAAAGGAATGTTCCATGGTTCTGTTCTTGGGTGTAGGTGCACAGGCCACTGTTCTTTATTGCTCTTGGCTCCATATTCTTAGAGGTTCTTTTCCTCTCATGGTTGTTTTGGTACATCTGAGGAGGGCATTGGAGACTATACTTTCTTATGACTGAACAACTCATCTGGCTTCTTGCATATAGAAAGTCCCCTATAGAAAATGGGAAGTCCACTTTCTAATTCTTCTGTCTTCACTTATTTTCTCTTGTCTTATAAACTATATTGTCTAATAACTCCAACATGATGTTCTGTAGTATTTGAAATAAAAGACATACTTGTCTTCCCCTTCACTTTAGGGGGAAAAGTGCTGGGGTTTTCTGTTAGGTTAGCTTCAGGCTTTGGGGCTAAGACCTGAATATGTATAATTCCCTTAACTCATAGATCAGATTTGTGGTAGGTAAATGATAGATGTTTTACTTTATTCATTTTTTTTCTTAGGTATACTGTTGGTATTTCTAATGCAGGTTTGCTACTTTTACTATATATATATATATATATATATATATTTTTTTTTTTTACTTTAACGATGTATTATAAAACTACTTAGAATAGTTTTATGTGTATACTTGTTAAGATGTGGATAATTAGACTATTGCTGAGTTCCAGAAAAATACTAAAGTTGAAAAAGTTATGAAAAAATCATAACTTACTTTAATCTTTGGTAGTTAGTGGTTGCCATTTTAAATATTCTCCTTTATTAGAATCATTATGAATTATAAGTAGGTACATTTGGAATCAGGCACTACACTTAATTCTCAGTAGTCCTTCATTTTAAAATATGTAAAATTTAATGCTTATAGATCAAAGTTTATTGCCCTGTGGTATATGAATTTAAGTGTTTGGTCTACCTAACTTGCCTTTTCTGTTTATACTTGGAGGTTTTGACAAACTTTTGATTTATTTTGTGAAAATGGAATGTATTTTTTCAGAAAATTTTATTCTGGTCATTCGAAATCTACTAAGATGTGGGTAACTATCTGAAATGACTGGAATCTGCCATAACTGTAAATCAGTTCCTTTGATGATGTCAGAATTCAGACGAGAGCAACACTGATTTCCTCATCTTTTCCTCAGCTTTTACTGAAAAGAATGGAAGTCACCTTATTTCTTTTTCAATTAGGAAAAGGAGGAGCTCTGCTCTTAAATATATTTATGTGTGCTATACTGTTTTTTTAAAACTTTTTTTTTAATAGAGAGAGTGTGTGTGCATGGGCCAGCGATGGCGGTAGGGGTATGAGGAAGAGGGGCAAAAGGAGATGGAGAGAGAGAGAAAACATTAAGCAACTCCACACCCAGTACCAAGCCCAATGTGGGGCTCAATCTCACAACCCTGAGATCGGGACCTGAGCTTAAATCAAGAGACAGACACTTAACTGGTTGAGCTACTATACTGTCTTTTAAAATATTGAAAGTAATGTGTTCTTACCTATATCTAAGGCATATCAACCTTTTCTTTTTTCTTTCTTTTTTTTAATTAAATTTTTTTTTGTTTTTTTAATTAACATATAATGTATTATTTGTTTCAGGGGTACAGGTCTGTGATTCATCAGTCTTACACAACACCCAGCGTTCACCACAACACATACCTTCCCCAATGTCCATCACCCAGCCACCCCATCTCCCACCCCCTTCCCTCCAGCAACTCTCAGTTTGTTTCCTAAGATTAAGAGGCTCTTACGGTTTATATCCCTCTCTGGTTTTGTCTTGTTTCATTTTTTCTTGTCTTCCCCTATGATTCTCTGTTTTATTTCTTAAATTCCGAATATCAGTGAGATGATATGATAATTGTCTTTCTCTGATTGACTTATTTTGCTTAGCATAATACCCTCTAGTTCCATCCACCTTGTTGCAAATGGCAAGATTCCATTTTTTGAAGGCTGAGTAGTATTCCATTGTACATATATACCACATCTTCTTTATCCATTCATCAGTTGATGGACATCTGGGCTCTTTCCATAGTTTGATCATTGTGGACATTGCTGGTGTAGATATTGGGGTGCAGGTGCCCCTTCAGATCACTAACTTTCTATCTTTGGAGTAAATACCTAGTAGTGCAATTGCACGGTCATAGGGTAGCTCTATTTTCAACTTTTTGAGGAACCTCCATACTTTTTTCCAGAGTGGCTGCAACAGTTTGCATTCCCATCAACGGTGTAGGAGGGTTCCCCTTTCTCCGCATCTTTGCCAACATCTGTTGTTTCCTGATTTGTTAATTTTAGCCATTCTGACTGGTGTGAGGTGGTATCTCATTGTGGTTTTGATTTGTATTTCCCTGATGCTGAGTGATGTTGAGCACTTTTTCACGTGTCTGTTGGCCATTTGGATGTCGTCTTTGCAGAAATATCTGTTCATGTCTTCTGCCCATTTCTTGATTGGATTATCTGTTCTTTGGGTGTTTCAACATTTTCTTTTAATTTATGTTTTGTGACTTAAATTCAAACTCATAGAGTTGTCTCTTTACATTGAACCCAAGCATTAAATGATCCATATGTTTCTCACAAAAGCTCACAACAATTTGCCTCTGGAAAAAAATGTTTTGTTTGATATATTTAACTGTCAAATTATTTCTTGTGACATTAAACATTTGAATAGTAAGAAAGATAGGTACTATTTTAATTTATGATATCATTGTGAGGTGAATTTATACTTTTTTTTTTAAAGATTTTATTTATTTATTTGACAGAGAGAGAGAGATTACAAGCAGGCAGAGAGGCAGGCAGAGAGAGAGGGGGAAGCAGTCTCCTTGCTGAGCAGAGAGCCCGATGCAGAGCTTGATCCCAGGACCCCGAGATCATGACCTGAGCTGAAGGCAGAGATTTTAACCCACTGAGCCACCCAGGTGCCCCGAACTTATACTTTTTTATTGAGTAATTTTGACTTAGGATTTTTGTCAAAATACAAAATTTAAATAAGTTTAAAAATTTCAATTTTCTAGTGAATGAATTTCCTTTTTGGGATAAAAATATATAAATTTTCTAATTTAGATTTGTGTTCTAAGGAAAGTAGTAGTGTTTTATGTTAGGATTAAAATTTTTAAAATTTAAGATACAATTTAATTATAGAAAATGTAGACATGCTGAAAGTACCTACTCCTGATTGTTCTCTCTCTCTCTGACAAATGAGTAAGTACAATCTTTAAAAAAAATTAAATAAATAAAATAAAATTTAAGATATACCTAAAGTAAAAATTGAAATCTTCTGTCTAGGGATTGGTGTATTTTAAGCCTATTTTTTACATAGACCTCTATTTGAATGTTGCTTTTTCATTTATGTTAAAATGACTTCCAAACCTTTCAAGATGTGACAGGCTTTATTTTCATCAAAATTTTGTCTCTTTTATCTGTTTAATTGACTGACTGACTTTTATCTGTTTAAAAGACTGACTGCTTTTCTAAGTAGAATCAGTTTCCCATTTAGATTGTAGGCTTCGATGTGAGACCTTAGGGAAGACGAATGAAGTCATCATGGATTGATTAAATAGATAGCATTTGGTCAAGGTTTTAAAGAATGAATAGTAGTTTAGTAGCTACAGAATATGTTCCAGGCTCATAGAAATCCTGACTAAAAGTACAAAGGAAAAGTGACCTTAGTTTAGACTTTACTTTTGGTAATAAATTAGTCTAGGTTGTTAAACCAACCCTTCTGAAAATCATTTACGATTCTGAATAAAATTAAGAACTATCTTAATAGCATTGAGAAGCTGGCGAGATGATGGTAAGGCATTATGAGGCTAAATCTTCGTGAAAATAGGAACTTAGGTAGATGGAGAGTGGAAGCTACTTTTCCTGGCGAACTTGAGCTTTTGTTTTCATGGTCTTGTGGATGGAAGGAAGAAATCAAAGCTAAGGGACTAATCAGAGTGGTGAGAAGTCTTAATAGATTTTCCATTACGACCCCCAAAAGTATACACCCGTGGGGTAAAGGTCAACTGGAAACAAACCCACCTCATTCTTTGATCTTCACTTGGGGACTCCAGGAGAAAATGACTTTGTGTTAAGCAGAGCCAGAAGGTAAAAAGTCCCTGAGAGGATGTCACCACCAGTTGATTCTTTTATTAATTTGCATATCGAATTGGCCTTTCATCGTAGGGAAAGTCCAAAAAGCCCTAGGCCTTGCAGACTAGTCTGGTGCTCGGTAAAAGCAAATGCAGTCCTTCTGGAAGAAGAAACCTCAGATACGAAATATTTTTTCAAATTGCAACTTAATACTTTTTTATTTTTTAAAGATTTTGTTTACTTTATTTGTCAGAGAGAGAGAGAGCACAAACAGACAAAGTGGCAGGCAGAGGCAGAGGGAGAAGCAGGCTCCCTGCCGAGCAAGGAGCCCGATGCGGGACTTGATCCCAGGACCCTGGGATCATGACCTGAGCCGAAGGCAGCTGCTTAACCAACTGAGCTGCCCAGGGGTCCCGCAACTTAATACTTTAATTCATGATATATGAATCAAGCATACCAGACTCTCATTGCCTTGGAATTTCTTTCATCTTTTCCAAGAGATTTGACAGATATTCTTGTCTTTATTTGCACTGGTTGGCATATGGTAGGTAATTCTTTTGCATGTATTTCAGTTTCCTCTATTCGAGGATATCTGCCATTATCAACTTTGTAAAGCACTTAGCTGTTGCCTTGCCATAAAACATGAAATTGTGATTATTTCTACAGTAAAGAATAGTTGTATCATTAATGTCAGATTATACCCTACTGCTCTGTTTTCATGTCTTTTTTTGTATACACAATAACTTCATTTTATTGCCTAATCATAGTACAATTTTTTGAACAGCAATTAAACTCAACATGTAGTAATTTGTACATGAATATAGGGAAAGGATGTCAGTATGAAACAGCTGTTACCAGGTTTGCACAGGCATTGACAAATAGGTCTTAATGGCAGCCTCTCTGAAAGCAATTGTAAGATGCGTTTTGATTTCAAAGATACCAAAATTTTAAAAACAACGTAGAATCAGAGAAATATGATATAAAAAGTGAGCTAGCAGTTTCAAAAAAAATCGAGTATCTAGAAATGGGGGAAAAACCCAGTAATGATGTTTAAAAACCAGTAAATGTAGTTGATATGAGTTTAGACAGCCGAAGAGAATTAGTTAATTGGAAGGGAGATAAGTCCTTTTTACAGTATAAACTAGGAGTCAAAGAAATGGAAGATAAGGAAGAAAGGTTAAGAGATAGGAAGGCTAGTGTGAAAAGGCTTAATACATGTTTAATTGGACTCTGAAAAGGAGAGGAAAGGAAGAATGAAACAAATGTAATATTTGAACAGATTACAGGTGAGAGCGTTCCAAGATTAATGAAAGTCCACTGAATTTCAAGCAGAATACGTAAAACATATCAAGATACACTGTAGTGAAACTGTACTGGTTTTGCAGAAAACCAGAAAAAGAAAAATCTTAAAAGCTGTCAGAGAAAAAAAAAAGATTATCTTCAAAGGGATGACAGATTAATAGCTGATTTTTCAGTAAGAATAATAGAAGGAAAAAGGTTGGCATCTTTAAAGAAAAGACTTACCAATCTATTCTAACCAAATGAAATTTTTCCAAAGAGTAAAGTGAAATAAAGCCATGTTCAGCAAAACAAAACAGTTGAATTCACCAGGAAAATATAACAATTTTAAATTTGTGTGTACCTCATAGTCTCAAAGCAAGCACGGAGAAATGAACATATAACAATTGTAAGGTATTTTTTTTTTTCTATGTAACTTGCCTTAGTAGTTTAAAAAAAAAAAGTCAGTACTTGATAGAACGAATAGACAAGTCAGTAAAGATACAGAAGACTCAAACAATAGAATTGATAAACTTGATGTTATGGATTTATGTAGAACACTATACCCAACATACATTCCTTTCAAGCAAACATTTACAAAAATGATATAACAAACCTTAGAGCAATTTTCAAGAAATTTCTAATGATCAAAATAATAAAGTATATTTAACAATGACAATGAAAGAAGAAATCAATAGCAAAAAGATTAAAAAGGAATGTTTGGAGGCTATGAAATACCCTTTTAAATAAACCTTTGATTAAGGAACAAGTAATAAAAATTAGAATTTTGAGGGGCACCTGTGCGGCTCAGTCAGTTAGGTGTCTGACTCTTGATTTTGCCTCAGCTAATGATCTCAGGGTTGTGAGATGGAGCCCCAAGCCTGCTCTCCCTCTCCTTCTGTTCCTCCTCCATCTCTCTCTCTCTCTCTCTCTCTCAAATAGATAAATAAGAATTTTGGGGGACCTGAATGATACTGCATTTTAGAACTCGATGGGAAGTGGCCACACATTACTTAGGAAAATTTATCGCTTTAAATACATATGTTTAGGAGCACCTGGGTGGCTCAGTCTGTTAAGCCTCTGCTTTTGGCTCAGGTCATAATCCCAGGGTCCTGGGATTGAGTCCTGCATCGGGCTTCTTGCTCAGCAGGGATCTTGCTTCTCCCTCCACCTGCTGTTCCCCCTGCTCGTGTTCTCTCTCTCTGTCAAATAAATAAATAAAACCTTAAAAAAAAAAATACATGTTTAAAAAAAGGCTAAAAATTAGTGAACTAGATAGACATTTGTGGTCACCAGCCTTTAAGATCCTCACATCCTTTTACAGTCCTTTCCTACATTGTATCAGGGTTCTTTTGTGACCATAGAATTTGGCAAAAGTGATGGTATATCATTTCCGAAATTAGAAAAGACACTCTTGTTTTCATCTCAGTTATTCCTTTTTTTCTTGGATCATTGACTCGGTGAAGCCAGCTGCTATGTTATGTTCAGCCCAATGGAGAGGCCCATGTTATGAAGAACTGCATGAAGCCTTGCCAGCCACCACATGAGTGAGGTTGAAAGTAGTTCTTCCAGCCTAGTCAAGCTTTGCTATGACTGCAGCCCTACTTGACATCTTCAGTATGATGAAGGCTCATGAGAAATTCTGAGCTGGTTTTGAATTCCTCACCCAAAAAACTGATAAATATTTGTTGTTTAAGCTCCTAAATTTAATTTATTTAATTTGTTTTGCAGAAATAGATTATTAATACACTACCCATTTCAAGAAGACAATAAACACAAAGAAAGTAGAGCGAGGGAAATTCAAGTTTTTTTATGTGAAAATTCTCAATATTGTTTTTCAATTTTTGCAAGACACATATATAAGAAGGTTGACATGTATTAAGGAGTATATTTAATTTTAATAAGTCGTTATGTAACATCTTGGGATGAATGGCAAGAACTATATGTGTATAATCCTAATTAAGAATGTAGAGGTGAGATTGAGAGTATGTTAATAGCAGTTTCCTTTGCAACTCTCAGTTATTTCTGATTTTAACAGTCAATAACTCCCTTTCTATTCTTTTTTTTTAAGAATTTATTTTTAAGGACTCTCTACCCCCAACGTGGGGCTTGAACTCACACCCCCACGATCAAGAGTTGCATATTCTACCGACTCAGCTAGGCTTCACCTTTTTATTATTTCAGTACTTGTTACAACTGCTTTACTTCTTATGCTGTTGTGCATGTATTTGTTTATGCCTCTCTTCTATAGAACAATGAGCACTTTGAGGATAAGATTATAGGTTTTTTGTGTGTTTTTTTAGGTAAAATTGACTTAAGATTACGTTTTAGTTGTCATCATAGCCATAGAGTCTAGTACTTTCTTGATCCTTATGTGGTTGGTATATACTTATTAAGTGTTTTTTTGAGGTAGCTAGATTCTGTCAGAAAAACTTAAGGACTGACCTGCAAGATGACTTACCCTTAATAATTATGTTTCTATTGAGAGGAGATTTATCTTCTTTTGGTAGGAATTAGAAACTATATTATGAATGTAACTCACTTAAATGAATTTTTATAAATGCAGCTCATATGTAAGTTGGGAACGGCCCAGTAATGGTTGAAATATGTGTATGTATTTAGAAGTTTATAGTTTTAAAACTTGAAGGAATACTATATCCCTAATATTGCATGGAGGAAGTAAGGTGTTCCCCTATTCTTACCTGTAACCTCACCCCTTAAGAACTAGGTGAAATTGCATGAATCTCCTAATTCTATTACCTACTAATGCTTTCCAACAGGGGAGTGGGTGTTAAGAGAAGATAAAAGCCTTCTGTGCATTAATGTAATTTAAATTATCACATTTGACTAGTGGCTACTGCATTGGACAGTGTTTAAACTTCATCCTGTGGTAATGGGGGCCATTGAAGGTATTTGAACAGGAGGGAAAAAATGATTAGATTTAAATTTAACAAATCTCATTAGTAGCTGTGTATAGAGAGGAGAAATGAAATCTATAAAGACCAGTAGAGAACTCTATAACAGTTTAAATGAAAGACTGTTTTAAACAATGGCAAATGATTGAATGAATATTTGAGTGCAAAATCAATAAAGTTGATTTTGTAATTATTTCATAAGTGCTCGTTTTATTACACTGAATCATGACCAACTTGATAGCAGAGTCTATATCTTAATAATGGTAACCAGCATGTTTTAAATAATTGCTAAATGTCAGGTATTGTTGAATGCCTTGTGTGTGTTATCTCCCTTAGTGCTCTCAACACCCTATGAGGTAGGAAATAACATTATAGATGAAGAACAGATTGGAGAAATCAAGTAACCTGGCCAAAGTCACACAGACAGTAAATGCAAAGAGATTTAAAAAGAAAAGAATACAATTAAAATCATTTGGCAAGGGGGATCATGAAATCTTTAAATATGTTTGTTGCATAGGATATTTCTGTTTTATGGGAGTTTCCTAATTTTGGAACATAGTAGGTTATAAAAATATTATTAATACTTGAGCATATACTCTGTGCTAGGAATTATTCTAAGCCCTTGACATGTATTAGATTATTTTTTATAACAGCCCTGTAAGAAAGGTACTATAATTATATTCATTTTTATAGAGGAAAAGACTGATATGCAAACACAGGATGACGTGTTCAAGAAAGTGGCAAAGCAGATATTAGAGTCTACATAATTTGGCCCCAGTGCTCCTGCAGTACGTAATACATTTATGTGTTATGTTAATAGCGTACAAATGGAAAGATAGATCATAATGTGTTTCATTATACCAAACTCTTAACCATGAAAGTGACTAAACTTGAGATTTAATTAATATGGTTTCTGGATATGTGGAGATCTTTCTTTTTATGGTTTTTGGCAGTAAAGTGTAGATTATCTAAGAATTTTATCAGGCTGTGTAGAGTGTGGCTGTTTTTTGTGTTAAATTGTTTATGACTTTGAGTTTACTGACCCTGATAATCTTTTCCTCTATTTGCTCACTAAAGCTGTGCTCATAGTTCAAAGGCAGCATAGTGTAGTAGAAGGAGCACAGTTGGATTCATTTCATATATCATGCATTTTAATCCCAGCACTATCAATTACTAACTGTGATTGGACAAGTTACGTATTCTAGAACATCCCTTTTTTAACCTACAAAGTGGGGAAATGAAACCTCTGGATAGGTATAAGGAGTAAATGGAATGATACATATTTGAAAATGCCTGTTGTAGTACTTAGCACATGGCATATGCTCAAAAAACTGCAACTGCTTTGTTTCTTATTAAATGAAACATTTCCAGATTTAAGTACCATTTCTTTCAGTATAGTTGTTCAACTTCCTAGGAGAACCTTGCACCTGCCAACCACTTGGTAACCCTGACCTTTAGATGTTGAACCAGATACTGTAGAGTTCCTAAATAAACTATGAGGAAAAATGCATTAATTCTTTATAGTGTTATGAGACTGTTTTGTGTCTAACTTTTACAGAGAGATAATCCTATGCTTTATTAAAAGCAAAAATGATAAGGAAAACTCCAGCTATTTGTATTTCTGGATTCCTATTCTGAGTGGATAAATGAGTAAATGAATAAATGAATAATGTGCTAGTTGGAAATGAAAATAGCAAGTAATGGAACCCTTGAGAAAATTTCTCACATGAGAAATCTTTTTCTGAAATATTTCCATTTTATTTCTCAGTGATGATGTAGATAGTGGCAATTTACAGTCTGATTTTGGAACAGTATATTAATAGAAAAAAACAAATACACAAAAGGTCAGCAGTCTCTGTACATTCTGGGAACATTCTTTTAGCAATTCTGATGTGTCGTGTAATGCTTTTATTTTAGGGAAATAAATTACTTGAGTTTCCTTTTTCCAAGTGCAGAGCCTAACCAATAATATTTAATGACTAAGTAAAACTTCTGAGTATTGCTGAAATTGACTGCAGTAAAGAAGGGTTAAGGAGAGGAAGGAAATAAATTAGACCATCATTTTTAATGATTTAATTTATATTTAAAAAGACATTTCTGAGGAATCATTTTATTTCAAATAAGCTTTGAGATATGACTTACAGGTCGTAAAATGCACACATTTTAAGTGTCAAATTTCATGTTTTGATACAGCAAACATTTGTGTAACTACTATATAATAAAATAGAAAATTTCTATCACCTAGGAAAGTTTCCTTTCTGTCCCTTTATAGTCAGTCCTCTGAAAGACAGCTAATGATCTAATTTCTGTCACCATAGCCTGCTCTAGAACTTTGTATAAATGAAATCATACAGTGTGTACACTTTAATGCCTGGCATTTCTTGCTGAGTTATGTTTTTAAAATTTCTGCTTGTCCTCATATCAACAGTTCATTTAGTGTTATTCCTGAATAGTAATCCATTGTATGAGTATACCACACTTTGTTAGTGAACAGGTTGATGGAATTTTGGGTTGTCTCTAGCTTTTGCTTATTAAAAATAGATCTTCCATGAGCATCTTTGTACATTTTCGTAGTTCTATGATTTTCCTTCTCTCACGGAAGGGCCGTGTGGTATGTCTATGTTTAAACGTTAAAAGAAACTGCCAAACTATTTTCTAAATGATTATACCATTTTGTACTCCCACCAGAGGTGTGAGTTCTAGTTGCTCGACATCTTCTCCAACACTTGGAATGGCCAGGGTTTTTAGTTTTGGCCATTCTAGTGAGTGTGTAATGGGTATTCCATGTGATTTTTATTTGCTTTTCTCTGGATAGCTAATGATGTTGAGCATGCTTTCACTCCCTGGTCATTCCTGTATCCCCTTTTGTGAGGTGTCTGCCCTTTGTCCATTTTTAAATTGAGTGGTTGTCCTTTTGGTATTGATTTTTAGGAGTTCTTTACATATTCTTGGTGTAAGTTCTTTGTCAGATATATTAAGAATATTTTCAACTAGTATATGGCATGCTTTTTCATTTCCTTAATGGTGTCTTTTGGTGGGTAGATGTTTTTTAATTTTGATTAAGACTTATTATTATTTTTTTGGTTTGTGATTTTTGTGTACCCCCCAAGAAATCTTTGTCTACCCCAAGGTTGCAAAGGTATATCTCCTCTAAAGGTATATTATATCTCCTATAGTTTCTTCTAGAAGAGTTTTAGTTTTTATGTTTAGGTTAATGATCTGTATCTGATTTTTATTTATGTATCTTGTATTTCTCACTAATTCATTAATCACATATGTATTGAGGACCTGCTCAGTGCCAAGCACTGTTTAGGCACTTGGTATCCATTAGTTAACAAAAAGAAGTCACTTGTGGTAAGCCCTTAGAAAGGCCTTACACTTGTGAAGCCTATATTCTAGGGGAAATGACAGACAATAAATTAATAACTAAGTAAATGACATGGTATGATAGGTGGTGAGAAAGCACCACGGGGTGGGGAACGGAATAGTATCAGGTAAAGGTTAGTAAGAAGATTTGCAGTTTTAAGAAAGGGTGGTAAAAGTAGGCTTTTCTGAGAATGTTGTTTAAGGAAGACTTGAAGAAGATGAGAGAGTTAGCCATTCATCTATCTGGGGAAAGAGTCTTCTGGGTAGAGAAAACAGCTATTGAAAGGAGTTAAGGTGGGAGTATGTCTGGCATGTCCCAGTAACAGCCGGGAAGCCAGAGTAGTAGAGGGTAATAGTGGATAAGGTCAGAGAGATAGGGGAGGGGAAATTGTTTAGAATCTTGTAGGACATTGTTAAGACCGTAGCTCTTTGTGTGAGTGACATGGGAAGCCATTTGAGGGTTCACTATACTTAATAGACATTTTATTATTTTTTAAAAAGATTTTATTTATTTATTTGAGAGCGAGAGAGAGAGCATGAGTTGGGGGAGGGACTCAGGGAGAGGTAGAAGCAGGGAGCCTGATGTGGGCCTCCATCCCAGGACCTTGAGATCATGACCTGAGCCGAAGGCAGACGCTTAACCTGACTGAGCCACCCAGGCACCCCTATACTTAATAGACATTTTAAAATAGCACATATGTTTTCATGAATATCACTTAAGAGATTTCGTATTATTGCTTCCTATCTGCTTATAGGAATGAAAGCATTTTTTTTTCTGATAGGTATACTTAATATTGGTTTTCTTATTTCAGAAAGATCCAGATTACCTGAAGCTCTGGTTGGATAATTTTGTTTCTAGCTATGAACAGTTTTTAGATGTTGACTTTGAAAAGCTGCCTACCAGGTATGTAGAAACAATTTCTTATCCTTAGATGAGTTTGTTAATTTGAGGTGCAAAGACTTCATTGATGACTTATTACAAGGATGGCAATTATGTGACATACAAGGTATTCCTGCATAACCCTGCTCTCATGGCAGACTTTGTTAATTGATTATAGCAGGCTTTCCTGCTAATATGAAACTTGGCTTCTAGAAGTAGAGAGGACTAACTACTAGCAATTGGATGTCCTGCAGTTCACTTCATTTCTACCACTAACTACCCGGACTTAGTGGCAGATCCCACAGATTAAGGGCAAAGTCCTCAACAAGACTGCCCTCACTTCAGACACCAGTTGTAAGTCTTGGAAGCCACCCATATCTCTGACCAACCGGATATAAATTTGAAAGTTTTCACGACTCAGTAATTAGTTCAGTAATTAATTAGACTCACAGAATTCACTGAAAACACTATACTTATAATTGTGGCTTTATTATAGAATAGGGTCTTAGAAAACATCTTGGAGGAGGTGAAGTATTCAGATTTTTCAAAGCTAGATTTAAAAATCATAAAATGGGAGGAAAATTCAAATTTTGTGGAAAAGTGCAAGTGGAAGTATAAATCTTATCTCCCATTGCTCTGCCTACTACCATTCTACATTCACAGTTCCCAGGCGCACTTCCCAGAAAAAGTTTTTACTTTTTTCTCAAGCCATCTTGAAGACGTCGTAGTTGTTACTCAGGTAAGAGAGGTTAGGTTGGCTGGGGTAAAAAGCTGGAGAACTGAAGAGACGCTAGATACTTTTAGCCACAAAAGGAATCCATTTATAGAGATATATTGAGATGGAAGCAGAGAAATGGGTGGTGGTTTATGATGAGAAAGAGTATCTAGAGAATTATAAATCTTCAAGGAAGAAAGTGTTTGCAGTTTGGGGATGGAGGTAGGCAGTAAGAGGGTGGGTATGGGTGAATTGAGTCTAGAGAATCAGAAGCCAGATCATAAAAGGCCATGCATGCATTGCTAATGGACTTTCATTTTTTGTAACAGAAGATGCGAGGCTTTACTAAAGAATCTTCTGCATGAGAATGTCATGATGAATTTTGTTTTTTAAAAGTCCTTATGGTAGCATTAGGAGGTTGAACTAGAAACGGTTGAGACTGAAGGGAAGAAGCACAGTTAAGAGGCAATTTTAATAATTCAGAGAAGAAATCATTAGAGCTTTGGACCAAGGCATTGAACTTAAGATGTGCTTTAATGCTCAGAAAGCACTAGTGCTTCATTATTTATAAATACAGTTTCAGAGTTCTTCATTAGATGATTTGTAGCAAGTTTATAAAGGTCGAAAAGTATTAAATCTTGAACTCAAAACAAGATTGCATATTATTGATTTCTACTCAAAAAAGTGTTCTTGTGGTTTGTGCTTAGAAGTGCTTTTATTTTAATAATTTGCAGCTCATTTAAAATCATGAGCCTAAGGATTTTATGAAGTCAGGATTTGGGCCTTTGAATACTTGGAATATTGAAATGAAGTCTTCTAAAGTTTGTAAGATGCACTTGTTAGACATACCTCTTTTCTTGGGAGGTTATTTCTAAAAACATTATGTAGACTTATATTGCCACTATATTTAAAATAAGATGAAGAATGCCAGAACATTGCCTTTTTCATGGTTTAGCTGGTTTATTTAAAATTTTATTTCATCCTTGACAGAAAACTAAACCATGAATTTATATTTTACTAATAGAAAACTTTCAGTTTTTCAAATGAATATGATGTGCAAGATGTATAAAACTAGTCTGTTCACCTTAAAGATAAGGAACTCACAGATAATCCTCATTTAAATTAAACTGACTTGATAGAACTTCTAAGTTAGAGAATTTATAATGCAAGGCAAGGAATGCTTTTACCAGAATTTAAAACCTTGGAATTTAAGCTGGACTTTTTCCTGTGTTAAATGGAGACAATAATGAGCAGCTGTTTAATATAGACATTCAGTAGCCAAACAGAGGAGTGAAACAGATTTCTGGGGATTGGGAAATTTCAGCAAAAGATGCTTAGAATTTGGGGGCTGTAAAGTCCTAATGATGGGGAAATGCTTCCAAATTCTTAAACCCTTATCACATTAGGAATATGGCCAAAACTTTCTCAACTTTATCTACAAGTCACATTCTAATCAAACCCCAATTTTATAATAAGTACAACAATAGATTTCTGTTTGTTTTTTTTTTAAAGATTTTGTTTATTTATTTGACAGAGAGAGATCACAAGTAGGCAGAGAGGCAGGCAGAGAGAGAGGGGGAAGCAGGCTCTCCGCTGAGCAGAGAGCCCGATGTGGGGCTCGATCCCAGGACCCTGAGATCATGACCTGAGGTGAAGGCAGAGGCTTTAACCCACTGAGCCACCCAGGCACCCCGATTTCTCTTTTAGAAGCTAATTTTTTTTCTGTCTAGTGAAATTTTTTAAAACGCAAATAGAGAATGGGACAACGAAGGAAAAAGGGAACAAATCCTTTAAATAAGTAGGATTGAATATTGGGAAATCTAATGTTTCCTTCTTGTTGACTTATGATTTTGGAAAAGTGAGTAGGAATAGTTTGGCTTAGTCTTGAAAATCAGTTATATTTAAATTTAAATCTTTATTATTTTGAAGTTACCGTGGTTTTTCTCATCACCTCTTTTTAGCTCTTTAGCAGGGAAAAAAGTATATATAAAAATGAGGGTTTTTATTATACCACCTATAAAAGAGAATGAAAGGATCCACATTACAAATGAAGTGATGCCCAGACTAAAATGAAACATGTATTTTTGTGACACGGTTAAAGAATTCGGCAGCCTTGGTAATGTGCTTTGTGATTTCTGTGAATTGAAGTCAGGTGTTTATTTTATAAAGCAGTTTATGTTGTGGGATGATTTTGGAAGAGGCTAAAAACATTTATCATATATATTTATATGACTACTGGTAAGGTTCTTCAAATTTTTCTGTCTACAGTGAATGAAATAGCTTTAAACTCAGGGTAAAAATAATAGTAAATCTTCATATTAAGCATTATCTGAAAAAGACACTGTTTAAAGTATGATTGTCATTTAATCATAGGAGTTCTTCATGGTGCTCCTTTGCAATTGGGTATTTTTCTTAATAGAGACAGGAAAGTTAGTATTCAGTGACTTCATGAAAAGATTTGTAGTGATAGTATATTTAAAACATATTACATTTTTATAGTTCTTTACATATTTCATAGTTCAAAATGCACATTGACTTTTTGGTTTCAGAACCCTGTGAAATAGGGCAGATGATATTACAATTTTATAGATTAGGGCACTTCAGAGATTAAATGGTGTACTTTATGGTACAGAGGTGGAACTTAGTACACAGGTCTTCTCACGCAGATTCTAGGGGAATCTAAGAGAGAGTAGCCAGTCACATCTGGTGTTGGCTTTTGTCTTTAAAGAGCCAGATGGTCTTTTATTTTTTTAGGGATTTTATTTATATTTATTTGATATATAGAGAGAGACAATGAGAGAGGGAACACAAGCAGGGGGAGTGGGAGAGGGAGAAGCAGGCTTCCCGCAAAGTAGGGAGCATGGGGCTCAATCCCAGGACTGGGATCATGACCTGAGTGGAAGGCAGACGCTTAACGACTGTACCACGCAGGTGCCCCCAGATGGTCTTCTTACTCAGAAACCAGTTGTCATAAAATATTTATGTATTACTTTAAAAAAATTTATTAATGTTCATGCTTAGGGTTCTCCATTCACCTATCTTTCTCCTTTCCTTTTGCTGGTTATCTTCTCTCCCTCTTCTGACCACATGGCTTGGGGAGCCTATAGGTAGGTGAATATTGTTTATTTAGTAGAGTAGTTGACAGATATTAAACTAGTTATAGGTATTCCATTTTTATTTGCTAGTTATTGTTCCTTTTAGAAATGGTATACACACATATATACACATACATGTTTTATTTCTAAGTAGAAAGCGAACTAATTTTAAATATTTTCTTTGAAAATAGCACAATTGAAGATATTAAATAGATTCTCTCTCTAACTCTCCCTCTTTTCAGTAAGCCTCTTCTGAAGTAAGACTGCTGTGCTCTACTAATCTTCTAAAGGGTCACAGTGATCATCTGGTGGTGACTTGCAGAGAAGGCATAGAGCATCTGGAATAAAAGAGTTTCTTTAGGGTTTGAGGTGGAAATGCAATTCCTTTAACGTGCCAAAGATTTTATTCCTGTACTTAATCGCCCTTCTTATTTTTCCCCCTTATAGGGTAGATGATGTGCCTCCAGGAATATCTCTCCTTCCTGATAATATTCTGCAGGTTTTAAGGATCCAGCTACTACAGTGTGTTCAAAAAATGGCAGATGGGTTAGAGGAACAACAACAAGCTTTGTCAATTTTGCTTGTCAAGTTCTTCATTATTCTTTGCAGGTATCTGGTACAAACAAACTAGTTTTATGTTTTTAAAAATTACCAAAATAACAATGCATTTGTTGATTATTAATAGTGTTTGTTGTTCATACGGAGCTTTAAAGATTGAGTGCACCTTTTTTTTTTTAAGAGTTTATTATTTTTATTTGAGAGAGAGGGAGACAAGGAGAGAGGGAGCACAAGCAGGGGGAAGGGCAGAGGGAGCAGGGGAAGCAAACTCCCTGCTGACGGGAGAGCTTGACTCAGGGCTCAATCCTAGGACTCTGAGATCGGGACCTGAGCCAAAGGCAGTCATTTAACCAACTGAGCCACCCAGGCACCCCTTGAGTGCACCTTTTATGAAAGACTTGTGATTTGTTATTATATTAGAAAGCTTTTTATTTGTTTATTTAATGTTTTACTTCTTTATTTGAAGTAGGCTCCATGCTCAATTTTGGGCTCGAACTCAGTCCCTGAGGTCAAGAGTCTCATGGTCCACCGACTGAACCAGCCAGGCACCCCTACTAGAAAGTCTTTTAGTTACCATACTTAGTTATAGAGAGATTCAGCCAAGATTAAAAAAAGAAAATTACTCTAAAGACAGTGACTGAAGTTTTTACCTAACCAATAATTTGTTGCACCAGTACTGTGTATTATCATTTGTGAAATGTATTTTTCTAATCTTTCATTTTATAATTTCGCCAAAGAAAGTGTAATTATTCTACAGCTTCTACAGGTTTATAGATGATTAGGTCTGTGGTACTTAAATTTTGATGTGCATAAGTATCAACTGGGAAGCTTAATAGGAATACAGAACTTGAGCCTTATGGAAATTCTGACTCCAAAGAGCTCAGGCATTCTAGTTTTTCATGAATTCCATGTTAACCTGCATATACAGATTTAAGAACTGTTGGGTTAGGGGCATTTTATGCCTCTTTAAAGTCTATCTTCTTTTTGGAAGCCATTTCCTATAATATATGCTATTTGTTTTATAAATATTTTAGAATTAATTAGTAGACAAACAGGGACTTAATTTACTGTGCATTTATTTACCTTCCACTTAATTGCTCATTGTATTTGATTGCAGGAATCATGGAAAGATTGAGCAATAATTTAGGCTCTCCCAGAACTGTAGACACTTTTTTTATTCTGTGCTCTTTATCATCCTTAAAATTCAGAAAAATAATACAAGAATTAAAAGGTTGAGAGAAAGAGGGTTTATATAGGCAATAAAACATGAGTTGGTCTATTGCTCTGTTATATTTTGTCCTGCTAACTACTCAGTACAGTTTTACAGAAATCAGAAATCCTATAGATAGGGGCGTCTGGGTGGCTCAGTGGGTTAAAGCCTCTGCCTTCGGCCTAGGTCGTTATCTCAGGGTCCTGGAATCGAGCCCCGCATTGGGCTCTCTGCTCAGCGGGGAGCCTGCTTCCCTTTCTCTGCCTGCCTGCCTCTCTGCCTACTTGTGATCTCTCTCCTCTCTGTCAAATAAATAAATAAAATCTTAAAAAAAAAAAAAAATCCTATAGATAAATAACTGTCTTAAATCCAGTATGTTTAGGGGCTCCTGCGTGGCTCAGTCGGTTAAGTGTCTGCTTTCAGCTCAGGTCATGATCCCAGGGTCCTAAGATCGAGCCCCACATCGGGCTCCCTCTTCAGCAGGGAGTCTGTTTCTCCTTCTCCTTCTGCCCCTCCCACTGCTCATGCTCTTGCTTTCTCTTTCACTCAAATAAATAAATGAAATCTTAAAAAAATAAATCCACTATGTTTAGCTTTTTTTAAAAATTATTTATTTATTTATTTATCTTAGAAACAGAAAAAGAGAGCATAGGTGTGTGCATGCAATTGGGGGGAGGGATGGGGGGAGAGAGAGAATCCTAAGCAGACTCCAAGCTGAGCACAGAGCCTGACACAGGGCTTGATCTCATGACCATGAGATCACTACCTGAGCTGTAATCAAGAGTTGGAAGCCCAACTAACTGAGCTACCCAGGCTCCTGTAGCTCTCGATCATTATAGGCAAGCACTGGAATATTCCAAGACATCTTTTGGTTGAATTTTTTTTTATTAGGACATAATCTCTGATGATAAATTTAATGTTTATTTTATTTTAAATTTAATGTTTAATAGCTACCAATCACAGAACATGTTTCTATTTCCAGAGACCTCACTTTTTAAAAAAATTCCTTTAAAAATATTTTAATAGGTTTTATGTTGTATAGCAGTTTAGTTTTATATAAAAATTTGGAAAAAGTACAGAGTTTCTGTATGCTCTTTCTTCTTCCTCCACAGTTCCCCTATTATTAAGATCTTACATTAGGTTGGTACCTTTGTTACAGTTGATGAACACGTATTGATATATCATTAAAGTCTGTAGAGTACATTAGAGTTTACTGTGTTGTACAGTTCTATGAGTTTTGACAAATGCATGCTGTCATGTATCCACCATTATAGTATCTTACAGAATAATTTCATCACCCTAAAAATGCCCCATGCTCCATCTATTCATTTCTCTCCTGTCCTGCCCAACATATGACAACCACTGATTTTTTTTATTGTATCTATAGTGTTGCTTTTCCCAGAATATCTCATATAGTGTGTACCGTTTTCAGACTGACTGCTTTCACTTAGTAGTATTTAAGGTTCTTCCATGTCTTTATGTGTTTGATAGTGCATATCTTTTTATCACTGAATAATAATACTTAGTTTATGGATGTGCCACAGTTTGTGTATTCATTTACCTAATGAAGGACATCTTGGTTACTTCCAGTTTTTGGCAGTTATCAGTATGGCTGCTATAAACATTTGTGTAGATTTTTGCATGGGCATAAGTTTTCAACTTGTTTGGTTAAATACTTTAACTGTGTCAGCACCTCCTTCCTTTCTTTCCCTGAGGCAGCACAATCTGGTTTATTCTCCCAGTTTTGTCCCTTGGAGCGTATGAGGGGAGGTCTTCATACCCTGTTGCTACTTCTCTGAGGAATTTGGGTGTAAACCTAGGGTTGGGGCCTCTCTGCTCACCCCCTTCCACCCAGTATCTTAGCCCCCTTCTTTCTGCTCTTATTTCACCTTTACCTGAGAAGCCGTGTCCCTTGTGCTGTCTCTCACCTGTCCTACCTGTGCCCTACCTTCCAGCTTGTATTCAGGTCCCTGCATGCCCCCCACTCCCAGGTTCCCCTCCGTCATGTCATGCATTTTGCAAGGAAAAGTGACTTGGGGAAAGATGGAAAGGACAAAAAATAAATAAATTTCCACTGGCCCTTAGGTGAGTGAAGGGTTTATGCAAAGAAAAAAAAAAAAATAGAAAAATAATTCTCTTATGAACACGAATGTATAGCTATGTCTGGTGAAGGTGAAGACACCTTCAATTCTTTGGGGTACATATCCAAAAGTGGACTTGCTGGGTCATATGATAACTGTAATCTTAAATTTTTGAGGAATTGCCGTACTGTTTTTCATAGTAGTGTCTGCAACCTTTTACATTCCCATCGGCAGTGCTCAGATTTTTTTTTTTTTTTATTAGAAAATTCAGCAGTGTCCACTCAGCCCAGTTTGGTGGCCAGTTCTTTAGCCTTTGCCTTTTCCAGCTTGGTGATGCGAGCCACAGACTTTAGGCCCAGGACGTTGCCTCCCCAGTGGCAGCGGATCTCATCGTATCTGTCATTGTAATTGGTCCTGATGGCTTCCGCCAGCTTTGCCAGAGCTCCTTTGTCTTCCGAGTTGATCTGTGTGAAGGTGGCAGTGGTGCAGGTCTTTCTGTGGGCCAGACACCCCAGCCTGTCCTTCCCCTTGATAATGGAGTAGCGAATCCCCATCTTACGACACAGGGCAGGCAGGAAAACTACCAGCTCAGTGGGATCCACATCATGTGCAGTCACTACCAGCTGAGCCTTCTTGTTTTCCACCAAGGTGGTGACAGTGTTAACCCCAGCTCGAAGGACAGGCGGCCTCAGAGGGGACATCCCCTTTGCCTGCAGCTTTCCTCTCAGCCCAGGCCAACATTCTCTGCTTCTTCTCCTGCTTTGTCTCTGGTCTGTACTTGTGGGCCAGCTTAAGCAGTTGAGTTGCTGCCTGGCGGTCCAAAGCCTGGGTGAACTGGTTAATCACAGGAGGCACTTTTAAATGTTTGTAGAGAATAGCCCTTTGCTGCTGCAGCCGGATGTAATGGGGCCATCCTTGCCAACACATGTTGTTTTCTGTTTGTTTGGGGTTTTTTATTTTTTGTTTTTGTTTTGTTTTTTTTGGAGGGGGAGGAGCAAAGGGAGAGGAAGAAAGATAATCTTAAGTAGGCTCCATGCCCAGCGTGGAGCCTGACCTGGGGCTTGATCTCATGACCTGAGCCAAAATCAAGAGTCGGGCGCTTAACCAACTAAGCCTTCCAGGCACTCTGGGTTTTGTTTTTGTTTTTGTTTTTTTATAGTATCATCCTAATGGGTGTGAGAGGATACCTCATTATAATTTTGATTTGCATTTCTCTAATGATTTTTGATGTTGAGCATTTTTTCATGTGCTTATTGGCCATTCATATAGTAGTTCTTTGGAGAAATGTCTATTCAAGTCTTTTGCCCATTTTTTGAATTGGGTTGATTTTTTTGGATGTTGAGATTTAGGAACTCTCTCTATATTCTGAATATTAATCCCTTATCAGATATATGATTTGCAAGTATTTTCTCCCATTTTGTGAGTTGCCTTTTTACTCTATTGATAGTGTCTTTGATGCACAAGTTTTAAATTTTCATGAAATCCAATGTATTTTTACTTTTGTTACTATACCTCTGGTATCATATCCAAGAAATCAAATCTAATGTCATGAAGTTCTTGTGCTTTATTTTCTTCTAAAAGTTTTATTGTTTTAGATCTTACATTTACATTCTTGATCCATCTGAGTTAATATTTGTATATAGTGTAAAGTAAGGGTCCAGTTTCATCCTTTTGCATGTGGATATCCAGTTTTCCCAACATCACTTTTTGAAAAGACTTTCCTTTCCACATAGGATTATGTCGGGATCCTTGTCACTGTTTGATTATTGATGCTTTGTACTAAGAAATAGAATCAAAAGTGTGAGTTTTCCAATTTGGTGTTCTTTTTGCTATATGGGATCCCTTGCGATTCCATATGAATTTTAGGATGAGTTTTTCTGTTTCTGCAAAAAACATTGGGATTTTGATAAGGATTGCATTGAATCTGTAGATTACTTTGGATAGTTTTGATATTTTAATGGTGAGATGTCTTTTGCTCTGTGAACATGACATGTTTATCTCTTTTAAAATAATCTTGCAGCAATTTTTTTTAGCTGTGATTTTACAAGTCTTTCTCTTCCTTGGTTAAATTAACTTATAAGTATTTTATTCTTAATGTTATTGTAAATGAGACTGTCTTCATGATAATCTTTTCTCATTATTTATTGTTTATGTGTAGGAATGCAGTTGATTGTGTGTGCTGATTTTTTTATCCTAATACTTTGCTGAATTCATTTATTAATTCTTATGGTTTGTATTTAATCTTTAGCATTTTCTTCGTAAAAGATTATATCCTATGCAAACAGATAAATTTTACCTCCTCTTTTCCAATTTAGATGCTTTTTCTTGCCTAATTGCTTTAGTTGGAACTTCCTGGACTATGTTGAATAGAAGCAGTAAAAGTGACCATCTTTGCCTTGTTCCTTTCTTAGAGGAAGAGCTTTCGGTCTTTCACCGTAGAGTATGATGTCTGCTGTAGAATTTTTATATATGGCTTTTTATTATGTCGAGGTACTTTCGTCTATGACCCTTTAAGTTCCCTGAAAGTTACTTCAGCCAGAGAGCAAGGGGCTTGCAACAGTGGGACAAGGTGCACTAACAATGGCTGCCCATCTCTTTGTCTACGTTTCTGTGATCAGAAGCAGCAGTCAGTGATCAGAGCACAAATCCCTGGTATTTGAAGGACAGGATCCTTTTGCCCACCCTGGTTCCTTTAACTTGTTAGCAAGCGGTTCTGGGAAGATATGTAGAGCTGCCCACCATATGGGTGGTTGCTACTGTGCTACTAATAGCTGAAATTTACCAAAATTAATGAACATTAACTGCAGTTTACTGTCCCATATCTTCCCCGGAAGTTGTCAGCATTCAGCAGACTTGAGAGTTCCAGAGTAAGTTATATCCAGCACAATTGTTTTCTTGGTGTGGAGACAGATTCCTGGTGCTTCCTTTTTTGCCATCTCCTAGAATCCTCCATAGGGTCTTTGAATTTTACCTCTCCTTTACTTTTTCTTTTTTTTTTTTTTTAATATTTATTTATTTATTTGACAGAGAGATCACAAGCAGGCAGAGAGGCAGGCAGAGAGAGAGAGGGAAGCAGGCTCCCCGCTGAGCAGAGAGCCCGATACGGGGCTCGATCCCAGGACCCTGAGACCATGACCTGAGCTGAAGGCAGAGGCTTTAACCCACTGAGCCACCCAGGCGCCCCACCTTTACTTTTTCTTTTCTCAAAGAAGTCATGCCAGTCTGACTTCTTATATTAAGAACTCTGTTAATTCTTTTTTTTTTTGAACTAGTCAAGTTTACTCATTTATTCTTTTATATAATTAAAAAAAATTTTTTTTAATTAACATATAATGTATTATTTGTTTCAGGGTACAGGTCTGTTAATTCTGTTATTTTTTGGGTTCTTTTAGCATCTACTATATTTTATTTTATTTTTTAATTTAAATTCAGTTAATATATAGTGTATTATTAGTTTCAGAGGTAGAGTTCAGTGATTCATCAGTCTTATATAACACCCTGTGCTCATTACATCATGTGCCCTCCTTAATGACCATCACCCAGTTACCCCCATTCCCCACCCCACCCCCTCTAGCAACCCTCAGTTTGTTTCCTCTGATTAAGAGTCTCTTAGTTTGTCTCCCTCTCTGATTTCATCTGTTTTTCCCTCTCTTCCCCTATGATCCTCTCTTTTGTTTCTTAAAATACACATATGAGTGAGATCATATGTTGTCTTTCTCTGATTGACTTATTTCGTTTAGCATAACACCCTCTAGTTCCATCCATGTCGTTGCAAATGGGCCTCTGCTGTATTTTAGATAGTTTTTTTCAATGTCACAGTGTCTCAGAAGAGAAAATTAACAGACTGTTTTATTATGCTAAGAAAAAGATTGATGATGTTATATGCAGGAAATGTTAGCATTATGTGTCCTGTCTTGTCTTATAAAAATGGGATAAAAATGAGGACCATATTGTAATTAAACACCACTTATTGACCTACTCACTGCTTTAAACAAGACATATACTATGCCCTCATGGAGAATGTACATACAGATGCTGGCTTTTCTATCATGGTCTTTCAGTATAGTTGAGAAATATGTCTAGATAAGGAAACTGTAATTTCAAAGAGCAAAATGAAAACTCTAAAACTGTACCTGTGTTATAATGGCAATAATATGTACCAAACCAAACTAAGAATCTGCATACAAAAATAAAACAAACCTGAAAAGAAATAATCCAAAATGTAAATAGTTGCGAAGATTTGGGTTGTAAGAATATTCCTGATTTTTGTTTCTCTTTTGTTTCTACTTTGTGATATTTTTCACTTTTTCTATAATAAATAATTGCTAATCAGCATGTACTTTTTAAATATTCTGTTTAGAGTAGCTAAATGGTGCTTGAGGTGTGTTTAACATTCTTAGTGGAAAAACAGTTATGTAACCATATTGATTTTAAGTTTTAATAAATGTCATTTATATTTCCTTTGCCAACATGTATTTTCAAAATTCAACCTGAATAGATGAGCATACATTTTTGGCACTATTCATATGTAATAAATATTCTTTTTTTCCTCACAGGAATCTATCTAATGTGGAAGAAATTGGGACTTGCTCATATATTAATCATGTCATCACTATGACAACACTGTATATTCAGCAGGTAGGCGAATTAATATATTCCTTTTGTTGCTTTACTGAGAGTAACTAGGTTTTACTTTTTAAATATTATAGTCAAGTTAAATGTTTTTAGAGGAGGTAATAATCAAGAAATGAATTAAAATTTCCATTAGGTACTACATATTTCAGAAATCTTAAACATATTATCTAAGAAAAGTAATTATTAATGTATTTTATTTTAATTAAAAATGGAAGTGTTTTATAAATGACTTTTTACAATGACATAATTTGTCAACTTATATGTATTATGTATTATTTATCATCAAATATCCCTCTTATTGAAAACATATTCTTTTTTGCTATCCATTCAAAACTCTGCCTAGGCCATATTTAAAATTTGAAGGATTGTATCCAGGTCATATGATTAACTGACCCTTTAGACTCCATTGGAACTTAGGTTTATTTGAATAAGATGATTTAGTAGATAATTAATGAAACATGTTGTCTTTAAATGATGTAGATATGTTATGTAGTTTAATATTTTTAACTAAATATAATTTTTTGTTTAACTTACTCTCAGTTAAAAAGCAAAAAAAAAGAGAAGGAATTGGCAGATCAGACATCTGTTGAAGAATTTGTAATCCATGCATTGGCGTTTTGTGAGAGTTTATATGATCCATATCGGAATTGGAGGCATAGAATTTCAGGGTATGTCTTATAAGTCATAATGTTCACTTAAAACCTGAATGTCATAAATATATGTAATTCTTCAATGGAGGTCTTATTTTCTGTGAAAGAAATATGTAAGATGTGTATAAGACCCCTATCTTTATCTCTGAGATATAGAACTATGTTGGAAGTAATGAATTAGTGAAAATTGCCACTTCTAGATAATAAATTTCCACTAAACTCTTGTTTTGGAATTCCAATAATCTGATAGGAAAATTTCAAAGCACAGTAACATCAAGTAGAGTGTACATATTTTTCAAGGAAAGGTCTCTTTTTTTAAGCTCATTTCATAGGATGAAAATGATTTTAACAATATTTTATCTCTTTTAATTGTGGAGCTTGGGTCTGCTAGGGTCTGGTCAGGAAAACGGAAATCATACCAGGTATTTTAAAAAGATGTAATAGAAGGAAATTGTTAAATGGATATTAGAGAACTCAAAAGGCAAGTAGGGATACCGATGTAATACAGAGATAGTGACTTCAGGAAGCAGCTACTTCCCTGGGGGTATGGGACAAAAGAAAGAGACTGGAGTTATCAGAAACCATAAGTTTGGAGAAGAGGTCCTGCAGTTGGGTCTGAGACCTCTGATGAAAGAGCATTGCTTAGCTGTGCAGATGTCACTGAGCAGCCATGAGTAGGCTGGTACCGGAATTACCAAAAATAACCTGAAGACAAAGAACCAGCTGTGAATGCTACAGTTAAGAACTGTTGGCTGATAAAAAAAAATAAGGAATAAGGAATCAGTTTCTTTTTCACCCTTAGCCTTCCAGGCTCCATTTAGTATGCACTATTGGTGAACCCAACAGTGTAGTACCTGGAAAAAGAGAAGTATAGTTTGCAGAGTGCTTGTCACAGCATCACAAAGCAGACAATATAGGATGATGGGTTTGTAGCTTAGTGGCGGTAGTATAAATGCCAGTTCAGGGCTCACAGAGAAGAGTTTTGAACTCATATCTTTATTACCTGTGGGCACAGAATAGGAAGAGTTGTATCATCAACTACAGTCAGACTGCTTGTTTAGGTCTCCCTTTTTTTTTTTTTTTTGGAAGAGAAGAAAATATTTATTTTTTTTCCTCATCTTATTATTTTATTTTTTTATTTTTTTTCCCCAAATACTTCTATTTTATTTTTTCAGTGTTACAAGATTCATTGTTCATGTACCACACCCAGTGCTCTATGCAATATATCAATCTCAAGATTTTTCCATTTTCATTTTTAATTTAACCCAATGTACTTATACGAGTGCACTTCCTGCAACTTTTCACTACTAAAATGTTTGGGCTTTATAGGCTTATTAGGGTCTTTTTTTTTTAAGATTTTTTTTTTTTTTTTTTTGACAGAGAAGATCACAAGCAGGCAGAGAGGCAGGCAGAGAGAGAGAGAGGGAAGCAGGCTCCCAGCTGAGCAGAGAGCCCGATGCGGGGCTCGATCCCAGGACCCTGAGATCATGACCTGAGCCAAAGGCAGAGGCTTTAACCCACTGAGCCACCCAGGCGCCAAGCTTATTAGGGTCTTATACCCTCACTTCGAGTAGCCACCATTAGATGATGGTGAGGAATTGATTAACTGAGAGAACATTTATGTAGACTATATAGTAGACTTTGTATGTTCTGTGTAGTGATATTTTATTGAAATAACACATCCTATAGTTAAAGTAAGAAGTAAAAAGTAGATATAATAGGAACAAGTATTCTAGTTATTAAATATAACAATCCTATCTACTTATTTATACACTGGCTTTCCTTTATACATTGAGAGAAGTTGTCTTTATTAGGTTTCTCCATAGAAACAGATCCAGTAGGGTATGTGTGTGTGTGTTTGTGTGTGCATGTGCACATGCACAGAATGAGTTTTATTATAAGCAGTTGCTTCATGTGATTTTAGAGGTGGACAAGTCCAAATCTGCAATGTGGGCTGTCAGGCTTATGACCCAGGAAAGCCAAAGTATAGTTACAGTCTGAAAGCTGGCAGATAGAAAGCCAGTGTTCTAGTTCTAGTGCAAATGTAGTCAGTCTGGAGACCCAGAACTGATGATGCAGATGAAGTCCAAAGACAGTCTGGTGGAGAACTCCCCCTTGCTTAGAGAGGCCAATTTTTTTGTTCTGCTCAGTCTTTCCACTAACTGATTGAGGCATTTTGATTAGGGTAATCTCCTTTATCCATATTTGACCAATTTAAATGTTGTATTTTTTTTTAAGATTTTATTTATTTATTTGACAGAGAGCAAGAGAGGGAAAACAAGCAAGGGATGTAGGAGAGGGGTAAGCAGGCTTTCTGCTGAGCAAGGAGCCCAATATGGGACTCAATTCCAGGACCCCAGGATCATGACCCAAGCTAAAGGCAGATGCTTAAGGACTGAGCCACTGAGATGCCCCTATATTTGACCAATTTAAATGTTAATCTCATCCAAAAATACCCTCCCAAGTTGACACATTAAGTTAACGAACCATTTGTCCTAATAATTTTCTTGACTGTTCATTAATGGGAAGGAACTAATGACTTTCTGAATGCTTCCTTTTCTCCCCTTCCCCACCACAGGAACAATATTGTTTTCAAAGAAATATTCTACTTGAACCAGGGTTAAAAGGTACTGTCTAACAGGAGTCCTGCTTTAAAGAATAGATAAAAATAATTTGTACTTATTATATCAAAATACAACCTAAGCAGTACCTAGCTTTTGCTTATAGTGCACTTACATTGTTGGGAATTCATGACTCTTAAATTTGTGTCAAGTAAACAATTCTGTTGCAAACAACTTACTTAGTACTGAATACTTCCTTTTCTATTGAGCTTTAATATGTCTCTTTTCCCAGAGAGAAAGTGCTTTGAATTTTCCTTGGCAAAGATGTTTTATCAGTCAGGATAAGACAGATGATGTTGCAATAACAAACAAAGGATTAGAATAACAAAGGTTTATTTCTTGTTCATGCTGTCTGCCATCGTTGGCAGGAAGCCCTCAGTCATCACAGTGACTCAAGATCCTAAGCTGATGAGCAGCAAGCATCTAAGGCTTTGCTAGTTACCATGTGAGAGAAAAGCTCTGAAATGTCTCACATTAGCAATTTAATGCTCTCGGCTGGTCATAACACATCTTATTTTCATTCAGAACTCATTGGTCAGAATTAGTCCCACGTCCCCGTCTACTACAATGAAACCAAGAAGTTAGTTCTACTTTGACTAGAAGGGGTAGACATGGAAAAAAGTGGCAGACTGCACTGTCACTACCTTTTGCCTCTGCCTGAGCACTGCTCATGACTCTTTGAAGATTGAAAGAGGCATATAACAGTGTTCTATTTGTAGCCTTTCTAGTCATTTATCACTTTGGTTTTCAAATAATCAGCGTTCTGGTCCCCCTCCCCCCAAAAGACTTATAATATACAGAGGGGAGGGGTTCCTTCTTGGCTGTTGCTTTCCTCATTGGTGCCAGGACATTGCTTAACTTCTCTTTCCTCTTGGCACGGATGTGTGTTTCCACATTTTTCTTAATGAATGTGACAGTGCCCTTGCCCTTAGAGACCTTGAGCAGCTCCATGTCACACTGCTCATATGGGGTGAAGCCGCCCACTTCTTGGATCATGTCCCACATGAACTTGGTGTGCCTTAGCTTGCTCACATTCTTTGTCATCTTGTGGCCCTTGTTGAGGCCCATGGTCATAGGATAGTGGAGAGCCATGGCTGCTGCTCCTCCATGACTCCCTTGGTGGAAGCCAGTGTTCTCTCTATTTTGACATTGATGCTAGGGATTTTTTAAGGAAATCATATCTCTTCCTTTCATTCTTGCTACTTCCCCATCCTCCACCTTAGATCTGTCAGTAATGGCAAATCTAAGATAATGTTTTAAGTTCTGAAACAATGACAAATAGTTTTTCTTTATAGACAGCAAGACATATACAGAAAGAAGAACATGAGATCAGTCTGAAAATGACAGAGGAGAGGCTTTTAAAGGAATCTTAATAAGAACGAAATGAATTTAAAATTGGTGGAATGAGAGAAGATATAAAAAAGTAGATCTGACAACAAATTAAAACAAATAAAAATGGTAAATGAAAACAAAAAACAACTTTTGAGAACCAAAACCAAAAAGATATTTAAATACTATAGTGTAAAAAGAGAATTCTACATATATAAAGTAACAGGAAGAGGAAGAGAGTAGAGGATGAGTGGTGGCCTTTCATGACTGTGTCCAATATACATACCAGGAATTATGCTGGAAGCTGTCCCTGTATCTCTAATAGGCATAACAATTTTGCTGGTAATAGTAGGAACTGCTTCAGAGGTAAACAGTAAAGCAAGGGTTCAGACTTGGGTTTCTTTGACTTTGATAGGGAAATGAAACATACTTCAAATAAATCATGGAATTAGGAAAAATCTATAGCTCATGGGAGACCTATGCAAGGGAACTATAGCAATAACTTATACCTTATATATTGATCTAATTCTGAAGTTAAGCAGAAACATGAAATGTATGTATTTTCTTATATATTATTTGTGTTTGTTGCTTACCAAAACAACTAAAACAGATTAGAACAAATGTAAATTAGCATTATTCCAAATACAGAGCCATTTAAAAGTATATTTCTTGGGGCACCCGGGTGGCTCAGTTGGTTAAGTGTCCAACTCTTGGTATTGGCTCAGGTCATGATCTTAGGGTCCTGGGATCGATCCCTGCACTCTGTGCTCAGTGTGTGGTGGGGTCTGCTTGAGGATTCTTTCTCCCTCTATCCCTCCCTCTGCTCGCATGCTGTTGCTCTCTTTCAAATAAACAAATCTTTAAAAAAAAAGTGTATTTCTTATTTGATGAAATATATGGATTTTTTCATATCTCCATATGTAATTTGATTTAATGAATAGATTTGATTAATCTATTAGCTCAATTTTGATTCTCTTTGTAGCATCTTACATATTTAGAAAGATTTTCTCAACTGGAACTAAAATAGATGTAGGAAAATAATTCTTTCCTGAAAAGGCCATTATCATTTTAAATATATTTAAAAATATATTTACTGAGTTTCTACTTTGTGCCCAATGTAAATACAGTAGAACTCATTACCTGCCCAAAGAGAAAAACAATTTGATTAGACTAAATTATGCCCTGGGTCTCCTTCTGGCCAAATCTGGGACAATGTATATATGAAAATAATTAATTGCCATAGAGAACTATAAACTGGGACACCTGGCTTGCTCAATCGTAGAGCATGTGACTCTTGATCTCGGGGTCATGAGTTTGTGCTCCACGCTGGGTGTGGAGTTTACTTTAAAAAAATAGAATTATAAACCATTGGGGGAAAAAAGGAATTAATGAGTCCGTACCAGTGATAGATGGTAGCTAGGTAGGTGGGTGGGTGGGTGGATGGATGGATGGATGGATGGATAGATAGATAAAGGGAAAAGAGAGGACCCTTGCTTGTAGTAAAAGGCTAAGTGCCAATTAGTAAATGTATAGAGAGTGTTGGAAGAAAATCAGCATTTTACACAAATTATAGGAAAGATATGTATCAGGATGGTAAATCTAGGGATAGTTTTGGTAATGAGCATGATTTTTGCATGGTCTTAAAATGTTTCCCTACAGACTGTTTATTCATTGTAAAGGAAAAATTAGTAGTTATTTTGTATAGTACTGAAGTACATTGACTAGATGATCAAAATTAGCATCAGTGACAAGCAGATGGACATCTGTGCCTCCGACTGTGATGCTCTAAGAAGGACATAAGCATTCCACCAAGAATGCATAATCTGAATCTAATTGTATAGAAATATCAAGCAAACCAAAAATGAAGAATATTTCAATGAATAAAAGGAAGGAGTGTGGGACAGCATTCTTCAAAAATGTTATAAAGGCTGTAAAAATGTTTCAGATTGAGAGAGGGCAAAGAGATATATGACAGCTAAATGAAATATCTGGACAGGAAGCTGTACTGAGTCGGGGAGAAAATGCTGTAAAGGATACTAATGGATCAGTTAACAAAATGGGATTATGAATAGTAGATAAATGTTTTATATTAATGTTAAATGTATTAAAATTTATAATTATACTGTTATTGTGTAAGACCATATCCCTGTTCTTAGCATGTATTCACTAAAGTATTTAGAAGTAATATACCAGAATATACATAATTTCCTTTTAAATGTTCTGAAAAATGTTATTTGTGTGAATGGATGTATACATAAATATGTGTGCTTTGTATAATAGGGAGAGAGTGAACAAATGATAAAGCATTTGGGATAAAATTTTAATGATGAACCTGGGTGAGATACATTTGAAGTTCTTTATACAATTTTTATTCTTGCAACTTTTGCAAGAACTTGAATTTATTTGCAGATTAAAACTTTAAGAGAAATAGTTATATCCTAGGCATGATGGCAGCATAAAAAAGAGGCACAAAGTAATTGACCAAGGGATATGAACTTAGAAAACTAAGATGCAAACATGTTTTACAACCCTCAGAAGTTGGTATGTATCAGCCTCTGCTAGGTGCCACATGCTTGACCCAAATATCACATAATAATGTAACAAGAAAGTATTCTGTGATTTAAAAATGGTACAAGACTAAATTCATTTTTAGCTGTTCTGTCTTACCCTATTGCAAATGTGTAATGCAAACTACTTATGCTTCAATTTTTGTGTTACATATAATAATTTTCACCCTTTTATTCGAGCTAGTATATTAAATTTCACTAAACAATAGTAATTTTTTTTAAAAAAATTATTTTTTAAAGATTTTATTTATCTATTAGAGAGAGAGAAATAGAGAACACAAGCAGGGAGAGGGAGCAGACCCTTGCTGAACCAGGGAGCCTGATGTGGGACTCAGGACCCTAAGATCATGACCTGAGCCAAAGGCAGATGCTTAACCAACTGAGCCACCCGGGCACCCAGGAATTTTTTTTTTAATCATTTTTTTAAAGATTTTATTTATTTGAGAGAGAGAGAGACCACAAGCAGGGGGAGCAGCAAAAGGAAAGGAAGAAGCAGGCTCCCTGTTCAGCAGGGAGCCCCACTTGGGGCTTGATCCCAGGACCCCAGGATCATAACCTGGGTCAAAGGCAGATGCTTAACTGACTGAGCCACCCAGGTGCCCCATAATGGGAGTTATGTTCATATGTTACATCTAATACAGGGCCTTTAGAATAAGTCATTATTCACAAATTGCAGGAGTACATTTTCATTACGTTACTAAAGTGAGAATGTATATTGTTTGTAGCACAGGATATTTGGATAGGATCTATCCTATAGTTCACACTATAACTTATAATAAATGTGCCAAATATAAAGTGTACAGAATCTCATGGAAAAACCTAACTGAAAGCTAAGTCGTCCTTTTAAAATTAATTTTTCTACCTACATTAATTTTTTTAAAGGTGTGACTAAATTTTTAATTTGAGACTCCAGTAATATTTGTATTATCTTAAAGGCATAAGAAAAATCTCAGTACTGGTCTTAATTAAATAGAAAGATCCAATAATATTCTAGGATATTATGTTTGAATTTAAAATGAATACAAAATATGGTAATTCTTCTGCCTTCTCCACAATGGAAATAGACACAGATTTGGGGGCGCCTGGATGGCTTCGTTGGGTTAAGTATACGCCTTAAGCTCAGGTCATGATCCCAGGGTTCTGGGATCGAGTACAGCATCGGGCTCCCTGCTCAGTGGGGAGCCTGCTTTTCCCTCTGCCTGCAGCTCTCCATGCTTGTGTGCACACTCTCTGTGTCAAATAAATAAAATCTTAAAAAAAAAAGGAAATAGACACAGATTTGGAAAGCATTGTAGTAGCAAATGGTGTCTAATACAATTTCTAGTGAACCTGAATATTAGATCTGGATCTTGGAACTCTTTATTCTGTCATTACTGACCAGCTATGTCTATCTTATTTGACTTATTCTGTGGCCAACTGACTTTTCTTTCTAGCTTTAAATATAAGGAAAAGAATTTTAATATCTCAATTATAGTTGTTAAAAAGAAGTCCTCTTAATCTATTGCTTTATCAGTAGATCATATTTAGACATATAGAATTTCTTTGTGGCTGTTTTTCAAATATTTTCCTTTTTTGTTGGGTTTATCTAACAGTGTTAAGAGATTTTTTAGGGCATGAAAACAAGTGTCTGAGTTCTTTGTTATTTTTAATTTTCTGAAGTCCACCAGTCAGATGTATCATTTTAACAATAGCTTTTATTCCCCAATCCCCACACTACCATGCCCATTTAAGAGACTCATTTTGTGTTGAATTGAAATGATCTTGGTAAAAGCACATGATATTTGTGTTGGCCTTACCAAAGTCTGTAGAAATATTTCAGCCATCAAAACTACTGGAATTGCAATTGAAAACAAAAATAATTCCCGGGCGCCTGGGTGGCTCAGTCAGTTAAGCATCTGCCTTTGGCTCAGGTTATGATTTCAGGGTTCTGGGATCAAGCCCAGCATCTGGCTCTCTGCTCAGCGGGGAGCTTGCTTCTTTCTCTCCCTCAGCCCTTCCTCTCCACCCCCCCCCATGCTTGCTCTGCTCTTTCTCTGTCAAATAAAAATTAAAATCCTTAAAGAAAAATAATCCCAGCCCATACTATACTAGATTTACATTAATTTAAATGGAAGAAGGCAGTGGAATGGATTCTTTGTATCCAGATAAAGTTTCAGAAAGTGGCAAAGTGGCCTGATTTCTGATCAATTTTATTTGCCCTGTGGTAGTAAGTTACAGCCTTAGGTGTCAAATGAGCAGTATTGCTGAACAAATAATTTTACAGATGGGAAATTTTAAATGCCTCGTTCCTTTTTCGGTTTCTAGTCGTTTGGAGACTTAATCTGGCTGCTGTGTTTCACCGTTAAGCATTTAAAATTTATTTGCTTAATTCAAAAGAAGAAATCCTTTCATTGATGAGCATTGAAATTGGGGGCTAGACTTCGTTTTTAAGATTATCTCAATCCTAGAGATGTATTGTTCAGTATATAAATAAAAAATAATATATTGAATTTATTTTATAGTTGTTTTTGTAATTATGCCATCTCTACTCACCATGGTTATAATTTGGTATTAACTTCTTTTTAATGATAGACGAATCCTTAGTACTGTGGAAAAGAGCAGACAGAAATATAAACCAGCTTCTCTTACAGTGGAGTTTGTCCCTTTCTTTTATCGTAAGTATCGATCCTAATTTCTCTTTGATTTTGATGTTACTCTGATTATTCTTTATTTTTATATTCTTATTCTGATTCTACTTGATTCATCTTTGTGTATTTATAAGATAAAGATTATAAGAACCTATCACTAGAGTACTTGATTCATATTTTCCTATGATTATTGTTCGTCCTCTAATTTATTGTTCTGAAAGTGTTTTTAGTTTGAGAAGAGCTTAATATCGTAATGACTGTAGTACAGACCTTCTGATTTTTTACTGAAATAAACTTAAGAGGAGCATGGGGACCCACCTTGTGCATGGCCACTGCCTGGGAACCTGAGGCCGGGGCCTCGTGCCCAGGCACTACCCAGCTGGGCTGTGAGCTGGTGGCGGGCTCATGGATGAGGCCTTCCTTTTGCCAGTTGGGACTCGGTAGAGCTGAGTGCAGCCTGGGCCCAGGCCGCATTTGGGGTAGGGGACTAACAGGCCCACTCACCCCACAGGTGGATGGCGTAGATGGTGATGGACACCCTAGAGGAAGAGAGCTTTGCACTGTCCTTCTCTTCCACCTCTGATACAGAATTTGATGCTGTGGTTGGATTTTATTATCATGGATGAAGAGTTCCAGTTATTAAAGAAAATTTTTATGGACAGGCACTTCCAGGAGAGTTTGAAGACATGGGAGATAATAAACGCACCTACACACCTGTTTGTAATGAGTATATTTCTTTGGTAGAAAAGTATATTGAAGAACATCTGCTAGAGCAGATTCCTGGATTTAACATGGTGACTTGCACAGCATCTTTACAGCACTGTAAAGATGAAGTAGCTGGTGACATATTGGACAGGCTGTTCATGTTTACAGCTTTTCTGGCTTTTAAAGAAATGTTTCTGGGCTATAGAGCAGAAAAAGAAGGCTGGGGACTGGGTTTAAGCAGCAGTTTAGTGGTGACTTTGTTATGCAACTCATCTTTATCAGCTTCCCAGACCGATCTGAGGCCCTAGGGCCCACCCCAGGCAGTGAGATCTTTCTGGGTGTGCCAGCCCATTAAACTGGGGAAGGCTAAAGCTAATGTGACAGAAGAACACATCTTGGAAAGAGTGACTCTGTTTTGCAACTGTTCATTAATGTTAAGTATTGGGTTGAAAAGAAAATTACCTGACTTTTCTGGGACCTGTTTCTCCTGAAACACCCTCTTGTTGTATTCAGTGACCCTGGTACTCCTCCCTTTCTCAGGGGCTTTTGAGTCAAGCTCTTCTAGAGCAATCCCAAGGCCAGCATTCCACCTGGGGGCCTCTTCCCCAGCATACATGTTGGTTTGTCAGTGTTTGAAAAACTTACCATCACCAACCCTTTTTGGCCCAACAGGCTTTGCATGTCCCAACAGGCATTTTGTACACTCGGGTTTTTATATGCATCAAAATTTCAATCTTTCAGCCTCTTGGGGTTTTTGACTGAGAGTGTTTATCCAGGGTGTTAAGCCAGCTGATCATCCTGAAATTTCTGAAGCTCCTACTGTAACAGTTAGTCTTGGCTATTGGAATTAACTGAGAGAGGTGTCCTTTACCCAAAAGCTACATGTGCACATCAGTTTCTAGTCTTGTATTTGCAATCCTTGTATCACTATCTTCTGCTGGTCCTGATGTAATTCCACTGTTTCTTGAACTCCTATTAAGCATTTTTGAAAAAATATTTTTATAGATGAATACTCAGGCTAACCCAATAGATGTAATCTTGGAACTTCCATGATTACGCAGTTGAAGATCAAATTAATATATGCTGTGTGCTTTTTAGTTATTAGTACTATGAAAACAAAAATGCTTTCTGCCTTGGTGTTTCTATTGTAATGAAAGCCAATAAATGTATACTTATGCTGGAGGTAAGTTACAAGGTATCCTTTTCTTATAGCATGTTAAGGGTTTGTGTAGGTTTGCTAAAACCCTTGCTGTTAGATGTTCTGTTGAGGTAAGGAATTCCTTCTTCCTGTCAAAATCTACCAAGATGATTTCCACGGGTGTAACCAGCTCAGCATGAGTAGGATATAGCAAACAACTTTACTGGTCATCTGTTTGCTTTGATTCAGTATAGTGTTTGAAAGAAAATTACTGACTAGAAAACGTGATGTCACATCTCGAGAAAGAAGAAAAAACATAGTTGTTGAATTCCCAATGTGTTCTCTTTCTTTCTCTAGCTACACACACACACACACACACACATAGGTATATATATGTATATACATTTATTGCTTATTAATTTTCAAACCTTTTTAAAGTAAAAATTCTGTACTGAATTTTCACTTGGCTGTTCTGGTTTTAAAGGATGAGCTATAGGTTATGTATTTTTTAATGTGTTTACACTTATTAAATACTTCTGTGAGTTAAAAAATAAACTTAGAAGAGATTTGGCTACTATAAGCATGACCTATGTGGATTTTAGTTTTCTTTCTTAAAAAATGGTTATGCCATAGTTCAAGAATATGGAAAATATTTCAGAATATATCCAAGGAATACCTTGTGTTTCCTACTCACATTTGTTAGATCTTGCCATAACATTTTGCCATATTTGCTTTAGTTCTCTTTTCTTTTTTTCCTAAGAATTAAAATAAGACAGAAATAGTCCTTTGTTTGAGTGCCTGGTGAAGATTATTGCACTGTCCACTCTGACCACCAGTGGTGATATTGGCTTCCGCTAGATAATCAAACTAGGCTGATTTCTGGATTCTCTTTTTTTGTTCCACATAGCTGCCCTTATGATATTACCACACTATATTGATTATTGTGACTTATGCTAAATCTTGAAATCATTAAGTCTTCCAACTTTGTTTTTCTTCAAAAATTTTTTGGCTGTTCTGAATCCTTTACATTTTTATATGCATTTTAGAAACCAGTTTTTAAATATTTTTACAACAACGCTTGCTGATATATTTGTTTGTGACTGTATTGAATCTAGGAACCGTTTTAGAATTGACATCTTGAGAATACTGAGACTTCCAATGCATGAATCTGATAATCTCATTATTTGTTACTTATTTCTTCAATCAATATTTTGTAGTTTGCAGAGTATAGATTGTGCACATATTTTGATAGTTTATCCCAAAGACGTTATCACAAGTACTTGGAAATGTGAAGTCTTTAAAATAAACTATTGTAGATTTTTTAAAAGGTGAGTTTCATTTTCATTTCCTATCTTTAATAATATTTCCCTTTTTACCCATGGTAGTATTCCTTGCCTTACCTTGATAATATTTCTTGCCTGCTTTGTCAGATACTAGTATAGCCACTCCAGCATTCTTATGATTAGAGTTTACCTGGTATATCTTTTTATATCCAGTACATGTTTTCTGTGTGTCTCCTGTGGCTGATTAGAACTCTATCCTCTTGCAGCTCTGTGTAAAATCTGACAGTTACTCAGCTTAAAACTTGCTACATTTTTGCCTGCCTTATGGGGTTTCACAGTATCATATAAGGATTGATACTTTGACTCAAAGTGAGCACTACTAATATTTCTGGAGTGCTTTCTCTGTATAGCTTCTTCCACTCCTATACTGCTTCACAAATTCCAGTTGCCTAGGCCTCCCCAAACGTTTTATCTGTCTCCTAACTCAATAAATAGCCATTTTCTTTTAGGGTTCCCCTTTTCTGTGCAGTTGTTCAGAACATGTCTACAACAGGAAGCTGAGATAATTGTTGAGCTTACTTTGTTTCTCTTGAGAGAAGGAAAATTTCTAGAGTGCATAAATTTCTACCTATATTGTCTACTTTTCTAGTTATTTCTAGGAGGAAGCCATGTATAGTGACAGTTATTCCAACATAGCTGGAATCATTTAATTTTTTAAATGTAGATTTCTGTCAATATATTTACCTCAAAGCTGTTTCTTTTTGGTAATGTTTATTATGTATAAAATTGGAAATAATTCTGTTGTTACACCTTGTCTATGTATGTAATGATATATACAAAAAATATTTATTACTGGGTTATTAGACTATCAAAATGAAGAGGAAAAGCATAAAAGCTTATCAGGGAACTGGTTAAGTAAATTAAGGTACATCATTGTATTGGTCATAAAAATGAATAAGGAAGATGTATATGTAAAAATGTAATAATACCTAGTATATATTAACATTAAAAACAAAAAACATGATGCAGTGGTATATGTATACCTTTTTTTTTACGGTGTGGGGAGCATGGTATATTGAGGAATAGGTTTGGGAGAGACTTACTTTTCCTTGTTATAGTTCTTTTATGCTGTTTTAATTATTCTTTGTCATGTGCATGTATAACCTTTTGAAAACTATAAAATACTTTATAATATTAAAAGAAAGGTTATTGTTGGTACCAGAACTATGAAATGTTTGCCCTGGAGTAAACCCAGGAAATCTTTTCTTCCAACTATTCCAATTTTATAATTGAATAATTATAGTCAATTATACTAATAAGAGGAAGTAGTAGTAGTAAAAAAAACACATTTAATGTCAGATTTCAGTTAGCTTCTAGCATTGTCACTTAGCAGCTCTATAACTTTAAGACATTTCATTTGCTCATTTATAAATGAGGGCAAAACATCCTCACATGAAGTATTATGAGAATTAAATGAGATAACATAAATAATCTAAAATACTACCTGATAGTTTCTCTTTTCCTTTACTATGAGAAAATGCATATCAACCTTGCCTTTTAAAAAAGTTTAGCCTTTTAATAGTTTTTAATGTTTCAGTGTCAGACATTCCATAGAGATAAATCATACTGTGAAAGAGAAATCTTATTTGTTTATTTGTGTATTATATTCACAGAGTGTTTTCAGGAAAGTGAACATCTCAAGGAAAGTCTTAAGTGTTGCTTATTGCACCTCTTTGGAGCCATTGTAGCCGGTGGGCAGGTGAGGAAAGTGTTGAAAGTTAATATTTAAAACAATAGTTAAGAGTGCAAAAAGTTTTCCATGGATTATTCAATGTATTCTTTTTTCTTTTATAATTTCATGAACCACACAGATATTTTTCTGAGTTAATATCTTGTTTAAAACTAATCTTTATTTAAAACTTCTTTAAAAACCTAAGTAATAATATTAGCACTAACAATAAAATTACTACATAAATAACGATATTTAACAATTTTTTTATTGTAAGTTCTTAGTTGTGTTGACTTTCAGCTACTGGTTCTTACCCTTAGTCACCCCTTGTTAGTCCGTATGATGAAAGCAAACTTAAAATTAAATATATATGAATTAATCACTCTTCTGTCTACGTAATTTCTAAATGCATATAACAAGGTTTATATGCATTTTTTTCCCCACAAACCCAACTAGCTTTTTATTACTCACAAGAAAGAAATTCTAGTAATACTTATTGTTTTATTATTATTATTTTTTTTACTTGTTACTTTATTTTTGAAGGTGAGTATCTTAAAAGTTGTCTGTGGTAAACTTTGAGTATAACTACTAGTTGAAAACAGGATGTTCAGAAAGAACATCCTATATGTTTTCTTTAATCACACAGTTTAGATCAGAAGTTTCTAACACTTTTTGTCCTGCATATGCTGTTGATAGTCTGTAAAGCCCCTTGTTGGAATATTTCAAATGCATAAAATAAAATACATAAGATCGGAAAGGAAACTAGTTATGCTAAAATGCAGTTACTAAAATATTAAAATAAATTTGTAACATAGTAATGTGTTTTTATAACACACTAAATAAAGAGATATAGCAGCAAGTCTAGTAATAAATGCGATTTCAAAAAAAAGACAAAACATGATGTTTAAAGACATTGCAACAGCTATAATATATGAAAATATATAGGATTTCTTTTGGTTAACAAAGTTACAGATATTGCTAGTAATACTACTTGGGTTTCCTAGTGGCCTACCTTTCCTTTTCCTTTTCACTCTAGTAGAAGAGTCTGTTTTTTTGTGAGGGGGATAATGACTAGAATCTTATTTTTCAGTTTGCTTTGTCACCTTTCTTTATTAGCTGATATTCTTCTTTTGCATCAGTATCTACTCATTTCCATCATTTCTCTGCTACTAAAAATAAGAATTAATAAGTATACATGAATAAAATTAGAAATGACATTGTTTTTGACTAGTGGAGAAGCTGGTTGGATCCCATTACCATTTTGAACACAAAGAGACTTGTTTTTGTTAGTGCCCAGGGTCAAGCCTTCAGAGACCTCCAGTAATTAAAACTCACATAGAAATCAAGAGACCTCCAGTAATTAAAACTCGCACAGAAATCAAGTAGATACTAGAAGGCCAATTTATTATTTTATATACTAAAAATACTCAAAATTCTTATAATCAGGTTATGGCTATAGTTGTAGCTATTTTGAGGTCAAAAGTTTATTTATTGAATATGGAGTAAGTACAGGGATATTTAGATGAATTGAATATTTAAAGGTGTAAGAATGGCCTTGTCATAAACGGCAAAATAATTGAAGTCCCGTGACTGGTCTCCCCTTCTCCAAGCATCATGCCTGGGCTTCCCATTGACATATTTGTTGTTTTGTGTTATGTTAAGAGGATAAGCTTTAGAGACAGACTGACATAGGTTTGAATCCCATATCCATTTCTAACTAGTTGTATGACCTTGGATAAACTATTTACATGTGTTTTAGTTTCTTTATTTACATGTGTTTTAGTTTCTTCATTTATAATATGAAAACAGTAACAATTACAGGATAGTCATAAGGACCAAATGACACATAATATATGTAAAGTGCTTATAAGAACTAATTAAGTCACAGATCTACCAGTTAGATTTGTGATTCCCATAATTAGCAGTAAATACTAAATTTATAACAGCTTAAGTTAGTTTACTTTTTTCCCTCATAAAAAAAAGTAGCAGTAAGCAGTCCAGAATTAATCTGGTGGCTCTAGGATCTTCAAGGATCCAGGTTCCTTCTGAATGTCAATTTGTTACTATTTCTTTTGCTACATGATTAGCTTCTAGAGTTCTGGCCATTTGCATTTGCACTTTGGGCACAAAAATGGAGGGGGAGATGAGGAGGGAGACAAATGGCACATGCCAACTATCTTTATGTTATGCTGAAAAGCTGGCACTCATCTTTTTTTATCTCATTTGCCAAACTCCATGAGATAACTGCAGAAAAGGGAAATCCGTCCAAATAAAAAATTCAATAAAACTTGCTTCCTCAGCCTCCTTGGCAATAAGGGAGGTTACAAAATGTAATCTTTATTTCTGGTAGTCACATGTCCAGCAAAACATTAGGGCTTCTTTTAATAAGGAAGCAGAGGAAAATGGATGTTGGGTCTTCTATTGGCAGTTTCTTCCATTGTAACACTTGTTATCGTCATTACTTATTATATTGATAATAACAAGCTCTAATGGCCTAAGTGCTGTTACTTTCAGATGATTTTGCGTAATTATGTTTGGATTTGTTCTATATCAATTTAACAGTTTTAGGCAATATGTATTATTTCCAAGTTTAATGGATCACCTCGAATAGCTACCAGTTAATTTAGAATTTCAGAAATATGTTTGTAAAATCAGAGTCAAGCCAGTCCTCTTATATATCTATGTCATTTGGGATGGATTTGCTATAACCAACACAAAACCCTAGAGGAACTTAACCAAACTGAGGATTTTGTTTGTTTTTGTTTTTTGTTTGCATTAGAAATCTAGATGAAGGCAGTTATGGGCTGACACAGCAGCTCCAGGGTATCGTCAAGGACTAAGTCCTTTCACATTCCTGTTCTGCTCTCTTTAGCCTACTACTTTAATTCTTGGATTTGTTTCTTCATGATTTAAAGGTGGCTCCAAGCGTCGTATCTGCATTCCAGGCAGGCAAAAGATGAAAAGGCCAAGAGCAAAGGGGCCTTCTGTTTTTATCTGTAAAGTTGTATTTCCTTCATAGTCTACTGGCATATATTCTTGACCAGAACTATGACGCATGGCTACCCCTAGCTGCAAGGGAAGGTAGTAAACAAGTTTTCTATGTAGGCCGATTGCTATCTGAATAAAAATGAAAATGTAGTAATCTAGCAAGGAAATGGACTTAATATGCATAAAACACTAGCAATGTCTATCAAAATATGTGCTTAAAATTTTTTATGTTGATTTGTTAAAAAGTCTCCAGGGGCGCCTGGGTGGCTCTGTCGTTAAGCGTCTGCCTTCGGCTCAGGTCATGATCCCGGGGTTCTGGGATCGAACCCCGCATAGGGCTCCCTGCTCAGTGTGAAGCCTGCTTCTGCCTCTCCCGCTCCCCCTGCTTGTGTTCCTTCTCTCGCTGTGTCTCTCTCTGTCAAATAAATAAATAAAATCCTTTAAAAAAAAAAGAAAGCCTGCAGATTTATTAAACTTTATTTTTACAAACATACAGAACTTCAGTTAGGTTTGGGTTTCATGTTTATTATCTTTCATGTTTCAGAAGAATGCTTTGCAAGCAATTTCTCCAGCCACCATGGAAGTTCTTATGAGAGTTTTGGCAGATTGTGATTCCTGGGAGGATGGAAATCCTGAAGAAGTGGGTAGGAAGGTAGAACTTACTCTGAAGTGCCTTACAGAAGTGGTACATATCCTTCTCATGAGCAGCTCTGATCAACGTCAGGTGGAAACCAGCACTATTTTGGAGAACTATTTTAAATTGCTAAATTCAGATCATTCAGCTTTACCTAATCAAAGGAGGTCCAGACAGTGGGAAAGCCGGTTCATAGCTCTGCAGATCAAAATGTTGAGTAAGTATTACATAAAGTTTATTATACTCCATTTTCTCTGAGTCTGTTTTTTTTAGACTCATTTGAAATTTAAGGCTAACATATAGAAGTATTGATTCTTTAATTCAACTATTGTGTAACTTTAGATTTTGACTTCAAAATAATTAACATGGAATCGATTTGTTTACAGCATCTTTGCTTTAACGGTGACAAAATTGAGCCTCTATTGTTTTTTGAAAGCGTAATCCATTAAAAGCATCACTGTTAAAAAGAAAGTCAGCTATTATTTTCAAATTCTAGGAAAAGTAAGCTTTCAGAAGATGGCATTTCTGTTGTCTAACCTATGGCAAGAGTCACATATGACAATTTTATATGTCCTTCTATAAATCTCTATAGATGTCACTTTAACATCTGTCCTTTCTCTAGAGGGTCTCTGTTTTGTTTTTTCAGAGCTTCTTTGTATGTGTGTCTTGTTTCTCTTGCCCTCTCTTTGTGTTTGTTGGTTTGTGTTATTCTTTGCTTGTATATCTCTGTTTTTCTCTGTAAGCTCTTTCATCAATATATGTGATTTCTTATTGTATTCCTCTGTTATACTGATAGTACAAATATTACTGAGAGTTTCTTTTTATAGAAATAAAATATTTTCATTACAGCTGTACTAGGAAATTTGGATAAGGAAAAAGTTTTTTATATTCTACGACCCAGACATAACCGACATTAATGGCTTATTTTACAGCTCTAGAGACTTAAAAACATGGTTGTGTGAGGGTATGTGTGGTGTCTAATTTAAAAATATTGGACATCAAAATCTTGGTGAAACTTGATCCCTTACAATGCACAACAAGAGACTTTGTTTTTCTAGGAAAATAAGATTCCTTTTATCTAGTTTCTGTTCTTTTATAAAACATGTTTTATAATTGTTATAAATTATAACTTTATAAGAAAGTTTGAGTCTATTGAATGGACTTCTTCTTTATTAAGGACTATTGTATTGCTTATGCCGATTATCCCTTGATTTCTGAATGAGGATATCTGTTCAGTAAGAAGCGAGAGCAAACCATCATCATAAATGGATTGAGTCCCTAAGTCTTATTTTCTTAATGGCCACATGCTAATTTTATACTGCATAAATGAGACTGTTGCAAAATATAACCAGGTGTTGCTTATTAATAGCAAGTTGGAAACCACAGTTAGTTATACTTGAGCATTATAATGGAAGAATAACTATATATCTTTGGGAAATATATATCACTCTTATATAGAAAAACAAATATTTTTAATAATGAATTATAAAAATATTTATTTTTCTTAAGAAGTAATAAGTATTTTTTCCAATCTCCATCCCTATTTCTTCCTAATTCATTTACATCTGTTTGTCACTGAGAAGCCTAAATTAAAAATATGACCAAAGTAAAATGTTTCTATGACCCCAAATTTTCCACTTTATAAATGGACGATTTTGTTTTTATTTTCCTAGATACCATCACAGCCATGTTAGACTGCACCGATAGGCCTGTTCTTCAGGCCATTTTTCTTAACAGTAATTGCTTTGAACATCTCATACGACTGCTACAGAATTGCAAGGTATTTTTATATTATTATTGTCTTTGATTTTAAAAAGCTATTTTGTTTATGCTCTGATTCAAATTTAAACATATTATTACTTTCTTTTTTATTATGGTAAAACACATAAAATTTACCATCCTATTTTTAAGTGTATAATTCAGTAGTATTAAATACATTTACATTGTTGTGTAGCTCTCACCACCATCCATTCTCTATAACCCTCTACGTCTTATAGAACTGAAACTCTATACCCATTAAACAATTCCACGTTCTCCCCTCTCCCCAACCCATGGCAACCACCATTAAACTTTCTGTCTCTATGATTTTTGGTTACTCTAAGTACCTCATGTAAGTAGAGCCATATAGTATTTGTATTTTTGTGACTGACTTATTTCCCTTAGCATAATGTCCTCAAGATTCATCCGTGTTGTGGCATATTGCAGAATTTTCTTCCTTTTTTTAGGCTGAATAATATTCCATTGTGTCTACACACCACATTTTGTTTACCTATTCATGTGTCGATGGACTCTTTTATTGATTCCACCTTTTGGCTATCGTGAATAATGCTGCTGTGAACCCGAATATACCCATAGCTCTTTGAGTCCCTGCTTATGTTCTTTTGGATATAGTCCAGAAGTGAGATTGCTGGATCATATAATAATTAAATTTTTAGTATTTTGAAGAACCAACTTTCTGTTTTCCACAGTGGCTGTGCCATTTTTATGTTCCTGCCAGCAATGTACAAGGGTTATAATTTTTTACATTCTCCTTGACAGTTATTTTCTTCATTTTGATAATAGCTAATTCTAATGGGTGTGATGGTATCTCATTGTGATTTTGATTTGCCCTTAATGATTAGTTATACTGAACGTCTTTTCATGTGCTTATTGGCTATTCGTATATGTTCTTCAGAGAAATGTCTATGTAAGTTCTTTGTGCATTTTTTAATTGAGTTGTTTGCTTTTTGTTGTTGAGTTTTAAAGTCTTTTGTTGTACATTGTTAAAATTTGGTGTGAGTATTTGATGCATATAATTTTGTGCTTTTCTTTCATATAAGATGATTTTGTTTGCATTTTCCTGTTTATGATTTTAATATCTATATATATTAAGTACATGTACCATAATTTACCTAACTATTCCCTATGGCAGATACTCAACTTAGTTTCCAACTTTTTGCTATTACATAACTCCTTCAAGTTTATAGACTAGAATTCTATTTCTAGTAGAATTTCTAGGTCAAAGGGCATAACGTGCTTTTTTAAAATTAGGGAACATTGTATAGAAACAATTTATAAATAATTGGGGATTATAGAAAAGTAGGAAAATAGAAAGACCGTTAATGTTCTTGATATATGTTGCCAAGTTGCTATTATTTTTCTTTTTTACTAATTTACACTTGTAGATTTGTGAGTATGTAATAATATCTGATTATTATGTTTTCCTAAATTTCAAGATGGTATCAGAAATTTTTTAGAGTGCTTCTTGAAAACTTTTGAAAATGGAGCTACTTCAAAGAGCTTTTACTTTTCTATTTGAGGTAGTCCTTTCAAGGAGTCTGTGCTGAAAAAACTAGGATTTCATTCTGATTTTGTGAGAATATCCCAAAAGGAGGATTTTAATATCAGCCCCTTGAATTTTTCCACACTGTTAGGAGGGAGATCCATGAAAGCATTTATGTCACTATGTTGTTTAGCTTATAGTGAAAGAGTAAAGAAATAGCATTAAAAAATAAGGAATATATATTGATGATGTAAATAGTGATGAATATTTACAAAGTCAATGAAAGTATTAAACTACCACTAGAGAGTGAACATGCCTCCCCCCACCTTTTAAACATTATTCTTGGGAAAGAAATCCTAGGGAGATGAAAACAGCATAAGAAAACTTTATAAAACCTTTTGTTTGTTGTTAAAAAAAATATATCAGTCACAAAGGCAATTTCATCAAGACAAAATCTCCCATGTATAAGAGAACCTGCCAGTCACGCATTGTAGATAGCTATGATGAACCTTAAACCTTAAACATTTGAGAGTTGTTTGGTGTCACCAAAATGCAATATGCATTTTGCATTTGCAATATGCATATTGCATTTTGGAAAGGGGATATTCTTTGAATTAATGTAAAAATTATTTTTAGAAGCTTTCCAAGGATATTCGGAGTAATGAGAAGGAAATAACAGCAAATTTCTAGTAGCAAAGAGAAGGGTTCAAAATCATAACATTTACTTTAGCACTCTGCTTGGAGTTTTAATTAGTTTTTTAAAAATATAGACATTGCAATGTATTCTAAGTATGTAAAGTTCTATTTGAGGACTTAAAAGTCATAAGATTCTGGAAAGCTATTGATGCTGTTGTCTTGTTTACATTCCTTAATTTGTTTTCTTCACTTTCTTCCTTTTCTTCTCCACATCTACCCCTAAAAATCAACTACAAGAAAAAATTTATCATTAAGGCAGTCTTAGTAGGAATGAGAATTTATGAAAGGAGCAACTAAGGGATACTTTGTGGAAAAGAATGTTGGGAGTAGATACATAGAATGATGTAGTTGAAAGGTTGATTTTGAGAGTTGTACCTGCCTGGATTCATACACATTGCCTTATTTGAACAAGTTTCTTTTCATTTTTTTAAAGTAGATTTTTATTTAAGTTGTAGAACAAGATTTTGGAGGAAAAATGAAATATAAAACACATATTTTCTTAATCTTTTTATAAAACATGTATGTATATATAAATATTTAAATTTTAAAACTGTGGCAAAATACCCATAACAATATTTCCATACATATTTTTTTTTTGAGATTTTATTTATTTGACAGTGAGAGAGAGAGACGGCAAGAGAGGGAATACAAGAAAGGGGAGTGGGAGAGGGAGAAGGAGGCTTCCCGGTGAACAGGAAGTCCGATACAGGGCTTGATCCCAGGATCCTGGGATCATGACCTGAGCCAAAGGCAGACACTTAACGACTGAGCCACCCAGGCACCCCTTCCAGATATATTCTTAATGAGGGTATACTTTTCTTTACAAAATTGGAATTTTTTTGTATCCTGCTTTTTTTTTTTTTTTTTTTAGACTTTATTTATTTATTTGTCAGAGAGAGAGAGAGAGTACAAGCAGGCAGAGTGGCAGGCAGAGGCGGAGGGAGAAGCAGGCTCCCCACCGAGCAAGGAGCCTGATGTGGGACTCAATCCCAGGACTCTGGGATCATGACCCGAGCCGAAGGCAGACACTTAACCGACTGAGCCACCCAGGCGTCCCTGTATCCTGCTTTGAAATGTGTTGTATCACGAGTTTTTCCCATATACCATCATATATTTTTCAAAATATTGTTTTTTTTGTTTTTTATTTTTATTTTTATTTATTTTATTTTTTAATTAACACATAATGTATTATTTGCCCCAGGGTACATGTCTGTGAATCCTCAGGCTTACACACAAAATATTGTTTTTAATGACTGCAAATATTTGCATTTCTCAAAGTATGGGGTCTCAAAGATCATTTTAGGGAATCTGCAGTCTAATCTTAACATTTCAGTTTGAGGCTAGATTTTTTTCATAAACTTGAATCAAAACAACATTATCATAACAGTCTGAATGCAAAGTAGATATTAGAGTTCATCTGTCTTCTATCAAATCAGACTTTTAAAGAGATGGCAAAAATGTAAAAGCAGTGCCATTCTCACTAATGTATATATGAAAAATAAATTTTTTAATAAAAATGTGTTATTTATGTCATCATATAATAGATTTATTGTTTTTGAACGACTAAACAAATATTATTTAAATGTCTTGATTTTAATTTCTCATATGATAAATATTAAGAGATGTAACCCCATGTAAACAGAAGTTCTTTGAGGTTCTGAATAATTTTTAAGACTATTAAGTGGTTCTGAGGCCAGAAAGTTTAAGGACTTCCCTTTCAGCATGTGGATGAATCATAATTTATTTAACTATTCCACTATTTAATGATATTTGGGTGGTTTCTTACTTTATATTATTGTAAATAAAGCTGAAGTGAGCATCTTGGTTCTAAAATCTTGGTGTGAGTTTCTGACCATTTTTAGGGTAGATGTCTAGAAATATAGTTACTGACAAAGAGTAATTTTAAGATTCTTGATATGGGTTACTTTCTGGAAAGCCTTTACTCATTTTTGCTTTCATCAGTTTTTAGCATTCCTGTGTCCTTGCACCAGATAATATGGAATATTACTATTTAAAAATTTTTGCTGTTGGGACACATGGGTGGCTCAGTCAGTTAAGCATCTCCCTTCAGCTCAGGTCATGATCCCAGGGTCCTAGGATTGAGCCCTCCATCAGGCTCTCCGCTCAGTAGGGAGTCTGCTTCTCCCTCTCTCTTTGCCCCTCCACCCTCTTGTGTTCTCTCTCTCTCTGTCTCTCAAATAAATGAATAAAATCTTTAAAAATAAATTTTGCTGTTAATAATAACAGCTTTCACTTACTAAACCCTTGTTACATGCTAGACACTATGTTAATAACCGAGCGTGGATTATCTCATTTAATCTGCACTCCTGTTTCATGAGTTACTCTTTTCCCTTTTGAGGAAATAAGCTCAGAGAAGTTTTTCTTAAAATCATACAGCTAATAATTAGCAGAACCACAATTCATATCCTCGTTTCTGATTCCAAAGCCTATATTGTGTACACTAACCTATTTTTAGGTTAAGCTTTATATATGTTCTGCATATCATGTCATACCTTATCTTTATTTTATTTTATATTGCATTATTTCAGTATTACTGGACTTTGTTTTCTATTTTCGGAAATGGTAGAACTTCCTAAGAAGAGCTTCCTTCTTAGGATGCTCTTGATAAATTCCTTTATAAATCTTTCTTTCCCTTTTCACTTCCATTTGAATTATCTTTCTTTTATCCAAAATGTGCCTGAGAGCTTTTGGGATGCTAGTTTTATACACTTAAACCAAAATACTTGATTCCCTTAGCAATCTCCCTTTTGTGTAGAAACTAATATATATTATACTCAACTCTTGATGATTTTGGAAAATACATATCTCCTTTGTCAAAGCATATTAGCATATTTGAGACTGAGAAGTATTTTCAGAAAGAACTCTTTTTAAAGTTAAATAGCAAATGTGTAAGCCTGATGATTCACAGACATGTACCCTGGGACAAAGAATACATTATATGTTAATAAAAAAAAAAGTTAAATAGCATTTTACAAACATACTTGACTACAGAATCCCTATTGTACATTATTTACTATAGTATCTTTAATCTGTCTCAATAGCAAGTTTCCTTTTTTGTGAAACATTTATTTTCTGCTGATTCTTTAAGAATTTAGGAATATTAACTCATCTACTTGTTGCTCTTATTTCTTATTTTAGTAACTTTGAGTTCTAAGAAATAACTAATTATGCAGTATATGAACTAATGTTAGTTCATAACCCAAAAAGCGAATAGTTGATTGTCAGTTTAAAAGTGGTATACTTCACCAGTGGGTTCTTGAATTTATTTTCAAGAGACATGGAAAACCATTTAAACTTCATTTCGGCTTATAGGTAATTATTTAATGTTCTTTCTCCATTATTCTTGTCTCTGTTTTTAACAGCTGTTTTTAAATGCTAACAATAAGGTGGCAGACAAGAACGAGAAAGACCTTGCCAACAAATTACTGACAGAAATAAATGAGGACCAGGTATCTACAAAGCCTGCATCTTGTTTCAGCTGAAGTCCAAAATCAGTCAATGGGAGCAACTATTCCTGTACTTTTCTTCTTATGTCTTAAAATACACAAACACTGTCTAATTCTAATCTTCATTATTTTTGAAATTGTTAAAAAATTAAAAATAAAAATTTTTTCATCTAAAAGATAAATACATTGAAATCTTGGCGGTTGATATAAATGATCAACAGTATTCCATCTGTATATGTGTGCATTCTTTTCAGTTTAAGGAGACACAAAGTACAGGAATGGGATCCCAATATCAATGCTGTCCACGTGGTGGTGACTTCATATTTTGGGAGCTTCTTTCTCTAAGCATTGTGGTGTATTGGGAACTTAGGCTTTGTTTGTGAATTTGTATGGTCAATTTTAATATCTTGATTCTTTGCTTCTTTTTGACAATTAATGATTATAATTCAATGGACATCCGAATCCTGGAGGAAGGGGAGAAGATGCTGACCACTTTGAATCTTAATTTAGCATAAAATATACTTAACTGTTTTCTTTTCTAAAAAGTCACCTCTATATGGGTATAGAGCAGAAATAAGCAATTTCTGTTGCTTTTCAGCATTAGGTAATTCAATTTTGAAAAAACTACCTATTAAAAATGCTTTTGTTTTTTTCCTTTCCCAAACTGTGTTGAGAGAGCTTACATGATGTCTTTTATTAATATTATTTTAATACCGAGGTTTATAAATAGAGCTGTGGTATAAAGAGACATGAAAATATACTATTTTCTGTTCTGGATGTGAAATATCAACTATAGAGTACTATTTTAGATTTCTCTATGTTAGTCTTAAGGCCCTCTTATATAGATTAATAAAATATTTACAATGATATTCTTAGAGGTTTATGTTAGTATTCCTAATTACTATTGATCTCTAGTTTTCTTGAACAAAGTGTAGGAAAGATCTTATACATATGAAACTATGCAAAATGGTGAGTGTAAACTATGTATATGTAATAATGTTTAATAACATCGACAAAAATCAAGATACTGGCTTATATAACTTGCCTAAAAGTGGTAGAGCTTCGCTTAAAATGACAAAGATCTAATGAGTCCCCTTTTACTCAAATCATTTTTAGTGGAAGGGAGAAAGTTCTATTCATGGAGTAACTAGTCTTAAGTCATAGTAATATATTCCCAAAGGCAGATTTTTGGAACTATGAGTTTTTACAACTTTCTGCTTCTCCTGCTATGCTTTCATGGTTGATTAAGCCTGATGATATAAGTCATGTTCAGTTTTTTAATGTTATTAATGTTACCTTTTGTTTTCACTTTTTTCCTCTAGATGCACAGCCCTAAAATTTAACACATCTCTTTATGATGAAGCTTAAACAGAAATAGACAAAATGAAGCTGAAGCTGGTTTTTATTTTTTAATGTCTTTTGACATTAAAAGTTGCCTTCTCAAAAACATGATAATGGGGGCGCCTGGGTGGCTCAGTGGGTTAAAGCCTCTGCCTTCGGCTCAGGTCATGATCTCAGGGTCCTGGGATCGAGCCCCGCATCAGGCTCTCTGCTCAGTGGGGAGCCTGCTTCCCCCTCTCTCTCTGCCTGCCTCTCTGCCTACTTGTGATCTCTCTCTCTGTCCAATAAATAAATAAAATCTTTAAAAAAAAACAAAAAAACATAATGATTATAGATACATATTTCATTTTCTATTCTGCCTCAATTTGCATTTTATGTAAAAATAGATATGCCTTATGTTTACAAGTATGATTGGTGAATAAACATACCATTTCAATTATAATACAGGGCTTGTAAACCAAATAGACAACACCCTTTTAAACATCTTATTATACATGCTAATGAAATTTCAACCTAGGAAGTTCAGTATATTTCTGAAGGGAAATTAAAATATGATAGAATTTCCAATGATAGACTTCACTCCCTTCCTCTGGAGATTGTCCATTATTTTTGAAAGCATGTGTTAAGCTTGGTGTTCTTTTTGGTTTTTGTTTTTTTTCCAAAACATTTCAAAGTAATGAGTGGATGTAACTTTATCCTTTTTGACACATGGCTTATTTTCTGTCTAGTAGGTAACTTTTTTTGCAGGTATAGTGTTTCAGAAATCTGTTTTATTGGAAGTGGAATGTATTGCATGTTAAGTAATTATTTTTTCAGGTTTTCAGAACAAAGGTTTCCTAATGGAATACAAATCTTGAACACATTGTTAGTTTCTTAACCTTTTTTTTTTTTCTTTCTCTCTGGTAGGTGTTTCAGGGACAGTTGGATTGTTTGGCTATATCAACCATTCAGGCTTTGACAGCAGTAATGAACAAATCTCCAGCTGCTAAGGTGAAACATACATCCTCAAGCTCTAAAATGTTATTTTAGATAAACAAATTTAACTGTATAATTCCCAAAGTAATGTATGAAAGTACGTATATAATACCTGTGGTTTCACACCTGAAGTGAAATAATCACAAACTATTTCAGTGTCAGATTCATTTTGCTGATAATTTTAGAGCAAAATACCTATGGGCACTACTTTGGGATTATAGGATAGAACTGTAAACTAGTAGAGATTTACAGTGTCAGTCAACAAAGGTAGCACTGGTGTTGACATGATCATTTTATGTGATTCTATGGTTAGTGTGTTTAAAGAATTACATTTTATATCATAGTTTTTCTTCATTAATAAATAATCACTCTTTCACTATTTCTCAGTTTATGACTGCCTAGGTTGTGAACATTTTCCACATGTAAACAGCCTTATCAGTTTGGGGCTTGTTTTTCCAGATGGCCATGGAAATTCTTTTTTCTTACTCTCAGGATTTTCTTTCTGTTTCATTCACTACCACTGACTTTGTCCTGCTGTTCACTCATGCTGGTTTTGTGCTAGTAATTGCCTCATTGAATAGTTTTAAGGATTAATGAGATCATCTGTGTAAAGTGGTAAGCATAGTGACAGGCACATGGTAAATGCTTAATAAATATCAGTGCCTATCATCATCATTATTAGTACTATTACCATTTTACCTTCTCTCTACCACCTCTAATATATTTCATGTTTTGACTTTCTAATGGCAGACATGAATGAATTATTCTTTGTTCCCTAAACTATGCCTTCAGTAGTTTTCCTTACTTTCCATTAGTTTTTGTTAGAAGATTAACAATTGCTCTATAAATGTTGCTATATATAACTCATGGTTAGATGTCTACCAGATAGGCTTTTACAACTTTTACACACTGGCTTGGGAATCAAATTCCATTTATTTATTTATTTATTTTTAAAAAGATTTTATTTATTTATTTGACAGAGAGAAAGAGATCACAAGTAGGCAGAGAGGTGGGAAGCAGGCTCCCTGCCGAGCAGAGAGCCCGATGCGGGGCTCGATCCCTACCCTGAGATCATGACCTGAGCCTAAGGCAGAGGCTTAACCCACTGAGCCACCCAGGCTCCCCTCAAATCCCATTTATAATAGTTGCTGTAAGAAAAAAATCATTTTAAGTTCTCAGTAGTTGGTTTATGAGTATTATGGATTGGCTATACTGTATTATGATATTTAGACCTGGAATGATGTTCAAATCTTATTAAAATATAAATTTTTTATTATGTAATCCTTTGCATGGTTTAAAACTCAAAGGTTATTTTAAAAATACCCTTTTTTGGAGCACCTGGGTGGCTCAGTCACTTAAACATCAGACTCTTGACCTCAGCTCAGGCCTTGATTTCAGGTTGTGAGATTGACCCCCATGTCTGGCTCCATGCTTATCACGGAGTCAGCTTAAGAGTCTCTCTCTCCCTCTCCCTCTGCTCCTCTCCCCACTCATGCTTTCTCTCTTTCTCTTTCTCTCTCTCTCAATAAATAAAATAGGAGTGCCTGGGTGGCTCAGTGGGTTAAAGCCTCTGCCTTCGGCTCAGGTCATGATCTCAAGGTCCTGGGATAGAGCCCTGCATTGGGCTCTCTGCTCAGCGGGGGGCCTGCTTCCTCCTCTCCCTCTGCCTGCCTCTCTGCCTACTTGTGATTATTCTCTCTCTGTCAAATAAGTAAATAAAATCTTTTAAAAAATAAAAATAAAAAGAAATAATTAAAATAAATAGAATCTTTTTTTAAAGCCCTTTTATTTATTTATTTATTTATTTATTTATTTAAAGATTTTATTTATTTGACAGAGAGAGAGATCATAAGTAGGCAGAGAGGCAGGCAGAGAGAGAGAGGGGGAAGCAGGCTCCCCACTGAGCAGAGAGCCCGATGCGGGGCTCGATCCAGGCATGACCTGAGCCGAAGGCAGAGGATTAATCCACTGAGCCACCCAGGCGCCCCTTTAAAGCCCTTTTAAAAAAATTATTGGTATTCTTTCTTTTAAGTTTTTATTTAAATTTCAGTTAGCATACAGTGTAATACTAGTTTCAGGTGTACAATATAGTGTTTCAACAATTCCACACAATACTCAGTGCTCATCACAACAAGTACACTTCTTGATCCCCATCACCTATTTAACCTGCCTACACCCCCACCTTCCCTCTGGTAACCATTAGTTTGTTCTCTATAGTTAAGACTGTTTCTTGCTTTGCCCCCTCCTCCCCTCCTTTTTTTTCCTTTTTTGCCCTTGGCCTGTTTGTTTTGTTTCTTAAATGCCACATAAAAGTGAAATCATATGGTATTTGTCTTTCTCTAACGGACTTATTTCTCTTAGCATAATACTCCCTAGATCCATCTATGTCATTGCAAACGACAAGATTTCATTCTTTTTTATGGCTGAATAATATTACATCATATATATATATATTTATATATCTGTCTCTCTATATCCATCTGTCTATCTATGCACACACACACTCTCACACTACATTTTCTTTATCCATTTGTCAGTTGATGGACACTTGGGCTGTTTCCATAATTTGGTCACTGTAGCTAATACTGCTATAAACATAGGGGTGCTGTATCCCTTTGAATTAGTATTTAAAAATGCCTTTTGAAAAAAGATTTTCTTTCTACACTTGGCTCACAGTCAACTAGTTCCCCTCCCCAGAGGCAACCAGTTACTCATTTTGTTTGAATCTCTTGATTTTATAGTAAGTGTATAAATTTATGCCTCATTTATGGGCCAATTTAGTATTACTAGCTTTTTTGGTTGTCTTTTTATTTTACTTTATGGTTTTGTGTGCCCACAAGTTCAAAAATACATATGACTTAGACCTCACTAAAATGAACTTGATGTTCCAGATAGTACAGTCCATGTAGATACAAAAAGCAGAGAGAAAACTACCTAGTTTTTTCTGGTCACCACTCAAAATTGTGAGAACTCGTTAGTCTTCTGAGACTGCTGTCTGACTCCTGTTATCCCCAGAGTCTCCTCATTTTTTCTTCATTTTTGTTTTGACTTCATGTAATACTATGTAATTACAAATCAAGTGAAGAAAGGAAGTGATTGTACCCTAATCTGATTTTATAACATATATTTTATAACATATAATTATTGCTTATCTCATTTATTTTACATTTTGGTACATTATGGTCACATCATGTTTCAGGAGGTATGTGGAATCTATTTTAAGATGAAGACATGATCTAAGAAGCAAATATTGAACTCAGTCTTTTCAATATTGAGTTAATTAACCTAAATAGGTATTACTCAGCATTTTAAATATCCCAACAAATTCAGTCTTTGAAAATGTGCTTTGATGTATTTATTTCCCTTCCTCTAGGAAGTGTTTAAAGAAAGAATTGGTTATATACAAATGTTTGAGGTTTTAAAATCCCTGGGTCAGCCACCACTGGAACTACTTAAAGAACTTATGAATATGGTGAGTTTTTGAGCTTTATTAAACAAGTTCCATTGTCTCCATATCCAAGGTGGTTACTAACCTTTTGTCTTTTATGTTACTTTATAGGCTGTAGAGGGTGACCACACTTCAGTTGGGATTTTGGGCATTAGTAATGTCCACCCTCTCTTGCTTCTTATCCGGTGGCTTCCAGAGCTAGAATCCCATGATCTGCAAATCTTCATCTCTGATTGGCTGAAAAGAATTTGTTGTATTAATAGGCAGAGCCGAACTACTTGTGTCAATGCAAACATGGGAATTCACATCATCGAAACCCTTGATTCCCATTCTTCTCTCCACCGAATTTGTGCTGAGAACTTGATTGCACTTCATGGTTCCTTGGGGAGTCAGTCAGTGAGCTCTGAAGAAATACGTCGACTACTAAGATTGCTGAGAGTGGATGAATCTCAGTATATTCATCCTTACACCACTCCTGTGACTCGAGCAATTCTGACAATGGCCCGGAAACAAAGTCTAGAGAGTGCACTGCAGTATTTTAATTTGTCACATAGTATGGCAGGAATTTCTGTGCCTTCCATACAGAAGTGGCCAGGGTCTGCCTTTTCTTTCAATGCTTGGTTTTGCTTAGATCAGGATCAGTTGACTCTTGGCAATACTAACAAAGGAGGAAAAAGAAAACAATTGTACAGGTACTGTACGAGTTATGGAATATAAATGGATACTGTCATAACGATATATGCTGTAATTCCCAAATAGGAAAAAGCTTTTCAAGCATCTAATTTTTAAACGCAGAACAGTTATTCTGAAGCCTCTTTATCCTTAGGGTGTACACAGTTTAATTATAAGTGTTTTATTGCTTTCATGATATTGATTACATAGCTCAAATATTTTGCCAGTTCTTAGGCTAGTTTGGAAAGAAAGTTGCTTCTTAAAAGTATTGTAAAAGGGGAGAAAAAGGAATAACAAATTTTGAAATGAATGGTGATCTTTGTGTTCCATTGAAAATGCTGTATATTTATATGAAGGATCAGAAAACCTTTGTGTATGTACATCCAAACTTAAGCTACTTCAGTAACTAATAATTTTTAATATGCCTTGTGATTTTTAGACTTTCATTTATGCTTTCTGAATCCTTTTTGAAAGAATTTTGAAGATTTGAAAGTTTATCATTTTGCCGTTGTTTGATAATGGCATTCCACTCATATGGCTACCTTTTATAATTTACTAAACCATTAAGCCCAAAAAAGATTTAGGAATTATCTTTGAAGCAAGATTAGACTGATACTTGGCAACAGAATGTAAGCCACAGCATTATTGATATTCATGATGACATGGTTTTGTGTGTTTCAGTGATGATAAAGCTGAACAACTAATTTCAAAAGTTCTGATAATATATATTTTTGTTAGCTTCTTTACAGGAAGTGGCATGGGTTTCGAAGCTTTTATTACCCATTCAGGTATGTTGGTTGTGGCAGTGTGCACAAAAAGAGAATATGCTACAGTTATGCTTCCTGACCACAGTTTCTGTGATTCCCTCTGGGTAAGGTTTTAGGACATCACATTTAACTTTCTGGTTCTTTCCTTTAAAAACACATTTGGTGCAGGAGTTGTCTCCTTTTTGAGAGTCAATTAATTTTCACTTTAAAATTCTATGAATGTTGAAGTTTATAAGGAAGTTACTATCACTTTCATCATCATTATAAATTCAGCAGCAGTAAGTTTTCTCCTAAAAAGTTCCTTAAAAAGAAAATGTTATCATTTCTTTCAAGTTTTCTAGAATCAGGTTTGATTTTGAAATTCAATTTAAAATGAGAACATAAATTATTAAAAACAGTGCATTTCTGTTGCTTTTCTTATGGTATAAATTGCTTCTTATTAGAAAAATTAATTGTAAAGAATACTCAGACTTGGAAAATGCAGAAAAAATACTCTGTTACAATTATGTATAAATTTCTAGAACAGATGTAAATGCCTTTATACTTTACAGTACTACAGGAAAAATTGTCATTCACTTTAAGAACAGAATTTTAACCAGCATTTAATTATGCTTAAACTCAATGTTCTACTGTTCACACAAACTAGTTATAAAGTAATACTCTGAAAGTATTTGTCATTCCAAAGATTTAATATAATTTTAGTCTTTAAATGTATGTCTTACTTTATTAGCACAACATAACCATTGTTCACATGCCTGGAAAAAGACCCTTTGGTCAGAGCCTTGTCTATATCTATGACAATGGACAGCAGAAGGTCTCTGCCCATCTCAGATTTCCTGCCATGAATGAAGTAAGCACATCTAACCTACTCTTTTTTTTTTTAATTTAAATTCATTTAATTAACACATAGTGTATTATTGGTTTCAGAGGTAGAGTTCAGTGATTCATCAGTCTTATATAATACACAGTGCTCATCACATCATATGCCCTCCATCCAGTTACCCCATCCCTCTACCCTCCTCCCCCTCCAGCTACCCTCAGTTTGTTTCCTATGATTAAGAATCTCTTATGGTTTGTCTCCCTCTCTGGTTTCATCTTGTTTTATTTTTTCTCTCTTCCCCTATGAGCCTCTGTTTTGTTTCTCAAATTCCTCATATCAGTGAGATCATACGATAATTGTCTTCTCTGATTGACTTATTTCACTTAGCATAATACGCTCTAGTTCCATCCACGTTGTTGCAAATGGCAAGATTTCATTTTTCGATGGCTGAGTAGTGTTCCATTCTCTCTCTATACCACATCTTCTTTATCCATTCATCTGGGCTCTTTCTATAATTTGGCTATTGTGGACATTGCTGCTATAAGCATTGGGGTACAGGCGCCCCAACAGATCACTACATTTGTGTCTTTGGGTTAAATACCCAGTAGTTCAACTGCTGGGTCGTAGGATAGCTCTATATTCAACTTTTTGAGGAACCTCCATACTGTTTTCCAGAGTGGCTGCACCACCTTGCATTCCCACCAGCAGTGTAAGAGTGTTTCCCTTTCTCCGTATGTAACCTACTCTTTATGGGACCCATTGATTGAGAACTCTTGAAAATTTTCAGTTGAATGTAGAAGGTTCTGTTTATTTTAAATACGTGCCCATGAATTTTAAAGTCTTTTCTATATTCTAAGATATAGTAAGTTAATATTTAATACTATTTGTCTATCATTATTAGATGAAGTCAGACTTAAAATAGGAAAGCCAAAGAAATTGAATAGAGCAGAGCAAAGAATCATTTAGTAAAGCCCTCCAGGGGATGCCTGGCTGGCTCAGTCGGAAGAGTATGGGACTCTTGACCTTAGGGTTGTGAGTTTGAACCCCATGTTGGGTGTAAAGATTCCTTAAAAATAAAATCTATAAATAAATAATAAATAAAGCCCACCAAGTATACAAAATACTTAGAGACTATTCTGTTGGACTAATTTCTATCCCACTGAATTTGAAATAATAATGAAGAAACTTTACATATTATATTGTAGCCAAATATAAGATGGAATTTATTTACTGAGATGATTCTTTTTTTTCTTTTTAAAGATTTTATTTATTTATTTGACAGAGAGATCACAAGTAGGCAGAGAGGCAGGCAGAGAGCAGGGGGAAGCAGACTCCCCGCTGAGCAGAGAGCCCGATGTGGGGCTCGATCCCAGGACCTTGAGATCATGACCTGAGCTGAAGGCAGAGGCTTTAACCCACTGAGCCACCCAGGCGCCCCTTACTGAGATGATTCTTAAAGAACATTAGTATGAAAGTTTTTTGAGGATTCTTAAATGATTTTGAAAGAGCCTTTTTTGAAGATAGTGAAGTTTATTATTTCCCAAGTTCTTCTAGGATTCTAGTAATTTCTTGTTGAAGTTCATCCTGATGCTCATTACAGGGTAGCCTGTAATTAGTATTATTATACTAATGTGTAGTTCTGTTTATAAATTTTAAAGGGAGAAAAGTAGTAATTTCTTCTATTTTAGAATATAGTAAAATTGTGAAATTTTTAAAAAATACTCATTAAAATGTGAGTTGTAAAAGTAATGCATCTGAATCCCATAGGCCAAAAGTAACATTTATAATGATTTTTTTTTAAGATTTTATTTATTTATTTGACAGATCACAAGTAGGCAGAGAGGCAGGCAGAGAGAGAGGGAGAAGCAGTCTCCCTGTTGAGCAGAGAGCCCGATGCAGGGGCTCGATCCCAGGACCCTGAGATCATGACCTGAGCCGAAGGCAGAGGCCTTAACCCACTGAGCCACCCAGGCACCCCTATAATGACTTCTTATGTATGCACACACATGCACACATTATGATCCAATAAAATTAAAATTTCCAGTTTTATCTTCCATCTATTTGTTTTCTTAATTTTATGTACTATTTTATTTTCAGTATCAAGATAGAGATTTATGTAACTTATTTTGTTTCTTAATTTTTAGCCTTTTATTTCCTGCTGCATTGGTTCAGCTGGGCAAAGAACCACCACTCCTCCACCTTCCCAAATCCCAGATCCACCTTTTTCTTCTCCCATTACTCCTCATCGGACATCATTTGGTGGAATTCTGTCATCAGCCTCCTGGGGAGGGACTCTTGAAAAATCAAAACTGATTACCAAATTGATATCAGCTGGAACCCAAGATAGTGAATGGGGCTGCCCCACATCTCTAGAGGGTCAACTAGGGTCTGTTATCATCTTCTTTGAAGCACTACAGCCTCCTCAGGTGAAGGCACTGTATTTAGCAGGTAAGCATGTATAGTCATACTATTTAAACTTAAATAGTTTTTTTGTTGCCTACATATATTTTGAAGAATATATCTGATCTGAAGAGTATATTTGTATTTGTAATGGAAGCTGAAAGGGAAGAAAAAGCCCACTACATTCCATGCCCCCTACCTCCAACTTGATTAGGATATTATTGACATAAAACATAGGTAAGTTTAGGAAGTACAATGTAATGATTTGATACACACGTATATTACAAAATGATTATCACAATAAGGTTAGGATCTCCATCCCTCACATAATTACAATATTTTACATATGTGGTGATGACATTTAAGATCTACTTTCTTAATAACTTTTTGGGGTAAAATATAGTGTAGTTAATTACAGTACACCATACTTTTTTTGGTAGGCATAAATAAAGCAAACCTATAGGAAATTTTTCAAATATCATCCATAATAATGTCTGTTTTAGACTGTTAGGACTGCTGTAACGCCATACCACAGACTTGGGTGGCTTATACACTATTTCCTCACAATTCTGAATGTTATAATTCCAAGATCAAGTTTCCTTCAGGCTTGGTTTGTTGAGGACTCTCCATGGCTTGTAGATGGCTACCTTCTCACTATGTCCTCACGTGGCGTCCATCTTCCCTTGGCATACGTGCAAAGAGAAAGATGTCTGTTCCTCTTCTTTTTTTTTTTTTTTTTATTTATTTATTTATTTATTTGACAGAGAGAGAGAGAGATCACAAGTAGGCAGAGAGGCAGACGGGGGGAGGGGGGGGAAGCAGGCTCCCCGCTGAGCAGAGAGCCCGATGCGGGGCTTGATCCCAGGACCCTGAGATCATGACCTGAGCCGAAGGCAGAGGCTTTAACCCACTGAGCCACCCAGGCGCCCCTGTTCCTCTTCTTATAAGGGGCCCTTTTGACATCATTTAACCTTAGTTACCTTAAGTCTAAATATAGTCATATAGGGGGTTAGAGCTTCAACATATGAGTTTGCAGGGAGTACATTTTTCAGTATATAATATTGCCAGTACTTTTGACGGATTTTAATAAATTGGTGAAACAAAATATAAACCTGTGTTTAAAAGAAATCATATGACTGATTCTAAAATCATGTGAGTCTTGTTCTAAAATGTATCATTTTTATAATTTATGTTAGAAGAATTAGGAGACCTTGGATAAGATTACAAGCTATTTTTGTTTTGGCTTTTTCCTTTTCTTTTGGCTGTGATTTTAAAGATACACACTGATTGTTACTATGGATCATAACTATTTCAAAGTTATATCTGTTCAGGAGGCAAACTTCGAAATATTCATATATATTAACTACAGAAGAGCTATTTTATGTAAAAATGTCTTTTTTAGGTAACATAGGAGTTTCGAGATGAATGGGACTGCCCAAACTTTGAAAGTTTATATTAGAATCTTATCATTACTTTATAACTCACCAAAGTATTTGAAAGTGATCTATAATCTAAATAAATTTCAAGTTAATAATAAGTCATTTAGTGTAGTCATTACAGCTTTATATAGTTTGGATTTTATTTTCACAATTTTTCCAACTTATACTACTACTCTAATAAATAATAATTATTTGCTGTATAGTCTTCATAATGATTATTTTGAATGGCTGCATAATATTTCATTGAATCCATATTGCATGGTTTACTTAGGTTGTTTATAATTTTTAATTTGATGTAAACTTCAATTATTAAATAAGATGAACTATTGTACTTTTAGTGTTTTTCCTTATTGGGGTGGCTTTACTTATGATAAATTCCCAGGATAAATATTCAGTGTTTGAATTTTTTTTTTTTGGCTCTCAATACATGTTGACTAATCAATTTCCAAAAGGTGTATACAAATTCACAGTGCGTACTAGTAAAATGTAAGTATACTAATTTTACCACAGGCTCATTAAGATGGAATGGTCAGTACTGTTTCCTCCATTTTTTGATTTAAGATGGAACCTTGTCATAATTCGTATTTCTTTGATTTTTTAGTAAGTCCTATTAATTTACTGTTCAATTTCTGTGATATCTTTTCACATTATTGGTTGATTGTTTTGCTATTTTGTCTTATAAATTTAAATTACATTAGATAAATTAATAGGTAAATTTTGTTATATTTGATGTTAGTTTTTTAATACCATATAAAATTTCCTTTCTGTAGTGGAGATCAAACCACCACCCCCCCCCAGCTTTTCTAGGTTTTTGATGAACTGGAGGTGGTGTGAAAATAAAGTTCATTTTGGCTAGTATGTTTTAACTGTGTTGGGTAGCTTGAAACAACTTAATTTTAAATTTTATTCTAATTATACAGAACCAAGGTGGTCATATATATTCAGTGATGTTTGTGTATGTGTATATAAATAATTTTCAGGTCCAAACTGTTTAAACCCATGGAAATTTCAGGAGTCTGACATGGCTGACCTGCCTGCTAACATCCTTCTTCACTACACTGCAAAGGTGAGAGTGAATGCAGAGTGTATCTAGTTGTAACTAAGCTGTCAACTAAAATTCCTTTCTTGTTCCTTTTGTCATTTCAATGGATAATTAAGGACAGACTTGAATTTCCATTAAAAAATTATTAATTTTCAAAAGAAGAGGAGAAGCAATAATAATTAAGGTGCAATTCTCAACTAGGATTCAAATGTTAATCATTATGTCATCCCAGTAGTATGAGTGGGAATCGTTGTGGTGGGAATTTGTACTAATGAATTGACATCAGTAAATGAAACTGTTTAAACTTATATTATCCTACTTTTTTGGAAGGAGAGATTAAACAGAATTATGCTCAACATTTTTTTGTTTATTTTTTAAATGTAATGCAAGAAAACAAACCAAAAAAATGAAATGTTTATTTCAGAAGGAGGGAAAAAAAACCTACATATATGCATAGCATGAGTTGTCCTTTTTCCTTCAAAGACCTACCTAGCGAAAGTAATTAAGGTCAGCAAGGACTGAGGGGCAGATCAAATGTAGAACTGGGAGGAAGAAAAGGAAAAGTGATATAAACAGTATTAGTTGTCTTCGTTATACTAAATGTTACATTGACCCAGAAAATGCTTTTTGTGAGATTATGTACTGTAGAATTTTTTTTTCTAGTTTAGCCAGCTAGTACATGATCATAATTTATTACTGTGAATACTCATTTGTGATCTTTACCTATTAATTTGTGATAAAACTTACCTATCATTTGTATTCCACTAACTTTATATTTTGATTGATTTCAAGCCTAGAGAGGTTGAAAGAATGGTAAATTGAAATTGTGTATACTCTCCACCTGAATTTAATAATCACTAACATTTTGACATACCTGTTGACTTTGTCTCCAATCTTTTGTGAAGGCAGATTGACATAACTATCAGACACTTTAACCCTAAGTGTTTCTATGTAATCATTAACCTACCCAGGCAAATTATCAATAATTTCTGTACTATATAACTCATTCAGATTTTCCCAGTTTTCTCAAAAATACTTTGTTTAGCCTTTTCAAAACTTAAATCTGGATCAAAGTTCGTGCATTGCGTTGACTGTAATGTCTCTTAGGCCTCCTATTTTTTTAGTGTTTGCCTTTTGTAACACTAACTTTTTTCCAAAGATGTTTGTCTGCTGAACTAGGCTTTATTTTCTTGGCAGGAACTATTCCATATACTTATTTTTACTCTATTATAAGTAGATAAGAAATAATTGAATTTAATCTCGCTAATGTATTTGGTAGCATGTTCTAGACATGTGATAGCTAACTGAGTCTTTTTGGCATTATGGTTGTCATATTCTCTTTTCAGATTTAAACTTGATAACATTAGGTTGAATTTTTACTATTGGAACTTCCAACAATAAAAATTCTGTAATAAGAAAATAACCATTCTTGTTTTTCTTCAAGAAACTCAATATGGCAAATATATACAATAAACAATTTCTTGGAAGAATATTTCTTGAAAATGGTGATAAAATCATGATACGAGCGTTCTTTGGTTAACAGAGTTTTGTAGAAATGTTGTATTCTGCATACCCATTTTTGGAGATTAATGATACACTTGGAAAATCTTGTTAGAATCTTGTTAGAAACTAGTTTAATTTTGTTTTATCCTACTTTTTCACCAGTTATTTGAGCATAGAACATGTTCTGTTTTTTAATCTCACTAACAAGTGCTAGTCTGGGAAGAGCTGCTCTAGAGGATTTTTTTGAAAGTCAACAATTTTTCATTTTTGTACTCATTTGTAGGAGGTGTTAAGCCATCCATTGTTGATAATTTTTGTCTTCTCCGAGCCAAGAATTGTGCGGAACTTTGAGGATATAAAGATGAATAAAGTGTCTGACTTTAAGAAGCTTATAACCTAAAGTGAAGTAAATATGTTAAAAAAAAATAAGTGCAATATAATTTTATGAGCATTTTTCTTTTTAGCTACCATTTTTTGAGTATTTACACTATATTAAGCACTGTGCTAAATGTTTTACATGTATTATTTAACTTACCCTTCACAAAAATCTAGTAGGAGGTATATGGTATTACCTGTGTCTTTTATAAGCTCTAGTTTTCTTAGGCTCAGTAAAGATAAGTAACTTGCCTACCCTCATAATTCTAGTGAATGGTAGTGCTGGAGTTAGAACTAAGCCTATTTAATGCATATCCTTAACCTATACAATATTTCTGTGTTGGAATTATGTACAAAATACAGTGAGCAACAAAGGAGAGTGATTGGTCCTTTCAGAAGGCTAGAAGATCATAGAAAAGATGGTTTGATTTCTGTTTTAAAAAGCAGAGTTGAAGAAGGATGTGCCAGGCATAACAAGCAGCACCTACAAAGGCACATACTGTAAAACTGGGATCTACATATATTTGGGTTTAGGGCACTAAGCAAGCAGGCACTAAGAAGAGAAGATGGTAAAAATTAAATTAGAGGGCACGTGGAGGCCAGATAATAGCAAGCCTCCTATGCCAGACTATGTAGGCAGTGCACAGAATTTTGAGGAGAAGAACAAAATATGATCAGGTTTGCATTTTAGAAAAAAGATATGAAGTTGCTCTGTGAAAGTTGGATTGGAGGGATAGGAGATGGGAGGCAGTCATGCCATAAGGAGGTTTACTGTGTGAGGACAGGTCATAGATACATAATATCCAAACTAAGGTAGTAATGGGAGAAAAACATTCCTGTCTCTGACACTAATATAGTTTACATTGAGTTAACCGTAAACTCAACTTACATTTGTTTTATTAAAGCATTTTTTCTCAGTTGCCTGAAGAAGAAAATAACTAATGCATCATTTGTGCTAAAATTTGTAGGGTTTTTTTGTTTTTTTTTGAATGGTGATTGGATTCAAGGGTACTTCATTATTTGCAAATTCACAGATTGAACATGAATTTATGTGCTTTATAATTCTTTATGGAAGTTAATAAATAAGTTTGACAATTTCTAGAATTATGGACTAGACTCTGAGTATGAATATAACCAGAATTGTCAATAACATGAAAGAAAATAGTGTCTAATGTCTGTGACTGGATTTTTATACATCGTCTTGTGATTTCTATATCACATTTTAATCACATATTTTATATGTATCTGTGAAATTATGCCTAGCGAAATACTGATGGGACTAAAACTTTGAATTTTTTAAAGAGCCAAAAATCTGTTTGCATATATTGGTTTAAAACTTCTATTTTTAATTTTTTTAAACTTCACAGAATTAAAAAAATTTATTAATTGAAGTATAGTTGACACACAATGTTATATTAGTTTCAGGTGTACAGCATAGTGATTTGACATGTCTGTATGTTATGCTATGCTCACAAGTGTAACTGCCATCTGTCACCATATATCACCGATACAGTACCACTGACTATATCTTCTATGCTTTACTTTTATCCCTGTGACTTTTTATTCCACAACTGGAAGCCTTTATGTTCCACTCCCCTTCACCTCTTTTGCCCATGGCCCTCTCCTCCCCTCCCCTGTTTAAGTTTGTTCTTAAAGGAGAAAAAAATTTAAACTATGGTGATTGGTGACTAAGTTGTAGTTATAGCTCATCTGTCAGATGGCACGCAGCAGTGACCTACTTTTGATGAGTGAATTCTTTAGAATCTAGTCCCTGATTCTTTTAAGGGGCAATTAGAATAGTAATACTAAGCTTCATATCTTAAGCATCTTATCTTTGACTATAATGTATACCCTTTTAAATTATGGTGAAATGTTTCATATATAGTTAAAATTACGTTTTGTCCTCATTGTGCTTAGCTGTTTGCCATATTTTCCTTTTATTCTTAGGCCTGTAAAAATTCAATCTGTCTCGATTTATCTACTAATTGTTTACATGGAAGATTAACAGGAAACAAAGTAGTGAACTGGGACATTAAGGTAAGTTAATGATGAGCAACGTATTATGTAAGTTTACTAATCCTTTTAAAGAGTTTATCTTTTAAGCACCACCAGATTGATCTGAATAATAAGTCTCAGTGAAAATTTTTGCAGGCAAGATAAACAGTTTGAAGTATAAACAAATAGGTAGTTAAATGATTAATTTGCTTGAAACTTAGTTACCTCCTTAAATTATGTCATGAATTTAACAGTTTCCTTAAGAAGAATATACTACCTTGGTTCATTGCTCCACTTTTAAAGTATTTAATCCCTAAAACTATGTGGCAGATTTCAACCCCTCCTAACCTCTCAGGGACTTCATTGATTATCGTTTTTCTCCTGTATCACATACTTCTATCTGTAGTCTCCTGTCTATTAGCTTTAAACACAGATCTTTCCCCGTGAGGTAAAAGATCAGTGACTTTTCCTCTTCCCCATATCCCCCTCTAGCTATCATATCTCGTCTGCCTTCTTGATGTGCCTCATATTTTTGTGTTGGTTGGACATAATGTCTTTGGTTCTAAGAGGCCTCTGTTTATTTTCTAAGACTGAGTTAACTACTCTTGTCATGAGTACCTATAACACTTTATCATTTCACTTATTATGAATAGTAACTTGCTTGATATTTGTTTACTTGGTTCTGCAGTAGTCCTTAAGAACTCTGAAAGGAGGTACCATGGCTTTTTTCACTAGTACATCATACAAGGATATGTAATACCATTGTTCACTGAATTATTAAATTAATAAAGGTTATTTAGATTAATGTGAAAGTCAAGTCAGAGATACCCTATTTCTAAAATATAGAATATCCTTGCAAGTTATCTTAAATAGAAATTATAGCCTAAGCAAAATAAAAAATATAAAAGGTAGTTATAAGGCAACTTGCTGGTAAATCAGGAAAAAAAAAATCCCATATATATATATTTTTTTAAGATTTTATTTGTATATTTTAGTGAGAGACGGAGAGAGCACAAGCAGGGGGAGGGGCAGAGGGAGAGGAACAAGCTGATTCCCAGCAGGGAACCCAGTGCAGGGCTGGGTCCCAGGAACCTGAGATCATGACCTGAGCCAAAGTCAGATGCTTAATGAACTGAACCACCCAAGTACCCCTCTTTTTTTTTAAACATTTATTTATTTGAGAGTATGCACACACAAACAGGGAGGGGCTGAGGGAGAGGGAGAAAGAGAGAATCCTCAAACAGACTCCCCACTGAGCGGGGAACTGGACACTGGGCTGTCCCAGGACCCCGAGATTATGACCTGAGCCGAAATCAAGAGTTGAACACTCAATGGACTGAGCCAACCAGGAGTCCCCAAATCCCTTTTATCTTATAGTCAGTTAACACCGATCAAATACGCTTATTGTTCCAATGGAACAGAGATCATTAGGATAATTCTGCCAGTGTAAAAATGAATATCAATTAATGTTAGTCTTGTGTTATTCATGTGGTGTAAAGCATTTTTCTTTTTGACTTTGAGATGAAACCATTTAATTTTACCTGTTAAAATAGTAAGATTTTGGATTTGTCCATTCATAAGTTAACTTTTGCTGTCACTTATAAGATTGGCTTTATAAGGCTAGTTGCATGTATTACTTATATGTAGAAAGCTGATTATTTGTGCTGTACATTATACTTGAAAATCAAAGTAGGTTTTGGTGCCTTGAGTTACAACTATGGGGAAATCAAATGGGAACAGAATTAATGAGAATGTTTATTGTGTTTTTTTCCTTCAGAAAATTATATTTTACTTTTTTGTGTGTTTTAAGAAGTTTTTTTTTACTAGTGTCAGAGGTAGAATTTAGTGATTCATCAGTTGCATATAACACCAAGTGCTCATTACATCAAGTGCCCTCCTTAATGCCCATCACCCAGTTATACCTTCCCCCACCCACCTACCCTCCAGCAACCCTCAGTTTGTTTCCTAGAGTTCAGTGTCTCTTATGTTCATTGTATTTTTATACGGCAACAAAATCAAACACAAAAATAAATGACAACTGAGAAAAAAATACTTGCCATCCAAAAAGTTAATTTACTTACTATTACGTTAAAAACAAGTATGAAAAACAGACAAAAAGTATGAAGAGGGTTGTTTAATGAATGAAACTCAGTCTAGGTGGCAGATCAGAACATTTTAGCAGTTAATGATGGCTAACCATGGGTAGTACCTGGTTTGTCAGACACTATGCACTCATTTATTAGTTTACTTAATCCTGGTAACAACTTTATAAAGTGGGAATTATTATTATCCTCATTTTACAGATGAAAAAATTGAGGCCAGAGAGATTAGTAACTTGTTAAAGAATATGGACTCTATTTTGTTAAGCTATGCAGAATAGTCACTTTGAACTTTGGTTGAAGCCACTCACTTCACCTTTTTTGTTGAGTAAAAGGAGAGGAGTCAGTCATATTTCTACCGCCAAATGTATTTTTTTCTTAATTTATTTTGTTCATTATACTTAATTGCCTTATGACAGTTGTTTCCTCTTATATCATTTGTGTTACATTATAAAGTCTACTTATGGGGTCAAATTTGAATTGCCTGTGTTTGAAATCCCTAAACTTTGGAAAACAAAGGTGCGGTAAAAATGGTCTGGCATAGTCTCAAATATCGACTATGGTGACCCCAGTCGCTATTCTTTAAAGCATCTGCCCAAACGAGGGTTCCTTTAGCTTTGACACTGCCTAAAAGTTTAGCAAATTGTAACCTCGTACATGCTTGTGTGAATATTACATGACAGAATTGTCCTTATTTTATAAGATTGAAAAATTGTAATTGTCTCTTTTCAGGACATCATAAACTGCATAGGTGGATTAAATGTACTGTTTCCTCTGTTGGAACAAATCAGCCACTCTGGTGAAGGACAGATTTCTGAAGGAATGAATGAAAGCACAGTTTCTGAATTGATAACGCCTGTAGAAGGAGATTGGGTCGTATTGACCTCCACAAAGGCATCAGGTATTGAGATGAAATTAACACAAAGTAGTCATTGAGAGATTTGGTAATTAATTAAAAATAGATAAAAATGTCTTGAAACCATTAGGAAGAAACTTAACCATTTGTAGCTGAAGCAGCCCATCCCTAATTTTACTAATGTAATTCAAAAAGTTCATAATACGTTAGTCAAAAAAATTAAGAAGTTGGTTTTACTCTTGACTATCCTTAGTTTGTACTATTAGTGGAAGTATGATAGAATTGCTAAATTTATGGTAAAGGAAATATTTGCATGTATATATAAATATATGATATGCAGTCACTGCTTTTCTCTGATATTTGCATTCTGCAAGTGACCTTTGTAAGCAAATTGCTCAACCAAATTTCTTGTTTGTTACAATATGCATTATAACAAAGAAAATGTGATGTAAAACTGATTAGAGTAATTATGATAATTAATGACATGTTCACAATTCCTCAGAGTCAAGATTAGAAAGAAATTTAATTGCAACATTTATCTTGATTGTGAAGCACTTTATTCAAAGACATCCTATCAACCAGGACAATCTTACTCACTCCCATGGAGTTGCCACTCTTGGTGCCTTACTTCAGAAGGTGAGCTAGTTTAACATTTGTAGATGTGGCTAATGATTGTAATTAGCAGTTTGTCTTTAGGGTTTTTCTTCTTACTAAGTAAATCTTTTTAAATAACACTATATGGCTTCAGTTATATTAATGGATGTAATTTTATTTCACAAGCAGATTTTTAAAACCTACTCTGAATCACCTTTTTACAAGAATTATTCATCCTTTATATAACAGTATATAATCTTTGACATATAAGACTTTGTTAATATTAGTATTTGGGATATTTGATAAATCTAAGACTGTTTTGGGAAAATATGTTCTAGTGTACGTTGGTAAATTAAAGTTTAAGTTGTTTATATTTTTGTAACAAAGATTCTCATATTTAGATGTTCTGAATTAATCATTTGAAATTAAATGTAGCTTAATGATAATTATTAAACTGAAATTTACAGAACCCTCATGTGTTTGGATTTCAGGTGCCAAGCTCCTTGATGGATGTTAATGTACTGATGGCAATTCAGTTATTAATTGAACAGGTATCGTTAGAGAAAAATATGCAGCTTTTGCAGCAAATGTATCAGTATTTACTGTTTGACTTCCGTATTTGGAACCGTGGAGATTTTCCCTTTCGAATCGGTGAGAGCAGTCTGTTGGATCAAATTTTACATTTGTTTTAGAAATTTATAACTACCTGTGGGGTTTTATTTTAGGTATTCATTTAAGAGTGAACTTTGTATTTTAGGTCATATACAGTATCTTTCCACCATCATCAAAGACAGCAGGAGAGTTTTCCGAAAGAAGTATGGTGTGCAGTTTCTCCTAGATACACTTAGGATTTATTATGGGTATGATGTCCTTGCTCCTTCTCAGTTTGATATTGTTTTCTGCCTTCTGCTTGCTTGGAATGTCTAGATTATTTATTTTCCAGAAATTCCAATATCCTTTAACTTCAGAAAGACAACACGGAGGTTAAGATGATGAACAGTGGATCATGTAGATTGGGTTTGAATCTTGTGTTTCATTAATTGTCTGGCTATAGGCAACTTATTCAACTTTTCTGTGCCTAAGTTTTCTTATCTGTGACAAGGAGATAATAAACCTGTGACATCCTATGTTTGTTTTGAGGATTAAACTAAATGCATTAATAACATGTAAAGCACTTAAAACTATGTCTGCCACCTAGTGTTGTTTAAATATAAGCTGTTTTAACTATATCTTTTATATTTTAACTATATCTTTGTCATTGAAACCCAAGGTTTTCCTTAAAAGGAAAAAGAAAACAAAGATACCATGAATTTTAATAATTATATGGAAACATCTTTTTTTAAACTATGAATTCTTTTATATAAAAAGGCACTAAAATGTAAACATTTTAAATTTCAATCCTTGCACTTTTACTTTCTCTTTCAGGAGTGATTGTAAATATAGTGAGCTGTCTCTAGATGACATTCGAACAATAAGGACTTCTTTGTATGGACTAATTAAATATTTTCTGTGCAAAGGTGGAACTCATGAAGAGATACAGGGTATTATGGGTTACATAGCTGCTATCAGTGAAGAAGAACAGGTATTCTCAAGAAGAGTATTTTTTCTTTTTCACACTTAAGTTGCTATATCATCTTCTTTTGAAATCACACATATATTAAACATATTTTAAGAGTAAAATGTTTATTATGTGAAATACAATATTATGCAGTTAAAGAAGTAAATTTTTATTTCCTAACTGAAAGTTTAATAAAATAATAGATGGTGGATGCAATAAAATATTCTAGTTAGCTAGAAAGTAGTATCTGGAAATAGTTGTTTGGCAGTTCTGAAGCCTATTTTCATAGGTCACATAATGTATATTTACCTGTCATCAAAGATACTGGGCAGATTTCTAACATGAATTTTAACATAGGTTCATAAAAATTTTGCATAAAGAGTATATTATATTTCTAGTTTTTTTTGTATATTTCTATTTTTAGATACTTTTATGTACATTACTCATTTATACCTCAGAGCTACCCTTTAAGACAGTAGTTCTCAATGTATGTTGACTGGCCAGATTTACCTGTTATAAATGCACACTTACTGAAACAAGCCTTCCAGGTAATTATGGTGCGTGGTAAAATTTGAGGACCACTGATGTGAAATTTACAGACCAGGAATTAATCTTCCCATTTGCACATTTGGAAGTACTTTTCAGAGAGATTAGGTGGCTTAAAAAGTCATAACAGCTGACAAACCTGGGAATAGAACCCAGGTATATTTACTGCTGTGTCTGTGCTCTTTCTGTATACCACTCTCAACACCAAACTTGAGTATCCTTAATTTATGCTGACTCAAATATTTTGTGCTCTATGATAAAGTATTTGCTGTGTACTCAGAGATTACATGACTTCATAATTGATTTATATAAATGAGTTAACTTAAGCAATTTCCCTGTAAAGTTAAACTACTTCAGAAGCTTCTTTTTGGGGTGCCTGAGTGGCAAAGTCAGGTAAGCGTCTGCCTTTGGCTCAGGTCATGATCCCAGGGTCCTGGGATCGAGCCCCACATCAGGCTCCCTCCTCAGCAGAGAGCCCGCTTCTCCCTCTCCCTCTGCTACTCCCCCTGCTTGTGTTCTTTCTCTGTCAAATAAATACATAAAATATTAAAAAAAAAAAAAAAGGAGCAGCTTCTTTTTATTTAGAGTAACCAGTAGCCTTATTTCATGATAGCTGTATTGTCACCCACTGTGATTCATTTCCAGTGATATTTTCTTGTTCAATTCAAAGAGGTATTTATTGAAAGCTTACTATACACATAGAGTAATACTAGATATTATAGTATGTTATAATGAATGAATTAACATTCTTTTAGCCTCATAGAGGCAAGGGTGGGTAAGAGAGGTTTATAAATAATTATGAAACAAACAAACAATGACAGTAGCTCTAAGAGAGAAACAAAGTCCTGTGAGGATTTCATAGAAGAGTATTACTGTTGAGGAGACCAGGAAAGGCTTTATGGAAGACATGACTTTTTATGTGGCTAAAGCATTATAGGTATGGCCCAGCAGGTGAATATGCATATTGAGAGGATATACAAAAGGAAATAAGCCAAAAGCATAATGGAGGTAAAAGGAAGGGCTATTTCAGAAGACATCAGACTGTTGAGTTAAGCTCTAAAACATTAGAGTATATAAGATTTAGTTTAAGGGGCACCTGGGTGGCTCAGTGGGTTAAAGCCTCTGCCTTCGGCTCGGGTCGTGATCTCAGGGTCCTGGGATTGAGCCCCACATAGGGCTCTCTGCTCAGCAGGGAGCCTGCTTCCCCCTCTCACTCTCTGCCTACTTGTGACCTCTCTATCTGTCTGTCAAATAAATAAAATCTTAAAAAAAAAAAAAGATTTAGTTTAAATAACTGTTCGTGGTTTATGACTTTAGTTGTGCTTCCATATATGAGTATTGTTGTTTGTTTTGTGTTGTTTAATTTTAAAAGCTCTTTGGAATTTTGGATATGCTCTTCAGTCTCCTCCGTACCAGCCCAACTAGAGGTCAGCTTTTCTTACTGCTGTTTGAACCAGGAAATGCTGACATACTTTATGCCTTGCTCTTAAATCAGAAGTACTCTGACAGACTAAGAGAAATCGTTTTTAAGGTACAAACATTTCTTAAGCTTCTTTATATTTGGGGACATTTGTGAATATATGAATTTACTTGTAAACATCCATTTTATGAATGTAAATTATTTTTTCATATCTACTCTTAATTTTTTTTTTTTCTACTCTAATTTTAAATTGTAGGGGGCCTGGCTGACTCAGTAGGTTAAGTGTCCAACTCTTGATCGTAGTTCAGGTCTCAGTCTCAGGGTCATGGGTTCAAGCCCTGTGTTGGCTCCATGTTGGGCGTGAAGCCTACATTAAAAATTAATTAATTAATTAATTAATTCTTCATTTTTGTCTTGATAAATATTTTTCCTGTTTTGAACATTTAAAAACTAATTGTATTGTAATCTGATCAGTTATTTAGTGGAAAATCCACTTTGTTATATCATCCTCAGTATAAAACCTTTCATTTCCCTTTTTTGCCTTCTTTTAAAAAACATTTTTTTTATTTGAGTATAACTGATACATAATGTTACAGTAGTTTCAGGTGTACAACATAGTGATTCTGCAAGTTTATGCATTATGCTATGCTCACCACAAGTGTAGGAACCATCCATCTGTCAACCTTAGTACAATACCATTGACTATATTTCCTATGCTCTACTTTTTATTCCTATGATTTACTCATTTCATAACTAGAGGCCTATACCTCCCACTGTCTTTCACTAATTTTGTCTCATTTCTCTTTTGACTTAACCGTGGGTCTGTGTGGCAGGTCAGATATTTTAGCAGTTAATTATAATAACTAACCTTGTATAGCACCCACTATTTGTCAGGCAGTAAACATTCTTCATATATTAGCTAACTTAGTCCTTGCAAAAACTTTATGAAGTGGATATTATTAGTCCCATTTTACAGATAAAGTGAGGCCAGAGAGGTTAGTAATTTGTCAAAGGATAATGAATATATTTTATTAAGCTATCCAAAGTAGTCACTTTGAGCTTTAGTTGAAGCCACCCACTGCGCCTTTTTTGTTAAAAAAAAAAAAAAATAGAGGAGTTAGTTGTATTTCTACTTCTCATGATTTATTCTATTCATTATGCTTGATTGCCTGTGACATTTGTTTCCTTTTGTATTACGAGTGTTACATTATAAAGTCTATGTAAGGGGGCAAGTTTGGATTGCTTATGTTTGGAATCCCTAAACTTTGGAAAACAAAGGTGCAATAAAAATGATCTGGCATAGTTTCTCATGAGTATAATTATAGTGACCCCTGTGGCTGCTCTTTGAAGTGTCTGCCCAAACAAAGGTTCCTTTATGGAGATTAAATGTTACTTGTTCAAAAATGGCCTTATATGGATTGTTCATCATATTATTCTGCTACAATTACCCTTTCCATAGGGTTTCAGTATGTCACTTTTAAAACATTGATCTCGCTTCCAAAAGTATGGAATTACTAATTCATTTTCCAATTTTGGCATATGGATGTGTTGCTTCACAAAATGTTTCCTTGTTCTTGAAAATTATTTTGATAACTGTTACATAAATGTTACATAAACGTTAGATAAATTACTAGATTGATCTAGAATATCTTTTTTCTCTTTCATAACATACTTTTGTTTTTCATGGAGGCTGTAGGGTTTGTTTCTATCTAAGCCTCAGCCATTAAAAAGGAAGTTTTAAATTATTTGTTTGATCTGCAAGAAATATATGTAAACTACAGTTTTAAATATATTAATTACTTAAATACAAATACATTTTAGTTCAATCTTCTTAATTCCATTTTTTAATGAGAGTACGATATGGAACATTCCTCCCTGTTATTGCTGGGTTTGTTTGTTATACTTAAATAAAAAATGATTCTCCAAAATCACGCTTGTATAGCAACATTATATTTAATATTAACTTAAGTGACAGACTGTTCTTAGTTCTCTGTATTGAGAAGAATATATTACTGTTGTGACCAGGTTATGGAACAAATGTTGAAATGCACAAATGTTTATGAACGAAGTAAACAACGTATTCGGCTCAGAGAAGTTGGCTATTCAGGATTGGGACTTCTTCTTAATGAAGCACCCATTAATACCTCTCTCATTAAAAGCCTCACCAATCAAATTATAAATACAGGTATGACTAAGGCTGATAATACTGATATATTTAAGAAATGTTCTTCATAGTAGCATAATTCTATTTGTGGTTTTCAATTTTTTTTTCTAAAGAGTTTTTTTCCCTTCTTTCCTCAGGTTACTTTTTTTTTTTTTTTTAATTAACACATAATGTATTATTTGCTCCAGGGTACATGTCTGTGGATCCTCGGGCTTACACATTTCACAGCACTTACCATAGCACATAACCTCCTCAATGTCCATAACCCAGCCACCCTGTCCCTACCCGCCCCTACCCCCCAGCCACCCTCGGTTTGTTTCATGAGTTTAGGAGGCTCTTATGGTTTGTCTCCTTCCTCAGGTTACTTTTTAATTATCTATTATTTGATTCAGCAGGGCTTTTCTTGGGTACTATTTTTTATTTATCTTTTTTGTTTTTGTCTCCCCAGGGCATAGCATAGTGCCTTACTTGGTAGGCTTTCAATAATTATTTATTGATTGATTAGTAAATGATTGGTCCTCTATAATAAGAAAAGGATGCTAGAGAAAATACATACAAAACATTCTGTTTTTTTTCTTTAGGGAACTTAAATCCTTGATTTCAGATATTCTTTCTGATATTCTTTTTTGTTTCTCTCTTTTTTTTTAAATAAAACTTTTTTAGTACTTACTATAAACTGTAGTGTTTATGTCAGATGCTAAGGGTTCAAAAGGTATAAGATAAGGTTCTTTGTTTTGAATGGTTTATCTTCTCTTTGATAAGTACGTAAGATATAAGACATTTACATAAAAAGATAAATAATAGTGCAGAGCAAAACAGTATGGATAGTGTGTTCAGGCAACTAAAAGAAAAGAACAGTTATTTAGGGCTTACTCAGGAGGCTGTCAAATATTCTAAATCTATTTTCTATGTAAAATTTAAACATCTATAATTCTTACTTTATTTTTTTAAAGATTTATTTATTTTAGAGAGAGTGCACGTGGGGGAGGAGCAAGGGACAGGGAAAGAAAGAATCCTCAAACAGACTCCCCGACACAGGGCTTGATCCCAGGACTCCGAGATAATGACCTGAGCTGAAATCAGGAGTTAACTGGTTAATCGGCTAAGCCACCCAGGAGCCCCTCTATAATCCTTATTTTAAACAAGACAGTTATTTCAGCATTTATATAGCTATTACCCACAGTTCATTCTTTGAGAAAGAACTTGAAAAAGAACATAGCTGGAAGCATCACAGTTTTTGATTTCAAACTATACTACAAAGTTATAGTAATCCAAACAGTATGAGACTAGCATAAAAACACACATAGACCAGTGGAACAGAATTGAAAGCCCGGAAATAAAACCTTGTATATTTGGTCAACTAATATTTGACAAGGGACCCAAGAATACTCAGTGGGGGAAAAATAATCTATTCAATGAATGGTGTTGGGAAAACTGGATATTCATATGGAAAAGAATGAAAATGGGCCCTTATCTTACACCATTCACAAAAATTAACTTGAAATGAATTAAAGATTTAAATGTAAGCCCTGAACTGTATAACTCCTAGATGAAAACATGAGGAAAAATACTTGACATTTGTTTTGGCAATGACACCAAAAGCACAAGCAATAAAAGCAAAAATAAACAAGTGGGACTTTATCAAACTAAAAAGCTTCTCCACAGCAAGAAAAACCATCAACAAAATGAAAAGACAGTCTATAGGGCGGGAGAAAATACTAGTGAATCAAATATCCGAGAGGTGATTAATATCTAAAATATATAAGGAAATCATACAACACAGTAGCAAAAAAAAATCCAATTAAAAGATGAACAAGGTATAGACACATCTCTTGGGAGCAAGGGAAACAAAAGCAAAAATGAACTATTGGGACCTCGTTAAGATAAAAAGCTTTTGCACAGAAAGGAAACAACAAAACTGAAAGACAGCCTATGGAATAGGAGAACATATTTACAAATCAGGGTTAGTATCCAAAATCTGTAAGGAACTTACTAAACTCAACACTCAAAAAACAATCCAGTTAAGAAATGAGCAGAAGACACGAATAGGCATTTCTTGAAAGAAGACATCCAGATGGCTAAAAGGTGCTCAACATCACTCATCATCAGGGAAATACAAATCAAAACCATATGAGAGACCACCTCCCACCTGTCAGAATGGCTAAAATTAACAACACAGGAAACAACAGCAAGGCTGCGGAGAAATAGGAACCCTTTTGCATTGGTGGGAATGCAAACTGGTACAGCCACTCTGGAGAACAGTATGGCAATTCCTGAAAAAGCTAAAAATAAAACTACCCTATGATCCAACAATTGTACTTCTAGGTATTTATCCAAAGGATACAGAAATAAAGATTTGAAGGGATACATGCATCCCAATGCTTATAGCAGCATTATCAACAATAGCCAAACGATGGAAAGAGCCCAAATGCCCATCAACTGATGAATGGATAAAGATGTGGTGTGTGTGTCTGTGTATATATATACACATACATATATATACACATACATACATATATATACATATATACATACATATATGTGCACATATATATGTACATATATACATACATATATGTGTGTATATATATGTGTATACACACATATATCTGTGTATATATATGCAGACACACACACAGTGGAATACTATTTAACCATCAAAGATGAAGTTTTGCCATTTGTAATGATGTGGTTGGAGACAGAGTTTATTATGCTAAGTGAAATAAGTCCATTGGAGAAAGACAAATACCATATGATTTCACTCATATGCGGAATTTAAGAAACAAAAACGGATAAACTTTCAGGAGGGGGAAAGAAAGGGAAACAAATCATGAGAGACTCTTAGCTTAGAGGACAAACTGAGGGTTGACGGAGGGAGGTGGATGGGGGATAGGATAGACGGGTAATGAGTATTAAGGAGGGCACTCGTTATGATGAGCCCTGGGTGTTGCATGTAAATGTTGAACCACTGAACTCTACTCCTGAAACCAGTATTGAACTGTATGTCAACTAACTAGAATTTAAAAAAAAAAAAAAAAAAAAATGAGCAAAGGACGTGAACAGACATTTTTGCAAAGAAGACATACAAATAACCAGTAGGTAGATGACAAGGTGCTCCACATCTCTAATCATAAGGGAAGTATAAATCAAAACCAGAAGGAGATAATATTTCACACCTGATAAGATGGCTATTGCCAAAAAGACAAAGGATAACAAGTGGTGGTGAAGATATGGAGAAAGGGAAACCCTTGTGCGTTGTTGCTGGGAATGCAAATTAAGTGGCCACTGTGGAAAACAGTATGGAGGTTCCTCCAAAAATTAAAAATAGAACTATCATCTACTCCAACAATCCATCTTCTAGATACATATCCAAAGAAAATGAAATACTACCTTGAAGAGATACCTGCATTCCCGTGTTCATTACAGCATCATTTATAATAGCCAAGACCTAGAAACAACCTAAATGTCTGCTGATGGATGAGCACACATACACACACACATATATGAATATTATTCAACCACTTGTAACAGAAGAACCTGCAGGGCATTATTCTGCTAAGTGAAATAAGTCAGAGGAGGACACATACTGTCTGGTCTCACTTACAGGTGAAATTCAAAAAACCAAACTAGATTGGTAGTTGCTGGGGCTGGGGGCAGAGGGCAAATGAGTGAAGGTGGTCAAAGGGTGCAAGTTTCCAGTTATAAGATGAATAAGTTCTGGGGATCTAAAGTGCAACATGGTGATTATAGTTAATATTATGTACTTGAAAGTTGCTAAGAGAGCAGATCTTAAAAGTTTCACCACAAAAGGAAAATGGTAACTATGTGAAGTGATGGATGTGAACTTATTGTGGTAATTATTTTGCAGTATATGCGTATATCAGATTATCATGTTGTACACTTTAAGTTTACATGCTGTTTTATGGCAGTTATACCTCTATAAAGCTAGAAAAAAAAATAAAGGATATCTATTGTTGACAGCGAGAAAAATCAAAATGAAACAATTATTTTATTATCTAACTGTCACTAACAGGTCTTTCTTTGGCTATCTCTGGGATTTAATTTTAAATTTTTATTTTTTTCCCACCATAGATCCTGCTATTAACTTCAAAGATCTATTGTCTGTGGTATATATATCTCACAGGACACATATAAATGTCAGGGTGGTTATCTGCAGAAAGGTTAGTAAACTTTTAAGATATACTTTAAAAATGACAGTATTGTTATACTGTGAATAATTTTGATGAATAATTTTATAATCATGAATATATTGATGAATAAATTTATATTGAGTATTTTATAGAGTATAAGTTTTATTTTGTTATTTTGTAAATGACACAATTTTATAAATAAGTAATTTCCTTTTTTTTATTAAATTTTTATTTTATTTTTTCAGTGTTCCAAGATTCATTGTTCATGCACCACACCCAGTGCTCCATGCAATATGTGCCCTCCTCAATACCCACCACCAGGCTCACCCAACCCCCCACCCCTTTCCCCTCCAAAACCCTCAGTTTGTTTCTCAGAGTCCACAGTCTCTCATGTTTCGTCTCCCCCTCCGTTTTCTCCCAATTCACTCTTCTTTTCTTCTCCCAATGTCCTCCATCTTTTTCCTTATGCTCCACACGTAAGTGAAACCATATGATAATTGACTCTCTCTGCTTGACTTATTTCACTTCCTTTTTTGAGGTGAATTAACCTCATGTAATTACAAAATCAGCATAAAAATATGTTCTTAGCTTTATATGGTCTCCTGGAAATATTGCCTTTCCACAGTAAAAAAATTTATTACAAGAGAATAGTTTTTTGTCAGGAACCTTCAACGATTATGACCAGTTCTAATTCATATATCATATTTTATAATTTCTAAATCTGTTGAACTTTGTGGGAAAGTAGCAGTGACTTGCCTTCAACGCATCCCTTTAACTGAGTCAAGAAATAGTTATCCTGTGTGCTTCTTACTGATTATGGCCTTCTCTCTCTTCCACTAGCAGTCACTGACCTACTATTTGTTTTGCTTCCTTGCTTTTCTTTTTAATTTTACTCCCTAATTATGTTATTGTATTTTTCCATCGGTAAGTCTGGATCTATATCTTTTTCTTTAACAGTTGTGTATAGTTTCTATTCTGTGGCTATTGTATAAAGTATTACCTGATTCCCTATTCATGGATGTTTTATCTCCTGTTTTTCTGTGTTAAACTTCTGTTAATAACTTTTTTACATATATTTTTACCTGTTTTTGGTAATACATCTGTGAGATATAGTCCATGAAGTGGAATTGCTGTGTCAGAGTGTATTCATATTTCACATTTTGATGGATTTTGGCATATTGTTTTTGAAGCAGGTCATATAGATTGATCCTTTCCTTTCAGTTTGAAAACAGCTTTCAATGCAGCCTAGTTTTTATCCATTACGTATATATAAAGTAGACATAAAATAAGTCTTATTTTATGGAAATTTTAAAGTCATGAAATCATGGAAATTTCTTTCCTAAGGAAAAAATTGATATTCTGCATCAGTAGAGTAGTGGTAACTCACCGACAGCATTAGTGAGGAAAGGAACTTCACGTCATTGTGATTCATTGTGACTTGTTGCTTTCTATATCAGCATTAGCATGAATTAGAGCCACTGGTATTGAAGTCCCTACCAACATTATTCATCTCCTATGACACTTGTCAGAGTTAGAGATAGAAGAGATTTTCTAAATACTGGGAGCAAAAATTTTTTTCATCTCCATAAAGTTTATTGGCTTTGCGATAAAATTTTTGAAAGATCTTAACTGAGTGTCTGACAGTGTTTAAGAATTTGTTTTAATCCAAAATATGTGGAATCAGTTGTATAGTAGGCATCCATCTTGTTAGAATTAGTGTTTGTACAATATAGAGTTAATGGAAAAAAATATATTTTTGCAAAAGCAACCATTAACTTTGCCAGGAAAAAAAAAATCAGCTAAGGAAACATTCTTGGGATATCTAAGTTCTATTAAAGTGTCTGTGTGTCTTATTTATTACTCCCTTAACCCTAGGGCCAGAACAAGGCCTGTACACAGTATGTATTCAGTATTTGCTGAACAAATGTAGTAGGCTCATGGAAAGTATTTAGTTGAGAGGATATAACTTTATTACATTTTATATATACCTTCATTCTAGTTATATTTTCTCTCTGACAAAATTAATAACATGAATGTGTTGACATGTAGAGGATCATTTTTCCCCTTTTTTATCTTTCAGCAAATATTTAAGTACTATGTACAATGAGTAATATGCAGATTAGTTAAAAACACAGTACACACTACAGATAGTTTATAATCCAGTTAAGAACATAATCTTTTGAAAGTATATCTTCCCACAGTTTCTCATTAAATTACTTTGTCACTAAAATAACTGAAAAGAAACTGTTTTTGATGTGAAGTACTGTGTACTTTTTGATGAATTTTGTATTCTTAATCTTTCCAGATTTTACAGATTTTGCAGTCCCAGCCAGATGCAGCACATCAAATATCTCAACAAGTGGGTTGGCAGGACACTTTAGTTAGGCTTTTTTTAAAAAATTTTGAAAATGGAAATACTCTTCATAAGCACAGTAGGGCTGTTTCAATGAAAGACAGTGATAAAAATGTATCAGCTGAAGATATTAAGAGGAACTTTGATGAAAAGATCGATGAGGAAAAAATCCACTCTTTTGCCTCAGCTAATGTGTCTTCAGATCAGTGGAGTTTAGAGGATAGACACTCTCTAGACTCAAACACGCCATTATTTCAAGAAGATAGTTCTGTGGGAGAATTATCTTTCAAATCAGAGAATCAAGAAGAATTCTGGAATAATAACCCTTCACATTTGAGTTTAGATCTCAGTGGAATAGACTCATGTGAACTGAGCGACAGTGGAAGTCACATGCCAGACAGCCTGCCTAGCACGCCATCCCCAATAGAATCTACTAAATCATTTTCTGTGCCATCTGACAAAGAGAGCAGCGTCATAAATGATCCTGGGTTTGGTGATGACTTCTCTTTACTTGAAAGCCAAGAGGTAAAATTCCTTATTTGTCCAAATGCTGTTTTTATTTTCACATGTCTATTATATACTTCTAATCCTTAGATATGTGTAATTGTTAACAGTTCCATATTATATTCATGTTCTAAGTCTCATGATCTAAGATTTTGGAAGCCTAGAAGCCACTGTATTATATCTTGAGAAAAGCAGGTATTTTATTCATCCTCATATCTCTAGGGCCTACTTAGCAAAGTTCCAGGTTCATCAAGACACTTTAAAAATTTGTTAAATGATTACAGTCAGTGTATGTGATGGTTCTATGTGCTTTTAACACCACCTCCTTCCAATTTAATATTAGTTTATCTTTTTTATAGAGATGTGAGGAGGAGCTTCTTCAATTACTGACAAATATTTTGAACTACATAATGTGTAAGGGACTAGAAAAGTCTGATGATGGTACTTGGATTGAACGGGGACAAGTGTTTTCAGCACTAACTAAACCAGGAATATCCAGTGAACTACTTCGACCATCAGATGAAATAAAATTAATGTAAGCATTCAGTTGGTGATTTACTCTTTCCTTTTGGAGTGGATGGGAGTCTAAAATAATATTTTTTATTGAACATTTATTCAGGATTAAGTGGGTTTAGTGAGAGAAAAGGAAAAACTTCATGCTCAGCCCCTTTTCCTCTCTCTTGCCATTTTAGTGGAATCTAGAGAGAAATCCAAAAGTGTGAGGAGATTTAAATCTTTAGTTTGGGCTTCAGTGATTATATAGTCCTTGTTGTTTAAACAAAGTTTTTGTAATATCTAAATATCTAAACATTGTAATATCTAAACATGTAATATCTAAATATCTAAACATTGTAATATCTAAACATGTAATATCTAAACATTTGGTGTATTGTGTTCTGCAGTCTTGTCCAAGTTTGAGAGTTTCCATGCTGAGGGAATCAAGTAGTGTTTTCATAAAAATTACTTCTGTAAAGCATTTAGAGTTCTCTGCAGGGCTAGACCCTCTGCAAGACTAATAAGGTTTTCTTTTCTTATCTTCCCAATTTCCAACTTTAAACTTTTAAGTACCTCATAGAGACTGGAATTTGAATTATTTCAATAGCTTTTTTAAAGTTAAATAAAACAGATAACTTTTACTTTGCCTTTTATATTAAATTTATTAAAGATAGATACTTCAGAGATTAAAAAACTGCTTCATTGTTATTAAATATCTCTGATCCTTGCCAGTGATAGTATATCTTTAAAGACATATTAATGAATAACTGGGGTTTTTTTTTTCGTGTTTTACTATTTTTCTAAACTTAAAATGATTTTAAGAGAATTTTGTTTTGCATGTAGTTTGCTACAGAACATGTTAGAATGGACAGTCACAGAAAACAGAGAATCAAAAATGAATCCAGTAACTGCTGAAAATGCCTTCCGACTCATCCTGATCATACAGGACTTTCTGCAGTCAGAAGGGCTTGTTAATTCAAACATGTGGACTGAGAAGGTGCAGTAATAACTCTTTGATATTATTTTTCTGGTAGTCAAGGACTTTATTCAACAACAAAAATTTTGTAACCGCCTCTTTTTAGAGCATTAATATTGAATCGGATACAACAAACATGGATAAAATGTGATAGTTAACCAGCTTTGTTAGCTATTATTAGGATAATCCTTTTGGCTTTTACCAATTGAACATTAAGCTAGTTTTGAAATATTTATGATGTGTATTACTGTTGGGGAAAACTCATCTGTAGATTTTAAAACAATGTTTTTGTTTCTCAATTTTTCCCTTGTGATAGCTTTTAGACGATCTGATGCTGCTCTTCGATGGTCTGTCAGTTTGGTATTCTGAAGGTCAAGTATGGGCAAAACTTTCTCGAATTCAAATCCAGTTGCTTCTAGGATTCATTGGAAGGGGAAATTTGCAGGTTTGTCAATTCTTTTGCATTATTTTCTATACTTTGCATGCAGCCTAGGAGTTATTTGTGTAATAACTAAATGATAATAAATTTTCAGTATTTTTATTTTTTTAATAGTTCCGAAAATATCCATGATTTCCCCCTAGTTTCAGTTTTGTTAATCAGAAAGAGGCTTCAGAGGCAGCTCATTGATTGTTTCTTCATGATGTATATAACTCAGTGTAATTTTAAGTTTTCCTGGGGTGCTTGGGTGGCTTAGTGGGTTAAAGCCTCTGCCTTCGGCTCAGGTCAATGATTTCAAGGTCCTGGGATCAAGCCCCACATCGGGCTCTCTGCTCAGCAGGGAGCCTGCTTCCCCCTCTCTCTCTGCCTGCCTCTCTGCCTACTTGTGATCTCTCTCTGTCTCTGTCAAATAAATAAATAAAAAATCTTTAAAAAAATTTTTTTAAGTTTTCTTTTTAAGGGATTTATACATGGCTTATAGAAGGAGGTGTTACTCATATCATCTATATTTAATGTAGCTAGGATGTAAACAGCCTGCCTAGCCTATTTATACATGTTTTTATACATGTGCAGCATAAGGCTTATATTTTTAGGAAAATTATTCTTTGTTTCTTTCAAAATCTTTTTCTATATCTTTATTAATCCACAGTTTTACATTATATCTCATATTTTTTTAATTCATCTAACAATGACTACCTACCAAGCATGAGCATTGCGCTAGGTTTTCAAAATATAAATAAATAAAATATGGGCCCAAGGAATATTAATTGTTTCTATTTTAAATTAAAAATTTTAAAGGTTGGAAAAGTTCCACGTGAATTTTAGTCTGTCATCCTTCTATTTACATTGGAGAACCTGGGCTGGATTAATTATAACATGTATCCCATTGCTATTTACCTGGCCCTTTTTATTTTCTTTTGATATTGGAATTTTAAGTACTTGGTAGGGGTGGGGATGGTTTCTAATATATATAAACTTACCATAATGTTGATGAGAATATGGAGAGATTAAAATTCTGTAAGGTTGCTATATTTTTAAAAGGCCATAGTTTTCAATAGATATCTTTTTCTAATTGTAAAAGTAACATGTGCTTACTATGGAAAATACACAAAAACATAAAGAGAAGAAAATAAATCCATCATCTCATAGCCCAAGAAGAAATAACTTAATATTTTTCTATGCATACATTTTTTCAGATGGTTGAAATCTTCACATATTTTGATAATATGATAATGTGAATAGTACTGTGTTACTAACTTTAAAAATAGGGTTTTCTTAATCATAAAAGTAACAGATGTTCATTGTAGAAACATGGGAAATATAGAAAGCTAAATAAATAAAGAAGATGGACTTTTCTGATACATGCATGGTGGAAGCTTGAATTGTGCAGCCATTCAAATGCAATTGGAAAATATATGAATTAGGTAGTTAAAAAAAATGATCACACTCTTATCCTCAGATAATAATCCAAAATATCAAACGTTTTTTTTTTTTTTTAAAGATTTTATTTATTTAGTTGTCAGAGAGAGAGAGATCACAAGTAGGCAGAGAGGCAGACAGAGAGAGAGGGGGAAGCAGGCTTCCTGATGAGCAGAGAGCCCGATGTGGGGCTCGATCCCAGGATTCTGAGATCATGACCTGAGCTGAAGGCAGAGGCTTTAACCCAATGAGCCACCCAGGCGCCCCATCAGACAACCTTTGTACACTTAGATGTTCATGGTAGTATTCTATTTTTCTCTACCTGGAAGTAGAATGAGGATAGCTTTCGGGGCTTTTTCATTAATATTAGCCTGATGGTTGTTCAAGCAGTTGCAACCAGCATGCCAGGTAGTTATTTTAGATGGGAGGACTGTTTTTTCTTTCCCACTTCCAGTCACCCTCAGTGTTTATCTTTGATGAAATTTTCATAAATAATATATCTGTTTGATTTGTCCACCATTAAATGTCCAGTGTTTGTCCCATAGTAGGGCTCTATAAATACTTGTTAAATAAAGATTCAAATGGGCACACACACCCCCATGTTTATAGCAGCAATGTTCCCAAGAGCCAAAATATGGAAAGAGCTCAGATGTCCATCGACACATGAATGGATAAAGATGATGTGGTATAGATGTATGTACAGTGTACACACACACACACACACACACACACACAGTGGAATATTACCCAGCCATCAAAAAGAATGAAGTCTTGCCATTTGCTACGAGGTGGATGGAACTAGAAGGTATTATGCTAAGTGAAATATGTCAATCAGAGAAAGGCAAATACCATATGATTTCACTCATATGTGAAATTTAAGAAACAAAACGGATGAACATAGGAGAAGGGAAGGAAAAATAAAATAAGATGATAACAGAGAGGGAGGCAAACCATGAGAGACTCTTAACTATGAGAAACAAACTGAGGGTTGCTAGAGGGGTGGTGAGTGGTTGGGGGATGGGGTAATTGGGTGATGGGCATTAAGGAGGGCACTTGAAGTGATGAACACTGGGTGTTGTATGCAACTGATGAATCACTAAATTCTACCTCTGAAACTAATAACACAGTATATGTTAATTAAATTGAACTTAAATTTAAAAAAACCCGAAAGCAAAACATAAATAGTACATAACCTATAGATATCTTGTTTACCAGTAGTTATTAATCTAAAACATTTTTTACTAGCTAGTTGTTTAATTTTATTCTCTTGGGAATAAAAGCATTAAAAGGCTGGGAAAGCAACTTTTTCCCTTAAAGGGATTATAATAGAGCTTCTTTGCCAATCTGGCTACAAACTTGTTTGGTTTTGCTCATACTTATTAGTTAATTGCCTGTATATAAGTATTAGGAGATGTCACATAAATGTCAACCATTTCCTAGCTTCTCTCTAAAGCAGGACTAGGTGGTTGTTGATTTATTTAGTGTAGCATGTGGTCTCCATTTTGTCCCTAGTTGTCTTAACTCAGCCAGTGGTGAGAATATGAAGTCACCTGGAGGAGCTTTTTTAAAAATACCTTTGTGGGTCATCATCTTTAGTAATTATATCAGAATGGAGGAACTAGAGCATTGGTATTTTTTGTAATTTCTCAGGTGACCCTAATTCAGTACTCTTTATAGTGGAGGTAGGGGGGGTCATATGTGTGTGTGTATATCCAAAATTAAGAGAGTGGTCAAATTATCTTATATTCATTAAAAGTATCTTTATAATTTTAAATGAATATATAAGTTTATAGTTTATTTAATGCCATGATAATAAGTTAAAAACAAAGCACTTTTTATGTAAGCAGTATTCAACTTTTTATGTAAACTTTTTATGTAAACAGTATCTTAAAAAACAAATAGCAAAAAAGCCCAGAATTATTAGCATTGGAATTTCTTGGATGATGAGATTTTATGTCCTTTTTTCTTATAATTGTTGGTCTCTACTAGAATTAAGTCACATTCAAAGACTAAAATGAAGGATTGGCAAAAGTCTGAGGAGAGCAGAAAAGTTTCGCCAGTAGAAGAATAAATTAAAGGTAGAAAAGTTAAAGTCTTGAGCCATCTTAGATATTGTTTCCTCCAGTGCTGTTTGCCTTTTTAAGGCTTGTGTGGAAAGACCGCCTAAGGTCTCTCATTGCCTTGGCCCGCAAAGACCTGTGCATACAGCTGAGACTGCATTTGAAACAAATACAATTATGAAGTGATGTCAGATTCTGATACTTTCCTCTTTTCTCTTGCTTTTCTTCATTTTGAAAGTAATAAGATCCAACATTGTAATACAGTGTTAAGTGAGAAGGAGATAGTTTATATCATTCGTCTTACCATGGTTTTATGGCTTAGATCTAGCCTGGACAGAAAGAGGCCCCATTTATGACCTAATTTACCTTCCTGTGTTGGGGTTAAGGCCAACATTTAATGGGAATATAAAGGATTCCTTTGCCTGGGCTTATTAGTACATGTATTTTCCTTGGGAAGTTTAAGGGTAGTGACATTTCTGTCAAGGACTCAGTCTCTCTTGTACCTATCCTTTATGTATCATAATGCTTTGATTCCAAGAACAGAAGCATCAACCCAAATTGACTGAGTTTAGATTTATTGGCTCATATAATAGCAAATTCTTTAGTTCAATTTAAGGCATGAATTTAATCAAGGCTTCAGTTCCATTTATTTGCTATTTTCACAGCACTCCTTTCCCTCATGTGTCAGCTTGTCTTAAGCTGGCTGCCCTTGTCACAAAATGTCTGCCAATAGCATTTGGTGCTACATGCTTCCTCATTTATATCAGATAAAGAGAGTGCTTCTGGGGCACCTGGGTGGTTCAGTTGGTTATGTGTCTGCCTTTGGCTCAGGTCATGATCTCAGAGTTCTGGGATGGAGCCCCTGCTCAGCGGGGAGTCTGCTTCTCCCTCTCCCTTTGCCCTGCCCCACCCCCCAACCCGCTCATTCTCTCTCTCTCAAATAAGTAAACAGAATCTTCAAAAAAAAAAAAAGAGAGAGATAGTGCTTCTTCCTACCGTCACTGTTGGTAGACAGTTCTTCATGGATCTCTTGTGTTTCTCTGTATCTTATAAATAGAGACACTAGATGTCTTTGTTATAAACTATCTTTTTGAGGATGCAGGTATAATCAACAACTTTGGAAGGCAGAGATTCTGTCTCCCTCCGGAGCAAAAGGCAGGTTTGTTTACTGCCCAGTATAATAAAGATAGTGTCTCCCTCCAAGGCAAAGTTCAGGTTAATTTACTGCCTGGTATAGATTTAGGTTCCTTATGTTTGGGGTTCCTCCCCTATACTGCAGCCACTGGGTCTGCATCTGTCATCTAGTCCTGTTCATCTCTCCCCATGGGAATAGCAGTTCAGGGAACCAGGTTAAACACTGATATTCTGGCTGTTGGGAATGCTGTAGGTCTTTGTCTCTGAACCAGGAGTCTCATGTCTTCTGCCAACATCTATGAAACTGTGGCAAGCTAACTTGTTAGCTTGAAGGTAAGGCAAAATCTGAAACCCTTCACAGTGCTTGACAGTTCTTACGTAAAAGTTCTGAACTTGAACTGATAAGGCCATCCCCAAATGAATCCCTGTGACAAAAGCAGTGACATGGTTGACTGAAAGATTGGTTACCTGAACCACTCACTGTGGAAAGTGGTTGGATATTCTGTTTGGCTTATATCTTTTAGGACCTATTGTTGGAACTAGAGATGGAATCATTCCCCTATCCTTGCAAACTATAAGAAGGAGTAGAATGGATGTTGGGTTGGTTAATTATCCATTCCACCTTTTCTGTATATTCTGCTTTCATAATTGTGATTTAAAAAAACCAAAACTTCAGGAAGAGCCAGAGAACTTTTGCTAAATGTCTGCTTTATTCTGTTCTTTCTCACTTATGTGGTTTCCTCAGGTTTGTGCAATGGCATCAGCTAAGCTAAACACTCTTCTTCAAACCAAAGTGATTGAAAATCAGGATGAAGCATGTTACATTTTAGGGAAGCTGGAACATGTTCTAAGTCAGTCAATTAAGGAACAGACTGAAATCTACTCATTTCTGATTCCCCTGGTCCGTACCCTGGTTTCCAAAATCTATGAGCTTCTCTTCATGAACTTGCACCTGCCTTCTTTACCTTTTACCAATGGTAGCTCTTCGTTTTTTGAAGATTTTCAAGAATATTGCAGTTCAAATGAATGGCAAGTTTACATCGAAAAATATGTAAGTTTTAATCTATTTTGAATGATATTTTTCTAAGTTGTCATTTTTATAGAAGTCTATGTTAAATTTTCTGTATATATATTTATAAGATCGTGCCTTACATGAAGCAGTATGAAACCCATACATTTTATGAGGGTCATGAGGACATGGCACTTTATTGGAAGAATTGTTATGAAGCCTTAATGGTGAATATGCATAAACGAGACCGGGAAGGAGGAGAAAGCAAGCTTAAGTTTCAGGTAAAAATTATTAGTTTATCGTATCTCATTTTTTTATGTTGATTTCAAGTATTTAAATACACAAAAAAGAGTAAACAAGTCTGAACTCTGAAAACAAATGTATTTCCTGTTGTTTGAAAATTATTTCAGAATGGAGGGCGGTGGGTGGCTTGGGCGGTGGGTGGCTCAGTCAGTTAAGCGACTGCCTTCAGCTCTAGTCAACATGGATGAAGTCCCACATCTGGCTCCCTCTCAGCGGGAAATCTGCTTCTCCCTCTGGCCCTCCCCCCTGCTTGTGATCTCTCTCTCTCTGGTAAATAAATAAAATCTTAAAATTATTTCAGAAGTGAAAGAAAAAGACTAATCAGTAGCAATTAAAAATTTAATGTCAAGATGTTCTATGCATAGTTGATATGTAAAAAGTCTGTTAAGCTGATAGTACATATCTCTAAGGAGGCTGGGTGTATAGTAGTGCTTAGAGAATATTTATAGCACTAAATATTTGATTTAGAAAAGAAGAAAAACCTCAAATTAATAATTTAAGTTTCTATCTTAAACTAGAGAAACAAAACTAATCTAAACTAGTTTCCAAATAAGAAACTAACAAAAATAAGAGCAGAAATCAATGAAATTGAAAGCAGGAAAACAGTAGAGAAAATTAATAAAACTAAAATCTGGTTCTTTAAAATGTCAATAAAATTGGTGTGTCTGGGTGGCACAGTTGGTTAAGCATCTGATTCTTGGTTTCAGCTCAGGTTGTGATCTCAGGGGTTGTAAGGTTGAGCCCCAAGTTAGGCTTTGCACTCAGTCTGCAGTCTACTTGGGACTCTTTCCCTCTCCCCCTGCACCTCCCCACACTCACTCTCTTTCTCTTGAATAAATACTAAAATAAATAAATAAATCTTTTTGAAAATGTCAATAAAATTGATAAACTTCTAGCCAGATTGACAAATAAAAAAAAGAAAGTGGAAAATTACCATTGCCAGGAATGACGGGAGGATATTACCACTGACCCCACAGACATCAACATGATAATAATCTTAGCAATGATCTATGGTAAATATTTGATAATCCCAAATCATTGATTTCTCAAAGTTCTAGTAATAAATATAGTAACAATTGTAGTAGTAACAGCTATATTTTACTGAGAGCTCACTACTTTTCTGGCACCATATTAAGCACTTTAAATCTTAATCTTTTTTGATGATAGTTATTGTCAACTTCATCTTAGAGATGAGGATACTGGGCCTCAGAGAATTAAATAGCTAAAATTTGTACCCAGGCCTAACTCCAGAGTTACATTCTCTCTTTTTTTTTTTTTTTTAAGATTTTATTTATTTATTTGAGAGAAAGAGCATGCACACACAAGCCGAGGGCAGGGGCAGAGGGAAAGGGAGACTCAGACTCCCCACTGAGCCCAATGTAGGGCTGATCTCAGGACCCCAAGATCAAGATCATGACTTCAGCCAAAGGCAGGCACTTAACCAGTTGAGCCCCCAAAGTTATATTCTCAACCACGCTCTGCTGTACTACCTCTCTAAAAGATATGTTATATGCAAACAATGAATCATGAAATGCTACATCAAGAACTAATGATCTGTATGGTGACTAACATAACATAATTTTTAAAAATAATAAAAATAAAAAATAAAAGATATCTTTTAAATCCATGTCTTTAACTGTTTCAATGTAATTCAGTATAGATTTTTTTGAAACAATTTAATACTGTTAATTTAGTTCCTGATAGATGAATATCAGTGTGAGTCAGATAAGTCAGTCTTACCACTTGTCTTTTTGAAAACTGTAAAACTTTAATTTCAGAGCTTAGAGTTATATCTTGATAGAACCTATTATCAGGGTCTATTTTATCCTGAAAGCTGGACTAAGGATGTGAATTCGTTTGCTAATAACTAGGATGCTATTCAGAGAGCAGCAGTCCAAATGATGAAATTTTTCATAGTGAGAGATTTGTCCCTGTAGATTTCTTTTGTCTTTGGCACTGCCTTTCAGGTCCCCAGTAGTAGTATGGATGTGGTTACTCTTCCTTCTGCTTTATTTTAAGCATGAGTCTCATTCCATTGCCTTAAAAACCAAAGGATCCCAAAGGAAGATCATTTTATTTGACTTTATGAGGTTAATAATTCTGAGTTTCAAAATCCTGTATTGAGGTACATTACATTTTTGAAGTTCTTCACTTGTTTATTGTTTAATTTTTTAAGTTTTACAAAGTACAGATAGATTATAGTTAGAATCATATGCTTCATTAAAGAAAGTTATTCTGATGGAGCAAGAAAGTACTGTTGGTTACCAGCTTCTTTCCTTTACTGGATGATTTTTTTGGGTCAGATTTTTAAAATTGTTTAAATAAATGATTCAATGCTATTATTTGTTGCTGTTTCAGGAGTTTTTTGTGGAACCATTTAATAGAAAAGCACGCCAAGAGAACTTGAGGTATAATAATACACTTAAACAACTTAGCAGTCAACAGTTAATAACTCTGAGACGCTGGAAGGCAGTACAGCTCTATCTTACATCTGAAAGGGGACCTTGGGCTAAAAGGTAAGAGGATATTATTTATCAAATACCCTTTTTTCTTTAGAACTCCTGCCTAGAACTTTTTGATCCAGTGACCTCTCCAATTTAATGTGAATTAAAACATTCAACTTATAAAAAATTGCTTTTAATTAATTTGGTTGTCTTTTTGTGAATTACAGGTCTGGGATGTTTATAGCTTTGTATATATGTTTTTCACATGGAGTTACTTCCCTTTCTTTTACCCTGTGATGTAGAATTCAAGTCTTGAATCTGTTTTCCTGATACTGCCTCTTTGAGCTAGAGTTAGTGATGTTATGTGTTTCAGTATTTTACAGTTTACTTGATCCTAAGTCACATATGTTTTGCTGAATTTTATATATATATATATGTATATATATATAATAATGTAATATATATATTATACCCCTTTTATTGTGGTAAAATACACATAATATAAACTTTATCATTTTAGCCAATTAAAAATACACAATTTAGTGACATTAAGTACATTCATAATGTGCAATCATTACAACTGTCTAGCTTCAGAACATTTTCATTACTGCAAAAAGAAACCCTGGACCCGTTAGGCAGTCATTCCCTATTCCTTTATCCAGCTCCTGGCAACTACCAATCCATTTTCTCTTTCTATGAATTTGCCTATTCTTGATATTTTATATAAATGGAGTCATACAATATGTGGCCTTAACCCTTTCACTTAGCATTATGTTTTCATTATATTGTAGCAGGTATCAGTACTTCTTTTTTAATGGCCACATAATACTCCATTGTGTGGATATACCACATTTTGTCTGTTCATTCACCAGATGATAGACATTTGGGTTGTTTTCCATATGGCTATTATAAATAGTACTGCTATGAACATTTGTGAACAAGTGTTTGTTTCAGTATTTTTTTTTTTTTTTTAAGATTCTATTTATTTGAGAGAGCGAGAGCATGGATGGGGTGAGGTGAGGGGCAGAGGGAGAAGCAGGCTCTACCCCGAGCAGGGAGCCTAATGCGGAGCCGGGACTCCAGGATCATGACCTGAGCCAAAGGCAGATGCTTAAACAACTGAGCCACCCAGGCACCCCTCAGCATCTGTTTTTTAATTCTTTTAAGTATACACCTACAAGTAAAATTGCTAGGTCATGTGATAAACCAGTGTCTAACTTACTGAGGAATTTCCAATTGTCCACAGCAACTGCATCATTTAACATTCCCATCAGCATTGTTTGCGGGTTCTAGTTTCTCCACAACCTTACCAGTACTCGTAAAATTTTTCCAATTTTTTTATTATGATCAGCCTTGTGGATGTGAAGTTGTATCTTATGATTTTGATTTATATTTCTTAATGACCAGTGACGTTGAGTATGACAGTGAGTATCTTTTCATGTACTTGTTGGCCATTTGTATATCTTTTTGAAGAATTGTCTATTCAAGTTCTTTGCCCATTTTTAAATGAGATTGTTTGACATTTTATGGTTGAGTTGTAAGAGATCTTTTTCTCAATAATAGACCGTTACCAGATATATGATTTGTAAATATGTAGGTTGTCTTTTCACTTTCTTGATAGTTGCCTTTGGCATACAAAAATTTTTTAATTTCAAAGTCCAATTTATCTCTTTTTTTCTTTTGTTGTTTATGTTTTTGATGTAATATCTAAGAAACCATTCCCAAATGCAGGTCACAAAGATTTATTCCTGTCTTTTCTTCTAAGAGTTTTAGCTCTTATATTTAGATCAATTACATTCTCATTATTTGTAGTAAAATTATTTTATTTTGAACTCTGTATTAGAATAAATTCATTGTATAGCTAGTTAAGAACTTCCATTGAACAGTTAAAGAGTAAAAGATATCAACCTATAAGTGTGAATATTTATGTTCAATTCTTATTTCTGATACCTGCAAACAACTTGGCATCTCAGGCAAATAATTTAGCCTGTCTTAGGTTCTTCATGTATAAACTGCAGCTATGCATATCCACACTGGTTTTCTTTCAGGGTTGTTTGGATTAAATGAAATAATGAATGTGAATGTTTTTATAAAATGGTGCTAAACAAATGTAAAATTCCTGATACTTTCTTACTCTATTTCAATCAACCAATCTTTATAACTTCAAGCTAAGTAATTTTACTTGTTTATTTATGAATATTCATAGGAAACAAAATCCAATTCACTGGAAACTAGCTAATGTAGAAAATTATTCCCGCATGAGACTTAAATTGGTGCCAAATTATAACTTCAAAACTCATGAAGACGCTAGTGCATTGAGAGATAATCTAGGTGAGTTCCGATGCCTGTTTAATTACTAATTAAAGATAGTGAGGGTATTGGTGCGTTGGTTATTGTTTTTATTAATTGTTTCAAAATTGCTTACTCATGAATGAAGGGTGACATTTTCTAATTATTTCATTTTCAAAATGCTAAGATACTATTTACAAAGCTTTGTTGTACAGAAATTAGTTGATTCTTAAAGGGTTGTATATGTTAAATTCTGTTACCCTTGGCCTAAATCTAAGGTGACTTCCAATATGAATTAATTGTAATTTTTCAAAGAAAAACATAATTTATAATCCTAAAATTATACTGTAGTTTATGTGCAATGCACTATCTCTTGTATCCAACATGGTATATCGAAACAATGGTTCTTTTCCCTTAGTCTTCTGCTTACCATGACTGAGGCTAATGTTAGACATATTTAGAATTCTTTTTTTTTAAAAGATTTTATTTATTTATTTGACAGAGAGAAAGAGATCACAAGTAGGCAGAAAGGCAGGCAGAGGGAGGGGGGGAAGCAGGCTCCCCGCCAAGCAGAAAGCCTGATGCGGGGCTTGATCCTAGGACCCTGAGATAATGACCTGAACCAAAGGCAGAGGCTTAACCCACTGAGCCACCCAGGCGGCCCCTATATTTAGAATTTTTAGCAATCCTTTTGATCTTTGTTTTATAACCTGTTCTTTTTAGACCTTTAGTATTTTAGATGGGCCAATGCCTTTTTCTAGAGAAAAGTGCAAAAACCCATAGCTTAGCAGTATTTCAAAACAGATTTTAAAGAGTCTCTACAACTCTTTAGGATATCCTGCCTTTCTAACCATCTGAGTTTGTATCTCCGTTTTTGAAGACAGGTCTGTGAAATACCCAAAATATTGACTGTTGAGTCATTGGCAGTCATGTGTATACTAACTTGCTTATCATAGCCACCTTGTGTTCAGTGACTAAGTTTTAGATGAAATTCAAGTACTAGTTTTTAAATCTTTTTAAAGTTGCCTTAATATATTGGCCAATACAGTTGATGCCATAAATTAATCAAGAGTGCTATCTGTGATGCCTGCCATTTACCATCTTACATCCTAAAATAAATCAGGCACAGTAACTCATTTCCTTTAATGCAAAATAATGGCCCTATCCATGAAAGCAACTCTAACTTTAAGAGTATCTTATACCCTTAGTCACTTGCATATAGCTTATTCTCCCTGTACGTATCTTTAGACAATTATACTTTCTCTACTCCTTGAAATTTGACTACGCTTATCACTCAGCAAATATCTTTGGTGAATGATTTGAATCTAGTAATACTTAAAGAATAGTGTCCCCTATTGTTTTCCTCTTTTTTGCCAAGAAATCCCCCCCAGGAAATTTCCTGTTCCTTGTCCTCTCCTCACCCTTTATACTGGTACACAGATACAATTTTATGTCCCTTCTTCTTGGTTTTAATTAAGTCTAGGAAAACTCGTGTTCTCTCTTTTTTTCATTTCTCAGTTTTCCTCCTTAACCTAGTTTTCAAATATACCCCAGGTATAATAATGACAATAAGATAGTACAGAAGAAACAAAAATTCATAGTGGCATCAATCTCTAAAGCTCTTTAAAGTTCCCGAAGTATACTTCAGAAATAACTGTAAAATGTTCTACCTACTCCTTATTTTAGTCTATAAGTATTTTCATCAGCTGCCAAAATTCATGGTATTTTAAAAATATTTTCTTATTTTGTTTTGTTTAACATACCCCAGTACTGCTTTGCAAGCATCCCATTGCAAATGTACAGAATAGTTTATACATTGTGGGCTAAACTACAAAGTTAACTATTGTCTGTAACATTTTTGATGGGAAATTCATTGTGAATTAAACAAGTGATTTGTGAAGTATCTTTTGGAAAACAACCACTTATAAATTATGGAATTTAAATAGTCAAAAATAAAGTGTAATCTTAAATATATCATTAAAAATACTTGGTTTTAGAGAAAAAAATTTTCGGTTTGTTTTTTGTTGTTGTTATTTGTTTTGGTTTGGGTTTTTTTTTGGTTTTAGAGAAATTTTTTTACCCGTACTTCTTCATTAGAAATACTCTTTCTTGAGTATGCAACAACTTATTTTTAGTCCTTACACTGTTTCTATTATCTCTGAATTTAGGTAATAATCCTCCTCTGTAAGAATATCTTTTTTTCTAGCGCTAGTGCTAACCTCCTAGTTTTTTGTTTTGTTTTGTTTTGTTTTGTTTACCAATTTTTAGTCTTCTTTTCTTGGTCACCTTTTAAACGATCATGTTCCTCGATCCATACTAGCCATCTTGCCTTTTACCTATGCTTTCTGTGAAGTGGTGATTTCATGACTTCACCAGTGTATATGAAATGATGCTTTCTCACCTGTATTTCTAATTCTTACCTGGCCTTTTGAACTTTAGACCAAGGTTTCCAATTGCGTGTCTGTCTGTTGGGATACCTCTTCCACAGAGACCTCCATATAAAAGTTCTGAAACTGAATTCATTATCTTGCTCATTTGTCTTCTCCTCACCCTAGACTCTGCTTTTCTTGTATCTTGGTTATAGTTTTATTTTCTCCATCTATTAGTTACTTAGAATCATTAATATTAACCATGAGTCTATCCTTATCCCTCCTAATCCCCTACACATAATAGCTTTTTAGGTATAATGTCCTATTAATTCTCCCTTACATATCTGTTTTTCCGTATTCTCATTCCCTTTGCTGTTGCCATGGCTTAGCTTGGTGCTACCTTTTCCTAAACTTAACAGTAGTTTCCCAGCTGGCCTCTTTGCCTGGCTTGTTTTCCATCCTCATTTCATTCATTAATCTTTCTTTAAAAAAAAAAAAAAAGAGGGAGAAGTAGGCTCCCCAATGAACAGGGAGCCTGCCCTGGGCTCTATCCCAGGACCCTGGGATCATGACCTGAGCCAAAGGCAGACGTTTAACCAACTGAGCCACCCAGGTGCCCCTTATTCACCAATCTTATACAATTTTGAACTTACACTCTTAATGGAGTAGTGTCATTCATCTATATAAAGTCTGTTTTCTATTTGTATCAGCTTATCTAGATTCCTTATTTTCAGTTTTCATTGCATATTCTTATGTGCTTTGTTTAATTAAATGTTTAACAATAAATTTTGCCATAGGAAATAAATTAGACTACATGAAGAAACATGTTCAGTAAAAATAGTTCCTTGTTCTAGGAAAAGTGTGAGCCAGAACTTTCTAGGTATAGACAAAGGTGTGAGCAAAGCAGATTTACATAGAAAAACGCAACTATACATTACATTGACTCATTTTTTATGTCTGAGCAATGATACATTTGAGAAACTGAGGGAGGATTTGTCATCTTTATAATGTTTTGTTACTTAGGAGTTTTTTTGTTTTCTTTTTTATTAGAGAGGGAGGGGTGGAGGGGCAGAGGAAGAGAGAGAATCTTAACCAGGCTTCACTAGTATGAATTATTTTTATTTCCCACAGCTGAAATATCTTTATTCATAGTTATATACATAAATTTTTCCCAGTCCTAACTATAAATTATGCAATTATTTTTATAACTATTCTTATGTCACTCAGGTAATTGAGAAGTGAATGTATAATATTGATAGCTGCCATTTATCTTATACTTACTGTGATGTGATGTATCTCCATTTCACAGTTAAAAAAACAGATTTAGAGAGGTCACCTGGTTAATAAACGGCAGAACAGAATCTGAATTTAAGTTTACTACTTCACAGCCCTCATTCTTCCCATTATACTAGCCCTGCCTTCTTATAAAATGTATAGTTTATAAAATGCATTACATTTATTGAGTATATTTGTATCCAGAATTACTTATTAAATTTCATGTGCACCAGAAAAAAAAAAAAAATTCACCTCTTGGGTTATGTATTCTCTTCCAATTAAAGATAATTTTTCATCTTCTTTCTTAATATTTCCTTAGTACAAAGTAAGAATAGTTCTATTAAATTAATACAGTGAGGATAATTCTTTCTATGACTTACGTGCTTTTGGAATTAAATTAAAGAGATTACTTTGCCCATTTTGAAATATAAATAATACCATCATTAAAATAGATAACATATTTATAAAACATTTATTACTTTTATTATACATGTAATAGTATTTAAGATCATAAACAACCTAGATTACTTTAAATCATGTATAATGGGGTTTTTTTGTTTTGTTTTGTTTTAAGATTTATTTGAGAGAGGGGCACCTGGATGGCTCAGTTGTTCGGCAGCTGCCTTCGGCTTGGGTCGGTCCTGGGGTCGAGCCCTGCATCGGGCTCCCTGCTTGGCGGGGAGCCTGCTTCTCCTTCTCCCACTCCCCCTGCTTGTTTTCCCTCTTTTCGCTGTGTCTCTCTCTGTGTCAAGTAAATAAATAAAATCTTTAAAAGAAAAAAAAAAAGATTTATTTGAGAGAGAGCGTATGAGTGCAGGGATGGGGGGGAGAGGCAGGGGTGTGAGGAGCAGATGGAGAGAGAGAGAATCCCAAGTACACTTACCTCTGAGCACAGAGCCCCACACAGTGCTCAATCCCATACCCCATCTGAGCCTAAACCAAGAGTCAGACGCATAACCAACTGAGTCACCCAGGGACCCTGTAAATTGCTTTTTTTATCTTAGACAACTTTAAGTCCTTCTTAGTTTTTTTCCAGTTTTATTAAGATATAATTGACATATAATACTGTGTAAGGTGTAGAGCATAATGACTTGAGATATGCACATATTGCAAAATGATCAGAGCAATGTACAGTTAATATCCACCACATTAGTTGTGGATACAACTAATTACTTGTTCTAGTTACAAAATTTTTTTCCTTATGATGAGAACTTTTAGGATCTACTCTCTTAGCAACTTTCAAATATGCCATATAGCATTGTTAACTAGTCCTCATGCGCATTATATCCCCAATACTTTGTTATCTTATAACTGGAAGTTTATACCTTTTGACTCCTTCACCCAATTCCCCTACCCTTCTCCTTTACTTAAAATATACATTATTATTATTATGTAATTAACAGTCAGAAATTACAGAAAGACTGTAACAAGATTTTTTTTTTACTGTGTTTAATAGATATTTTGTATTTATTTAAACAGGTATCCAACACTCACAGCCTTCCAGTGATTCGTTGCTTTTGGAAGTAGTGAAACAAGTAAAAGTTAGCAATATGGAGGAGGATAAATTAGACCTTCCTGAAGAAGACTTAACAGCCAGAGTAAATATGTATGTATAAGTATTTGAAAGAATTAAAAATTATTTTGTTCTGAAAAATGGGGTTATAAAATTGAGGAAGATACTTGCTTATAATCCTAAGTACATTGACTCTAAATAGAAGTTTGAACTGCATGGGTCCACTTATATACAATTTTTTTCAGTAAATACAGTATAGTACTGTATATTATTTTCTGAGCAACTTTTTTTTTTTTTTTAAGATTTTATTTATTTGACAGAGAGAGAGAGAGAGAGATCACAAGTAGGCAGAGAGGCAGGCAGAGAGAGAGGGGGAAGCAGGCTCCCCACTGAGCAGAGAGCCCGATGCAGGGCTTGATCCCAGGACCCTGAGATCATGACCTGAGTGGAAAGCAGAGGCTTTAACCCACTGAGCCACCCAGGCGCCCCTCTGAGTAATTTTCTTAAAAACAATTTCTTTTCTCTAGCTTACTTTATGTATTAATCGACTGAGTATATTGTTGGTAAGGCTTCTGGTCAACAGTATGCTATTAATAGTTAAATTTTTACGGAGACAGATTTATTCATGGATTTTTGACTGCACAGGGTTCAGTGCTACTAACCCCTGCATTATTCAAGGATCAACTGTATTTCCAGAATCCATCTGTTACTGCCCTATCAGCTGTTAGGCGTCTATCAGTATTAACAGAAAATGTATTGATTTCCTTATCTCTCCTTTGTATTATTATTGTCATCAAATAGACTTTCATATGTTTTAACCTCAAAATACGGTTTATTTTTTTATATTTTTTAAATTTAAAAATTTAAATTCAATTAATTAACATATAGTATATTATTAGTTTCAGAGGTAGAGTTCAGTGATCCATCAGTCTTATATAATACACAGTGCTCATTTCATCACGTGCCCTCCTTAATGGCCTATCACCTAGTTATACCATCCCCCCCTCACCTCCCCTCCAGGAACCCTCAGTTTATTTCCTGTGATTAAGAGTCTCTTATGGACATTGGGGAGGATATGTGCTATGGTAAGTGCTGTGAAATGTGTAAGCCTGATGATTCACAGACATGTACCCTGGAGCAAATAATACATTATATGTTAATAAAAATAAATAAATTTTTAAAAATAAATAAATAAATAAAAAGAGTCTCTTATGGTTTGTCTCCCCCTCTGATTTTGTCTTGTTTTATTTTTCCCATGATCCTCTGTTTAGTTTCTTAAATTCCACATGAGTGAGATCATACATTGTCTTTCTCTGATTGACTTATTTCACTTAGCATAATACCCTCTAGTTCTATCCACGTCATTGCAAATGGCAAGATTTCATTTTTTTTTTTTTTAAGATTTTATTTATTTATTTGTCAGAGAGAGAGAGCACAAGTAGGCAGAGAGGCAGGCAGAGAGGGGGGGGGGAAGCAGGCTCCCCGCTGAGCAGAGAGGCCAATGCGGGACTCGATCCCAGGACCCTAGGATCATGATCTGAGCCGAAGGCAGCTGCTTAACCAACTGAGCCACCCAGGCATCCCAAGATTTCATTTTTTGATGGCCGAGTAGTAGTCCATTCTCTATACCACATCTTCTTTATCTACTCATCAGTTGATGGACAATAGGGTTCTTTCCATAGTTTGGCTAGTGAGGACATTGCTGCTATAAATATGGGGTACACGTGCCCCTTCGGATCACAACATTTATATCTTTGGGGTAAATACTTAGTAGTGCAATTGCTGGGTTGTAGGGTAGCTCCATTTTCAACTTCTTGAGGAAGCTCCATACTGTTTTCCAGAGTGACTGCATCAGCTTGCATTCCCATGAACAGGGTCAGAGGGTTCCCCTTTCTCCGCATCCTCGCCAACATCTGTCGTTTCCTGATTTGTTAATTTTAGCCCTTCTGACCAGTGTGAGGTGATATCTCATTGTGGTTTTGGTTTATACTTCCCTGATGCCAAGTGATGTGGAGCATTTTTTCATGTGTCTGTTGGCCACTTGTATGTATGTCTTCTTTGGAGAAATATCTGTTTGTGTCTCCTGCCCATTTCTTGATTAAATTAGTTGTTCTTTGGGTGTTGAGTTTGGTAAGTTCTTTCTAGATTTTGGATACTAGCCTTTTATCTGATAAGACATTTGCAAATATCTTCTCCCATTATGTCGGTTGTCTTTTGATTTTGTTTCCTTTCCCATGCAAAAGCTTTTTATCTTGATGAAGTCCCAATTTTCATTTTTGCCTTTGTTTCCCTTGCCTTTGGAGACCTGTCTAGCAAGAAGTTGCTGTGGCTGAGGTCACAGAGGTTGCTACCTGTGTTCTCCTCTAGGATTCTGATGGATTCCTGTCTTACATTTAGGTCTTTCTTCCATTTTGGATTTATTTTTGTGTGTGGTGTAAGAAAGTGGTCCAGTTTCATTCTTCTTCATGTGACTGTCCAATTTTCCCAACACCTTTTGTTGAAGAGACTGTCTTTTTTCCATTGGATATTCTTTTCCACTTTGTCAAAGATTAGTTGACCATAGAGTTGAGGGTCCATTTCTGGGTTCTCTGTTCTGTTCCATGATCTATTTATCTGTTTTTGTGCCAGTACCATACTGTCTTGATGATTACAGCTCTACGGTAGAGCTTAAGTCCAGAATTGTGATGTTACCAGCTTTGGTTTTCTTTTTCAACATTCTTTTGGCTATTTGGGGTCTTTTCTGGTACCATACAAATTTTAGGATTATTTGTTCCATTTCTTTGAAAAAAGTTGATGGTATTTTGATAGGGATTGCATCGAATGTATACATTGCTGTGGTAGCATAGACATTTTAATGATATTTTTTCCTCCAATCCATGAGCATGGAATGTTTTTCCATTTCTTTGTGTCTTCCTCAGTTTCTTTCATGAGTGTTCTATAGTTTCTGAATACAGATCCTTTGCCTCTTTGGTGAGGTTTATTCCTAGGTATCTTATGATTTGGGGTGCAATTGTAAATGGGACTGACTCCTTAATTTCTCTTTCTTCTGTTTCATTGTTAGTGTATAGAAATGCAACTGATTTCTGTGCATTGATTTTATATCCTGCCACTTTGTTGAATTCCTGTATGAGATCTAGCAATTTTTTGGTGGAGTCTTTTGGGTTTTCCACATAGAGTGGAAGAGTGAGAGTTTGTCATCTGTGAAGAGTGAGAGTTTAACTTCTTCTATGTTGATTCGATGCCTTTTATTTCTTTTTGTTGTCTGATTGCTGAGGCTAGGACTTCCAATACTATGTTGAACAACAGTGGTGATAGTGGACATCCCTGTCATGTTTCTGACCTTAGGAGAAAAGCTCTCAGGTTTTCTCCATTAAGAAAGACATTTGCTGTGGGCTTTTCTTATATGCCTTTTATGATCTTGAGGTATGTTTCCTCTATCCCGACACTGTGAAGAGTTTTAATCAAGAAAGGATGCTGTACTTTGTCAGATTTTTTTTCTGCATCAATTGAGAGGATCATATGGTTCTTGTCCTTTCTTTTATTAATGTAGTGTATCACATTGATTTGCAGATGTTGAACCACCCTTGGAGCCCAGGAATAAATCTCATTTGGTCATGGTGAATAATCCTTCTAATGTGCTGTTAGATCTTTTTGGCTAGTATGTTGCTGAGAATTCTGTTTATCAGGGATATTGGTTTGTAATTCTCCTTTTTGTTGGGGTCTTTGTCTGGCTTTGGGATCAAGGTAATATTGGCCTCATAGAAAGAGTTTGGAAGTTTTCTTTCCATTTCTATTTTTTTTTTGAAACAGCTTCAGAGGAATAGGTATTAATTTCTCTTTAAATGTTTGTTAGGATTCCCCTAGGAAGCCGTCTGGCCCTGGGCTCTTTTTTGTTGGGAGATTTTTGATAACTGCTTCACTCTCCTTACGGGTTATGGGTCTGTTTAGGTTTTCTATGTCTTTCAGTTTCAGTTTTGGTAGTTTACATCTCTAGGGATGCATGCATTTCTTCCAGATTGTCTAATTTGTTGGCATACAGTTGCTCATAGTATGTTCTTATAATTGTTTGTTATTTCTTTGTTGTTGGTTGTGATCTTTCATCTTTCATTCATGATTTAACTTATTTGGGTCCTATCTCATCTTTTTTTGATAAGTCTGGCCAGCGGTTTATCAGTCTTACCAATTCTTTCAAAAAACCAGCTCTTAGTTTCTTCTGGCAGTTCCTTTACACGCATTTTGTTTCCCATGATGGTAATAATGCTTTGAGGTGTTTTCATCCTGCTTCTTTTTTCTTTGTGTGCTTCAGATCGGATAGTTTGTTTTGAACTGTCTTCAGGAGTCCTGGATCTTTCTTCTGCAAATTCAAACATACTATTGTGTCCTTCTGGTGAATTTTTCATTTAGTTAATGCTTTTTGATTGGACAATTTTCCATGTGGTTCTTTTTTTACAGATATGTATGTAATTTCTATCTCTTGACAGTCTCTATTTGACTAGGCTTTGTTGCCATAATGCACTTTAGTTCTTTCAACATAGTTTACTTTAGTTGTTTTAATGTATTTATGATAGCTACTTTACAGTCTTTGTCTGTTAGGTTGAACATCTGTGGTCCCCCAAAGACAGTTTCTTTTTACTGTTTTTGTTTTTATAGCCCATACTTTACTTTTTCTTTGTATTTCTCATAATTTTTGTGAAATCTATGCATTTTAGATAATAAATTGTAACCACTCTGGTTTCCTGTACCCTTCCTGGATGGTGGTTATTGTGGTGATATATATATATATATATATATATATATATATATATATATATATATATATATTTAAAGATTTTATTTATTTATTTGACAGAAAGAGAGAGATCACAAGTAGGCAGAGAGGCAGGCAGAGAGAGAGGGGGAAGCAGGCTCCTTGCTGAGCAGAGAGCCCGATGCGGGGCTCGATCCCAGGACCCTGAGATCATGACTTGAGCTGAAGGCAGAGGCTTTAACCCACTGAGCCACCCAGGTGCCCCTTGTGGTGATATTTTTGTTTAGTGACTTTCCTGGACTAATTCTTTGGAGTGTGTCTTACCTGCTGCGTGTTGCTAGTGATACCTGTATTCATTGGGCTTTTTTTTTTCCTTTGTTTTGTTTTTAAACAAAAAGTCTGTTTAAAAAAAAAAAAAAGCCTGGCCTTTTAGTTAGTATAGCTTGGTCATCAAGCAATAATCAGTTAGTTGGTTGTATTTAAAACCCTTGTTCCAGAAGACTGCCATTCTTTGCCAGTGGAACTGTGTGTGCTTTAGGGAATGTGTTCAAATTTCGTGATTTACACATCTGCCCTGACTTTTACTTTCTGTTGTAAAGCCTCACCTTTAGCCAAAAATGAGTAGTTAAGACCCAAATACATAATTTATTCTGAACATCACTTTTTTGTGGATTATAAACTACACATGACATGTATTTCTTTGGAACTTATTTTAATAGTATTACAAATTGACCAGGTTCAATAGTATACTTTGTTAGCATAAACAAGATCATGTAATTTTAATAATTTTTAAGATTTCCTTGATAATTTTCAGGGAACTGGGTAGGGTTAGTTATATAGGGTGCTATTTTTGGTAGATTATTAAGTCAGCCTTTTAACAGGGATTTTTTTTTCTCGCTTTAATGACTAGTGAATTCAGTGACTATGTCAGTCTCATTAATTACAAACTAAAAAACCAAATCCTTTCTTTTATAAAATATAAATAACCTTCAGACTTTTTACTCTTTTAAGTCACTTATTTCTCTATTTCATCTGTAAATATTGGCATTTAGGAAAACATTCTTAATTTTTAATTTTTTTTTTTTAAAGCTTAGTTTTAAGTCATGGGTTGCAATATCACCAGTTAGGTTGGTGATACTTGTAGAGTTTCCTCCTGGAACGCCACTGGGGGGAAAAAATTAGACTTAGTACTTACTATCCTGGAAATGGGGCAGATGTGAAATATCTAGGACCAGGAAGTACCTGGCTTGAAAGATTTACTTGAATAGCATTCGGTGAGTGGTAGGAGTTCCCATGTCTGTATTTCGCAGTCAGAAGTCACCTAAGCCACAGAAGACTCACCCTTCCCAGTTATCTTCTCCAATAAAAATAAAGTGTAACAGTTTTCTTAATACAAGGTGACTTCACTCTAAGTAAGGTATTGAAGTAGTAGCTCTTTGTATCATCCCCAGTCCCACTGTCCGGGGACATTACCTAGATTTAGTTACTCTTGAAAAATCTCATTTTACAGTTTAAGAATCAATTATAATTAATGCTTCTGATAATTATTTATAAAACATCACTAAAGATGCAGTCCTTTACTCACAGATTCATATATTCCCCAGCTCAATTCATGTCTCCCAAATATAACTAAAATCAGTGACTAGTATTGCTGCATGTTTGAATTGTTCTCTGCCAGTAGTCTTAAAGAGTCACTATATTTTGTTTTAATGGGTCACTTACAATTAAAATATAAAACTTTTTTTTGGAAACTGAGTTATTGGGCAATAACATTTGGACAGTAAGTAATTTAATATACAGTAAAATATTTTTTTAAGTAATTCAAATATGCTTTCTTGATACTCTTTTCTATTTACACAGAATACATTGTTGAGTGGTTTTTGGTTGTTTGATATTTGTTTTTATAGTGATGAGAAAGAAGAACAGGATCAAAAAGAAAAATTGGTGTTGTCAGAAGACTGTGAACTCATTACAATAATTGATGTAATTCCTGGCAGATTAGAAATCACTACTCAACACATTTACTTCTACGATTGCAGCATTGAAAAAGAAGATGGTGAGGAGTTCTGGGGGAATACTTTCTATTGTTCAATAGTTAAGTATCCAGTTTATCAAATATTAATGAGAAGAAAATAATAAGATAGGACTGGAATTGTGGTCTATCATCTAAAAGGAGAAATGGAAAGTCAATGTGGGATTCAGTTTAGTATTCAACAGTGTATTAAAGAGAATCCTTTTTTGTTAATGTTTTTAACAGGTTTGGTGAAAGGAGATTGCTGTAAAGGTTTTATAAAATGCAATCTTAATTTTATTTGTACATTTATTTCCACCAGTTTCTCACCTAATCCTTTGTCTGAAAATAAAAGGATATTTAAATCTAAAATGCCAATATAAAGAGAAAAGGAAAAATGGTTTTGAGATATAATAATCAGGATTATTCTCCTCAGGAGAAGGAAGGGGAATAGCTATAGAATTTTTTTTAAAGTTTTAAACCATTTAGGGGGGCTCCTGGGTGGCTCAGACAGTTAAGCATCCTACTCTTGATTTCTGCTCAGGTCACGATCTCAGGATTTTGAGATTGAACCCCGAGTCAGGTCCATGCTGGATGTGGAGACAGCTTAAGATTCTGTCTCTCTCCCCCTTCTTTTGCCCCCCGCCCCCCACATGCATGTGCACGCTCTCGCTCTCTCTCTCTCTCTCCAAAAAAAAATAAAGGAAAAAAGCCATTTAAACATCCACTAAATTTAGCAAATGATTTCTGTGAAACAGAAATTTAATTCTTTTTCCTTAAGTGCTACTTTTGTCAGGAACTAGGAGATATTTTCTGCATAACATGAGGAACTTCATATGGTACCTTGGTCACAAGATTTCTTCTGTTTTCAGGAGTAGGCTTCGATTTCAAGTGGCCTCATTCTCAAGTTCGAGAGATTCACCTGCGGCGTTACAACTTAAGGAGGTCTGCTCTTGAGATTTTTCATGTTGACCAATCCAACTACTTTCTCAATTTCAAAAAAGAGGTATGTAAGATGCTACCTTTCTGGAAGCCCCAGAGTATTAGCTTGAAGTAATTTTCTGGCTGGTGAGCTATAATGAAACTTTGGACTCTATTCATTTGTGAAGTCAAAATATTAGAGGAAAAAATATATGCCTTAGGAGCTAAGTAGTAAATGAATTTTGTCGGGATTTGTGTTTGAGTATTTTTTAGGGTGCTTGTTTTCAGTTTTTATATATTAGTAGATAAATCAGTAAAATATTGGATGTCAGCCAATAGGTGCCTCACAGTATCCAGTTGTGAAATAATATGCAATATATATGATATGGGATTTGTGAAATTGGGTTGGTTCAGTTAAATAATGGGGCAGGTATTTCTTCTGGGAATAGAGTAAATTCTTGAATAGTATAAGTGGTTAAGAGATTACCTTGAAGCCAGATTATCTGGATCAAGATACTAGTTCCACCACTAATTATTTTATCTTCACCACGTTATTTTGGATGCTTGCCCCCAACCTTTCTTCCCTCTGTTACTCGCTTGGGGTGAGACTTAAATCAGTTTCTGGTAGCTCTCCTGTCTTGCCTAGCTCTCTCTTCATTTTCTGTCACAGGCATCTCTCCTAATAAAATCCTTGAATATTCAATTCAATTTTCTTCATGTGCTTCTGAGATGATCTGGATTAGCACAGTCAGTAACTAAGTTTCTGTTCATTTGTGGGATCCAGGTTTACTTATAGATAATTTTGTTCTGACATTTAAAGGGCATTTCTGTATTTTTACAAAAGGATACTTTTTTTACTATTAAAAATAAAATTTCCCCATAGGAATATACAAAGCTTGTGTTTTTAGGAAGGTATGTCATATAATTAAACCAACCATGCTCCTGTTGAATACTGTACATTTGTATAACTTTATAATTTTTAAAGCACATTTATATATGGTTCTAATCTTTATAACAATCTTCAGATTCACTGTGGCAAATTCTGTTACTTTTTTTTTTTATAAATGAGGAAACTGAAGTTCCAAGATGAATTTTATTACTTTGCATTCGTATAGCCTTGAAGAATTCAGAAAACTGTAAGCGTAGAGATTATATTTAATGTATAAATGAGACTCAGTATATTAAATTATTTGCCAGTATGATTAGTAAATGACAGGACTAAATTTGAATTGAACTCCAGCTAGTTTTCTGATTCAGTATCTACTGATCATTCCATTATACTCTGTAACTTTTTCAAAAAAATATATGGCTTGACTTCACCAAACCTAGTAGAGTAGTTAAAACCATAATCCTCTATTTAAGAGAAATGTCCAGAATAGGCAAATTTGTAGAGGCAGGAAGTAGATTAGTGGTTATCAGGGGATGAGAGGGAATAAAAATTGGGGGGGAGGTGATCTCTAGTGACTGTGAAGTTTCTTTCAAGGATGATGAAAATGTCCCAGAGTTAGATAATGTTTATGGTTGCACAGCTCTTCGAATATACAAAAAAAGCCCACCAAATTATATACTCCAAAAGGGTAAATTTTGTGCTATGTGAATTGTATTTCAATAAAGCAATTACAAAAGTCATAATCCCAATTTGTCTTGATCAATTTTTAAACTGTAAAATGCTGTTTTTTATAGGTTAGAAACAAAGTATATAGCAGACTGTTGTCACTTCATTCTCCAAATAGTTATGGAACCAGATCACCACAGGAATTATTCAAAGCATCAGGATTGACACAGGTAGGAAATTTCAACAGTCACTGTTGTAATGTTCATATTATATTTCAGGCTTTTGCCTAAAACTTCCTCTTCTGGTTATTTTATTTTTGTTATTACAACCATTCTTCCATTCGAACTAATCTTTTGAATTATCTTTGAATCTTTCTGTTTCACTAACAGTCCCTTGTCCTCCAGCTCCCATACCATTTGGTTCATGGGCATATCTTACGAATTCTTCTATTTTAATAATTTTACTTTTTAAAATATAATAGGTGGGTTTGCTGGGTTTTTCTTTTTCTTTTTTTTTTTTTTTAAGATTTTATTTATTTATTTGATACAGAGAGAGCTTGAGAGGGAATACAAGCAGGGGGTTTGGGAGAGGGAGAAGCCGGCTTCCCACTGAGCAGGGAGCCTGATGCGGGGTTCAATCCCAGAACCCTGGGATCATGACCTGAGCCGAAGGCAGATGCTTAACGACTGAGCCACCCAGGCACCCCTGGTTGGGTTTTTCTAATAATAAAATTAATCTATGCATGAGGTAAAATGTGGGAAAATACAAAAGACCCCATGGGGGAAAAAGGCAAAAAAAAAAAAAAAAAATCAATTCATCTATTAGCCAAATCTAATTAATGCTCTTGTATATTTTATCCTCACCTATATCCCAATATATTTTGAATTTCTACTACCAACATCCAAGGAAAGGCCATTGTTTTTTTGTTTTCCAGAACTGTCAGTAGTCTGCTAATTTAGGTCTCTAAATTCCCTCTTACATATGCTTTAATCATAATCTTAAATGTTGCTCTTATTCAAAAGCCATCAGCAATTCTTTCATATTGCTTATGGAATAAGCTTTATTTAATGGGTATTTCCTGTTTTTTTGTGGAATAAACTTTGTTAAAGTACTTCTCAAGTTAGCACTCAAGAATAATTATAATTTGGCTTTCTATAATATATATATATATAGATTCATTTCTCACCATTCCCTTACGTATATTGTTTGCTTAAGGCAAACAGTAAACTTAAAGGTGAATTCATGTTAATCTGTCAGCAAAATTCTTGAGTATACCCATACTGTGTAGAGTAATTAATAGGCTAGTGATTAAAAGAAAATGGTGATTATGTTTTTCTTTAGAAAATTATCTAATGTAGCAAAATCTCATCTACTGTTGCTCTAGCAAGGCAGTTCTCTGAGAATAGTCACATAATATTTATTTAAAATTTACAGATCATTTTAGTACATTAGGATGCTTTTTTTTTAATATGTGCACTTCTGAAAATTTCAGTTTATAACAAAATTTTCCATGTTGGACAGTCCTAAAATTGACATTTTTAAGATATTAATAACTTAATTGGAAAAAAGAATTCTTTTGAATTTTTTGACTATAATAAAAAGTTTATGTTTAATTTTTTCTTCCTTTTCTAAAGTCCAATTTTTAAAAAGAAGGAAATTTAGGAAAAGTTTATTGATTTAAGCCTTTTTTAAAGTCTCATTCCTTTTATTAGTAAGATGATTAAGATAATGGGAGCAAAAGATTATATTAGTACTATTAGTAATAGTTACTAACTTCTAAAAATTTAAGGTAATTCTGATTTTGCTTTTTGTACTATCTAGAAATGGGTGAACAGAGAAATATCAAATTTTGACTACCTCATTCAAATAAATACAATGGCAGGACGAACCTATAATGACCTCGCGCAGTATCCTGTGGTAAGTTTTATAGAAATCTCATAAATATGGGATTGCCTTTCAGTTTTATAATACACAAAATGTATGTGTATGATGATTATTTTTCATGTTTAAAAATGATACAAAAACTGTTTTTTTTGCCTTTTGTATATTTTCTACCTGCTATCTTCAAAACGTATGTAAACATGAAGAATATTTAAATAATAAAAGCTTTTTTTTTTTTTCACTTCATTGAAAATATTCCAGTGAAATTATAGGAAATAATGCCTCTGGTTATGGAACTGAAGATGAATAAACATTTGAAACAGGGAAAAATATTTTTAAAGACTATCCCTTTTTCTCTTTAGATAAGCATTTGATATTACATATGGGGATAGTAGCTTTTCTGGAAAGGAATGTCTAAATTGTAAATTTTGGCTCTTTTAGTTTCCCTGGATTTTGCAAGATTATACTTCAGAAGAGTTGGACCTTAATAACCCATCTGTATTTCGAGATCTTTCCAAACCAATTGGAGTAGTTAATGATAAAAATGCCAAAGCCATGCGAGAAAAGTAAGTGCGTTTTATCCCTTTTGAAAGATACCCATCACTTTTGATGGTATTTTGAATTTGCATTGATTTCTACTATGGCCAACCAAGTGTTACTTTTTTTAAATGCACAACTATTTTTGGTAATCAATCTGATAATCCCTTCACTATGTCTTCTTGAAAGTATATGATTGTCCCTCAAGTATCTTAACTATATTCTGTTAATTTCACTTCTTTGCCAAATTTAAATTGATTTTGTTTAGAGTTTCTTTTCACCTTTTATGTGCTGAAGGGTAATTTTTCTTCCCAGATATTTTAGACTTATTAGCCTCCTAATCAACATGCAAAAATACAATACGTGCAAAAATTTAATACAATATTTTGGTAGATATAAAATTAATACTAACCTATGATTCACAAATAATGTGAATAAAGTATAGAGAAATGTGTAGAAAGTTGCTTTCTTTTAATAAGGAAAGGAATTTTTATAATTCTGTATATTTATGATCTATCCTATGAATGTCTTACAATTTTTTTTTCTTCAAAGCAAGCTGCCGACAGGTAAAAGAATAATCTAATTTTAATTTCCCTTTTTCTCCTTGTGAAATTGTGGATGAATTGTTAGTAATGACTTACAATAAGCGCAAAAAACTATTTTGCAAACAAATACTGTAGATTTATTTGAGAGTACTTTATTTTTCATTTTATTTGCAAATCTATCTTAGGACTTTCTGTAGTATTCGATACTTGATTTGATTTACTAGTGGAATTCTGCCGTGTATATGTTACCTCACTACCATTAGTCAAACTTTTCTGACAATAACAAAAAAACAAGCTTTTTAAAATACTGTTCCACAGGAAACAGTTTTAAATTTCAATAGTATATGTTTTTGCATAGATGGAGATGACTTTGACCTGAAAGCTTTTATTCCCCTGAATATTAATGATTTCTGTGTAAAAGGAAATTGGCCTCAACTCGATGAACTAATTACTGTTTTGGTTTGAGAAGTTTAGTGTTTATTTCCTTCAAAAAACTGTTCTTATTCAGATTTTATACCCACTAATTCAGATGTCAGTATTCAAACCACCATTCAAAACAATTATATAGTGGTCGTGCTTACAGAATCACGATACATATATCTTTTCCTTTTTATCTGCTTTAGGTCTTCCTATCCATCATCTTCCTTCCTAGCCAACCTTCTTTTTCCTTTAATTAGTAGACATTCATTTCCACAATTCTTGACTGATCCTCTATATTTTCTTCCATTACCTTGGCCACAAAAGGATGCCTCATTATCACATTGCTTACCATAACAGAAAAATGGAAACAACCCTTTATATCCAAAACTAAAGAAATAGTTAAATTGTCATACATGTTACTGTTATAAATACTGGGTGCTATTAAAAAGTAGACTATTCAGTCATTTGGAAAGACAAATAGAAAATTATTAAATGAAAAAATAGGTTGTGAACAATATATTATATATAGTACTTTTATGCTGAAATATATTTGTGTACTAACTTATATATTAAGGGTGACAGATATTGATCAAAATGTTAATGTTAATTATCTCTGTGCTTGATTTTAAGTTTCTCCTTTTTTGGTTCTCTGTGTTCTCTAATTTATCTACAGTGAATATGTATTATTGCATAATATGACGCTGTTCCAGAATCCTGTTTCTAGTGATACTACGTTCAGAAAAAGTATTAATGAATAATGTTTTTTCATTTATTAACTTGGTGTGGTGATATGAATATGTAAGTAATGAATATTAATAAGGACTTCTTAAAACTATAAAAACTTAAAAACTATATTTTTAGCAATGTACTACAACCTTATGTCCTAATTTAATATTACTATTATGGTTACAAAAGTTTAGTTTCTTTTTTTAGATATGAAAATTTTGAGGATCCCATGGGAACTATTGATAAATTTCATTATGGTACTCACTATTCAAATTCTGCTGGGGTTATGCACTATCTTATTCGTACAGAACCATTCACCACCCTCCACATCCAGCTTCAGAGTGGAAGGTATGTTTTGGGTAAATAAGCTATTTTCTTAAGACTACATGTTAGCATTGAAAACTCTGTGCCTTTGTGTCATGTACTATATAACAGGGCCTTATCTGTTTTAGTCTCTTTTATTAGATTTTGATTCATTTAATAACCTCTAAATAAAAACAGCCAAATTAGTTTAAGAAGGGGTCACTCCAACTGACTTACACAAATGACCTTGAAGGAGAATTCCTTTTTACTGTTATTTAGAGTAGCTTTGTGATTCTTACTGGTTTTAGGAATCTACCAGAGAGCGAGGGTTTGAACTCATTTAGACCTAAATCCACGACATCTGCCAGAGATTTAAACCTAACCAATGCCTATGTAGTCCTCTTTAAAATATTTAGTAAGGAATAAAAAGAAGGAGGAATGAGGGGACTCTTACATAACCCACATAGGTCTATGATTCCATTGTATCAGAACCTGTCGGAATTATAATTTATTATGTTCACACTTTCCTAATAATCCTGAAGAAATCCTAAAGAAACAAACTTCTTTATAAATCCTCGGTTTTCCAATGTATCCTCTCTAAAGCTTCCTACTTACTTACATTTTATCTCCGTATTGTCTTATTCTTTAACATTACTATTTCATCTTTCCTATACACCCAGTTGAGCTATATAAACGTTGCCTCTACTACTCTCTATGCATATCGTTTTTATCTCTCAAAATTAACCTCACTCCTATCTTTAGTACAATAAGCCTTGGCTTTCAAGAAGAGACTCTGTCCCCGTGATCACATTAACCATCTCCAAATGTTACATATACATGGTAGCAGGTAAATTTCTCTCTATTAAAGTATACTGGGTCTTTTCAGCTTTTAATGATTTTGATAATAAGTAATTTTATTACAAAGCTTCAGAAATAGATTCTGTGCTTCAAAAGACACCATCAAGGGGCACCCAGGTGGCTCAGTTGGTTAAGCGACTGCTTTTGGCTCAGGTGATGATCCTGGGGTCCCAGGATTGAGTCCCGCATCGGGCTCCCTGCTTGGCAGGGAGTCTGCCTTTCCCTCTGACCCCCCCTCTTCTCATGCTCTCTCTCTCTCTCTCATTCTCTCTCTCAAGTAAATAAATAAAACCTTAGGGTGCCTGGGTGGCTCAGTTGGTTAAGCGACTGCCTTCGGCTCAGGTCATGATCCTGGAATCTCAGGATCGAGTCCCATATCGGGAGTCCCATCTCCCTGCAGAGCAGGGAGCCTTCTTCTCCGTCTGACCTCTACCCTCTCATGCTCTCTCTCTCTCTGTCTCAATTAAATAAAATAAATCTTTAAAAAAAATTTTTTTTAAATAAATAAATAAAAACCTTAAAAAAAAAAAAGACCATCAAGAATGGAAAAGGACAACCCATTCAGGGGAAGAAAATATTTGTAAGTCGTATATCTGATAAGGGACTTGTATTTAGAAGTCTATAATACAATAACCCTTACAGTGCAATAATAGACAACCCAATAAAAAACTGAACAAAGCATCTGAATGGACATTTCTCCAAAGAAGACATACAGATGTCTAAGAAACAGGAAAAGATGCTCAATATCATTACTCATCAGAGAAATTTAAATCAAAACCAAATTGAGATACCTCTTCACACTTCCAAGGATGGCTATAATAAAAAAGACAGGTAATACTTAGTGTTGATGAGCATGCTGAGAAGCTGGAACACTTATGTACTGCCTGTGGAAATGAAAAATGCTGTAGCCTCTGTGGAAAACAGTTTGGCAATTCTTCAAAGGATTCAACATAAAATCCTTCAAAGGATTAAACATAAAATTATCATATAACCTAGTAATTCTACTCCTAGCTATACATCCAAAATAATTGAAAACATATGTTCACACAAAAACTTGTATACAGGTGTACATAGCAGCATTATTTGTAATAGCCAAAAAGTAAAAACAGCCCAAAGGTTGTTTGTCTGTCAGGTGATAAAGGAATAAATAAAATGTGATATATCCATACAATGGAATATTGTTTGGCCATGAGTAGATAAAAGGAATGAAAGATAAAATACATGTTGCAACATGAATGATCCTCAAAAACAGAATGCTAAATGTAATAAGCCAGACATAGAAAGCCACATGTTGTATGATTTACATGAAGTGTCCCAAAGAGACAAATCCATAGGGACAGAAAGTAGATTAGTAGTTGCCAGAGAGTGGAGATAGGGTAGATGGAGAGTAACTGCTAATAGCTACAAGGTTTCTTTTTGGAATGATGAAAATGTTCAAAATTGATTGTGGTGATTGTTGCACAACTCATGAATATACTGAAAACCATTGAATTGTGAATTATATGTAAATTATATCTCAGTAAAGCTGTTCTCCCTTACCCAAACAAAAAATTCTACCATTAAAACTGTATCTTGAATTTGGATACACCATTATTAGACTTTATTGATGACCCAATCATTGACCGTAATTAAATTCAGAGTTCTGCTAAGTTCAGCTCCACCTCAAACCAAGATTGGTAGGTATAGAAAGAGTCAAAATAGTCATCAGCGTCATTTAGTAAGTTATTACTAAGTAAATCCAGGAAAACAGTATCAAAGGATATGAAACAGGGGTTTATGCTTTTTATGAATAGAAAATACATAAAAACAGTATAATAAAATTGCAATATGACTACTTGAGCTTCTTTCAACTACTATAGGCCTGTGGTGGAACTTAAAAATAAAATCAGTATATGCAAGTAAAATATAAAAAGCTTTAGCCACAGAACTATTTCCCTAACTCACTGTCTGGTTTTTAGAAGAGTTTATAAAGAGGATTAAATCAACAACTTTCCTATGGATCTGCTAACCGTGTATATTAATAATGATATTTAAATTCTGTGAATCTAAAATATCCAAATAACATTTATTCACTCTCTGTAATGAACTTTACTCAGCAAAAATTAGGCCTTTCTTTAAAGTCTCTTAGGTTTACATTTAATTACTTAAAAATTTTCTCCAGTGTGATTTGGTTTTCAGCTCTTTTAACTAAAATGATACTAGTGATTAAAGTTACAGTATTTAGGGGTGCCTGAGTGGCTCAGTTGGTTAATAAGCATCTGCCTTCCACTCGGGTCATGTTCCCAGGTCCTGGGATTGAGCCCCGCATAGGGCTCCCTGCTCAGCCGGGAGCCTGCTTCTTCCTCTCCCTCTGACCTCCCTGTCCCCTACTGCCACTCGCTCCTCTCTCATGCTCTCTGTCTTTCTCTCTCTGTCTCTCAAATAAATAAATAAAATCTTTAAAAAAAAAAGTTATAGTATTTAGTTCCTGGCAACAAAATTTGAAAGATTATCATAAGAACGAAAAGCAAATTGTATTTTAACTTAATTTAAAAGATTTTATTTATTGATCTGACAGAGAGAGGGGGAGCACAAGCAGGGGGCGGCAGGAGAGGGAGAAGTAGACTCCCCTCTGAACAGGGAACCCGATGCAGATCTCGATTCCAGGACCCTGGGATCATGACCTGAACTGAAGGCAGACACATAACCGACTGAGCCACCAGGTGCCTCCCAAATTGTGTTTTTAGACATTAAGAGAAAGGTGAATGAAAGAGAAGCTCTAATCATTAGGAACGTGAAGGGAGTGTAAGGCTTGTTTCATGGCTATTGTTGCTCTCACTTAAATACTCATTGTTCTCTGTCAATCTCCATGTGCAGGTTTGACTGTGCAGATCGACAGTTCCATTCCATCCCTGCCACCTGGCAGGCTCTCATGGACAATGCGTATGATGTGAAGGAACTTATTCCTGAATTCTTCTATTTCCCAGAGTTTTTGGAAAATCAAAATCGTAAGAAATAAGAGATTAAAAATTTTGACTCAATGGGTCCCAGTGAAGGATCCTGAAAAATACCTTTCAAGACATTTTTGTGATATTCTGTAGATTACTTAAGGTTCATTCTGTCTGTTTGTTATTCATAGATAGTGTTTGACTGATGCCTAGATGTAGTCTTATTTTTCTAGGGAAGTGCTGTGGTGAACCATATATGAGTCATATTTGAATTGGTGAGAGAATTTATCAGAGTATAGTATTTCCTAGAAAGCAAAAATGGCCATATGCTATTTCAGCCATGTAGCTAGCCACTTAGACTAAAAGTGTTTGACTTAGGGGTGGGAAAGAAAAAAAGGTATTTGAGTTAGGTAAGATGAGGATTTATTTATTTATTCATTCATTCATTCATTCATTCTTTCATTCATTCATTTATTTTAAGATGAGGATTTAAACCAGGGGTTTGCAGACTGTAAGTCGTGGGTCAAATCCACAGGGTAAACTCATTTGTTTATAAATAAAATTTTGTTGAAACATAGCCAAGCCAATTCATCTACATATAGATTGTGGCTGCTTTCATAGCATAGCAGCATATTTGAGTAGTTGCAACAGAGACCATCAGGCTTACACAGCAAAAAATATTTATTCTTTGACACTTTATAGAAAAAGTTGGCTGACTCCTGGTTTACAACAGAAGAGAGGAGGCAAATTAAAATTAGTGACAAGGTGTAAGTTACCACAATATTTGAAAAATTATATTATATTTTTGAAGTAGAGAATTATGAAGCCAAAGACAGTCTTTAAAAATATCCAAATACTTCCTCTATGAAGTAATTTTAGATTTCTTTTTAAGCACAGTAAGAAAATGACAAGATTGTTACTACTGGAATTCTTAAGGGAAATTACAGTGTCAAAGGACGATTACCAACTTCTTTTTCCTCCCCTAGTATGAAGTGTTAATGTTTGACCCTCTGCTTCTGCAGTAGAGTTGTTTGCCACACTAGGGAGAACATATCCAGCGCTTTGTGTCCTCTGATCATGCACTCTGGGACATGCTGTTGGAGGCAGGGCATCTGATTTCTCAGAGTAAGGCATTTAAAATTGGTCACTTTCAGAAAATCAAATGAATCTATTGACAGACTCTGATCCTAGACTCTTAGCCATAGGACTGGAACCGCCACAGTAGGGTATCCGGGCTAGGAGGATGGGCAGATTAAACTTGGGCACAGAAGTTAAGATACTCTTAGCTAGACAATTTCTGACGTTCGCTAGAGCAAGTTGCTGTCTTGAACTACTGTCCTGCTGGCTTCATTTTCTAATTGTATATTGCTTCTTTGTTTGAAATGAGTTAGGTGGGAGAAAGCAAAGTGCATTACTTAGAATGTCAACAAATATTAATATTTATTAGTAAAACAAATATTAGTAAAACCAACTCAAAATTGTGCAAGAAAATTTTAGTATTTTCCAAAATGAAAACCCTAAGGTATGGTAGTGTTTGGGTAGCTTAACAATATCATCAAAGCCAAGTTCTTCCTGTATTTTCATTCTGCTGTTCTAAGTCTTTGGGCTTTGTCCTTGGCTAGTCCCTCTCATGGTTACAAATGACTGAAGCATTTCTAGGTTTCACAGGCAGATATGATGGTGTCTTAGAAGTGGAATGTTAATTCTTTGTGTCATTTCTTAAGAGTGAGCAATCCTTTCTTGTAACCTCTCCTTATTGTCCTTATACCAATCAGCCTGCTACAGGCATAAAATAAAGCACAAGGAGGGATACTTGAATAAAATCAAGGTTCTGTTACCAAATAAGGAAGGATGGCTAGCAGGTTGGCAACAATGTCTGTTACACAGTAGTTGGGTTAACAAAGCCACAGACCCTGTGCATCCTGTCATTCTATGACATTCAAACCTCTCTCCAGCTTTGGGACACACTGATATTTTAGGGCGGCTTCCCTTATGAAGGTCTTTTATCCTAACACTTTTCTCTTTCCATGCTATATAAACAAGAAAACCTCATCTTTGGGACAATTATGTCAAAGTACTGTATTTTAACTATATGAGCAAATCTTTATGTCAATATCTACTTAGAAGAGTGCTATACAAATAGATATTTTTTCGTTATGACAAATACAACACTTCCTTTGAGTGGATTTAAAGTGAAAGTTATACCAAAAAGCGCTAAGGAGCTATATTTTGTAAATTAACCATTAGAGGGACTATATTATTTTTAACGTCAGAATACTGAATATTGCATTTTTGTTTAGATTAAGGTTTTGGTCATATCTATAGTGTCCCCTGCTTCTCAACCAAAAATCAATTATTAATCTGATTTACTTTATAATAACTAATTTAGAAGTATTTTATTTTCGTTTACCTTTTTAATCAACTAATAAAATGCACTTCAATATGAAAAAAATTATTTTTACCTGTTCAGTAAATTTAGATCAAGATGGGAACTTGGTTTGCATCTTTTAGAGAAGAAGCCTCAGTTTTGCTAAGAATTGTGCCCTTATATCTGTTTTACTTGATTTATTTAAATCTAAAATGATTTGATGCATTTATCTTTTACTTGTCTTAGAATTTAACTTGGGTTGTCTACAAGTTTCCAAAGAAGTAGTAAATGACGTCATTCTCCCCAAATGGGCTAAGTCAGCTGAAGATTTCATCTATAAACATAGGAAAGCTCTGGTAAGATTTTTGTGTTTAGTTATTAGGTTACTAAGATAGAGGTCCGTGTGTTTTCTAGAGAATAGGCTAATGTATATCTGGCTATTAATTATTTTTCTAGATTAATTTGTCATCTGTTATGTATACTATTGTAGAGAGTATAATTTATTTTAAGGTTATGAATCTTCTAATACAGTAAGAATATGATATAGTCCCGTGGATATATAGCAAAAAATACGTACATATATATGTAAAAATATATATATGAATATATACATATGTATATATTCAGTTCTATAAGAAAACTGCCTATTGTATTTTAAGCTATTCCATCCACCAAGCTGGTGTCATTTGGTGTTTTGCAGTTCCCACATTTGTTTCAGATCTAACAAGGATGAGGGGCTCCTAGGTGGCTCGGTCACTTAAGTGTCCAACTCTTGGTTTCAGCTCGAGTCATGATCTCAGGGTTTTGGGAGCAAGCCCCTTGTTAAGCTACAGGCTCAGCGTGGAGTCTGCTTGAGATTCTCTCTCTCCCTCTTGTTTTCTCCTCCCCCAGCTTGTGCTTGTGCTCTCTTTCTCTCTCTCTCAAATAAATAAATAAATAAAATCTTAAAAAAAAAATCCTAACAAGGATGAGTACATTTTTGTTTTCTCTGAAGGATTTCAGTAAGTTTTCAATATGACTGCTAAATCCTAAATTCCACTTTTAAAAAATGTTAGTTTTTAGCTGAATTTCCAGTTTGGGATTAAAAGAGTAGTGAGAGTTAAACACTGATACTATATCATTTTGTAAATGATGCGTTTTTTTTTCCCCCACAATAGTCCACTTAGTTCTCTAAACTGAACTGTTTCAGAGTCTGAAGCTAATTAGTCCAATACTTGGAAACATTCCTTGTCATTAGTATATAGTATGTCAGATTTACAAAATTCTGGATTAGATCATAATATTTGTAAGCAATAACACTATACATGAATAAGGAATTGGAAAAAAATTAAGCAACTCACAAAAAATCTGTTACATATTAGCTAGCCAGGACCTTCTCAGATGCATTCCTCTGTATTATCTATGATATGAAGTAGGGGTCCAGGATTTTAGGAAGACATGCTCCTTATATTAATATGTTAGAAGCCTCCGTTTCAGTTATGTATTGCTGTGCAATAAACTATCCAAAATTTAGTGGCTTAAAATATAGTCATTTTATTATCTCTCACAGTTCTGTGAGTTGACTGGTCTCAGCTGAGCAGTTCTCATCTTGCTTGAGGTTCTCATGCCCTTACAGTCATAGCAGCTGAGATGGAGTCATATGCATTGAGAGAGAAACTGGGATGCTGGGCCTTTACTTCCTTCCCATGTAATCTCAGGATATCTCCTCTTCATGTGGTCGCTCTAGCCAGGTAGCCAGACATGTACCTGTCTACAGCTCAGGAAGGAGTACAAAATTGGAAGCTTCCATGCTTTCTTAAGGCTTAAGGCTGTGAACGGTCACCGCACTTCTGTCACCTTGTCAGAGTCAGACAGTAATAGGATCAGTGCAATTCAAGAGGAGGGTAGGTAAACTCCATCTCTCAGTGGTGGGAGGGAAAAAAGAATTTGCAACCATCTTTAATCCTCCACATAGTCTGTCCTCTGATTACAAATTATTTGCATTCCTTCTACATACAAAATGTACATACTTCCTTTCAAGATCCTCCCAAAATCTCATGTCAGGGACCTTTAGTCAGGAATCTGCAAACTTTTTCTATAGAGGATCAGATAGTAAATATTTTTGCTGGCATTAAGGTCTGTGTCAAAATTCTGCCACTGTAATGCAAAAGAAAATGGATGTAGCTTTTTTATACTACTCTACAAATCTGGAGATTGTAAAATTTGGGCCACAAGCCGTAAGTAGTTTACTGATCCCTGGATTAAGGCATAAGGTCTAAAGTTCGGAGTCTTGTTAGTAATCTAAATCAAATGCATGTGGGCACAAAACTACTCTGTTTTGTCTGCCCTTGCATCTGAAGACTGTGGAGTAGAGAAACAAATTATCTGTCCCCACGTAACAACAGTGGTGTGACAAAGACAGAAGAACTATCATAGACATTCTCATTTAAAAGGGAAATTAGAAGGGGTGCCTGGCTAGCTCAATCTGTAGAGCGTGTGACTCTTGATCTCTCGGTTTGTGAGTTTGAGCCCCACATTGGGCATAGAATTTAATTTAAAAAGGTGGGAGAGAGAAAAACAAGAGATACCTAGCAGTAACTGGTTTACAACAATTCAGAATTCCAGCAGGGACATGCTTTCAGTTCCTTCATTAGGGCCCAGTGCTATTCCCTAAGAGTGGTTCTCCGTGGCTATTTTGTTCTACCCTTTGGCTCTTAGCATCCTGCTTTGAGTCATTCTTTCTTTTACATTAAAACAAAACAAAACAAAACAAAAAAGTGTTTCCATGAGTATCTTTGTCAGCCTCTTACCTAACCACAGTAAATTGGAAGCCAAAGGTCTCATCTTTTTTGAACAGTTTCTGCCTCTTTCAGCCTGAACTAATACAGTATCTTTTAAAATTTTATGGGTTTCAGGGTGCCTGGGTGGCTCATTCAAAGGATCTGTCTTTGGCTCAGGTCATGATCCCAGGGCACTGGGATCGAGCCCCATAGCGGGCTCCATGCCCAGTGGAGAGCCTGCTTCTCCCTCTCCCTCTGCCTGACACTTTGCCTTGACATGAACAGATATTTCTGCAAAGAAGACATCCAAATGACCAACAGACACATGAAAAAGTACTCAGCATCAGGGAAATATAAATCAAAACCTCAGTGAGATACTACCTCACACCAGTCAGAATGGCTAAAATTAACAAGTCAGGAAACGACAGGTGTTGGCAAGGATCCAGAGAAAGGAGAACCCTCCTATGCTGTTGGTGGGAATGCAAGCTGGTGCAGCCACTCTGAAAACAGTATGGAGGTTCCTCAAAAAGTTGAAAATAGAGCTACCCAAGGACCCAGCAATCGCACTATTGGGTATTTACGCTAAAGATGCAAATGTAGTGATCCTAAGGGGCACGTGCACCCAAATCTTTATAGCAGCAATGTCCACAATCGCCAAACTATGGAAAGAGCCTAGATGTCCATCAACAGATTAATGGATAAAGAAGATGTGGTGTATATATATATACAATAGAATACTATGCAGCCATCAAGAAAAAAAAAAACATGAAAACTTGCCATTTGCAATGACATGGATGGAACTAGAGGGTATTATGCTAAGCGAAATAAGTCAATCAGAGAAAGACAATTATCATATGATCTCTCTGATATGAGGAATTTGAGAGGCAGGGCAAGGGTAGGGGGAAGGGAGGGAGAAATGAAACAAGATGGGACTGGGGAGGGAGAAAAACCGTAAGAGACTCTTAATCTCAGGAAATAAACTGAGGGTTGCTGGGGGGTGTGGGGGGAGGGATAGAGTGGCTGGGTGATGGACACTGGGGAGGGTATGTGCTATGGTGAGTGCTGTGAACTGTGTAAGACTGATGATTCACAGACCTGTACCCCTGAAACAAATAATACATTATATGTTGATTAAAAAAAAACTTAAAAAGATGTTCTATTTTCTAGTTGAGTGGGTCTGTGCAGCACAACCTTAAATCTTTGAAGTCTCAGCACATTGCTTCACAGCCACACTCTTGAACTAAACTTTCACCTGAGGCCGTATTTTACTGGTGACACTCTCTTTTTTTTTTTTTTTTTCTGGTGACACTCTTGATTTGATCACTGACCTTGAACATTTCTCAATTAGAGAGTCTGCTCTCTAGTATCCATGGAATGAGAAATAATTTTAATTGGAACCCAGCAAGACCTGCTCCTTTATATTTTTTTTTAAATTATGCTTAAAACCTGAATGGGTTTTCTTTTTTTTAAGATTTTATTTACTTATTAGAGAGAGACAGAGATAGCAAGAGAGAGCATGAGCAGAGAGAAGAGAGAGAAGTAGACTCCCTGCTGAGCAGGGAGCCTGATGTGGATCCAGAGAAAGGAGAACCCTCCTTTGTGGTGGGACTCCATCCCACCACCCCGGGATCATGACCTTAGCTGAAGGAAGACATTTAACCCACTGAGCCACCCAGGAACCCCATGAATAGTTATTTTTTTAAATTCATCTTACTCCTTCCACACTTTATCACAGGCAGCTAAAAGAACCAATTAGCATGGAAATCTCCATCCCCAGATAACACCCAGGTGCTCATCATAACAAATGCACTCCTTAATCCCCATAACCTATTTAATTCATCCCCCCGTCCATTGTATGGAAGTGTCGAATCACTGTGTTGTACACCAGAATCTAATTACACTGTATATTAACCAACTGGAATTAAAATAGAAACAAAAAAAGTCTATCCCCAGATTCGTGAGTTGATTAGGTACTCTTTCTATTGTTGATGGAACTAAACTTGAGCCCCCTTTTCTCCTGTCTCAATAACAATTCCCATACTGTCTTTCAAACCATAACTATCAGGCTTCTGGAGGTTCTTCAAGCCTCTGCTTGCCACACAGTCCACCTTCTTAGTGAGGTGATGTCAGGTCGGGTAGGTTGGAGGGAGTGATTTTCAGCTACCTTTAATCAACCCCAACTGGTTCGTTTCTTTGAATTGAAGTTCTAGAAAGCTATTTCAATGGAAATTTCACAAATATATATCCGTAGCCATCGTGAAGTTTTTTGTTGTTGATATTTAGGCTATTAGAATACTTGAGTTATTTTCTTTACCCATTAGTTAAGAAGTGTATATGTATTATTAAATATTAATAAATATGTTTACATTATACTAGATAGAATATATCCTAAATATGTGGTAGATACTAATTAAATGTTTAACATGATTTTGAGATAATTTTATTTACAGTGGTAAGATTTGTGTGTGGAAATGCTTAATTTTCTCTTACTTTTTTAAAGGACTAATATTTACATTGTAGTTGGAAGGTATCTCTATATTATTTGTTCTTTTTCTAGGAGTCTGAATATGTTTCTGCTCATCTTCATGAATGGATAGATCTGATTTTTGGCTACAAACAGAGGGGGCCAGCTGCAGTGGAAGCACTCAATGTTTTCTATTACTGTAGTTATGAAGGTATAAGCCTATATACTTTTTATCTTACATTCCATTGATGGAAAGTATCATTTAATAGGTGTTTATACATGATATTTTGGTCATGAGAAAGACTACACTTAAAAATAGTTTTAATGATCTTTTCTATTTGAAATATTAAGAGACCGATGTGTGGTTTTTTTAAATAGTAGTTAAAAGTAAGTATGCAAATCTTCACTTTGCTCAGTTGAGGAAACTGTCAACAAAACAAAAAGGCAGCCTACTCAGTGGGAGAAGATATTTGCAAGTGATATATCCAATAAGGGATTAATATACAAAATATATAAAGAATTTATATAACTCAACACCAAAAAAAAAAAAATCCAATTTTAAAAATGGTCAGAGGACCTGAAGAGACATTTTTCCAAAGAAGACATATAAATGGCCAACAGACACATGAAAAGATGCTCAGCATCACTCATCATCAGGGAAAGGCAAATCAAAACCACAGTTTAAAAAAGAAAAATAAAAACCACAGTGAGAAATTACCTTATGCCTGTCAGAATGGCTAAAATAAAAAACAAGAAATAACAAGTGTTAGCAAGGATAAGGAGAAAAAAGAACCTTTGTGCACTAGTGCAGCCACTGTGAAAAACAGTATGGAGGTTCTTCATTAAATTAAAAATAGAAGTATGCTATGATTAGTAAATCCACTATTGGGTATTTGCCCAAAGAATATGAAAACACTAATTTGAAAAGCTCTGTATCCTTATGTTTATGGCAGCAATATTTACAGTAGCCAAGATAAGGAAGCAACCAGTGTCCATTGACAGATGAGTAGATAAAGAAGATACGAGATATATATATATACACACAAACACATACACACAATGGAACATTACTCAGCCATAAAAAGAATGATCTTGTCATTTGTAACAATATAGATGGACCTAGAGGGTATAATGCTAAGAGACATAAGTCAGAGAAAGACAAATACCATATGATTTCACTCATATGTGGAATTTAAGAAACAAAACAAATGAGTAAAGGAAAAAAAAAAAAAAAGACATCCAGAAAGAGACTCTTAACTATAGAGAACAAACTGATGGTTACCAGAGGGGAGGAAGATTGAGGGAAGAGTTAAATAGGTGATGGGGATTAAAGAGTGCCCTAGTCCTGATGAGCAACAGGTGATGTATGGAATTGATGAATTACTGTGTTGTACACCTAAAACTAATACTACGCTTTATGTTAACTGGAACTTAAGTAAAACTTAAAAAAATTTATTAGAATTTAAAAATGATGTAAATAAGTTCTAAAAACATAAAACAAATGAACAAAGTAAAAGGCAAAAAAAAAGACAGACTCTTAATTACAGAGAACAAACTAATGGTTGCCAGAGGGGAGATAGGTGCAGGGAAGAGTGAAAGGGGATAAAAAAAAGTATATATACAAATCTAATTATAAATGTCAGTTATTGGTGGCATAAAAGTTTTTGATTACTTGCCATAAGTGTCCTATTCAATCAGGTCCTACAATAAATACTCAGCGTCGAATTGTTAGCAGACTTTGAAAGAAGACCTTTAGTATTATAAATGACAAACTCTTCAAATGATAAAATAGACATCATTCTAATGTTTAGCTTGGAATCAAGAACGTTTTCTGAAGGGTTTGAAAGCCTTAAGAAGTAGTTTTTTCTGGGGCATCTGGGTGGCTCAGTGGGTAAAGCCTCTGCCTTCAGCTCAGGTCATGATCCCAGGGTCCTGGGATCGAGCCCCACATCGGGCTCTCTGCTCGGCAGGGAGCCCGCTTCCCCCTCTCTCTGCCTGCCTCTCTGCCTACTTGTGATCTCTTTCTCTGTCAAATAAATAAATAAAATCTTAAAAAAAAAAAGTAGTTTTTTCTAATCCTTCGGTAGTAAAGATTGTGAATAGTGTGAATTTATGTGAACTTGAGCAGAGTCTACATGCCTTTTGGTAAATAGACAAGCATGTTTTTGCATTGCCATATTCATTTGATAATAGTTTTGTAGAGAGGTAGTATGCATGGTGGTTATGAGCATAGGCTTTGAAACCTGACTTACCTAGTTTGGCCACTTACTAACCATATCAAGTACAGTTGGGTATAATCAGTTAACCAGAATGTCATCTATGCCAGTATTTGTTAGATAAGCAGTAACTTATAGTAGTATTTTGTGTGATTATTATACTTGTTTTAGCTTTATTATCATGAAGAAAACAATTAGATGTATTGTGAGATAGTTTGTACGTTTTCAAGAAAACCTTTATGCACTACCAGTTAACCTTTGTTTAAAATATTTTTGTTGTAAATAATGGATGAAATTTATTTTTATACATATTTAATGTTTGGAGTCACTGCTTTTTTTTTTTTAAAGATTTTATTTATTTGACAGAGAGAAACACAGAGAGAGAGGGAACACAAGCAGAGGGAATGGGAGAGGGAGAAGCAGGCTTCCCACAGAGCAGGGAGCCCGATGCGGGGCTCGATCCCAGGACCCTGGGATCATGACCTGAGCCGAAGGCAGACGCCCAACGACTGAGCCACCCAGGCGCCCCTGGAGTCACTGCTTTTTAAAAAATTGCCTCTTGGGGTGCCTGGATGGCTCAGTCGATTAAGCATCAAACTCTTCATTTCAGCTCAGGTCATGATCTCAGTCTTGTGGGATTAAGCCCTGAGTTGGGCTCTACGCTCTGCGTGGAGTCTGCTTGTCCTTCTCCCTCCCTCTACTCCTCTCCCCCCCATTCCAGCCCTACTCGTGCTATCATGTGCTCTCTTGCTTTCTAAAATAAATAAATAAAATCGTATAAAAAATAAAAAATTGCCTTTCTCACAATATTCTTACAAATTGAAGAACAGCATGATATTTTGTTGCAAATACATTATTCAGTCTCTAATATATTAATCAATGTGTGTGGCTTCCTGATTTGTTTTCACTCTGTAGTGAGTTGACTACTTCTTGTTTTAGGAGCTGTGGATCTGGATGCCTTAACAGATGAGAAGGAAAGAAAAGCATTAGAAGGGATGATTAATAATTTTGGGCAAACACCTTGTCAACTGTTAAAGGTATCATTAAAGTTATTGATTATAAAAAAATGTTATTGATTACATAAGAAGTCTGAAATTTAATTGCTAAGGAGTACTACCAGCATTTTCAAGTATTTTAATTATTTAAAACTGCATCTCTCAGAATTATCTAGAATTTAAGAAAAATTGTACTGTCACTTAAAAAGTAAATAGATTTAAATGATTGTTCCTATTTTAAAATAACAAAATATTGTTGAAATGCACATATATAGTCAATAACTCTTAAATCACAGAGGAGTTATATTTTTACTCAGAAAACCAATCACTTTATTTTGTTTAAACAACTAAAATGTTACTGCAACAGGATTTGGATTCATGACCATCCAACCTAAAAGTCTTTCTACCATGCCATGTCTCCTCTGAATTAATAGCTATAAACTCCTTTATTGAATTAGACCACTTCCTATGTTCTGTGGGCTGTTATTTATATCCTAATAATGACATTTCCTGTCTTAGTTATATATTTGTGCATTTGCCTCACTTTATTATAAGTACGTTATAGGCAGTAACCTTTCCCTAATCATTTTATATCTTTCTTGCATATAGTATTTGTGTAGTAAATATTTGTTAATTGAATCTCCACAACTGTTACAGCAAGAATGTATCTAAATTGTGGCTTATAAATATGTTGAACTTCTGTTAATTCAGTTATCAGACTAAACTTGTAATTGCTACTGTTCCTTAGCAGAGTTTGTTTAAACCCTCCAACATTGGTTTTTTTTACAGAATAGTCATATTTAAAATCAATGCTTTATACCTATCTGCTGATAGAATGCAAAAGTAACAGAAGAAAACGGAACACTTCATTGAGCTTTGAAATAGATTCTATAATATTTTTACACCAGCTTTACTTTTCTTTTTTTCGTAAGAGTAGTGCTAATTAGTTTTTATCACCATAAAAAATGACAAAAAGGTCAGTCTTTGTTTTTGTCTTTATTTTTTATTTAAATTCAATTTAGTTAACATATAGTGTATTATTAGTTTTAGGGATAGAATTTAGTGATTCATCAGTTGCATATAATACCCAGTGCTCATTACATCAAGTGACCTCCTTAATGCCCATCACCCGGTTACCCCATCCTCCCACTCCCCTCCCCTCCATCAACCCTCAGTTTGTTCCCTGTAGTTAAGAGTCTCTTATGGTTTGCTTCCCTCTCTGTTTTTATCATGTTTTATTTTTCCTTCCCTTCCCCTATGTTCATCTGCCTTGTTTCTTAAATTCATACATGAGTGAGATCATATAGTATTTGTCTTTCTCTGATTGACTTATTTCACTTAGCATAATTCCCTCTAGTTCCATCCAGTCATTGCAAATGGCAAGCAAGATTTCATTTTTGATTGAATATATATATATATATATATATATATATATATATATATATACACCACATCTTCTTTATCCATTCATCAGTTGATGGACATCTGGGTTCTTCCATAGTCTGGCTATTGTGGACACTGCTGCTATAAACATTGGGGTACAGGTACCCCTTCAGATCACTACATTTGTATCTTTGGGGTAAATACATAGTAGTGCAATTGCTGAGTTATAGGGTAGCTCCATTTTCAACTTTTGAGGAACCTCCATACTGTTTTCCAGATGACTGCACCAGTTTGCATTCCCACCAACAGTGTCAGAGGGTTCCCCTTTCTCCGCATCCTCGTCGACATCTGTTGTTTCCTGACTTAATTAATTAATTAATTTTAGCCATTTTTACCGGTGTGAGGTGGTATCTTTGTGGTTTTGATTTGTATTTCCCTGATGCCAAGTGATGTGTGTGTTGGCCATTTATATGTCTTCTTTGGAGAAATATCTGTTCGTGTCTCCTGCCCATTTCTTGATTAGATTAGTTGTTCTTTGTGTGTTGAGTTTGATAAGTTCTTTATAGTTTTTGGATATTAGCCCTTCATCTCATAAGACATTTGAAATATCTTCTCCCATTCTGTCGGTTGTCTTTTGGTTTTGTTTCTTCTGCTGTGCAAAGCTTTTTATATTGATGAAGACCCAATTTTCATTTTTGCCTTTGTTCCTCTTCCCTTTGGAGACCCGTCTAGCAAGACGTTGCCGTGGCCAAGGTCACAAAGGTTGCTGCCTGTGTTCTCCTCTAGGATTCTGATGGATTCCTGTCTTACATTTAAGTCTCTCTTCCATTTTGAATTTATTTTTGTGTGTAGTATAAGAAAGTGGTCCAGTTTCATTCTTCTGCATGTGACTGTCCAATTTTCCCAACACCATTTGTTGAAGAGACTGTCTTTTTTCCATGAGATATTCTTTCCCTCTTTGTCAAAGATTAGTTGACCATAGAGTTGAGGGTCCATTTCTGGGTTCTCTATTCTGTTCCATGTTCTATGTATCTGTTTTTGTGCCAGTACCATACTGTCTTGATGATGACAGCTTTGTAATAGAGCTTGAAGTCCGGGATTGTGATGTCACCAGCTTTGGTTTTCTTTTTCAACATTCCTTTGGCTATTCGGGGTCTTTTCTGGTTCCATACAAATTTTAGAATTGTTTTTTCCACTTCTGTGGAAAAAGTTGATGGTATTTTGATAGGTACATTGAATGTATAGGTTGCTCTAGGTGGCATATACATTTTCACAATATTTGTTCCTCCAATCCATGGGCATGGAACGTTTTTCCTTTTTTTTTTTTTTTGTCTTTCCTAAATTTCTTTCATAAGTGTTCTATAGTTTTCAGAGTACAAATCTTTCACCTCTTTGGTCAGGTTTATTCCTTGGTATCTTACAGTTTTTGGTGCAATTGCGAACAGGACTAATTCTTTGATTTCTCTTTCTGCTGCTTCACTGTTAGTCTATAGAAATGTAATGACTTCTGTGTGTTGATTTTTATATCCTGCCACTTTGTTGAATTCCTGTATGAGATCTAGCAATTTTTTGGTGGAGTCTTTTGGGTTTTCTACATAGAGTATCATGTCATCTGCAAATAGTAAAAGTTCTTCCTTACGGATTTGGATGCCTTTTATTTCTTTTTATTTTCTGATTGCCGAGGCTAGGACTTCTAGTACTATGTCGAACAACAGTGATGAGAGTGGACATCCCTGTCGTGTTCCTGGCCATAAAAGAAAAGCTCTCAGTTTTTCCCATTAAGAATGATACTCAATGTGGGTCTTTCATATATGGTCTTTATGATGTTGAGGTATGTTCCCTCTATCCCTACATTGTGGAGGGTTTTAAGATTGTGTATTTTGTCAAATGTTTTTTCTGCGTCTATTGAGAGGATCATATGGTTCTTATCCTTTCTTTTATTAATGTGGTATATCATGTTGATTGGTTTGCAGATGTTGAACTACCTGTGTAGCCCAGGAGTAAATTCCTCTTGGTCATGGTGAATTATTCTTTTAATGTACTATCGGATCCTATTAGCTAGTATCTTGTTAGAATTTTTGCATCTATGTTCATCAGGGATTTTGGCCTATAGTTCTCCTTTTTGGGGGTCTTTGGTTTTGGGATCAAGGTAACTCTAGCCTCAGAGAATGAGTTTGGAAATTTTTCTTCCATTTCTATTTTTTGGAAGTTTCAGAAGAATAAGTATTAATTCTTCAAATGTTTGGTAGGATTCCCCTGGGCAAGCCATCTGGCCCTGGACTTTTGTTTTTTGGGAGATTTTTGATTACTGATTCAATTTCTTTGCTGGTTATGGGTCTGTTCAGGTTTTCTATTTACTTCTGTTTCAGTTTTGATAGTTCATATATTTCTAGGAATTTATCCATGTCTCAGATTGCCTAATTTGTTGGCATATAATTGATCATAATATTCTCTTATAATTGTTTGTATTTCTTTGGTGTTGGTTGTGATCTCTCCTCTTTCATTCATGATTTTATTCATTTGGGTCCTGTCTCTTTTCTTTTTGATAAGTCTGGCCAGGGGTTTATCAATCTTATGAATTCTTTCAAAGAACCAGCTCCTAGTTTTGTCTATCTGTTCTACTGTTCTTTTGGTTTCTATTTCATTGATTTCTGTTCTGATCTTTATTAATTCTCTTCTCCTGGTGGGTTTAGGCTTTATTTGCTGTTCTTTCTCTAGCTTCTTTAGGTGTAAGGTTAGGCTGTGTATTTGAGCCTTTTCTTGCTTCTTGAGGAAGAAGTATTGCTATATACTTCATTCTGGACCACCTTTGCTGCATCCCAAAGGTTGTGAATGGTCGTGTTTTCATTTTCACTTGCTTCCATAAATTTTTTTAAATTCTTCTTTAATTTCCTGGTGGACCCATTCATTCTGTAGTATGATGCTCTTTAACCTCCATGTATTTGTGGTCCTTCCAAATTTTTTCTTGTGGTTGACTTCAAGCTTAATAACATTGTGGTCTGAAAATATGCATGGTATGATCTCAGTTTTTTTTGTACTGGCCAAGTCCTGGTTTGTGACCCAGTATGTGATCTATTCTGGAGAATGTTCCATGTGCACTCTAAAAAAAATGTGTATTCTGCTGCTTTAGGATGAAATGCTCTGAATATATCTGTGAAGTCCATCTGGTCCAGTATGTCATTCAAAGCCCTTGTTTCCTTGTTAATCTTCAGGTTAGATGATCTGTCCATTGCTGTGAGTGTGGTGTTAAAGTACCCTACTGTTAATGTATTATTATCAATGACTTTCTTTAAGATTGTTATTAATTGATTTATATATTTGGCTGCTCTCAAATTAGGGGCATAAGTATTTACAAATGTTAGATCTTCTTGTTGGATAGACCCCCTTAATATGATATAGTGTCCTTTGTCATCCCTTATTTCAGTCTTTAATTTGAAATATAGTTTGTCTGATATAAGGATGGCAACTCCAGCTTTCTTTTGATGTTCCTTAGCATAATAAATGGTGGAGACCCCCTCACTTTCAATCTGGAGGTGTCTTTGGATCTGAAATTAGTCTCTTTTAAGCATATCAATGGGTTTTGTTTTTCTATCCATTCTGATACCCTCTGTCTTTTGATTGGAGCATTTAGTCCATTTACATTCAGAGTAATTATTGAAAGATATGAATTTAGTGTCACTGTATTACTTGTAAAATCACCATTCCTTCAGATTGTCTATGTTCCTTTCTGGTTGTTGTTACTTTTGGTCTCTTTTGTTCATATGGCCCCCTTTAATCAGGGTTGCTTTAGTGTTCACAAATTGCTTTAGTTTTTATTTGTCTTGGAAACTCTTTATCTCTCCTTCTATTCTGAATTACAGCCTTACTGGATAAAGTATTCTTGGCTGCATATTTTTCCCATTTAGCTTGTTGAATATATCATGCCAGTCCTTTCTGATCTACCATGTCTCTGTGGACAGGTCTGCTGCCAGCGTTACATGTCTACCCTTAATAGGTTAAAGACCTATAGCTGCTTTCAGGATTTTCTCTTTATCTTTGTAATTTGTAAGTTTCAGTATAATATGTCATGGTGTCGACCTATTTTTGTTGCTTTTGTGGGGAGTGCTCTGTGCCTCTTGGACTTGAGTGTATGTTTCCTTCCCCATGTTCAGAAAGTTCTCTGCCATGATTTGTTCAAATAAACCTTCTGCCCCCTTCTTCCCTGCTATTCTTCTGGGACTCCTAGAATACGGATATTATTTCACTTTCTGGAATTGCTGAGTTCCCTAAGTCTACCTTCGTGCGCTAATAGTTTTATTCCCCTCTTCTTTTCAGCTTCATTACTTTCTGTAATTTTATCTTCTGTATCACTGATTCACTCTTCTTCTTCGTTCATGCTTGTTTTTATGGCCTCCACTTGGGTCTGTATCTCAATTAAAACATTTTTAATTTTGACCTAACTAGATTTTAGTTTTTATCTCTACAGTAAGGGATTCTCTAGGGTCTTCTCTACTTTATTCATGCCCAGCTAGTATCTTTATAATTGTTGTTTTAAATTCTAGTTCAGACATTTTACTTATATCTGTACTGATTAAATTCCTGGCTGTGAATACTACCTCCCATTCTTTCTTTTGTGGTGAATTTCTCTGTCTTGTCATTTTGTCCAGAAAAGAAAAGAAAAAGAAAAACAACAATAACAACAGAAAAAAACTAAATCCTGGATGTGTTTTAGTCTGCTTGTTAAAAGAAACTAGATCATAGGCACGTGGATGATTCAATAGGTTAAGCATCTGTCTTCAGCTCAGGTCATATCCCAGGGCCCTGGGATCGAGTCCCACAACAGGCTCTTGCTCAGTGGGGAGTCTGCTTTTCTTTCTACCCTTCCTCCTGCTCATGATCTCTCTCTTTCTCTCTCTCTCTCTCAAATAAAATCTTAAAAAGAAAAGAAACTAGATCCCAAAATAAGAAAATTACACACACACACACACACACACACACAATGAAAAGAAACACAAAAAAATATATGTAATGTTTATAAAAGTAAAAATTAAAAAAGGAATTGGAAAAAAATAACAAAAAATAATAATAAAAGACTAAAGAATAAAAATACAAAGGATGCTAGCTACTGTTTTCCCCTAGAGCTGAAGTTTTTCAGCCCTTTATGATCAGTAGACTTGGTGCAAGGGAGTCGTTTGTGCTGGTCTTCTGGGGAAGGGGCCCCGTTGTGCTCATTCTCAGGTGGAATTGCTCTGGTGGAAATGCGCCTGCAGTGCACAGGGAGACAGGGCTTGGTGTAAGTGGCTCCAGGCTCCACTAGGTGGCTCTCTTTTGCTCCTTGAAGACTCAGCACTGATGGGCAGGATGAATATGGCAGCACTCTGCTTTCTAGCCCCCAAGCTGAAAATTTGTGCTCCCCACTCTTCAGTGAGCCCTCACAGAAAAGCGCTCGCTCACTCTTGTCTCCCCCATTTCTGTTAGAACTCTGTGTTCACCCTCCCCATGTCCAAGCTTTTTTATCCCAGGCACGTGACTGACTGAATTTCAAAACTTCAAAGTTTAGGGACTCCCACAGTTTGGACCTGCGCTGTTCCTCCCAGAGATGGTCTTGCCACACTTCTCCCATTTGGGGAACCTGTCTCAGGAAAGCAGTCGCTTGATCACACAGGGGATGTTTATGGCAACACAGAGCAGAAAGCTGGCACTTAGACTCGCTGTTGTCAGCTGGCTTCTACACTCCTATACCTGGGAACGGTGCCGCCCTTACGTGCCACCCGTTCTTCTTGTGACCCCAGGAATCTTCAGATCATGCTGTCACACCTAGGATTCTGCCCCACTTCACCATCTGCACACCTTTAAGCCAGGCATGTCCCACACTGTAGTAGCAGTCTTCCAAAAGTTTTGATTTTGCATTCAGCTGCTTATAATACTTTGTGGAGCCTCTTTAAGCAGACCTCCTCCCCACTACTATATCCTCAGCTATATCACACTGGATTTAAGTCTCTGTAGCTCCTACCTTCCAAACAGTGGTTGCTTTTCTACTTTTAGACTTACAGTATTTCTTTTCTCAGACCTCCAGTTGATTTCTTGGGTGTTCAGGATGATTTGATAACTATCTAGTTGTATTTGAGGGTTGAGACAAACTTCGATCCCTCTACTCCTCCATCGTCTTAACTTCCAGTCAGCCTTTTTGATTTAAAATAAAGTGAATAATACTCATATGGATTGAGAGCTAAATATTGAAGTACTTATAGCTGTCGTATTATTTTCTATCATCTAATATTTTGTTATAGATATAGATATAGAAAAATCCCCTTTAGATGGAATTCTGTTCTGCATTTTAATTACGCTTTTTCTTGTTAATTTAATTTGCCATTTACTTCTTATTTAATGAAGGTAACACTGTTCTGTGTTGCTGACATTAAAGTTAAGGAAGAATATTTTAATTTATTTGAAAACAAATACAGCAATATTTATAATTTGTTTCTGATAGTATTTACGTTTTGATTTTTATTTCAGGAAATAAGGATTTACCCATATAAATTTTGACTTTTGAATGATTCATTTAATTTTACCAAATATTTATTAAGCATCTATCATACTTAGGGGCACCTGGGTGGCTCAGTGGGTTAAAGCCTCTGCCTTCGACTCAGGTCATGATCTCAGGGTCCTGGCATGGAGCCCCGCATTGGGCTCTCTGCTCAGCAGGGAGCCTGCTTCCTTGTCTCTGCCTGCCTCTCTGCCTACTTGTGATCTCTCTGTCAAAAAAATAAATAAAATCTTTAAAAAATAAAAAAATTTAAAAAAGCATTTATCACGCTTAATATCCTATTCTAGGTATCAAAAATCAAAAAATGAGTAAGATTTGTTTTCTGATTATAAAATACCTTTTGCCTAAGGGTGCCTGACTAACTCAGTCGGTGGAGTGTGCACCTCTTGATCTCGGAGTTGTGAGTTCAAGCCCCATATTGGGTGTAGAGATTACTTAAAATATCTTAAAAAAGATACCCATGGCCTAGTTGGAAAAGATAAACCATAAACAACTACATAATCCAACATAAAAACAATTACTAAATAAAATTATAAACAAAGAATGTGCTAGTAAAAATAATAAAAGAGAAGAGTAATTCTGGCTTGGATATTCAAGACAGACGTCAGTAAGAAAAACTTTAAAGTAGAAGTAGGGTTTCTCTAGAAATGAACAGGGTAAAAACTCCACTGAAGGAGTAGTCTGAGCAATGGCCTAGAGTTTGTCAACAGTGCATGCTATGTAATCCACTGTAGCTAGAGCCCAGTATGTCTGAAGGAATACAGTGAGAGATGTCTTAATATAGTTATGGAGTTATTTTTTCTTAAAATTATTTTGAAGGAACCACATCCTCCTAGATTGTCAGCAGAAGAAGCAGTGCAGAAGCAGACCAAAACAGACACTTCAACCCTAAACGTATTTCAACACCTCTCTGAACTCAAGTCATTTTTTATAGAGGTAATATCCAACTTGGCAATATCAAAGCATTTTCTCTGTGAATTCTATACACCAATCAATGTTCCTTTTATTTTCTAAAGGGGAGGGTCATAATATTTGATACAAAATAGTAAATAATATTGCAATAGTATGTTCTTGGATTTTTAAAACAATCTTACTGAAAGTTTTTGTTTGTTGCTGGGTGGTAGTGAGACCTATTTTTCTTGGCTTGCTTTCTTCTACTTCACATTTTCCAGACAAGGAAGAATAAATAATTTGATTTAAATTGCTTTTCGTGACAGCTGAAATGATACGAAGATGGAGTATAAAATAACTCCTAATTATAGTGTCTGCTCATTTATAAAATATGTCCCAATAAGTCAGATTGTTAATTGCTAATATCAGAAGGAATAATCAAGTAAAACAGGATAGTTAATGCTGTAATTGAAAGAGCACTTTAAATTCAAATGTTTAAATATAAAAAAAAATGTTTAAATATACATACTGGATTACTTTGGTTCACAATGTGAATGTGAAATGGATTTATATCTCTGAATTTGGTTAAGACAGATAATATTCTTGGCAAGAAAAAAAAATAAAAAATAAAAAAAAATATTCTTGGCAAGAAGAAAAAATGATGATAAAAAGTGATTAAGAATAGTTTGGAAATGTGTGAAACAAGCAATAGCTCTCACACAATACAATAGACATTGGTAAACTTTTCTTAAGAGGCCAGATAGTAAATATTTTGGACTCTGTAGACAAAAGGCAAAATCAGGAATGTTATATAGGTACATATGTAATCACTTAAATAGAACCATTTAAAAATGTAAAAACCATTCTTTGCTTACCCACAGCCTATAAAACAGGTGATAGGCTGGACTTGTTTCATAGGCTGAGTTTGTCAAATCCTGCATTAGAACATCATTATAATGTATTTCTTAGGTTCAGTATCATGGGAAATCATTATAGAATTTTTTGATAATTTGGTGTAAAAAAATTTTATGAAGTTTCTGTTATAGTTATCTTTATACTGGGTTTTGTTCAAATGAATCATGTTGTGGTAAACTGTAGTACTTTAATGTAAATGTTTTCCCATGTTTCTGAAAGCACTTCATAATTAATTCTTGTCACTTCTTTCCTAGATTCATGTTTAGTGAGATGTAGTTGTTTGGTGTTTAACAATACAAACTCTCCAGAATCAGTTGTCCCAAAGTATCTAAGTCAGTTCCCTGGAACTTGGCATACATAGAAGCAGTGCTTAGAAATGATGACCAATTTGGGGCCCCTGGCTGGCTCAGTCAGTAAAGCCTGTGACTCTTGATCTTGGGATCATGAGTCAAGCCCCATGTTAGGCATAGAGCTTAACTTTTAAAAAGAAAGAAAAAAGAAATGATGACTAATTCCTAGATGTGTTCTGGGTCCCCAAGACCATCCTCAGGTTTGATAATTTGCTAGAAGGACTCACAGTATTCAACATATAGTTGTCCTCACAACTAAAATTTATTGCAGTGAAAGGATACAAAACAACATCAGCAAAGGGCAAAAAAGCACATGGGGTGGAGTATAGGGGAAACCAGGTACCAGCATCCAAGAATCTTCTCCTAGGACAGTCACATAGGACATGCTTAATTCTCTCAGTAATGAAATGTGAAAACACATGTTTGTCGACCAGGGAAGCTCATTAGAGACTCAATACTCAGGGTTTTTATTGGGGGCTGGTCACATAGGCAACCTCTGCCTAGCACATGCCAAAATTCCAGACTCCCAGGAGAAAATAGGGTCTTCAGCATAAACCATGTTGTTTGCACAATTAATCTGTGAATAACGAGCCACTTTTATCATTGAGGACAAGTTTTATATCAATGTAGGGAACTCTGCCCATCAAGTTCCCAGATGCCAGCCAAGGGCCGACCTTACAGGTGGGCCTTTCTAAGGAGAGCCGTTTCGGGCCTGCTATGTTAACTCTTTACTGCACATAGGGCAACCCATTTATTTAACACATAATCTGATGGACATGTTATACTATATTATGCACTGGTGATAAAATGATTTCATCATGTCTAATAATTTGTGACATTGTTTTTATAGAATAATGCATTCCAAGTTCCATCCGCAGATTCAGTGACATTTGTCCCTTTGTACCCAACATGTCACAGGGTAGCTATCCCCAGGACCAGTATCTGGAGCAGGGCAAAGAACACAATAAATATCCTTGGGTACTAGTAATTTGTTAATCCCTTTTCATCATTGTAGGGGAAGCTATTTCCCCACTCATTCATATGAAAAGGGAAGGCCTGTCTGTAGTTACCTCTTCCTAGTTGCTAAAATGGTGAAGAATATAGAGGTAGCAGTGAAAGCAAAGGCCTTAATAAATGGATTTCTTCAAACATCACGTTCATTTATGCTTATTCAAATGTAAGTTGTTCTCTTGATTCACAGAGTGAAGAGAAGAGATAGGGACTAATTTTGTATGGTTTATAATTCATTATTTAATTCATATAAGGATCTTAGAATAATACCTGGCACATAGTATATACCCAATAATATTAGGTTATAATTTATCTAATAAATATGAAGTATAATTTATGAACTATTGTTACATCAAAAAACTTAGTTCAAATCACTGTTCTCTTTCATGTTGTAATAAGATAGTGATAGATATTTTCTAAGGACTTTATTTTCTGGTCCTATTGTTACAGCATTCAGGATTGTCTCACTTAATGGAATAGATCTATGTTTTGAAAGTTAAATCCAAAAGGAACTTCTATAAAAATATAGCCAGTTGTCGTATTTGACTTAAGTGGGCAATATACTCTTATATGGTCTATATTTTCTACTTTATATTCATGTCAGTATGGCAAAGGAAAAGGAAAGATTCGAAATCATTGGCTGTTTTAAATGGTTGATGCTCCTTGAAATCTGCATTTCTCTTTCACAGCAGAGTAATAGAATACAGGAAAATGATGGGTTTTAGAAGTTTCAAGTATGCCACCCAAACATGGTACATAGTTCCTTTCCTACATTTTTTAGCCTTTTTTTAAAAGTGTATTTGACACACAGTATTACATTAATTTCAAGTGTACAGCATAATGATTCTTCTTTTCTACATTTTAATTAAATGATGTTTTGATAGAGTAAAATGCTGTATCACAGGGTTCATTCTTATTTAAAGAAATAGAAGTTTTCAGTAACTTAAACCTAATAAAGATAAGCAGAACCAGCCACTAAGCCTCTGTCTTTATTTTATAGGGGATTAGTGATGGTGTTCCACTAATAAAGGCCATTGTCCCCAAAAGTCAGTCTCGTTCTTTTATGTCTCAAGGCAGTCCTGAGTTATTGGTAAGTTGATTTATAGTTTTTTCACTCTGCTACATCAAAATACATTACAACTTATAAAAAAAAAAAAATTGAGAAAATAAATTTTTAAAGACTTCTTAAAAATAATAAAGACTTTTATAGAATTATTTTGATGAAATATAAAAATGTATTTTCTGAGGGCACCTGGGAGGCACAGTCAGGTAAGCGTCCAGCTCTTGGTTTCATCTCAGGTCGTGATCTCAGGGTCCTAAGATGGAGCCTAGCATAGGGCTCCACGCTCAACATGGAGTCCACTTGAGATTCTCTCTCCCTCTCCCCCTCCTGCTCATGCACTCTCTCACTCTCTCTAAAATAAACAAATAAATCTTTCTAAAAAAACATGGTTTCTAAATACACAGCTTCCAGTTAGTTAACATACAATGTAATATTAGGTTCAAGTGTATAATGTAGTGATTCAGCACTTCCATACAACACCTGGTGCTCATCACAAGAGGTGCACTTGTTAACACCCCCTCCATCACCTGTTTAACCCATCTCCCCTCCCACCTCCCTTCTGGTAACCATCAGTTTGTTATCTGTAATTAGAGTGTGTTTCTTGGTTTGCCTCTGTCTTTTTCCCCTTTGCTCATTTGTTTTCTTTCTTAAATTCCACATGTGAATGAAATCATATGGTATTGGTTTTTGACTGACTTATTTTGCATAGCATAATACTCTCTAGCTCCATCCATGTCATTGCAAACAGCAAGATTTTATTCCTTTTTATGGCTGTGTAATATTCCATTATGGCTAGATAGATAGACCATATCTTTATCCATTCATCAATTGATGGACACGTGGGCTGTTCCGTAATTTGGCTATTGTAGTAATGCTGCTATAAATATTGGGGTACGGGTATCCCTTTAAATTAGTGCTGGTTATCGGTCTGTTCAAATTTTCTATTTCTTCCTGTTTCAGCTTTGGCAATTTATGTGTTTCTAGGAATTTATCTGTTTCTTTCAGGTTATGCAATTTGTTGGCATATAGTTTTTTGTAATATTCTCTTTTATTTCTGTGGTATTGGTTGTTATTTTTTCCCCTCTCAGTTGTGATTTTATTTGGGTACTTTCTCTCTCTCTTTTTTTTAAAGATTTATTTATTATTTTAGAGCAAGCAAACAGGGAGAGGGATATAGGGAGAGGGAGAGAATCTCCAGCAGACTATCCTCATGTGGGGCTTGATCTCACAACCCTGAGATCATGACCTGAGCCAAAATCAAGAGTTGGAGGTTTAACAGACTGAGCCACCCAGGCACACCTCTTTTCTTTTCAATTGAGTCTCTCTACAGGTTTATCAGTTGTATTATTTTTTTCAAATAACCAGCTCCCAGTTTCATTGATCGGTTATTTTTTGGCTTTTTTTTTTTTTAGTTTATCATTTATTTCTGCTCTAATCTATTATTTCATTCCCTCTGCTCACTTTAGGCTTTGTTTGTTGTTCTTTTTCTAGCTCCTTTAGGTATAAGGTTAGATTGAGATTTTCCTTGCTTCTTGAGGTAGGCCTCTATTGCTATATACTTCCCTCTTAGGACCACTTTTGCTGCATCCCAAAGGTTTCAGACTGTTGTATTTTCATTTTCATTTCTTTCCGTATATTTTATTTCTTTTATTTCCTGGTTGACCCTTTCATTGTTTAAGAGTCTACTATTTAACCCCCACGTATTTGTGGTCTTTGCAGATTTTTTTCTTGAAGTTGACTTCTAGTTTCATAACATTATTCAAGTAGTTAACTGTAATTCTAAAGTTTATTTGGAATAATAAATATCTGAAAATACCAGAAAATTTTGTACAAGAAAAATACAATATAACATCAGCTGTTACAATATATCATAAGGCAGTAAAAGAATGAAAATGAGAAATAATACAGAATTAAGGTATGTACTCAGGACATGTTAGTGAGTGATTTACATGGATTTTGTAATTTAATCCACTGACAATCCTGTGAGATAGGCACTATTATTATTTCCCTTGTACAGATGAGAAATTAAAACTCAGAAGTAATTTGCTCATAGTTGCAGAGCTAGCAAGCAAGAGTTCTGGGACCCAGGCACATGGACCAAACCTAGGTCTGTCTTATCCTCATTTCGTCATGTACAAATTACGGACTAGAGTATAGCACAGGGAACAGTAGAGATTCCAGAATTAGACCTATTTTTCTAATTATGTATATTGTGTTTTTGCTTAGGAAAAAAGTCTAGAAAGACATACTCAAAAAAAAGTGCCATTCAGTGGTAGAATTCTTGTGATTTTCACCTTTAATACTTGTATTTCTTTAAGTTATCTCTTCTTTGTAATCTCTTTTATAATCTGGGGGGGAAAGCTTTTCATTTTAAAAGAATATTGACTATAAGGGACACCTGGGTGTCTCAGTTGTTTAAGCCTCTGACTCATGATTTTGGCTCAGGTCATGATCTCAGAGTTGTGAGATAAAGCCCTGTGCTAGGCTCGGTGCTCAGAGGGGAGTCTGCTTGGGATTCTCTCACTCTGCCCCCCTCCCTGTGCTCGCTCATTCTCTCTCTCTTTCAAATGAGTAAATCTTAAAAAAAAAAAAAAAAAGAATATTCACTATAACTGTCACTAAGAAGAGAGAACTTCTTAATTTCTTTTAATGACTTAATTTCTTCCAGCTGCCAACTAGTAAACTTTGAGAAATGATGAGGAAAATTATCTTACTAAAGAAAGATACAGAGGCACCTGGGTGGCTCAGTTGGTTAAGCATCTGACTTAGGCTCAGGTCATGACCTTAGGGTCCTGTGATTGAGCCCCACATTGGGCTCCCCACTCAGCGAGGAGTCTGCTTGTCCCTCTCCCTTTGCCCCTCCCTCTGCTCATGCTCTTTCTCTCTCTCTCCCTCTGTGTCTCTCAAATAAATAAAATCTTAAAAAAAAAGGATACATTGGATAACTTTTCTTGCCATGAGATATAAGATAAACTAAAAGATAAGAATAAACAAAGAGATTTTTCCATTTTAAGACTTTATTATTAAGACTTTATGCGGGGCACCTGGCTGGCTCAGTCAGTAGAGTATGTGATTTCAGGGTTGTGAGTTTGAGCCCCACTTTGTAGGGATTACCTAAAAATAAAATCTTAAAGAGAAAAAGAATTAATGAATTTTGAGCTTTAAGTACACAATCCCACATTATTCCTTAAATGGTAAATGCTAACATCATGTGAGCATTTGGTTATTTTGTGCTGCTTTCTTTAATCTTTTATTTCATTTTTATCCTCATGTGTTCTTTACCAGATAACAGTAAGCATGAATTACATTATTGGAACCCATGGATGGCTGCCTTATGACAGAAACATTTCTAATTACTTTACATTCATCAAAGATCAAACTGTAACAAATCCAAAGTAAGTAAATGAATATTTAAAGCAAAACAGGTGCACCTGGTACCTTATTGCCGGGAAAAACAACTAAATCGATTGGTGTCATTTTGAAAGTATATGGTAGACTTTACATATAGACTTACATATAGACATAAAGTAATACGGTAGACATGCAGATTTTCTTCCTTCTTTCTCTCTTCCTGATTTGAATACTGGCTTCAGGATAAAACCATTTTTATAATATCGTTATAGAAACAAATTAGGATACCTGGGTGGCTCAGTCGGTTAAGCGTCTGCCTTTGGCTCAGGTCATGATCCCAGGGTCCAGGAATTGAGTTCCGCATCAGGCTCCTTGTTCTGCTTGCCACTCCGCCTGCTTGTGTGTCTCTCTCTCTCACTGACAAATAAATAAAATCTTAAAAAAAAAAAAAAAAAAATTATTAGGAGTAGTTTTCAGGCTTGATTGTATTTTTATTTTACAATGTTATTTATAAATAAGCCTTGTGTGTTTTATATAAGAATTTATTTACCTTAGTTAATTTTTTATTTTTTAATTTTACTTTATTATTTTTTTAGATTTTTTTATCCATTTATTTATTTATTACCTTAGTTAATTTTTTAAATATCCAAAGGTTACATTTTGAATTAAAGTAATGTTTCCCTTACTCCGAGTTGTATTAACTGTATGTTTATTAGGAGCAATGTCTTTTTTCCTTCTTACCCGCATAGGACTTAGTACTGTTGTGCTTGGCACAAAGCATACCTTCAGCAAATTAATATTGAATAATGAAGTTCTAGAGCCGAACTGTCAGAATTGGCCCTCATTCTCTGTACATATACTGAAGTGTAATCACTTCTTTTTATGTTCAATTAGCCAACTATGTAGTACATCATCAGTTTTTGATGTAGTATTCAACGATTCATTAGTTGCGTATAACTTCATTGTGTCTTTCTGCAAAATCTAGATTGACTGACCTCACAGGTATTTATTTCATAGAAAAGCAGATAAAACCCATATGCTTGCTTTGGTTTGAGTGAGAAATGATCTTCATGAGTGTTGTTAGGTACACATTTATCTGCCTGTGCAGTAAATTCTTGGTTTCAGTTGATTTCTGACTTTCCTCATCCTGCCATATCCTTATCTTGTCCTTTATACTTTGACACTACCATTTACAGAATTGACAATCTTCCTAAATTGGCTTCGAAAGACAAGACTTAAATCTTTTCCACACCTTCACCAGTCTCAACTTCTTCAGCTTAACCCTTGAGACAATTTGTTATGTATCTTCCTATGTAATGAAAAATATGAATATGATTAATATATTTTCTGAAAGTCATTATCATTCATTAATGGACATTTCAAATTGAACAGTTGAACAGATTAATTTTTTTTCTTTTTCAGAGAGATTTTTAAAATAATTGATATCCGCCTAAGTGATCTTTTAAGGAAAAGTCTAATGTTTAATTGTGTTTACAGAACTCAGCGTAGCATGAATGGTCCTTTTGCTCCAGGGCTGGAGATCACTTCTAAGCTATTCATAGTATCACATGATGCGAAGTTGCTTTTCAGTGCTGGACACTGGGATAATAGCATTCAAGTGATGTCACTTACAAAAGGCAAAATTATTTCACACAATATTAGACACATGGGTAAGTATTAACTTTTTTTCCCCAAAAAAGAAAAGTTTCTCTTTCTTCTAACTACAAAAGTAGTACATGTTCCTAAAAAAGGCATTAAAATTTACCTTCAAAGCTAAGTAAACTTTTTGATAGAGCAGCATTATGAACATTATGGTTTCTTTAAGAGTATTTATGTATTTGGGGTATACTAAATACCATACAAATTAAATACAGCTTCATAGTATCTGAACGATGTTAGGCTAAGTCTTTTTTGAAAAAACTAGTTGATGGAGCGCCTGGGTGGCTCAGTCTTTAAGCATCTGCCTTCAGCTCAGGTCATGATCCTAGGGTCCTGGGATCAAGCCCCGCATCGGGCTCCCTGCTCAGCGGGAGGCCTGCTTCTCCCTCTTCCACTCCCCCTGCTTGTGTTCCCTGTCTCGCTGTCAAATAAATAAATAGAATCTTTGAAAAATTAAAAAATTAGTTGAAAAACGGTGCCTGGGTGGCTCAGTTGGTTGAGCATCCCACTCTTGATTTCTGTTCAGGTTATGACACCAGGGTGGTGGAATGGAACCCCACGTTGACTCTGCAGCTCACCAGGGAGTCTGCTTGAGATTCTCTCCCTCTACCCCCACCTCTCTCTTAAAATACATAAATCTTTAAAAAATAAAAATAAATAAAAATTGGTTGCTACAAATAAGAATTTTAAGACAAAATGGTAAAAAAAAAATCTGTTGTTGTTGAATAAGACATCACCTGCCCTATTAGTTAAGCACGAGGGAGGTAAATTACTGAATGTAGTTTAACCTGGTGCTTCTTAGTGTTCCAGCCTTCAGTAAAAGAATAAAGTATCGTGGGAGTGCCTAGGTGGCTCAGTAGGTTAAGCATCCAACTCTTGATTTTGGGACAGGTCATGATCTCAGGGTTGTGAGATTGGCCCATGTCTGGCTCTGCATTGGGCTCCATGCTGAGCATGGAACCTATTTAAGATTCTCTCTTTCTCTCTCTCCCCCTCGGTGCCTCCCTTTCCCCATGCTCACTGTCTCTAAAAACAAAACACTATGTAGATTTTTCCCCTAATAAACCTATTACGAAAGGGAAATGGAGTCTGCTACTAATTCTATACTGGTGACTCCTGAGATGACACTTAGCTCAGGTTTTTACTGTTTAGTAAAAAATATATTTCATATTGAGAATTTGCAGTGGAATATGTACTAGTTTGGTTAGGGGTACATGCTCCGCAGGATTGCCATGCCTAATGGGAGTAGAAGGTGAATGGGAATGAGAGTGAGAGAGCAGAGAAGCATATCAAAACTTCCTGGGGATCCATTCCAAGCCGCCTAACCCACTGCCAGGACTCCAGCAGACATTTCCCTGCCCCATGTGTACTCTTCACTCTCAGAGGTCTCCTACTTGAGTTTAACACTGCTTCTTTCCTGAGGTGCCTGGCTGGCTCAGTTGGTAGAGCATGCAACTCTTGATCTCGGGGTTGTAAGTTTGAGCCCCACATTGGGTGTAGAGATTACTTAAAAATAAAATCTTTAACATTTTCGGTTTTTTTTAAAGATTTTATTTATTTATTTTAGATAGGGGGAATGGGGGAGGAGGAGGGGCAAAGGGAGAGAGAGAATCCCAAGCAGGCTCCACTCTGAGCATAGAGCCCAACTCAGAGCCTGATCTCACAGCTCTGAGATCACAACTTGAGCCAAAATCTAGAGTCAGGGCGTCTACACCCAGGCACCTTAAAAATAAAATCTTAAAAAAAAAATACTGCTTCCTTCCTATGTTACCCTTTCCCAGTGCTTTTCCATTGCCATTTGTATATTTCATATATATATATATATATATATATGAATATATAATATATTTAGAACATATACTACATTTAGATATATTATTAGATATTAATATATTTAGAACATAAACTAAAATTGCTCTTATAGTGCTATTCCAGAAAAACCACACCATTTTATTATTTGTAATTCCTTTTTTCGTACAGATATTGTGACTTGTTTAGCTACAGATTACTGTGGAATACATTTGATTTCTGGTTCCAGAGATACTACATGTATGATATGGCAAATAACACAACAGGTAGTTACACTTTGTCTTCCTTTCTGGTGGAACTACTAAAAATTATAGATTTATCATTTTCATCAACTGTATTGTACTCTTCATAATGTTACGTCAAGAAAGTGTCCTTTTTCTTTATGGCTTTTAGGTTTCCTACTTTGCTTAACAGGCTTTCTTCTCCAAATTTATTAAAATAATTACCTAAAAATTTTCTTGTAATATTTTTCTTGCTTTATTTTTTTTACATTTTAATCTTTAATCCATTGGTAATTAACTTTTCTATAATTTTAATATAGAGTAAAAGTATAGATATACACTGTGTGTGTATATGATAAAATATAGAGTATGTAATATATATTTTATAATAATATAGAATATTAAAATATATGGTTTTGTTTACTTATGGGTGGAAAGTCATTTATGCCAGCATAAATGATTACCCACTGGATTGGATCTTTTTCTAGATTCCCTGTATTTTTACATTTACCTCTTTCTATGGCAACACTGAAATGTTTTCATTTTAGTAGTTTAATATTTGGTAAAACTAATTTCTCACTGTATTGCCTTATAAAAAATCTTCTCAGCTACTTTATATTAGTATTCTTCCATATGAACTTTAAAAATATTTTAGCCATATCTTCCTCAGAAAACTCCATTTTAGTCTTGATGAAATTATATTTAATTTATATGTTAACTTGGTATGGGTTGACATTTTTATAATCATGCCTTTCCAGAAATAGAAAATATCTTTCCATATTTATTTCAGTTCTTTTTTTTAATGTTCTTCGGTAAAATCTTTTAGTAATTTTTTTCTATTAGGTTCTGTAGCTTTTTATGTTTATTTCTAATTATCATAATCTCATTACTATTTTGATGGGATTTTTTAAAATCACTTTTATTTCTAAATGATTATGGTTACTATAAAAAAAAAACTATTGATTTCTATACAGTTATCTAATTGGTTTACCAAACCTTCTTATCTAGTTCTTATAATTAGTATTTCTTAGATTTCCTGAAAATAGATATATAATCTTATGATCTGAAAATAAAGGTGGATTTCTTTATCTTCTCCAGTGTACTAATGATTTCATTTTCTTATGTTGTTACATTATTAGCTAATGCAATAGGGTAAAAAAGTATAGTGAGCATCCCTGCCTTATGTCTGATTTTGATGAAAGTGCCGTCACTGTTTTGCCATTTAGTATAGCATTTGCTGTCGTACTTCACTATACATTGTTGTTGTGTTGTGTTTTTTTGTATTTAAGTAGTTACATTTCTTGTTTTTTTCTTTTGATAGCTTTTTAATAAAATTTTAGTACAAAAATAGTAGTTTTGCACTTGTCTTATTATTCTCTTCTAAAGATGTCTTTCTCCCAGATTTTTTTTTTTTTTTTTTGAACAATTTAAAAGTTATAGGGGTGCCTGGCTGGCTCAGTCATTAGAGCATGCAACTCTTGATCTCAGGATTGTGAGTTGGAGCCCCACATTGGGTATAGATTACTTAAAAATAAAATCTTTAAAAAAAAAAAAAGGTTGTAGATACTACGATCCTTTACCCCTAAACACTTAAGTGTGTATTTTCTAAGAACAAGTCTTTTTTTTATATAACCACAATTCAGTTATCAAAATCAGAGCACTTAACATTTATGCAATATACAATACAAATTATCTAATCCACATTTTATGTTCTGATTTTGTCAGTAGTTCCCATAATGTCCTTTTCAGCTATTTTTCAGTTTCTCTTCCTTTTTTTATTTGTAGTTTTCTCTTTTTCTTAATGTAATGTGTTATGTTGAAAAGTCTCAAGTTTGAACTGATCTTGAATTCCTGTAATAAACCCATATAATTCACAGCGTATTATATTTTACTGCAGAATTGTATTTGCTAGTACTTTATTTCTCTACTCATATGTGAAATAAATCTGTATTTGTTCTGTCTCTGCCATGTTTAGTGTTGGGATATGCAGACTCTATAAAGTGATTTTGAGAAGGGTCCATCTTTCTCTGTAATTTGAAATGCTTAAATAATAGAGGCATTAACCTGATTTTTTAAATTTAGAGTGCACTAAGCAATCTTAGAGGAAGACACATGTGTCCCAGATAAGAGTATTGATGGGAATTCATCCACATTATATAGCTCAGGTAAAAGTTAATTACCTATCCAAAGTTATCTAGAATAATTATAAAACAAATACCATGGCAACTACTCAAACATTCTATATCGTAGAAAGTAATGTATAAACAAAACATGCTAAACACAGGTGAAGACAACAACTCAAGTGTAGAGAGATCCCTGCAATAAAATTGTGTTATTAGAAGAACATAAGAATATCATTTCAGTAAGACAGGAAGGACCCTAAAGATGAAATTATTCAGTGACATAATAAGATGAAAAAAGAGGGGCGCCTAGGTAGCTTAGTCGGTTTAGTGCCTGCCTTCAGCTCAGGTCATGATCTCAGGGTCCTGGGATCGAGCCCCACACCAGGATCCCCACTTGGTGGGAGTCTGCTTCTCCCTCTCTCTCTGCTCATGCTCTCTCACTCACTTTCTCTCAAATTTTAAAAAAAAAGATGAAAAGGAATGTAATGCGGGTGGCTCAGTTGTCTGAGGGACTGACTCAGATTTCGGCTAAGGTCATGGTCTCCCAGTTGTGGAATGGAGCCCTGCATCCGGATCCAAGCTCAGTGGGGATTCTGCTTCTCTCCGTCTCTTTCTGCCCCTACCCCCACTCACTCATACATGTGTGCTCTCTTTCTGTCTAAAATAAAAATAAATAAATCTTAAAAAAAATAAGATGAAAAGGATTATTACAGAAGAATCAAACCAATATTAAAACCAATACCATTATAAATATAATAAGCAAACTCAAAAGTAGAAACAGCAAGCAACAGATTTTATGTGGCCAAATATCAAATTATTAATGTGAAATATTTAAAATAATTAAATTCTAAAAAAATTAAATTCTATAAAATAAATAAATTCTATAAAATCACAGAGATACAGTGTAGGGACCATAGCTAATATATTGTAAAAATATTGTGTGGTGACAGGTGATAACTAAACCTACCATGGTCAGTATTACATAATTTATAGAATTGTTGAATCATTGTTGTATACCTGACATTTTATAGCAACCCAAAAAAAAGAAAGAAAAGACATTTTATGTCAACCAAAAACAAAAATATTCAGAGAAAGAATATGAAATTTATTTGTAGTACAGGAAGAGCAAATCTGTAGATGAAAAGGACAAATAATATACGTGTTAGAATTAATCCAATGCAGTCAACTTTGAAGCTATTCAGATTAAGTTTTGGAGCTGCAAAAGACAGAATAATTTGAGAATCCAAGGAGGAACACAAGAATGAGTCCTATTATGAATAGATGCTGTGGTAAGAACTAGTTGCAATATCACTTTGTGGTTAGACAATTTAAATATAGTATGAACCTTTTTGTAGAAAATAGCCTACTAGAAAATTAACCTTTGCTTCTCTTTTGACATTAGGGAGGTGTTCCTGTGGGCTTAGCATCTAAACCCTTTCAGATTCTATATGGACACACTGATGAGGTATTGAGTGTTGGCATCAGCACTGAACTAGACATGGCAGTGTCAGGATCAAGGGTAAGAGTTCGCCATTAAGAAATGCTAATTTTTTTCAGGGCGCCTGGGTGGCTCAGTCGGTTAAGCGTCCGACTCTTGATTTCGGCTCAGGTCATGATCTCTGGGTCATGAGATTGAGCCCCACCTTGGGCTCCACACTCAGCGGGGAGTCTGTTCGAGATTCTCTCTCTCCCTCTCCATCTGCTCCTCTGTCCCCCACACTCTCTCTAAAGGTAAATAAATAAATCTTCAAAAAAAATGCTAATTTTTTCTACAAATTGAGAAGCAATATTTATATTTAAGTATTTTCGTGCTTGCTTTGAAGGCACATATGTCAAAATTGGAATGATAAATTTTTTTCTAGGGGGACTGGTAAAAATATAGAAATTCTTTATTGTTGGTGTAGGACTTTGCAGAAGTAGCATAACACAGAAAGAATAAACTTAAAGAGACTGGATTCTATTTTGGTATTTTACTGGTCTTACTAGTTAAGGAAAGAGGGCATCTTATGAAATAAAATACTATTTCAAATTTCAAGATTGAAATTTTTCCTAAGATACATGTGTCCTTGGTAGAATAATCATTTTCTGAGTTCCTTTCCTGTATTTATTTATCTGGCCCTCTTTTTTGTTGTTCTGTTTCTCTTTTTCATATTCTAATATTTTCCCTATGTAGGATGGCACTGTGATTATACATACCATTCAGAAAGGTCAATACATGAGGACTTTACGGCCACCTTGTGAGAGTTCTCTGCTCCTGACTGTTCCTAATTTGGCTATATCTTGGGAAGGACATATTGTTATCTATTCCAGCACTGAAGAAAAGACCAATCTCAAGGTATATAACAGTTACATGCAGAAGGGCTAGACTATCTCTAAGCCTGTCTTTTTCTTTCCATAGTATACTGTATATATGAGGCATTTTGATGAAGACCACCATATTTTGAAAAGGATATTTTCCTTTTATCTTTCAATTTGTTCACTCCTTACCATTAGATGGACCCCTATCACAGTCTTGGCCTCATGTTCATATTTCGTTTTAGGGATTTCTATTGACCTATATAATAGATGATTGCAAAAAGAATTTCTGGTTATGTGGGACTTCAGAAACTTAAGTGGAAATTATAACTGAATTAAATTCTTTTTGTACAGCCTGGGTATAAATAAGCTATGAATTATGTTATTTTTCTTTCCATGATAAAGTTTTTTAAAAATTAAAGCACTAATGGGGTTCCTGGGTGGCTCAGTCAGTTAAGGTCATGATCCTGGGTTTTGGAATTGAGCCCCAAGTTGGGCTCCTTGCTCAGGGAATCTGCTTGTCCCTCTCCTTCTGCCCCTCACCAGGCTTATGTCCCCTCCCTCTCTCTATCTCTCAAATAAATAAAATCTTTAATAAAAAAATTTTTTTTAATAATAAAAATTAGAGAATCGGGGGCCTGGGTGGCTCAGTTGGTTAAGCATCCAACTCTTGATTTCAGCTCAGGTCATGATCTCAGGGTCCTAAGATTGAACCCTGGGGAGTCTGCTTAGCATTCTCTCTCTCTCTCTCTCTCCCCCCCCTTCCCTCTTTCCCCCTCCCCCACCCTTCCCGTGCTTGCATGCCCATGTGCATGCGTATTCTTTCTTTCTTTTTCTCTCTCAAATAAATAAATCTTTTAAAAATTTTTAACCAAAAAAAAAAAAATTTTAACAAAATCTTGGGGTGCTTGGCTGGCTCAGTTGGTAGAACATGAGATTCTTGATCTGAGGGTTATGAGATCAAGCCCCACGTTGGGCGTAGAGATAACTTAAAATAAAATAAAAAAAAAACAAACACCTGTAGCCTTAAAAAAAAGTTAAGAATCTTTTTGTTCTGTGTTAAGAATGTGGGGTTTAAAAAAATATATTGTGGGGTTTTTTAGACTGGATGAGATTTTAGTTCTTTTGGAGGGATTAGAGTCCCTGTTTAATATTTATTTACTTGGCAATTATTTATTTAAATATTTTTTAAAATATATAATTACTTCTCATTTAAAATCACAGTAATAATATTATCTACACACTTTTTCTTTAAACATAACTATAGGGGAGCCTGGGTGGCTCCGTTGGTTGAGCATCTGCCTTCTGCTCAGGTCGTGATCCCAGGGTCCTGCTCGGTGGGAAGCCTGCTTCTCCCTCTTCCACTCCCTCTGCCTGTGTTCCCTCTCTTGCTGTGTTTCTCTCTGTCAAATAAATAAATAAAATCTTAAAAAATAATAAAGAATAAACATAACTATATGTTTATTCCAAAATTTTAAATCCAGTAGTCATTCTGTTATAGCCACAGTTTTAATTGTCAGTATTAAAACTCCATTTTCATTTGAGATCATTGAATTTTCTTCATCTAATCTTTACAGGATAAGAATGCACTACATCTGTTTTCCATAAATGGCAAGTATTTAGGGTCCCAAGTCCTGACAGAACAAGTATCAGATATATGTATCGCTGGAGAACATATTATCACGGGCAGCTTACAAGGCTTCCTGTCCATAAGAAATCTCCACAGGTAAATAATAAAAATCTTTGAAGTCTCACTTAAGAAAAGGTGGTAATAGGGGCACCTCACTGGCTCATTCAGTGGAGCATGCAACTCTTAATCTTGGGGTTGTGTGTTCGAATCCCATGTTTTATGTAGAGATTACTTAATAATAAAATCTTTAAAAAAAAAAAAAAAAAGAAAGAAAAGGTAGTAATACTTTCAGCCTAGAGTGGAAGTCCGCAAAGCTTTCTAATCTTTTGAAAAGTTTATCATTTATTATGAACATGTCATTTTTTAACAACTCTGAAAAAAATTGAGGAAGCTAAAGGATTTCTGAATTAGTAAATGAAATATAGATGTACATTTTAAAAATGTAGGAAATTTTATGTTATGTGTATTTTACCATAGTAAAAATTTTTTTTAAATAGCCAGAAAAAGAATTTTCATGGTGCCAAGCCTGGATTATGGATTTGGAAATTTGTTCAATTATAGTTTGAAATTTTACAAACTACAGTTAGGGCTTAAAATTTTTTTTTAATTGTGGTAAAACAAACTAAAGTATTTTTAAGGCTAATGTATTTGTTCATGATTGTGTGTATGTATGTGTAAAATTGGTGGGGAGTCTTATTATTTAACCAATGAGGGGAAAGGATATTTAAATAGTGGATATGTCTTATATTCTTCATATTTACTAACTTATATACACAAAGCACTATTATTCCTTGTATGCCCAAATACATTCTTTTCTTCTATTTTTAAAAAATTTATTGTGGTTTATATTTATATTTATATTCCTGAGACTGTCTTGGCCCCTCCCAAACCTTTCTTATAAATCTTTTCCTGATCCCAGGGTTTTCTCTACTACCACATTCATATCAGAATCACTTCTGTACCAACATCCTTTCCCCATTTTTGTATTTATCTTCTTATTTTTGTCATTCTTTCTCCAGCAGTAAAGCACTGAGTCCCTATTTGAATCATATCTTTCCAACATTTTCTTATTGTTAAGAGAATCCCAGATCAGTAGTGAGAAAAAAAAAGAGAGAGAATCCCAGATCAGGAAAATGAATGAGATCTTTTTGTAGGTTCATTCAAACATAATGTGTATATCAAAGGATTCTTTATTCTCTAATCCTAAAAGCCATGGACATTTTCCATAATTGAGTATTATGTTATGTTTTTATATCATTATGTTTTTAAATATTATATATTATTTTATTATGTTTTATCTTATATGTTTATAAATTACATCTTCTAAGACAAGGAGAATAGAACAGTTTTATTAACCTTACCCCCCAACCTGCACACAAACACTTTTTGAACTTTTCCCTTTTTATCTTACTTTAACTTTTTAATCAACAAGGTAAAAATCATTTAGTGAGAGATCATATATATGGTTAAAAGAAAAACAGATGTTGAGACTAGAAAAAAATACAGTATGTATTTTAAGTAATGCTATAATGTGGGCGCTTGTGTGAGTCATTCAGGCTTTCTGAATCTAAGTTACACATCTGTAAAATTAGAATGCAGAATCAGATGATCATTAGGTTATCTTCCAGGTATAAAATTCTCTGAATCTATTATGTATCTATGTAATTATGCGTGTGTTTTATTTCTCTTCTAGTTTGAATCTCAGCATGAACCCATTAGCCATGCGAATGCCTATCCATTGTGTTTGTGTAACCAAAGAATACAGCCATATTCTTGTAGGATTAGAAGATGGCAAATTGATTGTAGTGGGTGTTGGCAAGCCAGCTGAGGTAAAACATAGCATCAAGAACTTCTTTGCCCATACTGTTGGGGATTCCTTTGGTTCTCCTTTGTTCCAGCTGAATCAGAAGTCTCCATTATGGATGAACAAATTAAAAACAAAATTTGATTTTTCAAAGAGCAGTAAATGAAAAGGGGATAAAGCTAGTATTCAAGAGTGATGCTTATATTGTGATATAATTGAAAGCACACATTTGGCGGTTTCTATCACTCTATATGAATAAGAAAGTTCTTTTATTATCTATCTTTCCAAATCTAGATTCAAGACACTACTTGGATTTTTAATACATAAAAGCCTTTATAAAAAATGAAATACAGGGTTCCTGGGTGGCTCAGTGGGTTAAAGCCTCTGCCTTCGGCTCAGGTCATGATCTCAGGGTCCTGGGATCAAGCCCCGCATCAGGCTCTCTGCTCAGCAGGGAGCCTGCTTCCTCCTCTCCCTCTGCCTCCCTCTCTGCCTACTTGTGAGCTCTCTCTCTCTGTCAAATAAATAAATAAAATCTTAAAAAAAAAAAAATGAAATACAGACTCAAACAATAAAACTATATACTTTACTTTCAACAATACCAGAATTAGCAGAACAAATTTGCTAATTTTCAATGAGTTTCCTGTACTTACTATAGATTTGCCAATGGTTTATCAATTACTGAATATTCAGATACCATAAATCTGACATTGTTCCTTCAAAAACTTAGTGGCTATATTTCAAGTAATTTAGTGATTCTTCTAGAAAATTTCTTTTATTACATAGAGTTAAATTAAGCATTATAAATTTGTATTGATTCCATCAGTCTTCTGAGAAATCTAAAATAATGGCATGTCTTGGAATCGTTTCAAGAGAAGACACTAGTGAATAACACAATCACTGGTTTTAATAAATCTACCATGGATCATAGGGACCTTCTTGTTTTACATATATTTTAGGATTTCGTTAGTTCTTATACTCTTTTTCAAGATACTATTGTAACAAAACAGAGGTCTTAGTAAATTAATTTTAACATTTACCTTTAGTTTAACAGTCCCCTAAACAATGTCAGCAAGTCCATATCTTGGTATTTCACTTATATTTAAAATATTTTAAGCATTTTTTTCTCACTGAGTATGTTTCAGTTTTTTATTTTACTGACTTTTTTTTAAGTGAAGTGACCATTATGTGCACACATTTTCTTCTAAAAATTGATTGTGAAAAAATGCCTAAATAGTTTCATTTCATAGGCCTCAATGTTTTGTACTACTTACTAAATAAGTTTATCTTCATTGAAAAATTTATGCAGTCCATAACACATGGAATCTGAATTATGTGTAGATTTTGAATAAAAGTATTTACCATTTTACATCTTTGGATGTATCAGCTGAAGTATAGCTCTACTTTAGTATATAATTGAATACTTAGAATCTTGCATAATTATAATATAATTGTATGTGATAGTATCAAAATTAAATCAAGATTTAGGTATGAAAAGATTTTTATTTCAAGATCTGAATTTATCTAAAAGATCAAAATCTTGATTAATGTGTATTTTAAGTCATGTATCAGTTTTATATATTACATTCTCAGTATAAAATTTGTATTTATAAATAAGATGGTAATGTGGTAATAGATTAATGGAAATAATATTCCTGGAAATGAAAATGTAAAACAAGCATGCCAAAGTGTCTTTGCATGAGACTTGATTTTTTTTTATCCCTTCAATAAGTGTACCCTAGAGAAGGGTAACCATTGAAAAAGGGTGGCAGAAGAATCACCATTAAAAAGTAGGTTACACGTGGGAAAGTAATTCTGACATCATAATATATACTTAGACTGAGAAATGTTTCCCACATGTGTTCTTTTTTTGCCCTACCTAGAAGTGTAAGCACTTTTAGAGAGGAATTTATTCACCAATTGGATTAATATTTAATAATCATCATATGCTGAGAAGTGTGCTAGGTGGTATAAATTTAATGATAGACAAAATGTGATTCTTCAGAGAACTTATGCTATTCTTGTTTTCTAAATTACATTTTATCATTCTCTTGTTAAATATTGTTTTTTGAAATTCTTATATCAAAATATCCTAAAATTATTTTCTTTTCATCCAAACATTATTTTATTTTCTTCTTATCCTTGTGATAAGCATTAATATTACTTTAAATACAAGAGGAGAAAATACTCAAACTTATGTGTCTTATTAAAAAGTATAATTTCAGAAGATTATTTTAATGAAGTGAAATATATTTTTGTTGATTTTTAAAAAAAATTTTATTATGTTCATTTGGCCAATATATAGTACATCATTAGTTTTTGATATAGTGTTCAACAATTCATTAGTTGCATATAACACCTGGTTTCGTTAATTTATAAAGAAAGAGACTCTGGTAATTTGGACAAACTGGGACATTTAATTTTAAAATTAACACATTGGCATTAGACCTTTCTCAGTTGAAAGACAATCAACATAGAGAAGCCTTTCTTTAATTATTATTAATCACGAATCACTAAAATGTTAATTATTCTGCTAACAAAACTTACATTCTGCATTCTACAAAATCAATGTCTTGTATATCAATTTCACTTATTCTTTTTTTTTCTTTCCTTTTTCTTAATAACATCTATTCTTCATTTCTCTGGATTACTTTAAACAGATGCGTTCAGGTCAGCTTTCTCGAAAATTGTGGGGATCTAGCAAGCGACTCAGCCAGATTTCAGCTGGAGAAACTGAATATAATACTCAAGATTCCAAGTGATTACTATTTCCATCTTCTGTCATGGATAAATGAAACTTGATTTATTGCTTTGTCACTTTAACCATATCTCTCAACTCTCTGAAATATGTCCAGGCTTTTATCACTGAAAATCACTTAGGGATTACCAAAATTCAGTATGCTATGTGTGTATAAAGACATAGGTTGTATTATTATCCACTTTAAAAATTTCTGGTTAACATTGAATCCACTCTTATTGACTAATTCTTGATCTACACCAAGGTGGATTTGAGAAAATACAATTGAATTAGATTTGTGCTTCATTCCTAAAGATCTTTAGATCCATTGGGGGAAAAAACTTCCAAAAATGAAGAAGTTGGATATAATTCCGTTATTATTCTAAACGGCAAAATATAAGGTATTTCTAAAAAGAGTACAGATGATGGGACAGTTGAGAGACATGGCTTTTAATGTATTCTTTAATTATTTTTCTATTTACTGACCATCATGTTTAAAAATATATCAGTTTATTTATGGAACTCCTGATTGGGGTAATATTTTAAAGGCATCTGTTGCACACTTGGATTTTCAAAACTCAGTGTAAATTCCAGGTTTTCATGATAAGTTGAATATAAGACAGTTGAAACCGGTACATTGGGTCATTCCACTACTACTTAGCATATTACTAATGAGTACTTACTGAAATATGTTATTATGCTTAAATAATAAAGGTTAAGTAGGAATAAGAGAAGCAAGAGATATATTTTGCAGATATATTTTATTAGTAGTATAATTAAGGAAAAATGCTGATTATGGTTTTGACTGGTGGACCCTTTAAGTAGCATTTGCAGCACAATTTATATCTGCAAAGTTCAAAATTTCTTGGCTTATTGCTTACTAAGCAAATACTGTGTCTTTCCCTATAATTAGAAGTGTTAGCAATGATACCCAAATACATTAACATTTTTACCTACAACTTCCATGTGATTGATAAGTGAATTGAAAAGATTTGCATCACTTAAACTTGTCATTTAGATATAGTAATTTTTAAAAAAACATTTCTATTTTGTTATGTATAACTTTTAAGATTATAATTAATTTTATTATACATAGTTAAGTATTACATACGCTTAATGTTCAATATTTTAAAGTAAAAAGCTGATATATTTATTTTGGAATTCAAAGAGATTGTTAAACCTAGTGCTTTTATAAGGTCATCTTTTGAGTTAGGTCAGAGAGCTTTTTCAACTTCAAGTGTCCTTAATCTGAGATTCCATGGGTATGGGGGAATTTATGAATCCCCTGAAATTGTGTGGAAATTCTGTGTGTTAACTGCATTTTTTTCAGGAGTGAGTGTGTGGCTTTCATAAAGGTCTCTGTGATCAGAAGGAAAAAAAAGACTTCTCACAATAATAGTTTCTTATAAAATAATAATATTCCTTTTTATTCCGCAAATAATAGATTTCCTTACATCTATTTGTAAGATATAAAATAGATTTCCTTACATCTAGTTGTCTTCTCAATGGCATTTTAAGAAACTTTCCCTCTGTAATTCTTCTCTTCGGTTGTCCACAGTATTTAATACCATTTTCTTTATAATCCTATGAGTGAGTAAAAAAATTAAGAGAAGTACAGGATTCGGTTTAGGGAAGCTTTTTGAATAGATGTGATCTGTTTGAGTCAGGACTAATAACTTACAGAAGAATTTTCATTCCAATTATTTAAAATCCCCTACTTTGTTCAGTAAAAGAAAACAACAACAAAAAAACAGTTATATTTTAGGTAAATAACACTGAAATAAACTGGTGCAGCAAATGTAAAATAGAGCATATGTAAATGTGAAGATTTCCTTTTTAAGGACTTAAGAAATTTGTGATGAAATGTCTAAAACAAGTCAATAGAGAGAATTATTTATTGAGATTTGTTGCTTCTATTTATTTCATTCTATTTTTTTTTATATTACATTTTTAGGAGGTTTCAATCCATCAGAACCAACATGATTGACTTTTGATATTTTAAATGTTGATTTTTTTAAAAAAACTTTTCTGAATCAAAATTTTGAAAATTTTTCTTTTGCTTACTTATCCAGAGATTTTGGTATAAGGATGCCTTCTTTATTTTTAAGGTTACTTAATATTGGTTTTGGAATTATTTTGGATGGATGCTTACAAAAATTACAAAGAAGTTTAACTTTTCAGGGCAAAATTCCTAAATTTATGGTGTTTTTCTTTGCTGCTCTTTAGATGGAAGAACCGAAAAAGCAGTATTCATTTTATAGCACAAAAAGAAGACCCCTCGCTCACAGTAAAATAAATATCCTACCTAGCCTAACAGTAGATGCTCAGAACTATGGAATTCTTCCTTATATTAGTTTTTCCAAAAAGTAAAAACCAAAAATTTAAGATTTTCAGGAAAGTCTGAGAATACTAATATTAGTCTAGAGGAATGGAACTTGAGTTTAGCTATTAAAGTAAGCAAATAAAGTAGAACCATTAGCTGAAAAATATAAACCTCTTTTAAACAGTGTAACCCACTGAATTAAAAATGACTAGATAAAATCACCTGAAAGATCATTTTGGGGGATTCTGGTGTATTTAGATGTTATCCGTAGAAGATGTTTCTATTTATATAATGGGAGAAATGAACAACAGTATGATTAGATTGGAATAACAGGTGATTTCAGTTGATCAATATAATATCTCAACTTAGCTGCTATGAAGTTTGTTATCTAAAGAAATTTTCATCTGCTTTTGTTTGCTGACACTGGTGATGATGGAAATAAAAAAATCTCAGCATCCTGGTGATGGGGAGAGATTTATACTAGGATAATGATTTTGCTCTTAGAAAGTGAGGTCTCAAATATTAAAACATACAATAACTGTGTTCATTTAGAGAATAAAGAATCAAATTTTCACTCTCCAATCAGTATTCTGCTATGCTTAGATAAAATTGGAGGAGAGAAGAAAAAATAAATCAGGGCATGGAAATTAGAAAAGTATATGGTGAAACTAAAGTTCGTCCAGTTGGCTTAAAATCTTTTAAGCCTGTGAAGTTCATGTCAGCTATTAATAAGTTTCTATTAGTTTCCATTCGGTCACAGCGATTTTTTTAGGTCACATCTTTTTGTAGGAAAGAAAATGCCAGGTATTCATGTCGTTAGCAAGGAATGTCAGTGAGGCTTCCTTTTTTTCTCTATGTAAGGCATATAACAATTATCCTTAAAGAACTGGTATTGAAAATCAATTTTATGGGGCGCCTGGGTGGCTCAATGGGTTAAAGCCTCTGCCTCCTGCTCAGGTCATGATCTCCGGATCCTGGGATCGACCCCCCTGTGGGGCTTTCTGCTCAGCGGGGAGCCTGCTTCCCCCTCTTTCTCTGCCTGCCTCTCTGCCTACTTGCGATCTCTCTCTCTCTCTCTCTCTCAAATAAATAAAATATTAAAAAAAAAAACATTTTAACTTGAATGCCAGATTTTTATTTAATGATGATAGACATATGGCCTTTGCCTTTAAGTATATTTTTATTGTTGTTACTAAAGAAATAATCACTAATGGAAATCTTTTAGTTAAATTTAAAGAGGTTAGCTCCTTTTATATATTTACATTTGTAAAATGAGTAGCATTGTCTTTATCACCCTTGCAATGAAAAGATGCAAGTGCATGAACTACATTAAATATAAATATCAAATAATATATATAACATGTACTTTCATAGGACATGTGTGTGAATGAGTGAAGGTTGGTCTCTTCAGTACAATTGTCTTCCATAAATAAGTTCCTAAACCTGTCTGTGGGATAAAATTTTTAACTGATATAATGAATATATATTCTTTTTCTTTTCTAAATCTAATCTGTTGTTTTCCTCTATCACCCAGACTCCTAGCTTGTCCTAGTTACTGTTCCTTTTATCAGCTGACTCTGTTCTTTTCCAGTAAGTGGCCAATCTTAAATATTTTTATCACTCCCAACAAATATCCATTCTCAATATTCTTTTTGCCTAATTCCTTTATCATATATACCCAATATTTGCTTTGCTTTAAATTTGACCCCATCCAGAACATTGTTCTGAAGAACTTTCCTATATCAGAGTTTTGGTGGTGCTTTTTCTCATGACATTATTGCAACAACAATATAGTGTTATCAGTCATCATTTCAATATTATTAAAATGCTGGGGGTGCCTGGGTGGCTTAGTGGGTTAAGCCTCTGTCTTTGGCTCAGTTCATGATCTCAGAGTCCTGGGATTCAGCCCCGCATGGACTCTCTGCTCAGCAGAGAGCCTGCTTCCCCCTCTCTCTGCCTGCCTGTCTGCCTACTTGTGATCTCTCTCTCTCTCTCTCTCTGTCAAATAAATAAATAAAATCTTTAAAATATATATATTATTAAAATGCTGGCCACAACTTCTTTAATTTGAATCTAGAATTTTCTAAGCCAGTGTTTCTTAATTGAGATTGCAGGTCAGACTTGTCTATGAAGTTCTATAAATATATGGAAGTCTAGGCACTACTCTGGACTTTCCGAATCTCTTTACTTAGTATAAAAAAATATGTCTCAGGATTCTTAAGTCTTAAAATATTTTACACTATAGACGTTATAGTCAGGGGCACCTGGGTGGCTCAGTTGTTAAGCGTCTGCCTTCGGCTCAGGTCATGATCCCGGGATCCTGGGATCGAGCCCCGCATCGGGCTCCCTGCTCTACGGGAAGGCAGTTCTCCTTCTCCCACTCCCCCTGCTTGTGTTCCCTCTCTTGCTGTCTCTCTCTCTCTCTCTCTCTCTCTCTCTGTCAAATAAATAAATAAAATCTTTAAAAAAAAAAAAAAGGAAAGAAAAAGAAATTATATCCATTTATTTTTATAAATCAGATTGCATATTCACAGGCCTAAATGGAAATAGGTTTAATCATTATCCTTGGAGACATTTTTCTAAAATTTGCTCGGAATGGCTTTCTTATCTTTGTTTTGCTTGCCACTGAACCAGCCAAATTTCCTTTTCAATTATTATAACTTTCTTCAGACCTTTCACATTTGAATATTATAACTAATATTTGCTTCCAAAAAAGTGTCTGTTTGCTTTTATTAGTTCCTAAGTGTCTGTCAGTGAATAGTTTGTGTATTTGAATTATAAAGTATTAATAGAAAGCACGAGTTACAAAATGCTAGGTTTAAAAATAGAATTAGGTCTCTCATAGCCTTGAAGGTAGTAATCAATAGAATTTTTCTAAATTAAAAAGCATTGGATATATTCCCTAAGTACTTCTGATGACTTCTCAGTATGGAAATAATCTTTAATTTTTTCATTAAAAAAGTCCTAGTATTACAGAAAATAAAGCATTAATGTTTAAGATATTTAGGCCTATATTGGAAATGATGCAATTTTCTACATTAAAAATATAAAGCCATTCTAAATATATATATATATAAAGCCACCCTAGATATAGGAGTTATGTGATTTTCTTCAGTATAAGAAACCTGTCTAAAAGTAGCTGTATTATCACATACTTTTTAGCTAGAGTATATAATTCATCAGACATAGATTATCTCACTGACATTTGTCACATGTGGGTGATTTCTAAACATTACAGGATTTGGACCTATGAAGCTAATGGCTGTAGTGAAAAATAAAAGGACAGAGATACAACTGTATTTACTTTTGTCTTAATGCCTATAATCTTATAAACTGAAAATTCAAAGGAAAAGAACAAATAGAAAGTCCCTAATGTAACATTTATTTTCTGTGGTATAGATTTTTAATGTTTCCTTGGAAACTTATTTTGCAAATATTACCATAATAACAATAACAACAGCACAGTTCTGTCATTGAATTACCCATTCATTTTTCAAAGTTGACTGTTAGTGGAGTTTTGGGTGTGTTTGTGTGTGTTTTTCCACTTATAATATGATGGCTGTCTCATTTAAAATCTATAACTATTTTTGAATGTACAAAATGATTAGCTATTTGTAATATTACAATGTAGCACTGTAATTTAAGAACAAAAAGTTAGGATTTAGCTAGGGTTGAAAAAATTGTATTTTTTGATTAAAATATAAACTTTTTAAAAAGTCTCATTCCAATTGGACCTTTTAAAATTTTATTTTGGTAATAATATATCTCAAAATAATAGGTATTAAAACCAGAGGTTCTCTGGTAGCCAGGGTACTAACTAGTTAATGTTAAAATGCTATTTTTGATGTTCCTTCCCTTAGAAACATTTCCTACGCTATCCAAGCAGTGTGTTTTAAGATTTAATGGGCTCGACCTATAAATTCAACAAATGCTTGTTTTGCATTTTGAAGGAAAAAACTTAACTGTGATTGGCATTATTTTGCTCTTTAGAATGTTAAAATTATATTAATCATAAACACTTTAGAAGTGGTTCTGGTAAGGATATATCAGTTGTTAGACCTAACCGAAAAAATTCAACCTCTTAATTTCTTATATAGGAATTAAAGAAAATAACTTTATTTTTTCCTTTGGGATTTTGATTGCTTTTAAAAGTATTTATCATAGTTGCTACCTTCTTCTAAAATTATGACATATTACAATAGATCTTGCTGTCAAAGATCTTTCACATTTTAGACTTTTTTCCCCCCTCTTCTAGCATTTTACTGCTCTCTGTGATTCAAAAATACTATCACCAAAAATATTTGTGGATACTGTTTGTTTTATAATTAGCTTTACTTTACATAAGAAGAATTGTTAGAAAACTGTATGGCTGGTCTGTTTTTGTCAGAAACTCCTAAGGAGTATGGCTTTCCTTTCCCCGTTGTTAGCTTTTATATACTTGGAGCAAAAAAGTTAGCAAAAAATAATCAGAGATTTAGCTAGACATTTTCTATCAGATGCACTGCTATAGAAATGGATCCACTGAGAAAAATATCAAACACATATGATTTGTCTCTTATGTCAGTTTTTCTGGGACCCAGATTAAATAGGAACATTTCAGTGTTATAAAGGGTGGCAGTGACTTGAATGCATGTGAATGCACATAGAGGAGGATAGCTGAAAATTCAGAATTACTTGTTTTAAAAAAAATACTTGCAAATTGTGCTGCTACTTAAATATTTAAGGAATTCAAAAAGTTGTGTGGTTATCATTAAACGTTCCTTCTCATTTATTCTACTGGAATTGACCATGGAAAAGAGAATATTAAGCCTTATTTATATCTAATTATTGACTGTAGAAACTGTGACTCAATATTTGTATGCCAAAAAAAATGGTCTTAAAGTTGAGAAAATTTTAGATTTAATGAAGATGTATAAATAATTTTGATTAGTCTCCTCATTATAATGAAGTTACTGTTAATTTGGTGCAATACATTCTTTCCTTCATCTTTTTAAGATTAAATATATAAGATGTATGTTTTTGTTTTGTTACATTGAGTGTTTGAAATTTTTCATTGTGTGTATATGAGCTAATATTTGATTTGTTTCTGTATAGCATGATTGAAGATAATTGAGAATTTTGCACTTTTTTTAGTCCTTTGGAAATTTGTATTCTAACAGTTTTTAAGAATGTACATTTATTTTGTACATAATACATTAGCTTTGTATATGAAAATGGGTTTAAATCAAATAAAAAAATGTTACTTTCTTCAGTTGATTTGTAATTCTCACTTCATAGTCTGATTAGAATTTAGCCTTGGCTAAATTATTTGAGTGAGCAAGAGATTAAATGCAGTTTTTGTTAAGCAGCAAATTGATCACTGCTTTCATATGAGAATTTCTTTTGCAGTCCTGTGTGTACAAGATAAATGTTAGGTTAATTGACCAGTTTTTGTTATATATAACAACAGATATTATGCCTTTGGTTTTTAAAGCCACCTCAAAAACAGGTTACATTTCCCCCCTCAGGAAATGATCATAAGCCAGAAATGTCCATTTGTAGTTCATCAAATAATACATTAAGCTGCGCTTTTTTTTCTTAACTTTTTTTTCGTTTCACGTAATTAAAATCTTTTATTCATCAACTTTTGATAGTCTACATGTTGACCTAATCCTCCTGTGTTTGTTAATAAATCCTAATCCATAATAAAACAGAATCCAAGCTCTGTGCCAGGTTCTTTGTAAGTACTTTTGTCTAGATCCAGAGTAACAACACTGCAGAAATGAACATTAACCTTTTTCTAGCCTGATGCCATCGATATATGATACTACACTTTTATCGAAGACTGTGCTAGAATTGGAAATTTTCTGCATTAATTTCATCTGGTGAGATCTTGCAGTCACAGGACAGTCAAAGCCAGATTAGTAAAAGGCTTAAGTAAGATGGCCTTGCTTTTGTGAAATACGTCCATAACACCATAGCAAGCAGTATATTAATTTCTAGTGGTTTTTTTCTTAAGCTAACCTTCATTCTTGGGGCACCTGGGTGGCTCAGTCAGTTAAGCATCTGCCTTCGGCTCAGGTCGTGATCCCAGGGTCCTGGGATCAAGCCTCATATAGGGCCCCCTGCTCAGTGGGGAGCCTGGTTCTCCCTCTCCCTCTGCCTGCTGCTCCCCCTACTTGTGGTCTCTCTCTGTCAAATAAATGGATGAAATCTTTAAAAAAAAAAGACAAACTTCATTCTTTAATTTCTCACAGTTGTCTTACATACCATCAATAGATCCTAATGTACTAGGGTCACTACTATTTTTTAAGTATATCGAAACAGGAAATTTTGGTCTATGATCAACAATATTGGTCAAGATTCTGAGATACTATCGTACATCTCCAATAGACAATGTGATATAGTGGAAAGGGCATGCACCTAGAACTAAAGATCTGGCTTCAAGTTACATTTCTACTGTAAACCAGCTCTGTGACTTAGAATAAGACACTTAAACCTATCTGGTTTCAATTACTTCATGTATAAAATAGAATGTTAATGATGGTTTAGGGATCAAATGAAATAATATTAAAGGATCAGAGGTTAAAAATATACTATTGGGGGCACCTGGCTGGCTCGTCGGAAGAGCATGTGACATGATCTCAGGGTCATGAGTTTGAGCCCCACTTTAGTGTAGAGATTACTAAAAGAATAAACTTAAAAATCAGAACAAGGAAATGAGGGCTCATTGATTGCCCTGTGAGTGTAAATTGTAAGCCTGGCATATCATTAATCAGAGCAGACACAGGCAGTCATCTGAAGAATGATGAGATGTAGCAGGGTGGTTGGTAGGTAAGTTGTGATTCATAAGATCATAAACCATATTTTTTTTAAAAAAGGAAATATACCATTGTAAAACAATTTCACTTTAATAAAAGGCCAATTGACATAGTTATAAGGGCCCAGATTATCGCTATATATGTTTAAATGTTGGGTAACAAATGGGGATCTTAATAAAAATGTATTAAAAGGTTAATAATAAATTATAAATTATTAAACAAGGGAATATATGATACATATTATGCTATGGAAACTATAGAGATAAATCTTATTCAAGGAGCTCATTGCTTAGATTATCTTTCACAAAAGAAAAATCTCTATACTTGACAAGGAGTAATCTTAAGAGAGACAAAGTAAGTTTCTTTGAAGTAAATAGCTGATACCCTGAGTCTATTTACCTTTACTATAAAATAATATTTAACTGATGGATATTATTTTTTTAAATTTTTTATTATTTTTTTATTTTTAAATTAACACATAATGTATTATTTGCCCCAGGGTACATGTCTGTGGATCCTCAGGCTTACACATTTCACAGCACTTACCATAGCACATACCCTCCTCAATGTCCATAACCCAGCCACCCTATCCCTACCCACCCCTACCCCCCAGCCACCCTCGGTTTGTTTCATGAGTTTAGGAGTCTCTTATGGTCTGTCTCCTTCCTGATCCCCTCTTGATTCATTTCCCTCTCACACTCCCACAACCCCCCACCCTGCCTCTCGAATTCTTCATATCAGAGAGATCATATGATAATTGTCTTTCTCTGATTGACTTACTTCGCTCAGCATAATACCCTCCAGTTCCATCCACGTC
>CM052883.1:144388681-144413795 GCA_028534135.1 Potos flavus
GGTCATCTTCAAATGTACTACCCAATACCATCTGGGTAACAGACTTCATAGCAAAACCAAGCATATGTTGGCAGAGGGGTACATGCTGGGCCTCTGGGTAGGAGAGCCATTTATCTAACAATTCTTCTGAAAGCTGAAAGAACAGAAAAACACAATGATTTATTATTTCCTCTTGTTAAATCTTAGAAAAACTCAGCAAGTAGGTTAATTTCATAGTTCAACTCCAATCAAAGTAAACATTCAGGTGTTTACTTGATTTGTCAGGCTAAAACTGGTTTCACCTATAATTATACCCTCAGTGGTTTAGGTTCAGATTCTGTCAAAGGGTTGATCTGCAAAACAAAACAGAACCACCACAAGAGTAAAAACAGAAAATATAAATTAAAAGTTCAAGAGCTGGAAAAACCTTAAACCCAAAAGAAAAAGAAATTAAGAGACTAAAATCTTAGTCTCTAATTAAAAATAATGACGGTCCTAAAATTAAAAAAAAAACAAAAAATAAAAAAATAAAGGTTCATCACAGTGCCTGTGATATGGTAAATAAGCAATAAACATATGAATATGTGTTACACATCTTTCAGTGACAGAAACTTCTCAGTCTGTTTGTCATTCCTTCATTCAACAAATATTTTTAAATCTCTTATGGAATAAAAACCGTGAGTAGTAAAGATATCAAAAGCTTTGGAGTCAGAAAAACCTTGGTTTTCCTTCTAGCTCTGTCACTCAGAAGCAACGTGACTTTGAGCAATTTGCTTGACTCTTCCAAGGTTCAGGTGTCTCAACAGGTAAAAGCAAATGACATCTACTTCGCGTGGCTGCTGTGATAGGGATTATTATACCCCATGCCACACAATGGAGGAAATGTTTTTGTGAGGTAAAATACTTATATTTAAGTTCCTTTCTCAAATAAAAACCATGGAAGTTTTGTCACAGTATAAAGGATTAAAATTAAGTGTTGTGAGAAAGAGTAAATGTTCTAAATGAAAAGAATCTTACCACATAGGTTTATACCAACTTAAAGTGATTTATCTGGAATATAATATCTTTTTTTAAAGACAGGGAAGCTTTAATGATTCCATAGTATCAAGATTAATGAGTCGAACCAGTTAATATATATATATATTAGTATCAAGATTAATGAGTTGAACCAGTTAATATATATATATATATATATATATATATATATATATATATATATATGTATATTAAAGATTTTATTTATTCATTCGACATGGAGAGAGTGAGCATAAGCAGGGGGAGCAGCAGGCAGAGGGAGAAGCAGGCTCCCCGATGAGCGATGAGCCCAATGAGGGGCTCCGTCCCAGGATCCTGGGATCATGACGTGAGCCGAAGGCAATTGCTAACCGACTGAGCCACGCAAGCCCCTGAACCAGTTAATATACTCTAAAAGAACTCTTTGAGATGGGTGAACTATGAAGAAAACAGGAAGATAATGATCAAAACAGAATTTACTTACATAATTTAAAAATTACTTTCATATTATGAACAAAATAATCCCAGATACTTCGAAAACTTAGAATTCTATAGTTATGGGGTGCCTGGGTGGCTCAGTCGTTAAGCGTCTGCCTTCGACTCAGGTCATGATCCCAGGATCCTGGGACCGAGCCCCACATCGGGCTCCCTGCTCCGCGGGAGCCTGTTCTCCCTCTCTCATTCCCCTCATTCTCAGTCTCTCTCTGTCAAATAATTAATTAAAATCTTAAAAAAAAAAAGAAAGAAAATTTTAAGAATTTTATAGTTACTACTGAAGTTCACATAACTTCATACTAAAAGGTGAAAAAGGATTTTGGAAACAAACCATTAAAGTGAGGCTATTTCTCAGCAAAATTAGAACAGTCAATTTAAGTTTGATTATAGATAATCACAGAAGTTCCAAATGTGGAAGGTAAATATTGAGGGTAAAAGCATTCTTGTAGAGAAAATAGAACATATTAATGGATATAAAATAAATCCATAAGATTTCCTTTGTCTAAACATCAGTTCTTTTGCTTCAGAAAACATTATTTTCCTTAATAAGCATAGGATTTTACCTCAAAACTCTAGGAAAAGTATGTAACTTGCAACCGTCTCAGATTCCAGCATAAAGCTGGGAAACCCAGCTGGGAGTGTTAAGTGTTCACCCACTGAGATACTAAAGTGCCAGACCTTATCTTCTTCATCACTCAGTCTACTCCTGAATATCTAATCCTTTTTAAGCAAGTTGTCACGCCAAACACTATGTGTCAAAGCTACACCCTCATAATTTATGATCTTAGTGTTGAGCCATTTGTTTGAATTTATTCCAAGTATCACATGTCAATGAAGAGCCTTTACCTTGATCCTTACATTTAAAGGAGAATTTACTTTAGTATAAAGTGTGCATTCCATTGATTTATTTGTTCACTTAATTTTCAAAATGCTTACATTGTTGTCTATTAAGTACATGTCTTTTTCCACTGATTTGAAATGCCACTCATTATACAGATTCCCATATGACCTTGGGATTTTTTCTGAACATTATTTTGTCAACTACACATATGCCACTATCACAACTTTGAAAATTTATTGTTATGTTTATGTTTTCTATTACTATTCTCTTTTTCTTCTGAAATTCTATTTAAATTCTAGTTAGTTAACATGTAGTGTAATATTGGTTTCGGGAGGAGAATTTAGTGATTTATCACTTACATATAATACCCAGTGCTTATCACAAGTACCCTCCTTAATACCAGTCACCTATTTAGCCCATTCCTCACCCACCTCCCTCCATCGACCCTCAGTTTATTCCTTATTGTTAAGAGTCTCTTAGGGTGCCTGTGTGGCTCCATTGGTTAAGCGTCTGACTCTTGATTTCGGCTCCGGTCATAACCTCAGGGTTGTGAAATCCATCCAAGCTAGACTCCATGCTCAGTGGGGGGTCTGCTTCTCTCCCTCTCCTTCTCCTGTTGCCTCTCTCCCCTGGCTCATGCTCTCTCTCAAATAAATAAATCTTTAAAAAAGTCTCTTATGGTTTGCCTCCCCCCTTTACTTTTCTCCCCTTCCCACATGTTCATTGGTTTTGTTTCCTAAATTCCACATGAGTGAAATCTTATGGTATTTGTCTTTCTCTGACTTATTTTGCTTAGAATACATTCTACCTCCAACCATGTTGCTGCAAATGGCAAGATTTTGTTTTTTTGATGGTTGAGTAATATTCCATTGTGTATGTGTGTGTGTACACACACATTGCATATATGCACTGAATGTGTAGATTGCCCAGTTTTTTGGCATGAAATTTTTTTCAAATTTTTCAAATTTTCAAAAATTTCAAAATTTCAAAAATATTCTCTTATGATTATTTGTATTTCTGTGGTGTTGGCTGTGGTTGTAATCGCTCCTCTTGCATTCATGATTTTTTATTTAGGTCCTTTCTCTTTTCTTTTTGATAAGTCTGGCTGGGAGTTATCAATTTTATTAACTCTTTCAAAACACCAACACTTAGTTTTGATCTGTTCTACTGGTTTTTTTATTTCTGTATCATTGATTTTTGCTCTCATCTTTATTATTTCCATTCTTCTGCTGGCTTTAAGCTTTATTTGCTGTTCCTTTTCTAGCTCCTTAAGGTTAGGCTTTTTCTTTTCTTAATTCTTGAGTTAGTTCTGTATTGCAATATACTTCCCTCTTAGGACTGCCTTTACAGTATCCCAAAGGTTTCAGACTGTCCTGTTTTCATTTTCATTTGCTTTCATGTATTTTTATATTTCTTCCTTAATTTCTTTTTTTTTAATAGGTATTTATTTATTTTTTAAAGATTTTATTTATTTATTTGACAGAGAGAGATCACAAGAAGGCAGAGACGCAGGCAGAGAGAGGGGAGGAAGCAGGCTCCCTGCTGAGCAGAGAGCCCGATGTGGGGCTTGATCTCAGGACCCTGAGATCATGACCCGAGCCGAAGGCAGAGGCTTTAACCCACTGAGCCACCCAGGTGCCCCTTTCTTAATTTCTAATTAACCCATTCATTCTTTAGTAGGACGTTCTTTAATCTCCATGTATTTGTGGTCTTTCTAAATTTTTCTTGTCATTGACTTCAAGCTTCATAGCATTGTGGTCTGAAAATATGCATGGTATGATCTCAATCTCTTTGTACTTCTTCAGGGCTGATTTGTGACCCAGTATGTGATCTATTCTGGAGAATGTTCCATGTGCATTCGAAAAGAATGCATACTCCACTACTTTAGGATGAAATGTTCTGAATATATGTTAAGTCCATCTGGTCCTATGTATCATTCAAAGGCATTTTTCCTTGTTGATTTTCTATTTAGATGATCTGTCCATTGCTGTAAGTGGGGTGTTAAAGTCCCCTTCTATTATTGTATTATTATCAATGAGTTTCTTTCTTTCTTTCTTTCTTTCTTTTTTTTAAGATTTTATTTATTTATTTGACATAGAGAAAGAGAGAAAACACAAGCAGGGGGAGCTTTGTGCTCAGTGGGGAGTCTGCTTGACCCTCCCCCTCTCCCTCTTCTCCTGTTCACACTCTCTCTCTCTCAATAAATAAAATCTTTTAAAAAAAAACAACCGAAGGTGTTCTGAGATTGAGGGTCAGAATGTGGGCCAAGAGTAGATATAGGAGTAAGAGAAATACAAAGAGATAAAAAGTTTGCTGTCAGAAACTCAGAGTTTGAGACTGGTTCCAACATTTAACTAAAGGAATGCTTTTATGTAGTATTACTATATTATTTAGTTAAAGACCCAGTACTTGATAACCACTAGACATAAACCTTCTTGAGAGCAGCTCTTTATACTGGTAACCTTAGCACCCAGCAGTGTCTGGCAAATCTTAGGTGCTGAATAAATACTTAGTGAATGTAACCAACTCTCTTTTTCAAAATGACTGTCCTGCCTCTACTACAAAGAATAAGTTATGTTTCTGATAGAGTAAGAACTCTCTCAAAAGTTATTAGATACTTCTTTAAATATTCAATTCTGTCTTACTAGCAATGTATGGCCTGACCATATATATAGAGTCATTGAACATCAGGGGCGCCTGGGTGGCTCAGTGGGTTAAGCCTCTGCCTTCGGCTCAGGTCATAATCTCAGGATCCTGGGATCGAGCCCCGGATTGGGCTCTCTGCTCAGCAGGGAGCCTGCTTCTCCCTCTCTCTCTGCCTGCCTCTCTGCCTACTTGTGATCTCTCTCTGTCAAATAAATAAATAAAATCTTTAAAAAAAAAAAAAGTCATTGAATATCAGATCTTTCACTTTATAAAATTTGGCTCTTTACAAAGAACAGTTTTTGATTTTTCAAAAAGAAAAAAAAAATCTGATGAAAAATACTGAACAATGCAGCAACACCAGCAGGAAACATAATTCTCCCCAAATCAATTCCTACATATTAGCGGCTTCCAGAAGAAGCAAGGAAACCAAATACATAGTCCTAAAAAGTCCATGAATAAAAGGCTTTGTTCTTAGAGAAAATTCAATAAACTGCGCTTTGGTTTTAATTATTCAATGGATTATTAAGCATTGTTCCTAATGAAAATTCAAACATTCAGACTATCACTGACACGTGAGTAGTTCATTGTTTTTTTTAATTATACAGTAATACAGGCCAATGGAAAATAAAATCAAACAATATAAATAAAAATATGTAAATTAGTTTAATACACCCTAAATCAACCCAGATGGAGATAACTACTAACCAATCACAGATGGAAATAACTACTTAACAACATTTTTGTATATAGCTTTTCATCAGTTTTTCTACCTGTCCATATATCCATCTATACATGTACATACATGTATGTATATAGATCTATTTTGGAAAATGTAATGATACTATACAAACTGTTTTTTATGCTGTTTTTTTCACTTGGCATTAAGTTATGGGCTGAAATTGTATCCCCCAAAATGATCTTAGTCTTAATCCCCAGTACCTGTGAATGTGACCTTTTTGGGCAATGGGGTCTTTACAGATGATCAAGTTAAGATGAGCCCATTGGGGTGGGCCTTAGTACAATATGACTGTGTCCTTATAAAAAGGGGACACACGCATACACACACAGATCTCCTCCTAAGCATGAAAGCAGAGAATGGAGTGATACATCTGCAAGCCAAGGAACACCAAAGATTGCCAGTAAGCCACGAGAAACCAAGGAAGAGGCACGGAACAGATTCTCCCTCACAGCCCTCAGAAGGAACCAACACTGCTGACGCCTTGATCTTGGATTTCCAGCCTCCAGAACCGTGAGACAATAAATTTCTGTTCAAGATACTGAACACGTTCAGGATACTGTTATGCCAGCCCTAGCAAACTAATAAACCATCTTAAAATCATCCCCCTACATTAATAAATAAATGTATCTGCCATCTTTTTAATGTCTTTATTCCAATCCACAGTATGGATTCACTATCATTTATATAATCCTCTACTACTGGACATTTAAGTATTTTCCAATTTCTGCTAAAAAACAATGCTTCAGTAGTCATCTTTGTACATACATAGATTTCCAATTGGCTTCCCTTAGATATGAAAGTGCTGAGTTAAGTAGTCATTTTTTAAGCTTTTGCTATATATTGCCATGCTGCCCTGCGGAAAGCACTTATCAATTTAGTCTTATCAGCAATATCAAAGTGCCCATTTCCCACACCTCTGACAGCACCAGGTGTTGTCACTTTAAAGAACCTCTGTCAGCCTAACAGGTAAAAAGTATCTCAACACTGCTTTAATTGGCTTGTTCTGTTAATTACTGGTAGGGATTAGACAAGCTTCAAATATTTAAAGGCCGTTTACATGTTTTCTTGAATGAACTGCATGTTCACTTCTTTAGCCATTTTTCTTTTGGAGGTTGTATTTCTTAATAGTGTGTAAAAGCTTCTGTACATAGCTGGTTTTTAAATGAAGTCCAGAGTGTATCTTTCCTCAGTTTTGGGTGATAGCTAGTCAGTTTTCTGGTGAGCCTTCTTATATGAGACATTACACATTAAAGAAAAAAAAGCTATAGATGGTATTCCTGAACACCAAATTTGGGACCCAAATGGTATCCTCTAGCCTATTAAGACAATGTGTTACTTACCAGAGATTTGAACCGTGACTATCCCCCCACAGTATCAGATCACTGCTGATTATATAAGATTATATAACTAACAGATTAAGTGCTGGTAAAGTCTTTTTTTCTTTTTCCCATTTTTCTTTTTTCTTTTTTGGCCATAAAAATTTTGTTACCAGTACTGTCCCTTGCATCGCATAACTGCGCAGTGATTTGCCCGTGGCTTCATCTACCTGTTTTGCACAGTCCTCTATAAAACAATGCAAGTATTATAAAAGTCTCAGGTAGGATTTTTCTCTAGGCACATATACCTAGTACATGTGCTAGAGGATTATGTGAATCTCTTTTAGTTTGTGAATTCTGACCCGTTTATAATAGGTGAAAATTCTAACTACCTGCTGATGAGCTTCATTTGAGAGTTCAGTGTTCCATACTGACTTATTATTGGTAGCAATGTCTAACTCTGTGATAAATCCTTTCATTCCTAATAGACTGCTTTTTTTAGACAATCCCTTCCAATTTTTTCATGTGTGGCAGATGTACATTTACATGAAAGACAGAACTACCCAGTGGCTGAATGAGAGGAATGTGTCTCTTAGACTATTCTTTCACCAACTATATATGATACATAAGCTGTAAAGACTATTATGATATACAAAGTGTAAAGAACCAAAAAATGTATGCTATTAATCTTATCATGTGTCATAAGGATACAATATAATTTAGACACCTTCCGAATGTTCATATTAAAATACCAAGCCAAAAAAAAAAATTCCAAGCCAATTTCAAATAACATAAAATTAATTATATTACAGAAAAATAAGGCTTGAGATAAAAGTGCACCTGGAGGCGGACTTACAATTCAGCAGATAAGATTTTAGGGTATATATCAGTTATTCAGAAAAAATACAAACTTTCTTTTTGAAAAAAATCTTTAGGTAATTATCGTGAACCTATTAGAATTTCCGAGAAGCAAATGAGTTTCAACTCCACCTTACACTAGGGTATTATTGTGACCACAAGCTTAAAAAAGATTTTGAAAAAAGAAAGGAAAAAAACTAGCCAAGCAAAACTACATCCCAGGGTAGCAAAACCAAGCTAGAGAAACAATGTGCCAGAGTGGGATGATATCCTGGTCCTACTATTTACTAGTTATATGACCCTAGACTAGTTAATTTAATCACCCTTAAAAAGGGGCAAATAAAAATACCTACTTATAAGTTGTGAGGCTTAAATGAGTTCATTGTACAAGCTATTAAACCAATGAACTCAATAATTTTTGCTATTAACTATTACTAAGCTGTCCATTAAGAGGATTCTGGACAATAGTCCTAAATCCTAAAATCCAAAAATACCTGTTAAATCAGAATTTCCCCAGAAGTAACAGGAGAATATGGGGTTTTAGCATAGAGAAGAGAGAAGTTACACTCACAGAATTAAAGTGGAGGTTTACACACATTCTTGGAGCAGAGACGGTCAGGACAGGAAGGAGCCAGAAGTCAGAGGATGAGGTTTGAGAGGATTAGAGAAGAATCAGAACACAGAACTCAGATCTGAACAAAAAAACAAAAAAAAGGCAAAAAGTTTATTATGTCAACATGAAGTATACAACTTATTTTGGGCTAGTGACTCTGGTAACAGCACTAGTCTCTCAAAGAAGACTCTCGGTAGGGAGGAGGAGGGTGCTCTGACAGCAGCACTATTCAATCACGTTCTTCCTGATTAAACATTTAGCTGGCACTTCTGACTAATGCCTAAACTAAGTAACTGGCTTGTACTGTGAGGCTGACAGTATAAACCTGAAACACATTTCTTAAATTTGGACCCAATCTATGAACCAAAACTTAAAAATATGATGGCAAGAAACGTGAAAATTGGGAAATAATTTTCTATCTTGACTTGCCTTTAATTAGGCAGGAGGAGAAAAATCTGGAATATAGAGCAACAACACAAAAGAGTGAGAGCTTGGGAAATGGAGCCTACAATAAAAGATTAAAAAGTTAGAAAAAAAAAGTTAGAAATACTTAGTTTGAAGCAGAGAAGAAAGAATAATTGAGGCTTTTAACGGTAAATATTACTAAAAAGAAAAAGGTATCCCTATCAGTGACAGCAAGGCAAAGAGAAACGGGCAAAACTCCTTGGAGATAATAAATACAATTAAATACAAAAAGATGTTTTTACTGACAAATGTTAGGTGTTTAAACAGAACAGAAAGGAAGATTCTGACTGGTGAATGCTTAGAGAAAGGCAATGTAACTGCTTCCAGGGAGGATAATGAGGGATGACAGAAGAGTCACGATAACCCAAGGAGGCGGCCCGAGAGGACTAGAGACCATGATATGAACACAGCCAATACAGAACCTTGAGACACCAAACAGGAATGATAATAATGAGAGGGTGGGGATTTGGTATACAAGTCTCCTGACAGCCCTGTAGAAATAACAACTGGAAGGAAAGAGACTAATCAATATCTAGCCATGGTGAAAGGCCTGGTTTTTAGGAGGAAAGCTGTCCAGAGAGGAGCCAATGTATTAATTAATGCTTCCAGTAAACTCAGCAAACTGGTCTCAAGTCTTGAATAGGAAGTACGAGTTTCAAATAAAACTCTGATAAGGAAAAAATGGCGTTAAGCATTTATCAAATGCTATTTTAAAAAGTGGCTAAGAGTCAATAATACATCCTCTTAAAAAAAAATACATCCTCTTAACAACTATCAGGTACTCTATAACTCAAAAAAGTTACACTGCTAGGCCATTTAAAAAGCATGTCCTTGTTGATATGATGTCTGGAATTTGCTTTAAAATAATCCGGAAAGAAGATAAGGGAGGTAAGTAGGGGCAGAGATAAAGTAAGATTGAGTCTAATTTGATAACTTAAAAATTGATGAAAAAGGACATGGATAGCCATCATACTATTCTATGGTTGTTCCTTTAAATTTTCCATGATTTTAAAAATTATTTACTTTATGTAATGCAAGAATAAGTGGGGGGAAAAAAAAGAATAAGTGGGGTGTGTTTATGCTCTTGGGAGTGAATGTGGATTTAACCTCTACAGAACAGAAAAGACTTCTATGTAACCCTCCAAATGAGACAGATATAGGCCCATCAACTATAAAAACCCCGCATGAGAGGCACCTGGCTGTCGGTAGAGCATGTGACTCGATCTTGGGGTCATGAGTTCAAGCCCCATTTTGGGCATAGAGTGTACTAAAAAAAAAAACAAACAAAAACAACTCACACATGAAAGAGGGAATGTATTATGCAAGTAAGAAACATTAAAAAGCGAAGTATTTCAGAGAAGCAGGAAAAGCAAGGAGAAATGTTAAGAGAACAGAAGAATTGGAGGAGGAGGATGATCAGCAAACAAATGGCAGGAAAATCTACTTCTCAAGGGGGCGGGGGGGAAGGAGAGGTATTTCTTGAGTAGTTATTGTGTCCTAAGACCTGTTGTTAGGTATTTTACATCATTGTCTCACATAATCCCCACAGCAAATCTTTAATGTAGATGTTATTAAGATGAGGAAATGAAAGCTCACAAAGGCTAAGTAACACACAATCATGCAGATACTAAAGGGCAGAAGCAAGATTCAAAGCTTCTTGCCCAAGCTTCATCTTCATGCTATAAAATAATGCTATGTCCAATAAGCTTCATTAAACATAGAACAAAATAAATAACTTCCTGTGAAGCACATACATTAGGAAAAAGTGGATGGAAAACACAATTGAAGAAGGGAAAGAGATAAGAAAATCAATTTTTGTCATGTAAGTATATTCAGATTGTCACTGTAATTTAGAGAAGGTGCATAGAGAAGGGTACATAACTAAACTGGGGACTAAAGGAGGAGTTAGCCAGGCTGGATGAGAAAAATGTTTCTTGAAAAAAAAGAGCTAGATTCATTTTTACTGAGGGTCTATTCTACACCAAGAGCCAAATATACAGACATAATTAAAATAGACCCTCCCTTCATGGAGCATACCATTTAGGACACAGACATTCAAAGAATTATGCAAAATGTAATTAACAAATTGAAAAGTGTTGTGAAGGGTAAGTACAGACTGTTATGACAGCAACTAAAAGGAGACCTACCTACGGACAGTGGAATGATCAGAGACAGCTTCCCTGGGGAAGCGACATTCAAACTAAGAGCTGAAAGATGAACATGCATTTACTAGGTGTGTGGGTGGTTAGAACTGACAATCCAAGCAATGGGAACAGCATATACAGAGGCCTTGAGATAGGAGAGAACAGGTATAAAACGAAAAGAAAACCAGTGTGGCTAGAGTATAAGCACAAACGAGAATGAGAAAGGAAACTGGAAAAGTAGGCAAGCTAAATCATAAATGGTCTTTAAAACTGCATTAAATAGGGGCACCTGAGTGGCTCAAATGGTTGAGCGTCTGCCTTCGGCTCAGGTCATGATCTCCAGGTTCTGGGATCGAGCCCCATGTTGGGCTCCTGGCTCAGCAGGGAGTCTGCTTCTGCCTCTCCCTCTGCCTCTCCCCCTGCTTGTGCTCTCTCTATCTCTCTCAAGTGAATAAAATCTTTTTTTTTTTTAAATAAATAAATAAAATAAAACTACATTAAATATTCTAGAGTTTGTCCCAAGAGCAAAGAGAAGCCGGTGGAGGTTTTTGATCAAGGGAGAAATAAAATAAGAATTTCATTTTGAAAATATCTATTCTTGGGGCGCCTGGGTGGCTCAGTTGGTTGGGTGACTGCCTTCGGGTCAGGTCATGATCCCAGAGTCCCGGGATCGAGTCCCATATCGGGCTCCCAGCTCCATGGGGAGTCTGCTTCTCCCTCTGACCTTCTCCTCTCTCATGTTCTCTCTCACTCTCTCAAATAAATAAATAAAATCTTTAAAAAAAACAAAAAAAGAAAATATCTGTTCTCAAGGGTTTTGAACCTCAAGTCCACAGATACCAAAGGGTCTATGCCTAGAATGCAGGAGTTCATGAACCTGAATGAGGGAGAAAAATCTTTATTTTTCACTAACCTCTAATTGAAATTTAACACTTCTTTTCATTGTGAATACAGGCCCTTGACTCTGTCATCAATACAAATTTCAAATATGTTCACATCACCTTACGCTTATTGTAAAACTGTCAAAATAATAGTTTTGTCCCTCATAATATCATTACTTTAAAGTTACAGAAGTTTTGTACCCAATAATCCAGCAATCGCACTACAGGTATTTACCCAAAGAATACAAAAGTACTAATTCACAGGAATACGTGCATTCCTGTGTTTATAGCAACATTATTTATAATAACCAAATTATGAAAACAGCCCAAGTGTCCACTGATTGATGAATAGATAAAGAAGATGTGGTGTGTGTGTACGTATCTATATACATACACAAACACACTCATATATACACAATGGAGTATTACTCAGCCATAAAAAAAAAAGAATGAAATCTTGCCATTTGCAACAACATGGATGGAGCTAGACAGCATTATGGCAAGCAAAATAAGTGAGTCAGAGAAAGACAAATACTATATGATTTAACTCATATACGGAACTTAAGACACAAAATAAACAAAGAGGGGGAAAAAAAAGAGAGGCAAACCAAGAAACACTCTTTTATTTATTTATTTGAGAGAGAGAGCACAAGCAGGGGGAGTGGCAGAGGGAGAGGGAGAAGCAAGCTCCTGGTTGAGCAGGGAGCCCGATATGGGGCTCAATTCCACCACCCGGGGACCATGACCTGAGTTGAAGGCAGACGTTCAACCAACTGAGCCACCCAGGCACCCAAGAAACAGACTCTTAACTATAGGAACAAATTGATGGTCACCAGAAAGGAGGTGGGTGGGGGGATGGGTTAACTAGATGATGAGGATCAAGGAGGGTACTTGCTGTGATGAGTATGGAAGTGTTGAATCACTATATTGTACCCCTGAAACTAATATTACACTGTATGTTAACTAACTGGAATTAAAAAAAAAAAAAAACTTAAAAAAATTAATAGAATCCATTAAATGTAAAAAAATAAATTAATTAAAATTATGGAAATTTTGGAAGCATTGCTGGATCTTGTTATTTATTTATTTATTTATTTGAGAAAGAGTGAGAGCAAAAGAGATCCCAGAGGAAGAGGGAGAAGCAGACTCGCCACTCGGCAGGGAGCCCGATGCAGGGCTTGATCCCAGGACCCTGAGATCAGGACCTGAGCTGAAGATAGCCCCTTAACTGACTGAGCCACCCAGGTGCCCCAGATCTTGTTATTTAATGCATTAAAAATGACATGCATATATTAAAATACTGCAAGTTTTTTAAAAATAATATTTTTATAACTATATTGTTTTCCTTTACAGTTACACATTTTAAAATGTTATTCTCAGGAGGAATCTATAGGTTTCGCCAAAACTACAAGGGGTATGTGTCATAAAAATAATTTAAGAATCCCTGCAGAGGACAGAAAACTGATCAGGGGAGAAGGGCAGAGAGAAGGAAGAAAAACAAGCAATCAAGGTAAGCTTATGGAAGTTTAAATTAGGATGGTGGCAGTGCTGAGAGAGAGAAGTAGACCAATTTGAAAGATATTTAGAAAGTAAAATCGACATTAGAGACTCTTTTCAAATGTAATTATCAAAGAATACTTAGTGATATAAAAATGCTTATAATAAAATGGCAAATAAAAATGCAGAATCTAGGGGTGCCTGGCTGGCTAAGTCGGTGGAGCATGTAACTCTTGATGTCAGGGTTTTAAGTTCAAGTCCCATGTTGGGTGTAGAGATTACTTAAAAATAAAATCTTAAAAAAAAAAAGTGCAGAGTCTATAACTATCCATACAGTATGATGCTGACTAAAATTCTACTGTGTAGGGTGCCTGGGTGGCTAAGTTGTTGGGCGTCTGCCTTCAAATACAGGTCATGATCCCAGGGTCCTGGGATTGAGCCCCGCGTGGGGCTCCCCGCTCTACAGGAAGCCTGCTTCTCTCTCTCCCCCTGCTTGTGTTCCCTCTCTCGCTGTCTCTCTGTCAAACAAATAAATAAAATCTTTAAAAACAAAAAAATTCTGTGTACAGAAAAGACTAAAATGATAGGAAGGATTTTAAAATGTTACACATGGTTATAGCTGAGTACAGCATTAAAATTGTTCATTTTTTCCTTAGGACTTTCCTAAATTTTTCCATATTTTGTAAAATGGCTATCAGAAAAAAGTAAGCATAATTTTAGTTATTTTTGGAAAAATTTTAATGACATGAGAAAATCTTTATGATAATTTTTTAAAAGATTTATTTATTTTTAGAGAAAGACAGAATGAGAGCATGAGCAGTGGGAGGGGCAAAGGGAGAAGGTGGGGGAGAATCCTCAAGCAGACTCCCCACTAAGAGTGGAGCCCAATGCAGGGCTCGATCCCAGGACCCTGAGATCAAGACCTGAGCAGAAATCAAGTCAGCTGCCTAACCAAATGAGCCACCCAGGTGCCCCTATGTTTTAAAGTAAAAAAGTATATAAAATTGTACATACAGTATGGTCTCTTCCATACATACATCTATACTGAAATTATGGATGATTTCTTTAAAGTTAGATTTTCCATGTTTTCTACAGTAACCAGATATTAATTTTAATATAATTCCATTATTTAATAATTTAATAATTTAATTTAATTAAAATAATGTAATTTAATTTAATGAAAATAATTTAATAATTTAATAATTCCATGATTTTTAAGGGGCACAAAAAGAAGGATTAGTTTTGAACAGAAGAAAGGATTCTTTAAGATTTAAAATGAGAAGTAAGAACAAAAGACTGAGATGGATAGAGTTTGTTGGTGGGGAAATAGGATATTGGGGGAGTTTACAGATAAGAGACTCTATGGTCTCAGCAAAGCAGGAGGCAAGGCCACCTATAACAAGCAAAGAGGCTGGTCAGGACTGGCAATACTAGAATAAGGGTGAAGGTTTCGAACAGTCCTATTGGGACACAGAGAACTGTCAGGTAGCACACAGGGCTCAGCTAAGGATCTTTGGGGTCAAAAGGAAAATAGTATGGATTAGTATTGTTCTCAAAACTTTGTATATCATTTGTGGAACTTCTTAAAAATGTCAGGTTCCTCTCCCAGTATGACTTTGTCTATGCAAACGCCCAGTAATCTCATCATTCCAACTTACACAGGGAGTATAGATGTTAAGATTTTTGTTGTTGTTTGTTTCAGAATTTTAGGAGAATAAAAATCAGCTTGGAGAGACAAGTAAGAGGGGTACCTGGGTGGCTCAGTCAGTTGAGCATCTGACTCTTGATTTAGGCTCAGGTCATGATCTCAAGGTTGTAAGATCAAGTCCAGCAGTGGAACCCACGCTCAGCAGGGAGTCTGCCTGAGATTCTCTCTCTCTCCCTCTGCCTCTTCCCCTTGCCATGCATGTTCATTCTCTCTCTCTCACTCAAATAAATAAATAAATCTGGAAAAAAAGAAAGAAAGAGGAAGAAAAAAAGAAAGAAACAAAGAAAGAAAGGAAAGAAAAAAGTACCAAAGACAAGACACACTAATAGAAAGAAAGAAAGAAACGTAAGAAAAAAGTACCAAAGACAAGACACACTAATAGTCAAAAATATAGTATTATCTGTATTATAGAATTCTGGGCCAAACTTCTATCACCTTACCTTTAGCAGGAGAGCAAAATTACTCTGCAGAGAATTAGTCACACCACTTTCATATAATTTTTTCCTTGTGTGGTTTTCACTCACATTTGCACCACCAGAGTGATACCTTAATAATGACTTAAGCATGGTTTCAAAAGGGTCCGCTGAAACAGACAAATTAAACATTTGTAAGTCAAAGTAGTCACTCAGAAAACAAAACAACAATAAAAACTCTAGCAGAAAAACAAACAGATCAGGGAGGCAGGGGTTGCAGCTGAGAGCATTGCAACTTTTTCCCAACTCCTCTCATTATCTTTCCTATATATGAACAGTTCAAAAGGCAATAAAAATTGGCAAGAATACAGTATCCTGACTGGCAATTCCACTATAAATCATTAATACTTAACATAAGTTTTCTTGACTACATGATATCAATACATGACATGACAACAATATCTTTGACTTTATAAAAACCTCATTCTACTGATTTTAAAGCAAAATTGTTGTGTGTAATGGTCAAGTATTATTGTTAAAATTATTTAGCTGAGCTCAGAAATTTCTTTTCTCTCCCTCATTAATTTTTTAAGTGTTTCTTTAATGACTATATTGTTTTCATACAAAAAATACATTGCCATTATAAACAATTAAAACAACAGTAAAATAAAAAGAATATAAAATTCATCTAAATTTCACCACAGAGATACCACTGAACGTTTTCGAGATTGTTTTTTATAGCTGTTAACATTACTTAACAGAGAGAGACAGACAAAACATATGTCAGATTTTGCAAAGAATACAATCCCTTCTTTCAAAGCACTTTACCCAGTTCATTACTGTGATCATTTAAATAATATTTACATGCTTCCCTACTCCCCAAAGTATACTATAAACTCCACAGAAGCAGAGACGGTGCCTAGTTTTACTCATCTTTGTATTTCCTGACAGAGCCATCCTTCCATGTTATGGAAAACTTAGTGATTAAGAGCACAAACTCAGGCCAGACCGCCTGCCTTCAAGTCCTAGCTCCATCACTAATTAGCTGGGCAACCTTGGGCCAATGACTTACCCTCTTTGTATCTCGGTTTTCACTAATATCTTTTCCATAAGGTTGTTTTAAGGATTAAATGAGTTAATATATATAAATGGCTTATAACCAATGTTGGTATATAGTAGGCTATAACAGATATTGGTAAACAAAATAAAATGAATTTGTGTCATCGTATTAAAGCCTGAATATGTTCTTTTATTCAGCCACTGAAAAACATTTAGGAGCGCCTGGGTGGCTCAGTTGGTTAAGCATCTACCTTCAGCTCAGGTCATGATCCCAGAGTCTAGGGATCAAGCCCCACATCAGGCTCCGTGCTTGGCAGGGAGCCTGCTTCTCCCTCTCCTGTTCTCCCTGCTTGTTCTCTCATTCTCTGTCAAACAAATAAATAAAATCTTAAAAAAAAAAGAAAAAGAAAAACATTTGTTTGCTTCAAATTTTTATTGTAAATACTAATATCTTTTCTCATTTACACGAGTATCAATTTATAACTTCCTTATGATATCACTGCTAAGCCAAAGATCCTGTCAATCCTCTCTCCCAAGTTTGTAAAATATCTACATTCCATGTTTCTCCCTTCCCTCATCAACAATGAGTTTTGCCAATATTTTTCATCTCTTCCATTCAGATAGGTAAAACTCTCACTTTTATTTGCATCCCACTAATTATTAGTAGGCTGAAATCTTCATTTGCTTACTGGACATTTTTATTTCTTCTTTCTTAATTACCTTGTTTTTGCCCATTTTTCTACAACTGCATTTTATTTTTATTTTCTCACTAGTTTTTATTTACTTTATATATATGGGTGGTAGATAGTTTCCTCATATCTCTTTTAAACTTCTTCATAGTACCTTTTATTTTATAGAAATACAGTAATCAACTACTACACAGCATGTGTAGTAATACGTGGCCAACATTTTCCCGCCTCTCTCTTTTTCATCCTTTTTCAAGGTGTTCTTTATTGTACTGAAATTTCTCATTTTTATCTAGATAGCTTTACCTTGTGCTTGATGGCCCGAGATCTCATGTTATGGTAAGAAAAGGTTTATCAACACCCACCCCCAATTTAATACTTAACCATGTTTTCTCCTAATACTTTTATGACTTCAAATTTTAATCACCTGGAATTTGTTTGGCTATAAAGAGTAAGGCAGGGATAAGATTTATTTTTTCCAAATAGCTAACCTGTTTTCCCAAACCATGTATTACCTTTCCCCTTTATCATAAAATGCTCTATTTATCATGTATACTCGGTTTGTCCACTGGACTATCTATCGTATTCCATCAATCTGTCTAGTCTTATAAGATTCTTTAAATTAATCTAGGTTTATCGCACGTTGCTCTGCCTGATGGTATAAGTATTCCCCTCATTAATATTCTTTTCTAGATGTTTCTTGACTGCTCAAGTACCTTAACTATTACAGAAGCACCCTGGAACTATTTTTAAAAAAAAAAATCCTGTTGGAATTTACACTGGAATTCTATTGTATATACCTATAAGTTGAAGGAAAAAAATAATTATTTTTACAATACTATGCCTTAAATGAGATAATAAAGACCTTAGCATAATGCCTGGCACATAATATAAAGCATTCAATAAATGTTATCTATTCTTACCCATGAAGAATGTATGGCTCTTCATTTATAGATGTTTATTCTTAAAAGATAAGGATCAGCTAATTAGAAAAATAATTAAACTTACATGTCTTATTGGGGTTGATATGCTGCTTCAGTACATCAACGGTGCCCAAACTAACCACAAGGCGCCTGCCAAACCAGAAGGAGACCACAGGCCCATATCTCTCATGCAAATTAACCAGGAACTCGTGCAAACTTCCACTATTCACAATATCTGGAAGGTTACCATCTCTGAGAAAAGAGCAACATTTGACAAAATAACTTGGAAAAATAAGGAATTTAACTTGGAAGAACCAGAAAAACAACAGTTGACTCTGAATTAATTGTGTCAATAGATGAGAACAGAGGAGCATGAAATGCAAATTACTGCAAAATCCCAAACTTAAATTTGACTTCTTATTTTCTGTAGTTATACTTAGATATGGATTTGTCTGATATTTTGAGAATTTATAACAGTTGAAACCAAGTAAGAAAGATACACAAAGGGGCATCTGGGTGGTTCAGTCATTAAGCGTCTGCCTTCGGCTCAGGTCATGATCCCAGGGTCCTGGGATCAAGCCCCACATCAGGCTCCCCCTGCTCTGCAGGGAGCCTGCTTCTCCCTCTCCCACTCCTCCTGTTTGTGTTCCCTCTCTCAAATAAATAAAATCTTTAAAAAAAAAAAAAAAGAAAGATACACAAGGAACATCTGACTTAGACAATGGAAAATGATCCAATTTTTGCAACATCTCATTCTGAAAAAGAAATGAACATCATTATAGATTAATTTAAATCATCAAATCAGCTATGGCATTCTCTTCTTTCCTTCTATCTTATCTTTCTATTTTTAATACTCTCTGGCTAGAGAAAGTGAAAACAATTAATCTTTTTTAAGATTTGTGTGTTTTAACCATTCATTCATTCATTCATTTATTTTATTTTTTATTTATTTATTTTTTTTTAAGTATTTTATTTATTTATTTGACAGAGATCACAAGTAGGCAGAGAGGCAGGCAGAGAGAGAGGAGGAAGCAGGCTCCCTGCTGAGCAGAGAGCCCGATGCGGGGCTCGATCCCAGGATCCTGAGATCATGACCTGAGCCGAAGGCAGAGGCTTAACCCACTGAGCCACCCAGGCGCCCCTCATTTATTTATTTATAAGTAATCTCTACACCCAATGTGAAACTCGAACTCATGACCCCAAGATCAAGAGTTGGATGCTCTACTGACTGAACCAGCCAGAAACCCCAAAAGCAATTAAAGTTTTTGATTTATACAGCCCTCCTTTCTGTTCTTAACAAAGTTCAGGTTGTATGCCCAGAGATAAGTTTAGAGTACACAAAGGAATTAAATAATCTGTGTAATCTAAAAACAGGTTTTAGTTTTGATACTAAAAATTAAGAGTTAACTCTACTGATTTCCCAAAAAAGTAACTACTCACTTTTCTTCAGTTGGAGTAATCCCTGGAATTCCTGCAGCTTGTCTAGAAGCCTTAAAGAGAAATTTAAAAATAGTTTAGTATAATGATTCAGTATATAATACATAATTTAGTATATGATATATAACCGTATATCCCATAAGTCAGATGTTTTGCCAAGACATCTGCAAGACCTTAAGTGATGGCTTTCCAATTTGGTTGAATCTCAAGAATTCTTTCTATATTAAAATACAAAAACTTGGTTCATTGTATTTAAAAGAATAATATTAATACCCTTCCTGTGTCAATTAAATTAACAAGGTTGGAAAACTTAATATGCATTCTAATCAACAAATACATAATTAAGCACCTTTTTTTATTGCTTTTCTGAGTCTATATATGGTCCCATCTGTCTTCGTTTAAAAAAAAAAGGCCATGCTTACAACAGACTCCCTCCTAAAATAGTTCTTTTTCTAGTCAAAGAAATTACCAAAATATAATATGATGTTCGTCTTTTGCTTAATGTAGTCATTATTGTGAGGGTCATATAGTCAGTGAGGTGTGTGGCATACAAACAAATTAACAAAATAATTCATAGCAAATTGTTCAAGTAACAACGTCTAAGAAATGAACTGGGGAAAAGTTCGGGGAATTTTAGTATTTTACAGTTTTGTACTGGGTTTACAGTTGCTATGTTTTGGGATCAGTGTTATTTTTTATTTAATTTTATGACAATCATATTATTCTTATAATTGTTAAGACTTTTTACAAAATAATTTTTAAATAAATTAAATATTTACAGAAAAAAGAACCTAAAATATTTACTTCAGAATCAATTCTGAATTTTGCCAGTGATTTTGACTAATACTAATCAGAGCTTATCTATCTGGCATTCTGCCCTTTTTTACCAAATTAACATTATATAAGTAAATGAATAAGTTTTTCTTTATTTGAACACTTATTTTATTTTTTTATATTTTAATGAAAGGAAAATATTTCTTTTTTAAAATTTTAATTCCAGGGGTGCCTGGGTGGCTCAGTGGGTTAAGACCTCTGCCTTCGGCTCCGGTCCTGATCTCAGGGTCCTGGGATCGAGCCCCGCATCAGGCTCTCTGCTCAGCAGGGAGCCTGCTTCCCCCTCTCTCTCTGCCTGCCTCTCTGCCTACTTGTGATCTCTCTCTCTGTCAAATAAATAAATAAAATCTTTAAAAATAAATAAAATAAAATTTTAATTCCAGTATAGTTAACATACAGTTAACTATAGTTTCAGGTGTACAACATAGCGATTCAACATTTTTTTAAAAGATTGATTTATTTTGAGAGAGAGAGGGCGCCCACACACATGCACGCATTGGAGAAGAGGAGGAGGGAGAGGGAGAATCTCAAGCAGACTCCACACTGATCATGCAGCCTGATTTGGGGCTCAATCTCACGACCCTGAGATCATGACCTGAGCCAAAACCAAGAGTCAGACACTTAACCAACTGCTACACCCAGGTCCCCCAGATTCAACATACTTGAACATTTAAAGGCTAAACTATATACCATCATGTAGCTGCAACTGTTTAATCATTTTCCTACTATACTGCTGTTAAACATCTGACTATTTCTTTTCTTTCTTTTGTTTTTTCATTAATATACGTAGTACTATAAAAATCTTTGTATGACTTTACTTTTTTCCTCCTTTGGGGTATGTTATGCCAAAAGAGAAATACTAGATTGAATGGTACTAACTGAAGAGTTTTACTGTTTCTACTAAATACTACAAGAACGCTATCTAGATAACAGTATGTGTAACTTGTATTTAACTGATAACAATTAAATCTACACTGTATTTTGTCCCACAGTCTCATCAATGACGGAAACTTGTCAAGTTTAATATTATAAATAGTAGGGAAAAGGATGGAAGGAACTCCATAACTAGAAAAAGATAAAGTCAGTAGTAGAAAAAAAAATCCTACTTTTTTTTATTAATGACAAAACAAGCTTCTTGATTTCTCTTCGAACATGACAGATTGATAACATTCATCAACTATCTCTTCCTCCTGAAATTCCACTAAATGAAAGTGAAGAAATAAAAAAGGAGAAAGGAAGGATAAAGAGAATGGGAGAGGAGCAATTCAACACATTTTCTGAAAGTGTTAAGCTGTTGGAGAAGTGATTAACTGACATAGTTGAGAGGCCTCCTCTGCAGGAGGTCTGCAGAGGAGAAAGGAGAAAGGAGAATTCCTACAAAAAGCAATCAGATTTGTGTTCAGTAACCAAAAGACAGGATAAGACACAAGGCAAGACACAGACTCTACAATTCTTTTTTTTTTTTTTTAAAGATTTTATTTATTTATTTGACAGAGAGAGAGATCACAAGTAGGCAGAGAGGTGGGCAGAGAGAGAGGAGGAAGCAGGTTCCCTGCCCGACTCTGGAATCATGACCTGAGCAGAACGCAGCTTTAACCCACTGAGCCACCTAGGTGCCCCGACTCCAACAATTCTTGAAAAGTTGGTGTACAGATCCCTTAGACACCTCAGGTGTCTTTCTCCATTCCTGTGATTACCCTCCTTCTAGAAGGAGACTTCAAGATTCCAGACTCAGGAGAAACAGGCTCGGGGTGGTAGCCCCTATAATCCCAAAGGAAAATTACTTCCAACCTAGAATTTTATACCAAGTCAAACTAGTATTGAAGTATAAAGCTTGAACAGAAAGATTTTCTTTTCTTTTTTTTTTGAACAGAAAGATTTTCAAACTAGCTAGGTCTTATAAGATGTATTTTCCATGCACACGTCTTCAGGAAGCTTCTGGAAAATGATGAGCTGCAGCATATATAGGAAGTGAAATAAGAAAGAAATGTGGGGCATATAGGAAATAGGCTATACATTACAGGTGAAGAGAATACCCACAATGATAGTAAAAGGACAAGCGCTAAACTGAAAAGAGATTGTAACCATTACCAACTGGGAAAGGATGATGGAAAGCTCCAGAATGGATATCTTCATGGGAAAGAAAACACAACTGATGTCTTTGAATATTTGGACAACTTCACAAAGTAGCGTTATGGCAGAAATGTTGAAATATATGGGAAAAAACTACTGATAGGCAAGAGTGAATGAACTCTAATAATGTGGAAATACTAAGTACAATTGCTCCCCAACTAGCATAATACTGGCTTCTACAACTCCAGCAAACCAAAAGAGGGAGCCTTAGAAGTCTGTGCATACGGGATAAAATGGCTCCTGTATCAACCTCTACACTTCATCAGCAAAAATGAGGCGTGAACCCCAAAATTCCAGGTAAAATGCTCTCCCACCCTTTACTACATCCACATCTCCCAGATGGCTAAAATGATGAGAGGGATCCCAAAATTGCATGCACCCAGACAAGACTGTGCAAAACTTCAATCTCCCCAATTCATAGCTTCACCGCTACATGTCTTGAGACTATCCAGAATGTTATTGCGACCTTTCTCCTTATTTATATTAGACACCACACGAAGGCCAAGACTACCATTCCCAGGTCCTCCCTCATCCCGCAGACTTCTGTTCCTAGAGAAGTTTATCCTCTTCCCCTGATCCATCTCTCCCCTACTCAAGCCTCTACCCTACCTCAGCAACACTGCCATGGTCATACATGAGATTTTTTTTGGCGGGGGGTGGGGAGGGGGAACATCCAAAAATTTATTCTTCAACAAGACAGACGACGTCAGCAGGTACAACTACAGGGGTTCCTCCGTAAAGCATACATTCACAAGGGCATTATTTGCTTAACAGTGAGAAAGCCTCTGGCGTGCTCTCTGTAACAATATCCACAGTGTAATTGGGTACTAGCATTGTGCTCACTTACAGTTCCAGGAGGAAAGGCACAATGTGGCAAGAAAAATTTTTTTTTAGATCTTAAAGTCAGGTGCAATAACATAGACGAACTTTTGATAATAGTCTTGATCTACTTTTCCACAGAGGGAGACTTCTCCACTCAGGAGTTAAGGTCCTGGGGCGCCTGGGTGGCTCAGCCATTAAGCGGCTGCCTTTGGCTCAAGTCATGATCCCAGAGTCCTGGGATGGAGCCCCACATCGGGCTTCCTGCTTAGCAGGAAGCCTGCTTCTCCCTCTCTCACTCCCCCTAGTTGTGTTTCCTCTCTCACTGTCTCTATGTGTCAAATATTTATAAATAAAATCTCAAAAAAAAAAAAGAGGGGTGCCTGAGTGGCTCAGTGGGTTAAGCCTCTGCCTTCGGCTCAGGTCATGATCTCAGAGTCCTGGGATCGAGCCCCACATTGGGCTCTCTGCTCAGCAGGGAGCCTGCTTCCCCCTCTCTCTCTGCCTGCCTCTCTGCCTACTTGTTATCTCTCTCTGTCAAATAAATAAATAAAATCTTTAAAAAAAAAAAAAAGAAATTAAGGTCCTTCTTTCTCCTTCCTTCTTAAACCATTAGAGCATGTTTCATCATTACATATACAAAAAGGGAGCAGTTTAAAAAAAAAAGGAATCATGAAAATATCTTAAATATCCAGCCGCTCCCACCACACATCAACTCAGGTTTAAGACAGGGCATCAGAAGACTTCAGCGGTCAGAAAATAGGAAAACAGACGCTATGGCTACAAAAATAAAAAATGAGGCAGATAAATTAAAGCCTTCACACTCATGGCTTGCCTGTTCCAACTCTGTAGCCTGCATGCAATACTCAAGAACAATCTTCATAATAATTTGGCATAAGCTGCACCAAGGACATTTTTGTACAAATTAGTATGTGAACCTGTTGAGAAATATGCCCTTCCGTGAGTTTCTTCAAGAATGAAAATCCAGTTCTTCAACTGAGTAGGCACTGGTGAACCAAATTAAGTCACCTGAAGGTCCCCGCTCAGGTGCCCACCGCTCCCGGTGGCTCGGGAAGAAAGCATCTGGAAAGCAGACGGAGTACACTGGCACTCTTGGGGCTCCAACTGAACCGTATTTAAATAAGCAGCAACACACATTGACTCCCTAGGGACTAAAGTCAGTCCATTTGAGGGCATCCTACTTAAGGTTCCAAGGTTGAAGGAATTTTATAATTCTACAATCTTAGTTTCAAAAAAAGTACATTAAGGGGGGGGAAAAAAAAGGAAGAAGAAAGGATGGGTGCAGGGTTGACATGACCAAAAACTTCAACATCTCTAACGTTTTAACATCAAGCATCCAAATCTCCAAGCACCTCCTATCTTTCCTTCTCACTTTTATTTTTAGTATCTTCACTCCAAAAACTATTTTTACCCCAAAAGTACTTTTAAATCACCCACCCATATATTCATTTTCCACTTTACCCAGCTCAGATTCCATGGTTTGTCATTACAAACATTACTTTGCCCTGTATCTGGGTACCATAGCAAAACAACAATTCTAATTAAATCCAACATTTGATCAACTGCCCCGGAACTCATACAGCTGAAAAAAAA
>CM052883.1:144414295-144626600 GCA_028534135.1 Potos flavus
TGTCTGCCTTCAGCTCAGGTCATGATCCCAGGGTCCTGGGATTGAGCCCCTTATCGAGCTCCTTGCTCCGTGGGGATCCTGCTCCCTCTCCCTCCGCCTCTCCCTGTGCTTGTGCTCTCTCTCTCTCTGTCAAATAAATAAATAAAATCATAAGGTAGTTTTGGGAAACCTTTACATTAGATTATGTAAAGTAGTATCAGTGATGTTCAAGTAAGTGGAGCATTCATATCTTGTTGATGGAAATGCAAAATGATATAGACCTGTTGGAAAACAGTGTGACAGCTAAACACACACTTACCATACAACCCAGAAATTATCCAAGGCATTTATCCAAGAGAAATGAAAAAAATATATACACAGAGACCTTTATGCAAATGTTCGTACCAATATTATTCATGATAGCAAAAAGCTGGAAACAGTTGAGATGTTCATCAGCTGGTGAATAAATAAACAAATTGTGTTATATCTGTTCCTTGGAATATTATCAAGTGGTAAAAAGTAATATAATATCAGTATATACAACAGTGTGGTTAAACGTCATTATGTTAAGTGAAAGAAGTCAAATACAAAGACTGCATACACTATAATTTCCTTAAGGTGAAATTCGAGAAGAGGCAAAACTATTGTGATGGAAAGGGGATCAGTGGTTGCCTGGGGCCAGTAATGGGGAGGGGATCAAATAGGAGGGAGAATGAGAAAAGTTTTTTAGGGGGAACTGTTCTGTATCTTGATGGTAGTTGTGGTAGCACAATTACTAAAGTTCATCACACTGTACAGGTAAAATAGATGAATTTTTATATGTAGATAATACCTTAATTAAAAAGATTTTTTTCTCTTTATATTTTTTAAAGATTTTACTGATTTATTTGACAGAGAGAGAGCAGCACAGGGAGAGAGGCGAAGTAGACTCCCCGCTGAGCAGGGAGCCCGAAGCAGGACTTGATCCCAGGACCCCGGGATCATGACTTGAGCCAAATGCTTAACTGACTGAGCCACCCAGGCGTTCTAAAAAGATTTTTAAAATAGCAACTGTGACTGCTTATGGTGTCAGAAATCTGAGTCTGGACAGCAGGCAACCAACATTATCTTGGAACCTCTTTTAACTATGGAGAAGAAGATAAGGAGACTTCTGTTACAAATTCTTCAAAATTTGGAGGTTTTATTTATTACCTTGAATATAACTATTTTTCATTTTAAAAGTAATACTTGTCCTTTGAAGTTTTTATAATACAGAAGTGTATGAAGTAGAAAGTGAAGGTTTTTTGTAACTGTATCCTTAAGAGATAACAATTGTTAACTATCTTTACTCTTCCAGATTTTTTCTATGCATATATACATATATATTCAAAATAAAAATTTCAAGATGTTTTAAAATATAAAAATATAATTCTCCCGCAAATTCCATCTTTTCTCTAAATATTTTGTGGACAATATTCTTATATATAACTCTACCACACCCAGTCAGAGATTAAGTTCTGTTGATTTGACTTTCCAAACAGCTTTTAGTTGGAAGTTTTTTTGTTTGTTTTTTTGTCAGAGAAAGAGAGAGAGAGAGAGAGCACAAGCAGGGGGAGCGGCAGGCAGAAGGAGAAGCAGGGAGCCCGTAATGGGACTCGATCCCAGGACTCTGGGATCATGACCAGAGGCGAGCAAAGGCAGACACTTAACTGACTGAGCCACCCAGGTGTCCCTGGAAGTTTAATTTTAGTTCTTTTCATTGTCCTAACTATTCAGATCACCATCAACTTGCCTGGGATATTTCAACAGCCGTGGATCTTGCTCCCCTCTAATCCAGTCTCCAAATTGCTACTAGAGCCTATGGCCGCGCACAGTAAACACTTTGGTGCTTTCACCATACAGATAACCTAGGACCAATTCCAAATCAACAATCTAGGCATCGGAAGTTTTCAAAAGCTTCTTAGATGATTCCGATGTGTTCTAATTCTAATGTTGAGAATCACTGTACTAGTGATCTTTCTATACCTGAGGAGTCAACATCTGGGCAGATGAGTCCCCAATCTAAAATCTTTCAGTGACCTCTGGTTGCCCTTAAGATAAAATTTAAGCTCACTAATGGCTTAGGAGGCATTTCAAGAACTGGGCCTTATATTCCTCTCCCACCTTATCTGTTATTATTTGTGCCTCTTCCTACCTTGGATTAAGCTATACTGAAATTCTTTTGTTTCTTCAAAACTATAGTATTCTTTCTCATCTCCTGGCTTTTGCAGACTACTCTTTGTCTAGATTCTCTCTTCCTTTCTCTTCTAGCTAACTCCAGTTTTTTCTGCAGGTCTCATCCTCAAGTGCTTATTTCTCCGCAAAGTCCTTTCTTTAGTTATGTGCTACTGCCATGTGTTCTCCAAAATCCTGAACTGCCTTTATCATAACAATTACTGTACTTTTTAAATTGTTATCCTTGCTGTCCCTACCTCTCTTGCTTTCCCTGCTAACTAGACCTCGAATCCCTTTGTGGGTTTCTGTCTTACTCACTATTGTAGTTCAGTATCTAACATGGTGCTTCTAATGGAGTAGGTACCTAATAAATAGTTGTTCAAAGAGGAAAGGAAGGATGCTTCCTTTTTCATTTTTATTTTTAAATATGTTTTTAAACAATCAACATTCCTATGCTTGCATTTTTTTAATATTTCCAGTTGTTGCTATTAATAAAGTCCTAGAAGTGGGATTGTTATTTAAGGATATATACAGTAGTTTAGTATTTATGATTAGGGGCTATGGAGTAAGGCAGACCTGGGTTTGAATGCTGTTGACACCACTTCCCTGCTGTGTGATCTTAAACAATTGCCTTATTTCTAAAAATCTATAAAATTAGAATAATAATAGCATCCCTGAGGTTCTTATAAGGATTAAATGAGATACTACATAGAAACTATTTAATAGAGGGGCGCCTGGGTGGCTCAGGATCCAGCCTGTGGGTACTGGATCAAGCCCTGCATTGGGCTCCCTGCTCAGTGGGGAGCCTGCTTCTCCCTCTCTCTCTGCTGCTCTGCTTGTGCTCTCTCGTTCTCTCTGTCAAATAAATAAATAAAATCTTTTAAAAAAGAAAATAAACTATTTAATAGAAATCACTTGTGGTAAAATTTCAATACATTTTAGCTTTTCTTTTTTTTTTAAGATTTTATTTATTTGTCAGAGAGAGAGACAGAGAGCGCGTGCGTGCGCAAGCAGGGGGAGGGGCAGAGGGAGAGGAAGAAGCAGGCTCCCTGGTGAGCAGGGAGCCTGATGTGGGACTGATCTCAGGACCCTGGGATCACGACTTGAGCCGAAGGCAGACGCTTAACTGAGTGAGCCGCCCAGGCGTCCCTATTTTAGCTTTTTTTTCTTACTGTGATGTATACCTTTTATTTTTTTAAAGATTTTATTTATTTATTCCAAAGAGAGAGAGAGAGTGTGCATAAGCCTGAGCAGGGGGTGGGGGGCAAAGCGGAGGAGCACAGGGAAAGAGAGAAGCAGACTCCCCACTGCAGGGAGCCCAGTGTGGGGCTTGATTCTAGGATCCTGAGATCATGACTGAGCCGAAGGCAGACACTTAACCAACTGAGCCACCCAGGCACCCTACACCTCATATTTTTAGACACATTGCCAAGTTACCCTTCAGAAAGGTTGTACCAATTTATACTTCCAGTAACTGAATATTAATGTCTTTTCCGCCATTTTTTATTAGTATTGTCTATTGTCATTTTTTTTTCATTTTTGTTAATCTTGCAAGTAAAAAAATTTTCTCTAATTGGCAATCTTTCCGTTGTTAAGGAGGTTGAGTATCACTTCGTATGTTTCTAGGCCATTTGTATTTTGTTGTATGTGCATTTTTTTAATATTCTCTGTCCATATTTGTTTGGGGTATTTGATGATTTTAATTATGGATTTTTAAAGACCTTTTATACATTACAAATACGTATACTTAAATATTTTTCCTGGTTGTTTTTCAGTTGTACTTATGATTGCAAATATGTAAAAAAAAATTTCCATAGTTGGATTATGTGTATTTTCCTTTATGATTTCTGTCATTGATCAGTATTTTCATAATTTTTGAGTGGGTAAGTTCTTTATTAAAATTTTTTAAATCTTTTATTAAAAATAAAGGACTTTTCTACTTAAAAATTATACAAATAATGTTTTGAGTTTTCTTCTGGTACTTTTGAAGTTGTTTTTATTTGTTTAAATTTAACCTACCTGGACTTTATATACCTCTAATATATAACTTAATTTTCAAGCAAATTAGAATTACGATGTGCCTATTTCCAGTTAGGAAGGTTATTAAAGTTGTTAAAAAATGTATGTACATTTCAAACTGCCTTTCCCAGAGTTAAGAACTATAAAAAAACTTTTTTAAACAGATATTGTCGGCAAGTACTTTGTGAAACTGTTCGGACTGCCAAACTGACCCCAGTTTCTGCCCGGCTTCAAGATATTGAAGGGAAGATTGACAAATTTATTATTCCTAGAGAGGTAGGAAACATTTGGTATACTTAACTCATTCAGGTATTCTTTTCAACTATTTTAGTGTGTGTTTTTGAATTGTATTGTCTTAAACGTTTGATAAATGATACCTATTATTAAATTAAAGACATAGTTACTTTAAATGACAGTAATATATGCTGTTTTAGGGTATAAACAATATAAAATAAAGGCTTCCTTCCTCACATGTACTATTGTTAATACTTCAGTGTTTATTTTTGTAGGTCTTTGTCTATGTATATATATTACTCTGTATGTGTATATACACATACATGTATTTTAAAAACTGAATTTATATGTGAAAAGTTGCTTTTCATACATCATTCATTAATTTGCTTCTTTAGGTGTATTGTGGTTATTAGTACAACCGGTACTTGATACAGATCCAACTCATTTTTAATGGACGCATAGTATTCCATTGCATGAGTGTGTTATAGTTTATTTAAGCAGTCCCCATTGATGGAAATTTAGATTACATCAATTTTTTTTGTTAATACAAATTATATACTTGTATAGGTATTGAGTAGAGCCCTAGAAATAGAGTTTTCGGGTCAAAGTGCTATTTATGTTAAATTTAAATTGCCCTCTAAGAGGCAATTTATATTTTTAGCAACAATGTATGAGAATGCTATTTCTCTCCATATCCTCACTACTTCTGGATTTATGAATTTTTTATGTATTTCTTATATGAAATACTATCTCATTATTTTAATTTGCTTTTCCCTGATCATTGGAGAGATTGAGCAGCTTTTCATACATATTTATCAGTTTGTATTTCTTCTTTTGTGAATTTTGTTGCTTGTAACTCATTTCTTTCTAGTGAGCTGATATGTTTTTTTGTATATTATACATGCTACTGTTAATTATATGGAAAATATATTTTTCTTATTATTTATCTTTCACTGGTGATTTTGGTGTGTTTTGTTTTTACCGAATGCAGATTTTAAATTTTCGTAGTTAAGTCTGTTATTCCTTTATGACTGCCAGATTTTGACATGCTTAGGGAGGCCTTCTCCACTGTAAAATCATCAAAATAATGGCCCATGTTTTCTTTGATCATTTTCTGTTTTTATTTTGTACTCATTATCTATATTAAAAGAGCATTTAGGATGAGTTGGCTCTCTGGCAGTCATTTTTGTCTCTGTCAGGCCTTGACTAACTAGAGTAATTTTTTTGCAGACCCTTGTTCTTTATGCTCTTGGTGTGGTACTGCAGGATCCCAGTACTTGGCCATCCCCACACAAGTATGAAATATCTGTCTTTATCTTTGTGATTATTGATTTTTATGTGTTTGTGTGTTTTGCATTCCTTTTCTAAGTTTTGAGGAGAAAATATAATATGTGACAATGATATAACATAAGCAAGCCACTGCCTTCTCTTTGGTATCTTCTGTTCACTCCTCTTTCTTTCATGAATCTGCTGTCTGCTACTCTTTGTCTCTCCTATCATCACTTCTATCCTAAAATCTATTTAATCTCTACAACTATCCTTTAATTTCAGTGGAATTTTGGAATTCTTTTGTTGGTAAGTGGTGTTCTTATGTAGCTTCTTTGTTTTCCTGCTGTTGGTCTCATTATTAATCTCTTTAGTTAAATTCAGAAAGTAGATGTTGTCTCTATACATGTTATATGTGAGAATGGCAGGGGAAGGAAGAAGTGAAGAGCAAAGCTGCTACTGTTTGCCTTCTAGATACGCCTCAAGAGGAAAATCCACCTGAAAGAAATAGGTTAAGATTTATTGCCCTGGTAGAAGGTTATAGATTGAGTTGATAGGGGTTAAGACAGGTGTTTGGGGGCTCCTGGCTGGCTTAGTCATTGAAACATCCAGCTCTCGATCTTAGGGTTGTAGGTTTGAGCCCCACATTGGGTGTTGAGTTTACCTAAAAATAAAATCTTAAAAAAAAAAAAAATACAGGTGTGTGAAGTGCAGTGGGACAGGGTTGGTGGCAGGGTTGAAGTACTCATACCTATTTCTGGAGTATAATGATGGGTTTATGAAGTGTTCTTATCGTTTCAGTTTTTAATATTATGATGATATTAAATGAAATCTATTAACAAATGAAATAGCAATACTCCAAAATTTGCTATGAGTAAAAAGTATGTTTTATATCCAAATGACTTATAACAAAATCAAAGGTATACATTGGTGGAAAAAATTATCCTTATAATTTAGAAAAACTAATATTTCCAATTTTAAAATTGTTTAAAAAAATTGGAAAATGCCAAGTTTTTGATAAATTCGAAATGTAATATGAAAAATATAAGAAATTTGCTGGAACTTTTGACGTTATTCCTTCCCTCAAAACAGAGAATCTAGGTTACAAATTGAAAATATTAAATATATATATATATGCTAAAATGTGGAATTCATTTTCAGGTATCAAATATAATCAGATTTAGGAAATGTTAGTAATAATGTTGTATACTAATGAAAAGCTTTCTGAAACTGGGCACCTGCCCCTTGAGAGACAATTCACACTAACAAAAATGTACATAGACTGAGTTAGATAGACCTTGTAGAGACAATTGATTATTATTTAATGTAATTGTCACACAGACAAGGATGAAAAGATTAACTTTTTTCACTAAACTTAATGCTCTTGAGGTCAACATAGTATGTTTCATACCATTTTTTGGCTGCATAGTATTCTGTTATATGGATATACTAGAGTTTTTCAACCTTTCACCCACTGGAGAACATTTGGATTGTTTTGGTAATGAAGCTGCTAAGACCAGTCATGTAAGGGTTTTCGTGTGAACATAGGATTTCGTTTCTTTGGGATGAATGCCCAACAATGCAATTGCTGGGTCATATGGTTAGTGCATGTTTAGTTTTGCGGGAAACGGCCAGGCTGTTTTTCAGAGATTCTCACCAGCAGCGTTTGAGAGATTCATCTTCTCTGCAGCCTCAGTAGCACTGACTACTATCTGACTACTATTTTAGATATGTGGTGGTATTTCATTATGGTTTTTAGAAGTTTTCTTTTTGAGTAATTGACATTAACGTATTCTCCCTATAGAAAAAAATGTCTGGATATGATTTATTTATATGAAGAAATGATAGAGGGGTGCCTGGATGGCCCAGTCAAGCCGACTCTTGATTTTGGTTCAAGTTATGATCTCAGGGTCTTGAGTTCGAGCCCTGCTTCAGGCTACACACTCAGTGGGTTGTCTGCTTGAGATTCTCTCCCTCTCCCTCTGCTCCTCCCCCTGCTCTCACTCTCTCTTTCTCTCTCTCTCTGAGATAAATAAATCTGAAAAAAGAGAAAAAGAAATGATAGAAATACATTATTACTATGACCATATCGGCAGTGTTTCAGAGCAAGAAAACCTGGGTCAAGTTCTATGATTTAAGTATATAATAATGTCAATATTACTCTAAATTATGAAATTTTATCAACTTAAAAAAACAGACTAATACAAAATTCTCAGCTGAAAAGAATGAAGTCAAGTATCAAAAACCTTCATATAGACTGGGACCAAGATAGTGAAACAGCAGGCTTTTGAATTTCCCTCCTCTCACGGGCACACTCACTGTTGCTATGCATGGAGCAGTTCCCTCTGAGAGAAATCCAGAAACTAGCTGAGTGACTTCTACACATTGGGAAAAATAAGAAAATACCTATACTGAAATGTGTAGGAAAGGCTGAGACACACTCTTAACCATAAACCCACACCCAGCACAGTGCCATATAATCGGAAGGGAACCCTCAACTGCCAGCCTCTCCCTGAGAATCAAAGGGTTTGGACTGCACAGTTACTGCCCCAAATTGAAGACTCCCACCTGAGATATGGGTTTCCAAAACACTTAGCTCTGAAAGCCACCAGGGCTTGTGTTCATGAGTCCCACAGGCTTGTAAAAAACAAAGAAGCAGTTCTTAATGTGCATGATAGGAACAAAAACATTTCCTGTGGCTTTTCTCCCAGGGTTCAGCAAAGAGGGAGCAGGCAAAAATTTTTCCTGGAAGGAAGTTAACTGCATATTTTAGAATCTGCTGCCTGAGGGTCTAGCTTCTAGTTAGCACATGTCTCCGTGTAATGGCCGTGATCCTCCTTGAAGCCTGGGGGAGCCAGTGGGCACGACCCCCACCCAGTTCACTCCAACAATAAAACCCAGTCATCTTGTACACATATAGTGCCCCAATTTTATAGCTGCTGTCTGAGGGACATGCCCCAAATTACCTAACTCTGATAGCCAGGGGGTCTTATATCCATAAGTACCAAAGGACAATAGCAAACAAAAGTACTTGTTAATAGGCATGCCGGTATTTACTGCGGCTAGCCCCCAAGGTTCAATCCAAAGGGGACAGGCAAATGCCCATCTTCCAGTCTTTCTCAGGAAAGGATTTGACTCTTTCCACATTAACAAAGTGCAATCTCTATCAAAATACCAATAGTATTTTACACAGAACTAGAACAAGTAATCCTAAGATTTGTATGAAATGATAAAAAACCTCAAATAGCCAAAGAACATAACTCAACATAATAAAGGCCATATATGACAAACCCACAGCCAACATCATCTTCAGTGGTGACGAGCTGAAAGCTTTCCCTCTAAGATCAAGAACAAGACAGAGATGTTCAGTTCATCACTTTTATTCAACATAGTAATGGAAGTCCTAGCCACAGCAATCAGACAAGAAAAATAAAAAGCATCCAAATTGGTAAGGAAGAAGCAAAATCGTCACTATTTGCACATGACATGATAGTATATGTGGAAAACCCTAAACTCTCCGTCAAAGAACTATTAGAACTAATAAATGAATTCAGTAAAGTTTCAGGATACAAAATTAATATGCAGAAATCTGTAGCATTTCTATATACTAGTAACAAACTAGCAGAAAGAGAATAAGAAAACAATCCCATTTAAAATTACACAAGAAACCCCCAAAACCTAGGAATAAATTTAACCAAGTGAAGAACCTGTACTCTGAAAACTATAAGACACTGATGAAAGAAACTGAAGGTGATACACATAAATAGAAGGGTAAACCAGGGTGCCTGGGTGGCTCAGTTGGTTAAGTGGTGGACTCTTGATTTCAGCTCAGGTTCATCCATGTTGCACAGCCTTCTTTCTTGTGGCCCAATAATACTGCAATAAACATGAGTTGGGACATCTCTTCAAGATAATGACACTGTTTCCTTTGAATGTATATGCAGAAGTGGCATTGTTGGATCATACGGTAGTTTTGTTTTTAATTTCTTGAGGAATCTCCATGCTGTTTTCCCTTGTGGCTATACCAGTTTACATTCACACCAACAATGTACAGGAGTTCCATTTTATCCACATCCTTGTCAGCATTTGTCATCTCTTGTCTTTTTTGATAATAGATGTCCCAACACATGTTAAATGGATAAAGAAGTGAATATTTCACTATATGTGTGTGTGTGTATATCTATATACACATACATATGTTATCTCTCTCTCTCTCTCTTTCTCTCTCTGTTGAACCATAAAAAAGAAGGAAATCCTGCTATTTGCGCATGGGTGAACTTGGAGAGCATTATGCTAAGTGGAAAGAGCCAGACAGAGAACTGCATTGTAACATTTATATGTGTAATCTGGGAGAAGAAAAAAAAAAGTCAAAACACATAGAAACAGAGTAGAATGGTTCTTGCCAGGGGCTGGGGGTAGGGGTGGGGGCAACAGGGAGCTGCTAGTAAAAGGGTACAAACTTTTAGTTATACGATGAGTAAGGTCTGTGGATCTCATGTATAACATGGTGACTGTGTGTGCTAACAGTGTATTATATAATTGAGATTTGCTAAGAGAGTAGAACTTAAGTGTTCTCATCACACAGACACAAAATAGTAACTCTACCATGTGGTGGATGTGCTAATTAATTTGAGAGTGAGTCCTTCTACCATGTGTACATATATCAAACCATCGTATTGTATACTTTAAATATATTATAATTTTATTTGTTAGGTATACTTCAGTAAAGCTGAAAAAACAAGATCCCTCAGTATTTAGAATTAAACTATTTTTAGTTTGGCTTTCATTTTATTCTTAATCCTTAAAATTGTGAGGTATTACGTGGGATTTTTTGTTGTTGTTGTTGTTTTTAAAATCTCATTTAGGAATACCTGGGTGGCTCAGTTAGTTAAGCGTCTGCCTTCGGCTTAGGTCATGATCCCAGGGTCCTGGGATCCAGCACGGTGAGGGGCTCCCTGCTCTGTGGGGAGTCTGCTTCTCCCTCCGCTCCTCCCCCAACTCGTGCATGCACTTTCTCTCTCTCAAATAAATAAAATTTTTTTTAAAAAAGATCTTATTTATTAGCTGAGGTGGGGGAGGGGCTGAGGGGGAGGGTGAAAGAATCTGAAGCAGACCCAGCACTCAGCACAGAGCCCAGCATGGGGCTCGATCCCATGACAGGGAGATCATGACCTGAGTTGAAACCAAAAGTCAGACACTTAACCGACTGAGCCACCCAGGACCCCAGTTGTGGGATGTTTTATAAAATAATTGGAAAAATTAAGTTTGATTCTTTTTTTTAAAAAAGATTTTATTTATTTATTTGAAAAAGAGAGAGAGCACAAGCAGGGAGAGCAGCAGGAGAATGAGGAGGGAGAAGCAGGCGACCCCCTGAGCAAAGAGCCCAATGCAGGGCTCTATCCCAGGATCCTGGGATTATGATCTGAGCTGAAGGCAGATGCTTAGCCGACTGCACCACCCATGCGCCCCAAGTTTGATTCTTTTTAAATCTAAAAATACATAGATATCTTTGGGTAAAATTTAGGGTCTCAATTTTCAAGGTAGCTGATAAAAGGAAAAGCTGATTGGGGCACCTGGCTGGCCCAGTTGGAAGAGCATGCAACTCTTGATCTCAGGGTTGTGAGTTTAAGCCCCCTTTGGGTATAGAGATTACTTAATTTTTTTTAAGATTTATTTATTTATTTTAGAGAGAGAGAAGGGGGAGTTGCAGAGGGAGAGAAAGACTCCCAAACAGACTCCCTGCTGAGTGTGGAGCCTGACACAGGGCCTGATCCCAGGAACCATGAGATCATGACCTGAGCCAAAACCAAGAGTTGGATGCTCAACCATCCAGGAGTCCCAAGGTTACTTAATTTTTTAAAATCTTATTTATTCGAAGTACGCTCTACTTGCAACGTGGGGATTGAACTCATGACCTTGAGATCAAGAGTCGTATGCTCCACCAGCTGAGCCAACCAGGTGCCCCAGAGATTACTTAAATAAATAAATAAAAACTTAAAAGGAAAATTATTTGATATAATTTTTATGTGGACTATAATGTGAGTCTAGTATATTCTAGTAGTGGAAGATAATTTACACTTTTTAAAAAAATAAAGTAGAATTCTTTTTTTTCTCATAGCATGGTTTAACTCTTACAACGTTTGTCTTTATTATTTTTTTTAAGAATTTATTTATTTGTCAGAAAGAGAGAAAGGGAGAGAACAGCAGGCGGAGGGAGAAGCAGGCTCCCCACTGAGCAAGGAGCCTGATGTGGGACTCAGTCCTAGGACCTTGGGATCATGACCTGAGCTGGAGAGAGATGCTTAACTGACTGAGCCACCCAGGTGTCCCTAACATTTGTTTTGTAGAGGAAATTTTTATGTCCCATAGTGGGTACGTTTTGGTTGTTTCTATATATCGCATTTCACCAGTGACTTTTAACAGAATGAAATTCCATACAATAAAAAAACCCTTCTTAGCCTCTTCATTTCCGCCACTTACTAATAAGTCTGGATGTAATATAACCGATGAATATAATTTTAAGTCTGGTGTATCCAGTTTTAGGAAATACATTTTAATTGAGGAGGCAATGTAAAATGCTTTGCATATTGATGAAATGGGTCTCGTGTAATAGATGTTTTGAACACTTTTTTTTTTAATTTTTTAAAGATTTTTATTTATTTATTTGACAGAGAGAGACACAGTGAGAGGGAACACAAGCAGGGGGAGTGGGAGAGGGAGAATCAGGCTTCCCACCGAGCAGAGAGCCCAGTGCAGGGCTCGATCCCAGAACTCCAGGATCATAACCGGAGCTAAAGCCAGACGCTTAAAGACTGAGCCACCCAAGTGCCCCTGTTTTGAACATTTTAAATTTAATATTCATTATGTGCTTTTGTATGATTTATCCTTATATCTCATAATATGATGCACACCCATGTTACAGTTTCATTTTTTGCTGGTTCCAGAGAAATGTATTCTTTATCTGTAGTTTATAAGTAATAAATTAGGGGCGCCTGCGGGAAGCCTGTTCTCCCTCTCCCACTCCCCCTGCTTGTGTTCCCTCTCTTACTGTCTCTCTCTCTGGCAAAAAAAGAAATAATTATAAATAAATAAATAAATAAATAAATAACATCTTTTAAAAAAGGTAATAAATTAAACAGAAAGAAACTATATATATATGTTTAATAGTTTGAGAACATAATAGGTAAACCTTATTAAAGAGTTTTATTTATTTTAGAGAGAGAGAGTGTGTATGTGCGCAGCAGAGGGGGAGGAGGGACAGAGGGAGAGGAAGGAGAGAATCTCAAGCAGACTACTGCTGAGCACAGAGCCTGAGGCAGGGCTCAATTCCATGACCCTGAGATCCTAATCTGAGCCAAAATCAAGAGTCAGACACTAGAACCAACTGAGATACCCCTAATAGGTGAAATTTAAATACAATCGTAACAGCAGTTTTTATTTTCAGTACTTTTCAGACTTTATTAGATACCTATGTTTTTCTAGTACAAACCTGTAATGTACCAATGGTGTTCTCTTGTGATTTGCCCCAAACCTTTTTTTTTTTTTAAAACCTTCTTTTTAGATTTGATCCAGACCGGTTTGATGATGAATCGATGATGAAAACTTTCTCCTTGCTTGGATTCTCAGGCACACAGGAATGCCCAGAATTGAGGTGAGTGAGAGAGAAAGGAAAGTGAAAGGAAAGATGCCAGACTTCATACACAGAGTTTTGATGATGAATGCTGATGAGAATGAGCAATCTGTAATTAAAGTGTAATTGTTAATCTTTAGTAACCAGTTGACTTTCTTCTTGACTAGGTTTGCATATATGGTGACAACAGTACTTTTGAGTGTATTGGTGAGGAGGCTGCACCTACTTTCTGTGAAGGGTCAACTTATTGAAACTAAGTATGAACTGGTAACATCATTCAAGGAAGAAGCTTGGATCACTGTCTCAAAGAGATATTAAAATTTTATACATTTAACTTTTCTTGAGGAAAATGGTGGTTTAAAAAATCTGTATTGAATCCTTTTATAAATCAAGTAATACTATGGAATATAAATACCTACTATAAATACCAAATGTAAATTTGGACTTTTGCATATCAGATTTTCTTAATGCATGATATACATTTATACTTTATTGCCTCAATATAATGATAATTTTAATGGGAAGCTCTCTATTTTAATTTTTGCTTTGTCACTTTCTTTCTTTGTTGTTTTTTGGTTCTGTTTTGTTTTATCACTTTCTATGACATTATCTTTATATTATTTTTCTTAGTTTGATCTGTAATATTCTTGAAAAGAGACATTGTTTTGTGCACTTTGGGGAATCATGGTTTCTGAATATTCTTAAAAGGGAAATATAATCCTAACTTTTTTTTTTTAATAATCCTAACTTCTTTTCATACTTTAAATCACGTTAAAGGGGGAAAGCTAGGACTTCCCATAATTTTATTTCTTGGATAAATATTTTTATTTTCTAAGTATAAAATAGCTTATGTTTAATCAGTGTTATTAGGTTGAATAACCTACCTTGTATTTGCTTACTTTTATGCCTCCCAGATAATACTGTTGATTTTATTACCTATACAAGGCTCATCATTTTGAATGCTTCTGGGTCATTTGGAAATGACTGAATGTGTTTTGAAGTGCTCCTTCTGAGGCTAGTCTTTCCTTCTGTTTTGCTGGAAATTTTAGTAGCACTATATTACTTCACCAATTCTCATTTGTGGGAAAAACTGAATTCCTGATTTGTTATTATCATGTCATGTTATGTCACATAATGAACTTAATGATTAAGAAACAAGAAAGCACTAACCAAAAACCAAAACCAAATTAAAAAAAAAAATAGAAAACAAACATTGCAAAACATATGATAAGGATAATATCCATATGATATATAAATAGCTTATATAAATTGGTAAGAAAACCTAATGGATAAATGGTCAAAAGACATGAATAAACAACTTTTAGAGGAGGAAATAGCTATTCAACTTTTAGAAAAAAGGATCAGCCTCACTAGTAAGCAAGGAAATATTGGAGCTATTTAAATATTTTTAAGTATCATTGGAAATTTACACTGAGTACTGATAAGTTTTATATTTAATACTTTTATATTGATAACACTGTAGTTTAGTCCACTTTTTTTGGTTACATTGTTCTTGAAGAAGTTATTTTTTAAGACAACAACTGGAGGAAATATGCCAAGTGCAGATAGAGAGGAAAGGAAGAAAAAATGATAACTGTTTGCAAGTGGGTTTATTTTTGACACTGCTGAATTCCTCTTGTAATTTTAGTTTCAAGATTGTGCCCTAGTTATTGAGTTTTTTAATGCTGTGTTTATGGTCAGATAGCTAACATTTTAGAACTAGTTAGGAGTGGTTAAGATAGAATTTAAGTAATTATATGCAACTTTTATTTCTGACAAAAATATTTAATTTATGGAATAATTTAAATTCTAAAACTGTGAGTGAAATGTATTCTTAGTTTCCAGCATCATGTTGTTTCCAAAAAGGCACACTGTTAAATTCCTTCCTATCATTTCGTATGGTTTTGTGTATATAGAGCATCTTCCTTTGTTCTTCAAGTACCTTAACTGGTTTGGAACCTGGCAGTGGAAAGTTAGAGTAGGCACTTGGTGTGTAAACCGGGCGTCAGTAAAATTAGATGAAATAAGTAGAATTTTAAAGCAACTGAGACCTGATCAGGAATGATCAAGGCAAAAACAGGGCAGCTGAGCCAGAGAGTGAGGGAATTAGCATATTGCCAATATATGAGACAATGTGTAATTACTGATAATGATTTGAATCAAGGAAAATAAGAGAATCAGCTAAATAAGCACATTTTATCCATGGTTACATGACTTAAAACGTTACACATAAATTCTAGAGGATTTTTTAAAAATAAAAATACTGTCAATCCATGCACTGTTATTCTTGCTTGGCCCTTTGTATTTATCAAGTGACTGAAATTGAAGTAGGCTCAGTGTCACTAATGGCTTGTAGCATGGGACTGCGCAGGACTCTTAAATTTGGTAGCTTTTCGGGTTTTTAAAAACTATTTCTTAACTGATTTTGATCTGCATTCTTTTCGACTATTGAGAAGTTTTCTGTTAAAAACACCAGCACAGGGCACCTGGGTGGCTAAGGCGGTTAAGCATTTGATTCTTGATTTCAGTTCAGCTTGTGATCTCAGGGTCCCTGGAGTCAGGCTCTGTGATGGGCATGAAACCTGCTTAAGATTTTCTCTCTCCCTACCACTCCCCCCCCCTTAAAAAACAAAACAAAACAAAACAAAACACAGTTTTTATAGAAAGGGCTCTTCCACACTTTGTGCTAATAAAATTCAAGGAAGAATTGATTCTGTGCATGCGTTTGGGAAAAATGAAAAACTCACATGCTGTTTTATCTGGCCCATAAACGTGCAGTTCCATTTTTTTATGTAAGTAGATTCTATCTTATTTATAGACCCTATATAAAAATTTGTTTGTCTTCTTTATCTTAAAGTAATTTATATTTTAAAAGCAAAACGTTCTATTTTTTGTCACGAAAATTACATAGGTTTGCCGTAGAAAAATCTTGGAAAGACAGAAACACAGAAATAGGAATTCAGTCACCTGTAGTCCACTACTTGGGGTTAGTCAGTTGTAAACTTCTGCGGTAGATGCTTCTACTCTCTTTTATATCCACTTGTAATTTTTACAGACATATACAATGTTGTCTTCATGAAATATTTTATGAACTACTGGTGTTTTTTATAACTGAAACGTTAACATTCTCAGAATATACTCTTTCCCATTGTGGGTATTGTTATTCTTTTCAACTTCAAGATTTTATTTATTTGTCAGAGAGAGAGAGCACAAGCAGGGAGAGTGGCAGGCAGAAGAAGAAGCGGGCTCCCCACTCAGCAGGGAGCCCCATGTGGGACTCTGTCCCAGGACCCTGGGATCATGACCTGAGCTGAAGGCAGCCACTTAACTGACTGAGCCACCCAGGCACCTCTGTTCTTTTCAACTTTAAAAATGGCTTTACTTCCTCCTCCATTTATTGAAACAGTAATTTATATGTTTGTACATCTGAGTTGCTAAAGCCACAGAATAGTCTATAGTGTTGCAATGAGCATTTAAGAAATGAAATTACTCTTCCGTCCTAAGAAAAATATAATTAAGTTCAGATTGAGATGGCATTTCAACTTTTAAGAGGAAATCTTAAGAATTTCTGTTGTTGTTTTTGGACCCTGGGGCAAACAGATTAAGATTCTTCCCTTGAAGCCATTTTCATTTTTTTTCTCCAGCCATGAAAAGTGCAGTTAGCCTATAAAGTGTACTTTTTTCACGCGTGGTTATGTTGACAGATTGAAAATTGCTTACACGCAATTCTACTGAGTCTGTAAAACTGAGGACATGACGAGTAAACAGCAGGGAGGAAGTTTAGTAGCTGTGAGAGGATAGCTTGTGAGAGAAATGGACACTTATTTTCAAGGGCAGGTTTATATAATATCAACAAATTGATACGAGTGACCTTATTTCTCTTCTTAGCCAGCCCTATGCCTGTTTCCTAAGTTACTAAGACCAATGACTAAGGTAGAAGGGGTGGATGGAGAGGGAAGGTAGGACAACAAAGCAGTTACTGTTAGTACAGAAGTCAGAGGAAATCACAGCCAGAAAGGCTTCGTACAATGTTGCTTTGAGGCCCCGGGAGTGACCTCCACTGATAAAAAGGAATGAGGCTGAATTTTCAGCAAGAGTTAAGCTCAGAGTAGAAAGGGAGTGGAAGGAGCGTTTATTATAAACCAAATACTTTATATACCTATCTCAGTCTTTTAGAGTGTGACAGTAGGTTCAGTGACAAGCTAAAATAGTTTTTCATTCCTGCTGGAAGAAATACTATAAATGAATACAGGCATATAGTTGCTAAGAAATAGAAAGTAAAAGGTCTAAATTTTGAATTATCTTAGTATCTTCAGTGGGGTTTATTGGTGTATTTTGTTATTTAAGAGGGAATCAAGCAATAGTTTCAAATTATGTGTTCATAATAACTAAAAAAAATGACTAAAAAGAGTATTTTAGAGCAGTATTAAAAGAAATCTTAAGGAAATCTAATACTACCAACTCAGCCATATCTGTATAACTGATTAAATCTTTTCCTATTTCCACATACATATCTTTTTACACATTGCAATCATAACAATATGGTTTGCTTTTCACTTACTGAATTTTAAACATTTTCCTTTGTTACTTTTATAAGGACTTTGGGGAATAGATTTTGGGAGGTGGGATGAGGAATAGACTTAAAAATCTATAAATCAAACACTACATTTATCTCGATGATACCGAGTGGATAATTGTAAAATTGGAATGGGAGTCATTTTGTAAAACATCCAGGGAATAAACCAAAGGGCACAAAATGATAGTCCTCTTCCAGTTCCACTCCCTCATTTAATCTAGAGACTGGGAATAGATCTTGTTAGAGCAGGTGATAAGATGGCATGAGCAAATAATATCCTGTTTGGGAATTTTAAAAAAATTATTTATATCTAAAAGACTTGCAAATTCCTGTTACAATTTTTAACACAAGAGAGTAGGAAATAAAACTGTGTACCTGACCATTGTAACTCTGTTATAGATAATGTTGTAAAGTGCCTGTTTCCAAAAAGGCAATCAATAAATATTTTTGAATAAGTGAATGAGATCTTACATTGAGGTTTTCTGTGCATGTCGAATAAAGTAAAGGTGGTTATTTAATAGTTGAAAAAGTTTTCCAGATAGCCAAACTACCTCTAATGCTAATAGTACTTTGTGATACGCTAAGTATCCCATTACTAGAGGTATTTAAGATGTTTTGTGGACATCTTTCAGTGATCAGGTGTGAACATAGATTTAGAATAGGCTGTAGTTGTACAAATATCAACCAAAATAGTTGGCAAGCAAGTAGTCCTTTCTTCCTCTGTATCTATCACCAGATTATCATTAAACCAGGAATGTTTAAGGAACACAGTTTTTTAAAATTAATTTAGCGAGAGCATTATTTCCCAAAGTGTGTTTCATGGAACACTATCCTGTGAGATACTCTAAGGAAAAGGTTACTTGATCATGTTCACTCTCAGATTCTTGATACTATATTCTTTCTCCGATATTTATAATACCAATATATTGGAAGTGCTGAGACATTCAACTTAAAGAAACCTATTTTAACTTGATATAACAACCCTGATTGATCCTAATGTATTTGATATAGGTTCCCCTTTTTTCAGTTACACCATTTATCCTGTAAACCCACTGTTTCATGGAATGAGTCTTCTATAGAACAGAACCTATTTTATCCAACGTGACCTAGAGACAAATAGGAGTCTCAAGGAATGGGGCGCCTGGGTGGCTCAGTTGGTTAAGCGTCTGCCTTCAGCTCAGGTCATGATCCCAGGTTCCTGAGATCGAGCCCTGGATCGGGCTCCCTGCTCAGTGGGGAGTCTGCCTCTCCCTCTCCCTCTGTTCCTCCCCGGGCTTGTTCTCTCTCTCTCTCTCTGTAAAATAAATAAAATCTTTAAAAAAATTTTAATATTGAAAAAAAAAAAAGGAGTCTCAAGTAACATGTGTCTTAGCTAGTTCCATAAACAATGCATGGTCCAGAGGTTCTCTAGACTAGGAACAACTGTAGTCTTAGAACCAAACCACTTGAATTCCATATTCTCTCACTCCTTTCTCTCTACGTCTTTTCCCTGTGAGACCACAGCACCCCGTAGCTCTACTGACTCTCCCTCATACCCCTGTCCTGACTTATATTCCTATCCAAAGAAATGGGACTTAACTTAGTCCGCAACAGTTTTTTATTGAGCATGCCAGGTCTTTTGTGAGACATTGGGAATATAGCAATGAACAAAACAGACATGACATTATAACTGTGTTCTCTCTCTTCTGCACTCTACCCGAGGAGAGAGAACCCTAAAGTCTTACACTCCAAAGCTTAACCTTCTAGCACTCAACTTTCTAGGTCCTGAGTTTAGAAGTAGCTCAAGCATCCTTTAGGCTAGTGGCTGAAAGGGACATAGGAAAGAACTTATAGATGATTACGCGGCAACATGAAAGGCTTCCATGATAGGCTGTAGTGAGGGAAAAAGCACAAGGAACAATTAGGGGACAAACCATTAGTTTTGCTATTTTTAGTGTATGAGCAAGAGAAGAATCTAGGGGTCCTATCGAGGAAAACTGTCAACACTGATGCCAAATAGCAATACTGTAGAACTTTCAGAGAGAGATGAAACAATATTAAGAATTGGTTTGACTAGGTTAAGGAGCGATATTTATTGTGTCAATTGTATGAATTGTTGCTTAATTATATGGCCGCACTAGGTGTCTTCAACTTTCATGATTTGTTGCGTGTTGAAAGGTCATCAGCTAATAGAAATTTGATCTTTAGAGCTTAAAAGGGCCTTGTAGAGATTATAGGGCATAGCCTGCTCACAATTTTAAATTTTAGAGGGAGAAGCCTAGGGCTTCTGGAACTAGTAGGATTATTGGTCTTTTACTTTGGATTTTTCTCATATCCTTCTGAAAATATGTGCTTAAGTATGCTGCTATTATATTATAGGATTTTGTTAAGCTTTCAAGGAGGTGTAGCTTCAGAAGGAATTGGGAAAAATTTTTTAAAAATATTCTTGATACAGAACCTCTGAGGGAGATGCAAATGTGTTTTGAATGTTAAATTTACTTAGATTTAAAAATACATATCTTCAAGCAAAGTTGCCATGACAACCTTTCTTAATGTGTGTATAAATTTTATGTCTGTCTCTTTGAGGTTTTCATCTTTCCCAGTATAGGGTTTAATCACGAGAATTGGGCACTGGGGTGTGTTTCTATCTGCATGGTGCCCTGTGGGAATTCTGTAATTTTGGAAAATGCAAATCAAGCAATAGGGCAGTTCTGTAGCACAGCCATCCCACCAAGATAAGTGTCATCTTGTTCTCTCCGTGATCAGAGATTGATTGGTTTCAAACCCAAGGCGAACTTTTGAATTGAAGTAGAACCATGAGTCCGTTACGAGTTTCTGTTTTTTCTTATTTTGAAGATTTGCAGGAGGGCCCTAGGAGGTTTGGGAAATTCTGGACCAAATCTCTTGGTTAACCCCAAAACTGATGCAGTCTCCCTGAGATTATCTAAATCTAAACCACAGTTGTTATCATAGGTCAACTCAGAACCACAAGAGACTTCCCTACAATGGCAGGCATGTGTATGGAGACACCTCAGAAGCGTCTTCTGGCTTGAACTCTGATCCAGCACTGCTAGACAGGTACCATTAACAGACTTTTTCACTTCCTTTTACCCCAATTCAGATACCCTTGTCTATCAAGCTCTATTTTGCACAGCAGGGGCCAGGAAAAGAATAGTGGGAGAACCAAATTTTAGGAGGAAGGAATTCTCACCCTTAATTTTGAAAATATGAATTTATTAAGCAGTAGGATAAGGGGGTAGTGACCAGTACCTTTTCATAACGGTAAGTATGACTTTTACTTAAGAACTCTTAATCTTGGGGTGCCTGCGTGGCTCAGTCGTTAAGCGTCTGGCTTCAGCTCAGCTCATGACCCCAGGGTCCTGGGATCTAGCCCCACATCAGGCTCCCTGCTCAGCGGGAAGCCTGCTCTCCCTCTCCTACTCACCCTGCTTGTGTTCCCTCTCTCCCTGTCTCTCTCTCTTTCAAATAAATAAATGAAAACCTCTAAATTAAAAAAAACAAAAACAAAAACTCTTATTAATCTTAACATGGATGCCTGAAATTTTGAGATGCTTGCTAAGAAGAGCTGTTTGTGTTTTATATTGTAGCTCCTCTGTGATGCAGTTTTAAAAAATTAATGTTTATAGTAATTTAAGAATCCCTGAAGACAGTTAATTAACTAAATGGAGCTCAGAAGTATGATTTATTAATTTGTTAGCTTTGATGCTTTGATTCCCCTTAGTCTTTTAATAGGCTTTATATTACTATGTTACATTTAAGAGAATCCATAGAAATTTTCGAATCCAATCTCCATATAGAAGGGGGAAATTTAAACTGAGGGAAGTTATTGCATGGGAATTATGCTCAGGCTTATGCTTTTTTTTTTTTTAACATGTTTGGATTTCCTTTTTGTTTCATCTTATTCTCTAAAGGAAGAATTTTTAGGAAAAAAAGAAAAGGCCTCTAAGCAAAAAACACTGGCTATTTTAGTGTACTATGTGTTGATAACTGAGAGAAATAGGATAATAGTCTTCTAACAACAGACAACACTTGAAAAGAGATGTCTCACAGTCCATTCTATGGTGGGGTTTTTTTTTTTAAAGATTTGTTTATTTGAGAGAGAGAGAATGTGTGTGCGGGAGCAGGGGCAGAGGGAGAGGGAGAGAATCTCAAGCAAACTCTCCACTGAGCACGGAGCCCGACCCTGGGCTTGATCTCAGAACCCTGAGATCATGGCCTGAGCCAAAATCAAGATTCAGACGCTTAACCCACTGACCCACCCAGCTGTCCCCATGCTGTGATGTTTATAAAGATTTTTTGGTTTAACTTGATTGTAAGAGGCATAACTTCGGGCTGATTACATAATTTGCGGGGCCCAGGGCAGAATGAAAATATGGAGCCTTGGCTGGGGACAAAGTCAATCTCCCCTCCCATGGGCCTGCTCTTTTCAAACTATGGTGGGTGAATAACCCCTGAGGAATTCCCTAAGGGATTGAAATCTCCACTCCAGGACTCATTACTTATCAGGATCAGGGGTAGGCCAGAGAGCCCTGATCAGTCAGTGAAGGTGCTGTGGTGTGGCCAGCGCAAGGCAGGGCTACTGCTTCCTTGCCCTCCTCAAGATGCTCCAGCAAACCGCTTGTGGGAGCCCAGACCTCCCCATGGAGGGTGCCCCCAGGCCCCCACTGGAGGATGACCATGGCAGAAAGTGGGCCTCCCTCACCAACTCCCCTGCTAATGCAATCCTATTGCTTCCCTGGGCAAAAGGCAGCAGTGCTCCCTGGCAGGGGTAGGGGAATGGGGCACCAGGGAGCAGGGAGCTGGTTGCTGAGAACCTGTTAGGGGATGCAAGAAAGTAGTCTCCAAGCCCCCAGTGCATGCTACATGGTCCCATTGACTCCACTTACAAAATACAAATTCAAAAATAAAATTCTTAAGAATTCACTACAGTGCCCCAAGCACAGGGCCCTTCTGAACAGTGGGCTTTGTGGGACTGTAGTGGTTGCAGCCCATGAGGCCAGCCCTGGACACATCCGACCTTACACGGCATGGAGCTGTGACTCAGTGGTCCTGAGTGCCATACTTCCTGGTTGTATGCCAGTTTTCCTTGGAAATACCCATAAATGTTTTATTTATTATTTATCATTAAGTGGTTTAAACTTCTGTCAGATGTCTTAGAATTATATACACAATAAGAAATACAGAGATGCCAAACCTAAAACAAAAGCGATTTCATAGTACACATGTATATTGAAGTTGCAAAAGTGTTCTAGTACAGTAAAAATCTGATCTTGAACCCCCATTTCACTGACAGAACTTTTACTTTTCCTGTATTTTAATCATAACTGCCAAAGATTTTTCAGATGAAAGGTAAAATGGAAATTTTCTGTGAAATATCATCATAAAACCCTATGAAATATTTCAGTGATCTGAGTCATTCACTTATTCATAGGGGTAGACATTTAGATAATAGAAGTAGCTAACAGAAATCTGTGAGAAATATATTGTTAATTCCTGTGGAGGAGGAAGGAAGAAATCCTACTGAAGTATTTTTAAGTGTAGTTAAATTCAGTGTTCCCTGCCATTTTAAAATATCAAAATTATTCTGTTCTCCTTTCTTTCCAAGAGGCTACATAAAATTACTTTGACAAAATCATGAATCATTTTTTTGCCATTAACCTCTTCTACATTCCATTTCATGAACATAGCAATCAGTGGTCAAGAATATCCTTATTTTTATCAACCTTATATTGATCTGTAACACTTACTACCATGCACTGTGGTATTTAGTAGGCAATTTTGTCAAAGTATAACCTCTTTGTTTGCAATATTACTGAAACTGACAAGAAACAGACTATAATAAATAAAAGTTAGCAAGTGTTGGAAATCATGCATGCTGTAGGTCAGCTAATATTCAGCATACAGGTTCTAATGATTTTAAGGCATAATCAACTGGTACATTTCAAACCGTTAGCAATTCATGTTATTAAATGAAGGTCAGCACTGTATAGTTTTCAGTAATAAAAACCCAGTACATATTGAGGCTTGAAGTTTTATAAAATCTTTAACATAATTTAAACAAAAGTGTGAACAGAAGTAGCTAATTTTAGAAATCTGTTTTTGTCTACTGTGAGGAAACTATTATCTGTTTTATGTTTTAGCTCTGAAATTCAGTGTTTTTCATGGGGAAAATATACCTAAAGCCAATTTTAGGAGGAACTAAAGAACTAAAGAATTTTTATTCTTCAAAAACATATACCTTTCAAGATAAATTGTCTACACCATTGATAAACCTATACACAGAGATATATTACTGTGAACAATTTCAGGTTTATATTGCCCACTTCCATAGTTTAATGGAAAACATTTTTTCTCCTTAACTAAGAGAGCAAACTGATGGTTATCAGAGGGGAGGTGGATGGGGGGATAGGTGAAATAGGTGAAGGGGGTTATAGAGTGCACTTGCGATGAACTCCAAGTAATTGAAATAAAAACTTAAAAAAATTTTTCTCTTTTTCTCTTTCATAAGGAAGGGAACTATTTTGTTGTCTTTCAAAGAAAACTATTATAGATTACTAGGTATTTAAATAAAGTCTCTCCAGGTTGTATTCTGAATATATAATATTTCCTCTCTTTATTAGAGTAATTTCTTCTTGAAAAACGTTTTTCATTGGGTATTGGATAGTATGAGAGTATGCTGACTTTGTTCAATGTGCTAACAATATTGTGGTTATGTAGCAAAATGTTTTTTACAGATAGATACTAAAGTATTTAGGGGTTAAATGTCACATTTATATGCTTAAAGTTCTTTAGTAAAGAATACTATGAGAAGATAAGGTAAAATAGAAGCTATTGTTATTCTAATTAATGGGTATTTATGTATTCATCATACTGTTCTCCATTCCATATGTTTAAATTTCCATACTAAAGAGACAAAAAATATGACTTTCAATAAAAATGAAAAAAATGTATGAGATTGTGGGCTATGTAGCTACTGACTTTCTGAAGATGAGGTTTTTTTTTAAACTAATTTTGGAGGATGTGTTTTTCAATAACTGTAAACTTATTTCATAAAATGTATATTCATACAGCTATAAAACAGAATGCTCTATGGTACAGCAAGCTTTTCTTGAAAAAAATGCTTTGGAACATTTTTAACCATTAAATAAATATCTCTAAAATTGAGACTAAAGTTTTCATCACTGTCACAAAGTTTCAGATGATAAAGCTTTCCTAAAAATGTAAAGCTTAGGGACTCCTCTGACTGTAGGTCAGTGGAACATATGACTTTCCATCTCTGGAAAGTCATATGAGTTCAGGCCCCATGTTGGACATGGAGCCTACTTCCAAAAAAAGAAAAAAATGTAAAGTTTAGATTCTGGCCATTTCTCTTTTGATCACATACAGAACATTTGTTTCAAAAGTTTAATATGTCCAAATTATATGCACTTGGTCTTAAAATTTCCTGATAGTCTTAAATATGATTAAAACCCAAAACGTGTATAAATACTATGAACATATTAATCACCGATAATTATTTTTCTTGTTTGGGGGCAAGAATGGGAAATCAATTAACTGTGTCATTACTTGAATAAAAAACTCTGCTTGCAGAAAAAGCATTTGACAAAGTACAACATCCATTAATGATAAGAACCCTCAACAAAGTAGGTTTGGGGAACATACCTCAACATAATAAAGGTCATACATGAAAAACCCACAGCTAATATCATCTTCAGTGGGGAAAAATGGAGAGTTTTTCGTCTATAGTCAGAAAGACAGGAATGTTCACTCTCACCACTTTTATTCAAATAGTACTGGAAGTCCTAGCCACGGCAATCAGAAAACCAAAAGAAATAAAAGGCATCCAAATCAGCAAGGAAGAAATAAAACTTTGACTATTTGCAGATGGCATGATACTACATGTAGAAAACCCTCAAGTCGCCACCAAAAAAACTACTGGAACTGATAAACGAATTCAGTCAAGTTGCAGGAAGCAAAATCAATGTACAGAAATCTGTTGCATTTCTACACACCAATAATGAAGCAGAAGAAAGAGAAATTAAGAAAACAGTCCCATTTACAATTGCACCCAAACCAATAAGATACCAAAGAGATGAAAGACCTGTACTCTGAAAAGTATAAACACTGATAAAAGAAATTGAAGATGACACAAAGAAATGGAAATGCTTATGGATCAGAAGAACAAACATTGTTAAAATGTCTATACTACCCTAACAAATCTACACATTTAATGCACTCCCTAGCTAAATACCAATAGCATTTTTCACAGAGCTAGAACAAATAATCCTAAAATTTATATGGAACTGCAAAACACTCTGAATAGCCAAAGCTATTTTCTTAATTTCTTTCTTTCTTTCTTTCTTTCTTTCTTTCTTTCTTTCTTTCTTTCTTTCTTTCTTTCTTTCTTTCCTTCCTTCCTTCCTTCCTTCCTTCCTTCCTTCCTTCCTTCCTTCCTTCCTTCCTTCCTTTCTCTCTTTCTCTCTTTCTTTTAAGATTTTATTTATTTGAGAGAGAGAGCGAGAGTGAGAGAGAGCAGAGCAGGAGGGAGGGGCAGAGAGACAATGTGGGGCTCTATCCTGGGACCCTGGGATCATGACTTGAGCTGAAGGCAGATGCTTAACCGACTGAGCCACCCAGGTGCCCTGCCAAAGCTATTTTCAAACTTTGAAAATAAAAACAAAGCTGGAGGCATCACAATTCTGGACTTCAGGTAATATTACAAAGCTGTAGTAATCAAAAAGAGTATGGTACTTACACAAAAATAGACACAGATCAATGGAACAGAATACAAAACACAAAAATGGACCCACAATTAATAATTTTCAACAAAGCAGGAAAGAATATCCAATGGGAAAAAGAATGTCTCTTCAGCAAATGGTGCTGGGAAAACTAGACCACTTTCCTACACCTTACACAAAAATAAATTCAAATGGATTTGAGACCTAAATGTGAAACCTGAAACCATAAAAATCCTAGCAGAGAACACACACAGGTAGTAACTTCTTTAACATCGGCCATAACAACTTCTTTCCAGATATGTTTCCTGAGTCAAGGGAAACAAAAGCAAAAATAAACTATTGGGACTACATCAAAATAAAAAGCATCTTCCCAGTGAAGGAAACAACAAAATGAAAAGGCAACCTTTGGAATGGGACAAGATATTTGCAAATGACTCACCTGTTAAAGGGTTAGAATCCAAAATATGTAAAGAACTTATAAAACACTCAAGGGGCACCTGGGTAGCACAGTTGGTTGAGTCTGGCTCTTGATCTGGGCTCAAGTCTGATCTTAGGGTTGTGGGATTGAGCCCCACATTGAGCTCCGCACTGGGCATAGAGCCTGCTTAAGATTCTCTTTTCCCTCTCCCTCTGCACCTCCCATGCCCTCCCTCCCCACCCACTCGCACATGCACTCTCTCTCTGTCTCTAAAAAAACAAATCAATAGGGACCCTTGGGTAGCTCGGTTAGTTACGTGTCTGCCTTTGGTTCACATCATGATCTCAGGTCCTGGGATCAAGACCCAAAATGGGCTCCCTGCTCAGTGGTGAGTCTGCTTGTCCTTCTCCCTCCGCCCCTCACCCCTGCTTATGCTCTCTCTCTCTCTTGTTCTCTCTCTCAAATAAATAAAATCTTTTAAAAAATAATAAATCAATAAATAACAACACCTCCAAATGAATAATCCAATTAAAAAATGGGCAGAAAACATGAATAGACATTTTTCCAAAAAAGACATACAGATGGCCAACAGACACATGAAAAGATGCTCACCATCCCTTATCAGGGAAATACAAAACAAAACTACAAAGAGATATCACCTCACACTTGTCCGAATGGCTAATATCAACAATACAAGAAACAACAGGTGTTGGTAAAGTTGTGAAGAAAAAGGAACCCTCTTGCACTGTTGGTGGGAATGCAAACTGGTGCAGCCACTCTGGAAAACAGTATGGAGTTTCCTCAAAAAGTTAAAAATGAAAGCTAACAGTTAAAATGATCCAGCAATTGCACTACTGGGTATTTACCCGAAGAATACAAAAACACTAGTTTAAAGGGATACATGTACCCTGATATTTATAGCAGCATTACTGCAATAGCCAAATTAGGGAAACAGCTCAAGTGTCCATCAATTGATGAATGGATAAAGAAGATGGTGTGTGTGTGTGTGTGTGTATAATGGAATATATAATGGAATATTACTGTGATTCAATATATATGGAATATTACTCAGCCATAGAAAAGAATAATATCTTGACATTTGCAATGACATGGATGGAGCCAGAGAGTATTATGCTAAGTGAAGTAAGTCGGTCTGAGAAAGAAAAGTATCATATGGTTTCACTCGTTTGTGGAATTTAAGACACAAAACAAATGAGCAAAGGGAAAAAAAAAGAGGCAAACCAAGAAACAAACCCTTAACTATAGAGAACAAATTGGTGGTTACTAGAAGGGAGGTGAGTGAGGGGATGGGTGAAATAGGTGATGATGGGGATTAAGGAGTGCACTGATGCGCTGAGCATTGGGTAAGGTATGAAAGTGTGAATCACTATATTGTACACCTGAAACATTACACTGTATGTTAACTAATGAATTTAAATTAAAAAAACCCCTCTGCTTGCATTTCTAAGTACTGTGTAATATCTCTAACAGGAAACATAATTGCACAAAAAGGAATTCTTTTAAATTTCATTGAAATATATATATTCCTCCATTGAAATATATACTATACATATATATACATATATAACATGTACACATATATATCCAACCTGGTATTGTCTGATAAAATAGCAGCCAGAAAACTAATTTTGAAATTCTCAAGGTAAAAAATGTAAACTACACAAAGTATCCTCATGAAGAAGGAAGACATTCATATTTAATAGTTTCTAAGCATTTAATATAAAATGAGGAAAAGGGAGAATATTAAAGGAAATACTTTTGTGCAGATATGAAACAGCTGGTTTTATTCTTTAGGTGCCATAGATGCTACTCTTTAATAGATTGTAAAAATGTATGAGAAAATGCAGTTGCAGCAAATACTGATTGACACTCTTTTTTTATTTTATTTTATTTTATTTTATTTTATTTTATTTTATTTTATTTTATTTTTTCTGATTGACACTCTTAATAATGTTAAGGATACTGAAGCTGATAGGTTGATGCCATTTAAAAGAGAAAATTTGGGGACAAAGAGTTAATAGTGAAAACAATGATTATGGTTAATTAGCGTGTCAATGGTGTGCAGAAAGAATCTGAGTTGAAAGTCTAGAGTGAATGGGTATGTCTTTTTTTTTTTTTTTTAAGATTTATTTATTTATTTGACAGAGAGCATGAGCAGCAGGAGTGGCAGGCAGAGGGAGAGGGAGAAGCAGGTTTCCCACTGAGTAGGGAGTCTGATTCTGGGCTTGATCCCAGGATCCTGGGATCATGACCCAAGCCAAAGGCAGGTGTGTAACGGACCGAGCCACCCAGGTGTCCCTGAATGGGTATGTCTTATAGATGTTGTAAGACGTGCGATGTAAACAGTTCTGTCAAGCAACATTTATTGCTTTAGAGCCAACAGTCAGGCATTGTATTATGAACTTTTTCTTAATTTCTTCACTTAAGGATACAGTTAGTAGAGGGTCCCTGGGTGGCTTTGGCTCAGGTCTATGATCTCAGGGTCCTGGAATGGAGGCCCGCATCAGGCTCTCTGCTCAGCGGGAGGTCTGCTGCTCCTTCTCCCTCTGCCTCATCCCTCTGCTTATGCTCTGTCTCTGTCTCTTTCTCACTCTCAAATAAAATCTTTTTTTTTTTTAAATCTTTTAAAAAACAAAACAATGACTACCTCACTCACACACTTAACCAAGGTGTCATCTCACATCATCATAAGGATGGGTACAGTAAAATAAAATATTTTAAGAGTGAGAGACCACATTCATATAACTTATTGTAGTATAATTTTTCTGTTGTTACTTATTCTTGTTAATCTCTTACTGTGCCTAATTTGTAAAGTAGACTTTATCCTAGTTATGTATGTATAGGAGAAAACAGTACATGTAGGGCTCAGTACTAGCCTAGGTTTCGGGTATTCACTGGGGGTCTTGGAACACATTCCCCAAGGGGAAGGGAGAACTACCATATATTGGTAGTGGTCTGAACAACTAAGCGAGCTGTAGAAGGGCAAGCCAAGAGGCTCTCTTCTTTATCTTGACTTATTCAACATAAGGCTATGATGAACCCCAAAATCTTGCTTATCAAATCTATAGATAATGTGAAACAAGATTATTTATTTCAAGAGATGGTTATGAGGATTAATTAATTTAATTAATTAGTTAATTAAATTTGGGTTAAAGCCAAGGTATAACTTATTGGTTATAAAGAATTGCAATTTGGTTTTTTAAAAGAATCAACTGTACTTGGCATGAGTGGGTTAATATGTAAAATAATCTAGGAAATGTTTAATGCTTACTTTAAGCTGATGATAAAATTGCTTAAAAAATATTACCTTGGGCAGTATTAATAAAAAATATTTGCTCTGATTTTGGGAGAAAATAGTTTCACTGGACTCTTAGAAAAATCATCCATGTTCGGGGCACCCAGGTGGCTCAGTGGGTTAAGCATCCAACTTTTGGTTTTGGCTCAGGTCATGATCTTGGGGTCCTGGGATCAAACCCCACATAGTGCTCTGCACTCAGCTGGTAGTCTGCTTAAGATTCTCTCTCTCCTCCCTCTGTCCCCTCCTTGCTCACATGCACACCCTCTCTCTCAAATTTAAAAAGATTTATTTATTTGGGGGGAGGGGTAGAGGGAGAAAGAAACTTAAGCAGACTGCTCTGAGCCCAGAGCCCAACATGTGGCTCAATCCCACGACTCTGAGATCATGACCTGAGCTAAAACCAAGAGCTGGATGCCCAACCAACTGCACCACCCCGGTGCTCCAATAAATAAATCTTAAAAAAAAAAAAAAGAAAGGGGCGCCTGGGTGGCTCAGTGGGTTGAAGCCCCTGCCTTCGGCTCAGGTCATGCCCTCAGAGTCCTGGGATCGAGCCCCGCATTGGGCTCTCTGCTAGGCAGGGAGCCTGCTTCCCCCTCTTTCTCTACCGGCCTCTCTGCCTACTTGTCTCGCTCTCTGTCAAATGAATAAATAAAATCTTAAAAAAAAAAAAGAAAAAGAATCCATGTTCATTTTAGGAAAAAGATGATCAAAACCAAAAAAACCCTTCAACCCCACCACTCAGATAATATATACACACATGGTACATGTACTTTTATAGAACTTGTGGTTGTTTTCCTTTTTGCGTAAATTATCTTTGTGGCAGCAGATGTATATCTAAATCCTTGGATCCTTAAATTCTGCTGAGTGGTTTTTTTTTTTTTTTTTAAGTTTTTATTTTAATTCGTTAGTTAACACAGTGTTATATTAGTTTCAGGTGTATAATATAGTGATTCAACACTTCTATACAACACTGGGTGCTGATCACAAGTGCCCTCCTTAATTCCCATCACCTATTTCACCCATCCCTCCGCCCACTTCCCTTCTGGTAACCATCAGTTTGTTCTCTATAATTTAAAGAATATGTTTCTCGGTTTGTCTCTCTTTTTTCTTTGCTTGTTTGTTTTGTTTCTTAAATTCCACACATGAGTGAAATCATATGGTACTTGTGTTTCTCTGACTTATTTCACTTATACTCTCTAGTTCTATGTCTTTGCAAATGGCAAGATTTCATTCTTTTTTATGGCTGAATAATATCCCATTATATATATATCATATATATTACATCTTTATCCATTCATCAATTGATAGACACTCGAGCTGCTTCCATACCTTGGCCATTGCAAATAATACTGCTATAAACATCGGGGGGCATGTATCCCTTCGAATCAGTATTTTTGTATTCTTTGGGTAAATACCCAGTAGTGTGATTGCTGGATCGTAGGGTACTTCTATTTTTAACTTTTTTGAGAAACTTCCATGTTTTCTAGAGTGGCTGCACCAGTTTGCATGGCCATTCTCCGTAACTTCACCAACACCTGTTGTTCCTTGTGTTGTTGATTTTTGCCATTCTAACAAGTGTGAGGTGATACCTCATTCTACCTCCCCTGTGTTTAAAGCTCCTTGCTTAGTGGTGATTCTCAGCTGCCAGAAATTATAATCATAGACCTTCAGAGCCAGAAGGGCAGTTCCATCAGCATTATGTGGAAATTTGTTAGAAATATAAATTGGGAAAGATCAACTGGATCAGAAACTCTGGGAGTGGGACCTAGCAATTTTGTGTTTTAATAAGCTCTCCAGGTGATTCCAATCCACACTGAAATTTAAGAACAACTGACCTGAATTAAACCCTTTGAGTTTTTCAGATAGAGAAGCTAAGATCCAGAGAGGTTGTCACAAGTCAATTTAAGAAAGCACCAGAATCTTCAGGCTGGGATTCCTAGGATGACCATCATGCCTCAGGGAGATCTGTTTATTGGGCTAATTGCTAAACAGTATTTGAAAGAATGCTAGGTGGAAATAAGTGTAATGGGGGGAGAGTCTGTTTACCACTTAACTCACCTGGTGGGCTTGTTACAGTTCAATAGTAGCCTTTTGATTCACTGTGGTCTGAAAGAAAAGTTTCATCTAATTTGTTTTAGTCCCTTGATTATTCATACGTATCTTATTCCTTGAAGCAAGTTGATATATCATTTAAGTAACTACCCCATTCTGTCACTATTGCCCTCTAATGAATCTCTAGTGTGACCCTACAGCTTTCATTTTTAACAAGCTCCTTACACTTTACTTTGAGAACCACTAATACAGAAGATGTTTGAAGTTAAGAAAAAAACTACATGGACTGGACCAACATTTTCAATATTCTTTAATTTGGGTTCCACATTGAAAATTCCACATAATTTGCTAATGTGTTTATCATACAGCCAATATAACAACAACCAGAGATTGCTCCAGAAATTTGTAAAGGCATAGCAAATGGTTTTTTTGAAAAAGTGTAATATAGTTTTCTCATTATTTGGGGAAGAAAAAGGTGGAGCAGGGAATCACTGTAGGAGGGCCAAGACATCACAAAAGCAAGGACAAGAGTTGAAATAATGGATCCTGTTCTGAACCTCAAATGTAGTCAACCCTGACTTTGCACGGCATAAATTAAGGTCACGGACAACTCAGCAGTTGTCTGAAATTTTAGTTTAAGATTACATTGTGTGGAGTACTCAAGATTTAGGAAAACAGATACAATATCTGGGAACAAGAACAGAGTAATGGCAAGATCAAAATGGTATACCTTGAATTTTTGTAGCATTTTAACGTTTTTCAAAGTACTTTCACATAAACTTTTGCTTTATCCATGTAACAACCCTGTGAGGAAGGAAATTAGCCTCAGCAAAACCGTTTTTCGAAACTTTAAATACTGGATCTACGAAGAAAAAAGGCGAAGAAGTTGACAGAACCAGAGAAATGACAGAAAACGATGTCAGTGAGGAAGCAAATCAGAGAGAGAGCAGGCACAAAAAGCTGAGGTCCACGGAGGGGGAATTGAGAAAACGGAGACTAACCTGGCGGGGGATCGGAGGGCAACAGCTTTAGGGGCAAATAAGTGCAAAAAAGCCTGGATGCAGGAAATTTGGGATTAGGAAACTGGAATTTACTTATCTGTACCAAAGAAAATGGATGAGGTCAAAGAAAAAAATGGAAAGCAAGGAGGCACTTAAAGCTGCACGGAAGTTTTGTGGGCTCCTCTTCTACAGTCCAGTGACCACAGGGTTCGGCCTCAGGTTGAAAATAACGCGGAGGGGAGTCGCACAGGGCGCCGGCGGGAAGACGGCAGAGCCGGGTAGCGCGTTCTCTCGGACCAACAAGGCGGCCGGGGACACTTCCCGAGTCACGCAACTTGCGGGGGCCGAAGGGTTAACTGCGCGCACGACTCCCGCGCGCTTCCCGGCCCCCACTCCCACCGTCGCTAGGAAACGCCGAGAGTGGGGGAGGGGCAGGCGGCGCGGCCGAGGGTGGGAATCTTTTTCGGGCGCCCGGGGGCGGAGGGAGGGGAGCGCGCGTGCGCGCGCCCGCCGTCCGTCGCCGCGGTGACCGTCCTCGGAGTCCGTCGGCTCGCGCCCCGCCCCCGTTCTGCTGCCCCCTCCCCTGTGGCGCGCGGGGGGTGTTTCTCGCTCCTCCCGAGTTGCCGCCGCCGCGGTCGCCGCTGCTCCTCCTCTCGCAGTCTTGGGTTTCCCAGGCGCTGCTGCCGCCGCTACCTCTGCGGTCTGTTTGAGGAGGAGGAGGATGTGAAGATGGCGGAGCTGCAGATGCTGCTGGAGGAGGAAATCCCGGGGGGCCGCCGGGCCCTCTTCGACAGTTACACGAATCTGGAACGGGTGGCAGATTACTGCGAGAACAACTACATCCAGGTGCGAAACATGTCCGGGTCTGGGCGCATTGGGCCTCTGGCTGGTGGACGCCGCGTGGGGGATCCCCGGGCCGGGGGCCGCGCGCGCCTCGGGGCGTAGGGCGCGCGGGGCGGAGGCCGCGGCGGGGACCCACCCCAGCTAAGCCCCCGAGGGCGAGGGATTGGGAGAGTAGGGTGGGAGCTGGGGCTGGTGAATTGGTGAGAAACCCGCGGCTGGAGGAAATTGTAGCTTTAAAACATTAAAAAAAAACCCGTGAATCAGTCCTCAGTGCGGGTGTGTGTGTGTGTGTGTGTGTGTGTGTGTTGTGTTGTGTTGTGTTGTGTTGTGTTGTGTCCCCGCCTCTTCGCTTCTTCTCCCCTCGGCCGCCCCCGCACTCGGTACCCGTCAGTGTTCGGGATGGCGGAGGAGGCGGAGAGTGGCTTTTTCTATTTGACAGAATCCTGCTCCCCCATACGGCAGGGGTGTGGGGGAGTTGATGGATCACCCCCTTCCCCCAAGCTCTGGAGGATTTTTAAGGGGCTGTGTTGCTGCAAAGTAAAGTGCCTTAGTTTTATATTCATATAAATGTCTCAAGAGACTGGTAATTTTGCTTATTTTTTAGTTTCTAACCGGGGATGCAGTAGAAGAGCAGTTGTCTCTTGTTGGAAGTTATTGCCATTTTCCTCTCTCTGGAGAATGAGAAACTGCATGATAATGAGCACCTCCCACCTCTCCCATTCCCGTTAGAATAGTTAATTTTCCTGTGGGAAAAAGAATTGTATTTTTCAGCAAGGATTAGGAAATGATCCTCATGGTTTAATTTTTCCGGAGATGGTTGGTTTGGCAAAGAGACTCATAGTGGTAACGCTATGTGTATGTATATGGAGGTGGGGTATATTGGGTGAGATGGGATCCAGCTGCGCCTGGACGAAGCAAAAGATGCTGTGGATTAAAAAAAATCCTTCTTTAAGAATTATTTGAAAGGATAGGTTAAAACACAGTTTGCAAATTCAGCATCTTTTGTTTTCTCTATGGCTTACTCTGAATCACGGGTTCTACCTCCATTTTTTTCCCCCCTTCCCATTTAAATTCTCTTGGGATAAAGGTGGAAATGGAAGAAGTATGTTAAATTGTTCTTTCCCTACGGTCTTTTTCTTTTTTCTTTTTCTTTTTTTCTTTCTCCCACTTCCATCTCTCCAGGCATCCTTCTTATTATCAGCTATGTTGGGAAGCATTCTCCAGTCTTAGTATAAACTAAAAATAAAAAAAAAAAGGTGTTAGAATTTATAGGTTCATAAATTTTGTAAGGATCGCATAGTTAATCAAGGGTGTTATTGTGAGATTTTACTTGATTGGATATACACTGAATTCTCTCTTATCTTGTAGGGACTATTCGTATTAGGGAAGGAACCAGACATAATCCAAGGCTTTTCCCTCCAAAGGGACAGTTGAAAGTATGGCTAGTAGGAACAGAAAAAAAATGTGTCTTAGGTCAGAGATTCATACAAAATATACAGTGGTCCATATTTGGAGCGTGCTTTGCTAATACTGAGTGGGATAGGAAAGAGTTAAATGATTAGTTGCTCAATTTTCAACTGAATATTATTCAAAAGTCTTTTACAGCCTGGCACAGTGTAAAGGGTTGATGATACACACCTAGTGTCTACAGAATTTCATAGTGTAGTTAATAGGAGAGGCTGATCTGTGAACAAATGAATAATGTAGTGTGTCAATTTATATTCTGTAAGGAACAGAATGACTGGAGGAAGCTCTGCTATTCTCAGGGAATTCAGTCTCTAGGAGAGGCAAATCTAAAGGACTGAAGTGGTCATTCCATTGCCTTCTGTAACATATTATGGGACTGTAGGTCTGAAGAGACATTGGGAGTGGAAAAGTGATTTGGTAGTGGTTATTACCAGTAGTAAAAAATAAGAAACAGATTTGTCTCTCTTTGGAAAATAATTCTTATTGTATTTTGAAGGTATAGTTTTTCTTAGATTACAATTGATGCATAAAGGTAAAGTATATGGATTAATAAAGCTGAGAGGTTAAAGGGATTAGGGATTGCCCTCTTTTTAAATATTTTATACATTTCTTCTCGTTGAGAGGAGAAGAATATTACTGCCACCATTATGTTTTAGGAACAGGATTAAAAATTTAGTGTGGTGGCATTTTAAATTCATAGTATAGATATTAATAGAAATGTATTTTAAAATATTTTTTCAATTTAGCATCTAAAATAGCTTGTATACTTTAGATTTTACCTCCTAGGTTATCATCTGTTTCATGATCCAGTGGGTGTATTATTGGTGTTATTCGCTTCCCAAATGACAGCTCTTTGCATGATTTGTTTGTAGTAAAGTTGATAAATAGAACATGCTGATTGTATATTTGTGCTGACCCAGCTGTACATTTGACCCAACTGGCTCTCTTTGTGACCAGACCAGCAGGGGTTTTGATGCTGCCTCTTACCCTGCAAAGTTAATTGGTTGTATATATGATCGCATAGTCAGCTTAGCCTTGTTACAGCAACATGCTGTAACCACTAGCTCAAGTTAACTAACCTAACACTCATTTTATGTTGTGGAAATATAACTTTTGCCAGTAAAGTAGAAAAAGATAAATCTGTTAATTATATATAAAACAAAGGGTAAGGTTCTTTGTTCAGTGTTCTTAAATAGCTGATTTTGAGCATAGGAATATCCGAATAATTACGTTAAATAAGAATATTCTAAATGTGGATTGTATTTAGTGTGGATATCGAGCAAAGGAAAGAAAAATGATTGTGCTGTCTTTCTGGAAACAACTATACTGTGTTTAAATTGTTGCTAATAAAAACATCCTTCATATATATTAGCATTAAGAGTGACTAGGTATTGCCTGTGTTAACACACACACACACACACACACACACACACACACACACAAAATCTACAGGTACAGCAGTGTTGTAAGTAGTAGTTTTCCAGGTTACTAATGCAGCTAATGTTAAAAATTTGAATCCTTAGTAAAAATTTAGATGATTTTCTTTTATTATTTCAACCTCTAGAAAAAGTGATAGTAAAAATATTTTTTCTAGAATGTGATGATAAAAAGTTGTAACTAACATTTGCTGTTTACCTGGTTGATTTTATTTCTTCTCTGTAAAAAAGGGCTTAGTAATTGTTAAGAATTTTTTAAGATATGTTTAAGACCTGTTTCTTTTTTTATTTATTAATATAAACATTGATACCTAATCTAAGAAGTATCCAGAAATTTTAAACAGTATTTTGATTGACTTGTAATCTACATTTTTACAAATAGAAGAATTTTATAATAATATGAGTTGCTTTAATGTTTTGGTAGATGAAATAAATTTATAGTTGGTACTTTCCTAGAGTAAATCTGAAAAACTAACTTATTCTTTTTTTTTTTTTTTTTAAGATTTTATTTATTTGTCAGAGAGAGAGAGAGAGAACACAAGCAGGGGGAGCAGCAGGCAGAGAAGGCAGAGGAAGAAGCAGGTTTCCTGCTGAGCAAAGAGCCCTATGCAGGGACCTGAGCCGAAGGCAGATGCTTAGCCAATTGAGCCACCCAGGCATCCTAAAACTTATTCCTAGCTACATTTTTCCTTTTTTAAAAAGATTTATTTGAGAGAGAGAGAGACCTTATATGCATGCATATATGAGTGGTGGGAGGCAGGGAGAGAGAGTGAGGGAAATATGCAGACTCCTCACTGATTGGAGAGCCCCACTTGGGGCTTGATTCTAAGATCCTGAATTATGACCTGAGCTGCAAATGAGAGTCAGACGCTTGACTGAGCCACTCAGGCGCCCCTACCTCTTTCCCTTTTTTTAGATATAATAGTTATTGCTTTCTGTGAGTGATAATTCACATTAGATAAATAGTAAAATCCCATTGTCCATCATTTGGAGTAAGAGCAAAATCATCCAGTAACATGGATTTGCTTAGAAGAAGAAATTAAAAATGTTTCTTAAGGGGAGCATGGCTGCCTCAGTCTGTAAAGCATGCAGCTCTTGACCTCAAGGTCATGAGTTAAAGCTCCATTTGGGCATAGACCTTACTTAAAGAATTAAAAAAAATACTTTATAAAAAATATTTCAAAAAATGTACCTTAAATTTTATCAGAAATATATATATATATTTTGCTCTTCAATAAGAGGAGAGATGTCATTAGTGGCTTCCCTTTTTCATCTTTATCAACAAGGATACTCCCAGAATTCATTAAAAATTGCGTGAAAAGTTTATTATAGGGAGCTAATAGAATCATGACTTAGAATCATAAAAAAGCCATTACTAAAACAATGTAAAGATTTAAAATTATTTAATAAAAACTATTTGAATACATGCTCACTGTTGAAAAATTATTAGGAAAAATTACTCAGGAAGAAACTTAAAATTGCCCAGTCATTTTGAATATACATCTGGTATTTATACTTTTAAATCTTTTGTTTTTTTAAAGATTTTATTTATTTATTTGACACACAGAGAGAGATCACAAGTAGGCAGAGAGGCAGGCAGAGAGAGAAGGGAAGCAGGCTCCCCGATGAGCGGAGAGCTGGATGCGGGTCTCGATCCCAGGACCCTGAGATCATGACCTGAGCTGAAGGCAGAGGCTTTAACTCACTGAGCCACCCAGGTGCCCCACTTTATTTTTTTTTAAAGATTTTATTTATTTATTTATTTGACAGAGAGAGAGAAGGATCACAGGTAGGCAGATAGGCAGGTAGAGAGATAGGGGGAAGCAGGCTCCCCGCTCAGCAGAGAGCCCGATGCAGGGCTGGATCCTAGGACCCTGAGACCATGACCTGAGCTGAAGGCAGAGGCTTTAACCCATGGAGCCACCCAGGCGCCCCACAAATAGAAGAATCTTAAAGGTACCTGGTGCGAAGAATGAGAAAGTCATTTGAGAGTGGATACCTGAAGACCAATATTTACATCCTTCTCTATGACTTTTGTCTTTTACCTCCACAGAGAGGAGCGAACCACATAAGTGGATATCAGACTGGGAGACAGAATTTCCTAGATCGAGGTGACTTAATTCATCAGGATTTGACTAAGGTTTATCATTGAGGTGACTTAATTCATCAGGATTTGACTAACGTTTACCATCCTCAAAGAAACTAGTCTTGACTTTCTAGCAGATATTTGGTAATTGGATTTTTAGTAATAACTCAGTCATTATCAAGACCTTTGATAAAATTGCAAACAGACTAAATTATGTTCTGAGACCCTTACTCTTTTTTATAATTAAAATTTTTTAAATTTAATTTTCTATTTTTATTTATTTTTAAAGATTTTATTTATTTACTTGAGAGAGAGCACAGAGGGAGAGGGAAAGATCACAGAGGGAGAGGAAGAAGCAGACTCAGTGCTGAGCGCGGAGCCTGATGCAGCAGGGCTGAATCCCAGGACCCTGAGATCATGACCTGAGCTGAAGGCAGATGCTTAATCGGCTGAGCCACCCAGGCACCCCTAAATTTAATTTTTTAAATAACTTTTTAAAATTTTGCCATCTGTGCACTTTCTTCCACTTCCTCTCCAATGTACTTAATTGGCCTTTTAATTCCCTTTATTGATCCAAGGACTGAGATTACATTTAATTTTGCCCTATCTTGAAGAACTTGTTGGTATGAAATGACCCTTTACTCAGACAATTCATAAACTCTCCTTTACTTCATCTTCTTACTGTGGTATGATTAGTGTTTGAACATGTGATAGGCTTGCTTTATTCAGGGTCATCTTTCTTCTCCCAGAGAATAATTAATAACCAAATTGATTTACTTATGTGTAGAATATACTGTGGAGATATTTTTGAGCATGGGATCCTCTTGGTGTTACTTTCTTTTTAAAATGAAAAGAATTTAAATAGCATGAAATGGCAGTATGTCTAAATGTAATCTCAGTGGATGAATGAAAATATCCTGAAAATTAGACTATTTGTGGACTTCGACAGCTTACGGTTGAATTTTTATGTGACTTCCGGATAGATTGGCTTCATGAAGTAGCATGTGGGAGAACACCTGCTTTGAATTTTTCATTTACTTTGTGTTCCTTCTCCACATATAAAGCTTCTAGAGGATAGAGTCGTATCTGAAAAAATTTTGGCCCTTTAGCCCCAAAGATCAGTTGACTATTTGTATGTGGGTCAGTTTTGGATTCTGTTTTGTTCCTTTGATCTGTGTATGTATTCTTTGTTCATATCAGGCTATATAGCTTTATACTCAGTCTTGAAGTCAAGTAGTGTGACTCTTCTACTTTGTTCTTTGTCAGAATTGTTTTGGCTCTTTTAGGGCCCTTGCTTTTTAAATATATGTTTTAGAATCAGCTTTTTAATTTCTGCAACCCTACTAAGATTTTGAAAGGAATTACACTGAATCTGTAGATCATTTTGGGGACAAATTGACATTTTGACAATATTGGGTCTTCCAATCTATGTACTTGGTATTTCTATTTATTTGGGTCATCTTTGATTTTTCTTGTCATCATAGGCCTTAAAATACAAATTTTGCACTGATAGTGTTACATTTATTCCTAGTTCTTTGATGATTTTTGGTGCTATAGTAAATAGTACTGTTCCTAAAATTTTCAATTTCCGTTCATTACTAATGTACAGAAATAGAATTGGCTTTTGTATATGGATCTTTTATCCTATGACCTTGCTAAATTTATATATTAAGCATAGTAGCTTTTGTTGAAGATTTTTTTTTTTTTTATGTAGGCAGTCATGTCAGCAAATAAAGGTGGTTTTAATTATTCTTTCTTAATCTTTTTTCCTTTTATTTCCCTTTTTTGCCTTATGTCACTGGCTAGGACTTCCAGTATGATGTTGAATAGGAATGGTGAGAGCCTGTGTTCTTCACTTATTCTCAGACTTAGAGGGAAAATAGCTAATCTTTCACTATTACGTATGAAATTAGTTATAGGTTTTTGTGGATGCCCTATGTCAGATCAGGAAAGTTCTCTTTTATTTTTAGTTGGCTGAAAAGATTTTTTTTAAAAACCATGAATAGATGTTATATTTTGTCATATGCCTTTTTCCACATCTATTAAGATGCTCATTTTACTTTTAGTGCGTTGATAAGGTGAATCAGTTGATTGTGAAATATATTTAAAAAATAATTACAGAAAGCTTGATCAATGAAGTAATAGGCATTTTGAGTTACAGAACATCTTTCTTTTGCAAGAAATGGATTTATATTAATATCTAGAAATTTGCTACAATAAGCAAACTTGGTTAAATTGGTGTACATTGTATATTGACTGCTATTTATGCACTATGCTATATGCTATATTTGTGTATGCAAAAGGACTGTTTATAAAACCTTACAACTTTATTTAAAAACCTTTTTATGTTGAGATCACTAAAATAGTTATGAAAAAATTGAGAATATATGGGTTAAATAGTAATTTTGTAATTAAATACTCTAATGTGTTAAAGATAATTTTAATTTAATTTAAGATTTTATTTGATTATTTGACAGAAAGAAAGCACAAGCGAGGGGAGGGGCACAAGGAGAGGAAGAAGCAGGCTCCCTGCCTAGCAGGGAGCCCCATGTGGGGCTTTATCCCAGGACCCTGGGAGCATGACTTAAGCCATAGGGGACGCTTAACCTACTGAGCCACCCAGGCGCCCCTATTTTTAAGTTTTAAAATTTTCAGATTTTTTGCTATTTTTAAAAAGGAATCTCTACACTCAATGTGAGGCTCAAATTCATGCCCCCGAGATCAAGAGTTGCATGCTCCACTGACTGAGCCAGTATGATGTATCTCACGTGTCTTGTTTTTTTTTTTTTTAATATTTTATTTATTTGACAGAGAGAGAGAGATCACAAGTAGGCAGAGAGGCAGGCAGAGAGAGAGGGGGAAGCAGGCTCCCTGCTGAGCCGAGAGCCCGATGCGGGGCTCGATCCCAGGACTCTGAGATCATGACCTGGGCCGAAGGCAGAGGCTTTAACCCAGTGAGCCACCCAGGCACCTCTCATGTGTCTTGTTTAACTGCAACTGTATGATGGCCGTATTTTTCTAGTTAAAGAGAATTTCACAGCTTTTTGCAACTAAAATGTAGTCTGTAAAGTTGTAGTTCACGTTCATAGACCCACAAATAGTTGTATTTTAATTTTCTAGATATGGCGATATACTAACTCGGGATTCCCTAGGTTCAAGGACTTTATCCCAAAACTGAATTGCTTTAGAGTGATATTTCTTAACTTTTTATACCTCATGCCCTCTTTTGATAAATATACAAATCAACCTACTTTCTTCTTTTATATCCATTTTACGGTTATGTACTGACTTAAGGCATAACCATTATAACTTGCAGCTTCTCCAGCATTTTGCCAAGATGGAGGGATTTAGATGAGTGAGTTAGGCCTTCTAGAGGTTATATCAGGGTGACAGATTTGGCAAAGTTCAGAGGTTCAGAAAGGAGTCTTCAGATCATATGTGACCAGATATTATATTATCATTTAGTTTATGACTATTGTAACTCCAATTTTGAACTTACATGTATGAGGATATTTATTTAAAATGCTAAGGCATTTATTTAACTTGACAATATCTTTTGAGTATACAACCTTATAGTCCTATCGTATTACTTCCAAATTTTGAAGGAGATTTTGTAATAATACAGGAAATCTGATACTACATATAGTTTATAATTTGTAAATATCTGAAGTGTTGTATTTATATTAATTTTCTATTGCTGTTATAACAAATTACCACAAATTCAGCAGTTTAAAACAACACAAATTTACCATTTTATAATTCTGGAGGTCAGAAGTCTGCAGTGGGCCACAGAATTGCGTTCTTTCTGGAGGCTCTAGGGGAGGATCCGTTCCTTTGCCTTTTCCAGATTCTAAACGCTGCCCACATTCCTTAGCTCATGACCCTCTTTCATATTCCGAGCCAGAAGTGGCATCACTCCAGCCTCAGCTTATGTTTTCACATCTTTCTGTCTCTGCTTCCATCATCACATCCCCTTTCTCTCCCCCTCCTTCTGTTGTCACATTGCCTTCTCTGACTCTGATCCTCTGCCTTTCTTTATAAAGACTCACCTTGGAGCCACTCTTGATAATCTTTCTATCTCCTGTCAGGTAACGTATTCACAGGTTGCAGAGGATTAGGATGTGTTCATCTTGGTGGAGGCGGGGCACTATTCAGTCACAATATCTGAACATAGCTTTTCCTTCCTTTAGCAGTAAATGGCAGTTCTAATCCCTTGATACCTGAGCCCAAAACCTTGGTACTGTCCTTGACCCTTCTCTTTTGCATTGGATAACAGATGACTCTATTTTCACATGTCTGGATCTGACTTTTGCCATCTCCCCTGCTACCAACCTGGTCCAAGCCACCATTATTCCTCAGATTATAGCAATAGTTAGAGTGATTTTTTTTTTTAAGATTTCATTTATTTATTTGACAGAGAGATAGTGAGAGCAGGAACACAAGCAGGGGGAGTGGGAGAGGGAGAAGCAGGCTTCCCACAGGCAGGGAGCCCGATGCGGGGCTCGATCCCAGAACCCTGAGATCATGACCCGAGCTGAAGGCAGATGCCCAACCACTGAGCCACCCAGGTGCCCCGTCTTTTAAAAATTTTAATCAGATCATGTTCTGTTCAAAACACTCAGAGACTTCCCTTCTCAGTGTAGGAATTGGAGTCCTTAACATTGTCTGCAAGCCACGAATGATCTAGTTTTCTAGTCTTGATTACTATCCTAATTTAATTCCTCTTCTCTCCTTTGTTTACCCTATTCTAGCCACTTTGCCTCTTTTTCTTGAACATAACAGGCATACTTCTGCCTCAAGACTTTTTTTTTTTTAGAGAGAGAGAGAGCGCACTATTGTGCGCACTCAAATGGGAGGGGAGGGGCAGTGGGAGTGGCGGAGAGAGAGAATCCCAAGCAGGCTCCATGACCAGCACAGAGCCCTTTGTAGGGCTCAATCTCAAGATCCCGAGATAGTGACCTGAGCCAGAATCAAGAGTAGGTTGGTTAACGGACTGAGCTGCTCAGTCCCCACCCCACCCCCAGTTTTTAAAAACAAGTTCTGACCACTTTTAGAAAAGAAAAATTTTGCATGAATTACTTTCACTAGTCTCTCCTGGCATGCTTCTAATGATATTGGAATCACAGTGATAGCCAGTATACGTACTCTGTAGTATTTACCACATGCTATGCCCAATTTAGTATTATTATTAGCAGATGATATGATATGTTATGTGGAAAACCCAAAAGACTACAAAGACTCCAAAACTGCTACATCTCATACAGGAATTCAGTAAAGTGTCAGGATATAAAATCATTGCACAGAAATCAGTTGCATTTCTATACACCAACAACAAGGCAGAAGAAAGAAATTAAGGAGTCAATCCCATTTACAATTGCACCCAAAACCATAAGATACCTAGGAATAAATCTAACCAAAAAGGCAAAGAATCTGTACTCAGAAAACTAGAGAATACTCGTGAAAGACATTGTGAGGAAGACACAAAGAAACGGAAAAACGTTCCATGCTCATGGATTGGAAGAACAAATATTGTGAAAATGTCTATGCTACCTAGAGCAATTTACACATTGAATGCAATCCCTATCAAAATACCATCAGCTTTTTTCAAAGAAATGGGACAAATAATCCTAAAATTCGAATGGAACCAGAAAAGACCCCGAATAGCCAGAGGAATGTTGAAAAAGAAAACCAGAGCTGGCGGCATCACAATTCCAGACTTCAAGCTCTATTACAAACTGTAATCATCAAGACAGTATGGTACTGGCACAAAAACAGACACATAGATCAATGGAACAGAATAGAGAGCCCAGAAATGGACCCTCAACTCTATGGTCAACTAATCTTCGACAAAGCAGGAAAGAATGTCCAATGGAAAAAAGACAGTCTTTTCAACAAATGGTGTTGGGAAAATTGGACAGGCCCATGCAGAAAAATGAAACTGGGCCATTTCCTTATACCACACACAAAAATAGACTCAACATGGATGAAGGACCTCAGTGTGAGACAGGAATCCATCAAAATCCTTGAGGAGAACACAGGCAGCAACCTCTTTGACCTCAGCTGCAGCAACTTCTTCCTAGAAACATCGCCAAAGGCAAGGGAAGCAAGGGCAAAAATGAACTATTGGGACTTCATCAAGATAAAAAATTTTTGCACAGCAAAGGAAACAGTCAACAAAACCAAAAGCCAACTGACAGAATGGGAGAAGATATTCACAAATGACATATCAGATAAAGGGCTAGTATCCAGGATCTATAAAGAACTTATCAAACTCAACACTCAAAGAATAAATAATCCAATCAAGAAACGAACAGAAGACATGAACAGACATTTCTGCAAAGAAGACATTCAAATGGCCAACAGACACATGAGAAAGTGCTCAACATCACTCAGCATCAGGGAAATATAAATCAAAACCCCAGGGAGATACCACCTCACACCAGTCAGAATGGCTAAAATTAACCAGTCAGGAAACGACAGGTGTTGGCAAGGATGCAGAGAAGGGAGAACCCTCCTATGCTGTTGGTGGGAATGCAAGCTGGTGCAGCCACTCTGGAAAACAGTATGAAGTTGAAAATAGAGCTATCCTCCGACCCAGCAATTGCATTACTGGGTATATACCCTAAAGCTACAAATGTAGTGATCCGAAGGGGCACGTGCACCCAAATGTTTATAGCAGCAATGTCCACAATAGCCAAACTATGGAAAGAGCCTAGATGTCCATCCGCAGATGAATGGATAAAGAAGATGTGATATATATGTATATACACACACACACACACACACACACACACACACAGTGGAATACTGTGCAGCCATCAAGAAAAAACGAAACCTTGCCCTTTGCAACGACGTGGATGGAACTAGAGGATATTATGCTAAGCGAAATAAGTCAATCAGAGAAAGACAATTATCATATGATCTCACTGATATGAGGAATTTGAGAAACAAGACAGAGGATCATAGGTTAAGGAAGGGAAAAACGAAACAAGAGGAAACCAGAGAGGGAGGGAAACCATAAGAGACTCTTAATCTTAGGAAGCAAACTGAGGGTTGCTGGAGGGAAGGGGAATGGGAGAGATGGGGTGGCTGGGTGATGGACACTGGGGAGGGTATGTGCTATGGTGAGTGCTGTGAATTGTATAAGACTGATGAATCACAGACCTGTACCCCTGAAACAAATAATACATTATATGTTAATAAAAAATAAATATAAAATATTATTATTTTTAAAGATTTTATTTATTTATTTGACAGAGAGAGAGAGAGAGAGACAGTGACAGAGATAACACAAGCAGGGAGAGTGGGAGAGGGAGAAGCAGGCTTCCCACTGAGCAGGGAGCCTGATGCAGGGCTTGATCCCTGGACCGTGGGATCGTAAGATGCTTAATGACTGAGTCACCCAGGCACCCCCCAATTTAATATTATTGCCACTGTAGTGATGGACACAAGTTTTGGCCAACATAGTGTAGTGTTCTATTTCAGATTTTCTCAAGGCTGGACAATTGTTCGTGAGGATGACCAGTTTTACTTTGCCATGTCTGATCATTTTCAGAGTCTGCTTCTACCTCAACATGTGCTTTCCACTTTTTCATAAGGAATTGGAACCTAGAGTTGATCAATTCCAGCAACTTTTTCATCTTCTTTGTGGCCACCATCTTCCTCCCTTGGGTGCAGAGCAGCTGTCAAAGTAGCTAGATATGAGAAAGGTGCCTCAAGACTTTTTTACTTTGCATTTACCATTCCCTCCACCAGGAGTACTCATTTCCCAGATAATTGTATCACTGGATCTTTTACCTTTTTCATGCTTTTGACCAAATGTCAACTTCTATTTTTTTAATTTCAAAAAAAAAACTTCTAAAAAATTAATTTTTAATCCCAGTGTAAGTAACATACAGTGTTATATTAGTTTCAGATGTATAATAGTGTTTCAGCAATTCTATACATTACTCAGTGCTTATCACAGTAAGTGTATTTTTAATCCTCTTCATTTATTTCAGCCATCTCCCTACCTACCTCCCCTCTGGTAATCGTCAGTTTATTTTCTATATTTGAGTCTCTTTGTCTCTTTTTTTTTCTTTCTTCATTTGTTTTGTTTCTTAAATTCAGTTTTAAGGAGTGAACTTCACATATTTGTGAAATCATATGATATTTGTCTTTCGCTGACTTACTTCACTTAGTGTTATACCACTTAGCTCCATCCATGTTGCAAATAGCAAGATTTCATTCTTTTTTTTATGGCTGAGTAAAATTCTATTTTGTGTGTATGTGTACACACACATACATATACACGCACAGATTTTTATATATATATATATGTATATAGATATATATACACATACATATATATACATTTATATACATATAAAATATAAAACATCTTTTTATATAAAAACATATAAAACATCTTTTTTTGTGTGGGAGCTCCAATATGGGGCTCGAACTCATGACCGTGAGATCAAGTCACATGCTCTACTGACTGAGCCAGCCAGGCTCTCCATACCACAACTTCTTTATCCATTCATTTATCAGTGGACATTTGTGTTGCTTCCATAATTTGGTGGTTGTAAATAATGCTGCAATAAATATACGGGTGCATATATCTTTCTGCATTAGTGTTTTCATATTCTTCGGGTAAATACCCAGTAGTGGAATTACTGGATCGTATGGTAATTCTATTTTTAGTTTTTTGAAGAATCTCCATACTTTTTTCCACAGTGGCTAGACCAGTTTACAGTCCTACCTACAGTGTACAAGGGTCCCCTTTTCTCTACATCCTTGCCAACACTTGTTTTTTGTGTTACTGATTTTAGCTGTTCTGACAGGTGTCAGGTGATATTTTAGTACGGTTTTAATTTGCATTTCCCTGATGATTAGTGATGTTGAGCATCTCTTTATGTGTCTGTTGCCCATGTCTATGTCATCTTTGGAGAAATGTCTGTTCACATCAACTGCCATTTTTTAATTGGATTATTTGGGGTTTTTTTGGTGTGTGTTTGTAGAAGTTCTTTATATACTTTGGATATTAATCTGTTATTGGATATACCATTTGCAAATATCTTTTCCCATTCAGTAGGCTTTTAGTTTAGTTGATTGTTTCCTTTGCTGTGCAAAAGCTTTTTATTTTGATGTAGTCCCAGTAGGTTTTTTTTTGTTTTGTTTTGTTTTGCTTTTGTTTCCCTTGTCTGAGGAGACCTATCTAGAAAAATGTTGCTATGGCCAGTGTCAGAGAAATTACTGCTATTTTCTAGGATTTTTATGGTTTCAGGTCCCACATTTAGGTCTTTAACCCATTTTGAGCTTATTTTTGTGTATGGTGTAAGAAAGTGGTTCAGTTTCATTCTTTTCCATGTGGCTGTCCAGTTTCCCCAATACCATTTGTTGAAGACAGTGTCTTTTTCCCATTGCATATTCTTTTCTCCTTTGTCAAATATTGACCATACAATTGTGGGTTTATTTCGGGGTTTTCTGTTCTTTCTCAACATTTTTTAAAGTTTTATTTATTTTAGAGCAAGAGAGCACATGTGCAGAGGGTGGGGAGAGGGTGGTAGGGGGAGAATCTCAAGCAGATTCCCTGCTGAGGGTGGAGCCTGACCATGGGCTGCATGACCCTGAGATCATGACCTGAGCCAAAATCAAGAGTCGGAAGCCCAAATGACTGAGCCAACCAGGCATCCCTGGGTTTTCTGTTCTGTTGATCTGTGTGTCTGTTTTTGTGCCAATCCATACTGTTTTAATTACTACAGCTTTGTGATATATCTGGAAATCTGAGATTGTGATACATCCAGTTTTGTTTTTCTTTTTCAAGATTGCTTTGGCTATTTAAGATCTTTTGTGGTTCTATATAAAATTTAGGATTGTTTGCTCTAGGTCTGTGAAAAATGGTATTTTAATAGGGATTGCATTAAATCTGTAGATTGCTTTGGGTAGTATGTACATTTTAACAATATTTGTTCTCCCAATCCATTTGCATCATCTTTAGTTTCTTTCATCAGTGTTTTATAGTTTTCAAGTACAGGTCTTTCACCTCCTTGGTTAAGTTTATTTGTAGGTATTTTATTATTTTTGGTGTAATTGTATATAGGATTGTTTTCTTAATTTTGCTTTCTGCTTTATTGGTATATAGTTATGCAAAAGATTTCTGTATATTGATATATCATGCAACTTGACTGAATTCATTTATTCTATAGTTTTTTGGTGGAGTCTTTAGGGTTTTTTTACATATAGTATCAGATGACATGATGCAAATAGTGAAATCATCTGCAAACAGTGAAAGCTTTACTACTTCTTTACCAATTTGGATGCCTTTTATTTCTTTTTGTTGTCTGGTTCCTGAGGCTAAGACTTCTGGTACTATGTTGAATAAAAGTGGTGAGAATGGACATCCTTGTCTTGTTCCTGAAAAGCCGTCAGTGTTTCATAGTCGAGGATGATTTTAGCTGTGAGTTTTTCATTTAAGGACTTTATTATGTTGAGGTATATTCTTTCAAAACCTACTTTGTTGAGGGTTTTTAATCATGATTGGTTGTTGTACTTTGTCAACTGCTTTTTTCTGTGTCTCTTGTAATTATCATGTAGTTTTTATCCTTTCTCTTTTTAAGTGATGTATTTCGTTGATTTATTTGCAAATATTGAACCACCCTTGCATTGCAGGAATTAATCCCACTCGATCGTGGTGAATAATTTTTTTAAATGGATTGTTGGATTTGGTTTGCTAATATTTTGTTGAGGATTTTTGCATTTGTGTTCATCAGAGATACTGGTCTAATTTCCTTTTTTTTGTGATGTCTTTATCTGGTTTTGGTATCAGGGTAATGCTGGTTTCATAGAATGAATTTGGAAGCTTTCATTGATATTCTGTTTTTGTTTTTTGTTTTTTTTTGACTAGTTTGAGAAAAGTATTAAGTCTTCTTTAATTAAAAAAATTTTTCTTAAGTAGGCAGCGTGCCCCCAGTGGGGTTTGAACTAAAAACCCCCAAGATCAAGAATTGCATGCTCCACTGACTGAGCCTGCCAGGTGCCCTGGTATTAATTCTTCTTTGGATATTTGGTGGAATTCACCAGTGGAACCATCTGGTCCAAATGTCACCATCCTTGACCCTTCCTGGTCAAGTTATAACATACTTGTAAAATTATAACATACTTTGCTTACTCTCCTTTTTGCTTGTACTTTTCCCCCATGCTTTATTTTTCTGTTTTACTTAGCATTTAACATACAATGTATCTTATTTATTTATTTGCCTCTGTCTCCCCTGGCTGGTGAGTTCCATGAGGGAAGAGGGGGTCTCCCGCATCCCCCACCCCCACCCACCTGAGAGAGGAAGGGGATGGAGAGGGAGAGGGAGAGAGAGAACCTTAAGCAGGTACCATCCCAGTGTGGACCTTGATGTGGGTCTCATGAGATCATGACCCAAACTGAAATCAAGAGTCGGGTGCTTAACTGACTGAACCACCTAGGCGCCCCAAAGGGAGTCTTTTTCATTATCAGTATCTGGAACAGTGCCTGGGACGAAATAGACATTCAGTAAATATTTGCTAAAAGAATAAATTAGGTTTTTTTCATGTAAGCAGTAGAAAGTACCCATGAGAGTAGTGAAATAGATTAGTTTTCCAAAATGGAAGAGTTTATATTTATATATACAGGTAAATGAAGATGGTGAATACTTTTCATTTGTCTAGGATATTTAATATAGATGTGACCAACAGAATTTAAGTGGTATCTCACATGTGGCTAGTGCTTTGGAGTTAATTCTGTAGTTGATTTGCTTTCTCTTAGTGCATGGCTCTTTCTATAGTGGATACTCATCAAATGTTTGAGTGGCTCTCTCACTTGTTGGGTAGTGAGCAAGGGAGATATTCCGATTTTTATTTATTTTTTAAAAGATTTATTTATTTTAGAGAGAGAAAATGAATGGGAGGGGTGGGGTGAGGGGAGAAACCCAAGCAGACTTTGCGCTGAGTATGGACCCCAACACAGAGCTTGATCCCACGATCCAGAGATCACGACCTGAGCCAAAACCAAGAGTTGGATGCTCAACTGACTGTGCCATCCAGGTGCCCCGAGATATTCCTGTTTTAAAAAATCAGTTAAAAAAAAATAAATAAAAATAAAAAATAAAAAATCAGTTAAGTAGGGGCGCCTGGGTGGCTCAGTGGGTTAAAGCCTCTGCCTTCGGCTCAGGTCATGATCTCAGGGTCCTGGGATCGAGCCCCGCATCAGGCTCTCTGCTCAGCAAGGAGCCTGCTTTTCTCTCTCTCCGCCTGCCTCTCTGCCTACTTGTGATCTCTCTCTGTCAAATAAATAAATAAAATCTTAAAAAAAAATCAGTTAAGTAAACTCAAACTTAGTTGTAACTTCGTTAAACTGGGATTCTGTAAAGATAAAAATTGTGTTCATTTTTGTTTTTTTTGCCTGTGTCCCTTGTGCTTTGTTGAGTAAAATGATTGAAATCATGACTCATACCATTTAAAATTTTTACATATGTATATATTTTTCTTCTTCATTCAAGAAATACATATTATCTGTTCATGCTGGGAAATCATTGGTAACTCATGGAGCTAACAGTCTAATTCTGTTACCATTTTGATTGCTATGAAGAGCCTCTGTTCAGTAAATTCTGAATTAGTGGGGTTTGGACTAAATATAACATGGCACTGCTTTTCTTTTGTTGTTCTTGCTGACTGTTATTTGGCTTTATCTATTTATCTATTGAAGACTTTGAATAGAGGCAAAGAGATGCATTGTTAGGAACTTCCAGAACCTACAAAACAAGATTGAATAGGGGAAGCAACAAGGGATGCCAGCCTTTTTCATTATGTAGTACAAGTCTGCTGGGAGATCGCATTTGAATAATGATCCCTTCTCTTCTCCCTTAAGACAGTTTATTGTAGAAGAGCAGACCAGGTTCAGAAAAAGAATTTGAATAACTTAGCTTAATATATAGTACTGTTTTTGAGAGAAGAAGAAATTAAAATTTATTGATGTTAAATTCATATTTTTGGGGCGTTTTTATCATCTGCATGTTTGCTTATAATGTAATATGTATAATTATGAATTTTATTTATGTGAAAATAACAAAACCTCCATATAACATAAATTTAATGTCAGCAGTTTGGTTTGTGGTGTGGATGTACATGTAATGACAGGGCATTGTATCTCAAGTTTTTCTTCTTTTGAAGTGAATAAAGACTGAATCTCTTGTATTATTAACATGACTTTTTAAAAAAGATTAAAGTCTGATTCACATTGGTTTAATATTATTTGATGTTATACACAGACTCTTTTGACACAAGATGTGTAAATTAGATCAGGTCATTTTGGCTGCTACTTTAATCCTGCCTCTGTCTTTCCAAATGTAACAGTTGTCATCAGTTCGTTAAAAACCCTGTTTAATTGATTTTTTTGGTTTTATTTTAAACAACATTGATGTAACACAGAACTCACCATTTTAACCATTTTAAGGTGTAAAGTTCAGTGGTTTTTAATGTTTTTACAGAGTTGTGCAACCATTACCAAGTCTAATTTCAGAACATTTTCATTATCCCAGAGAGAAGTTGTACCCATTAAATAGTCACTCTGTGTCCCTGCACTCCCTGGCAACTGCAGATCTACTTTCTGTCTCTGTTGATTTGCCTATTCTGGACATTTCATATAAATAGAAACGTGATATGTGGCCTTTTCTATGTGACTTATTTCACTTAGCATAATAGTATTTTCCGCATTCATCCATGTTGTAACATGTTTCAGTATAGGCATGCCCCAGAGATACTGGAGTTTGGTTCCAGAGCACTGCAATAAAGCAAATACTGCAATAAAGCAAATCAAATGAATATTTTGGTTTCCCAGTACATGTAAAAATTCTTTTTACACTATAGTGTAGTCTATTAAATGTATAGTAGTATTATGTCTGAAAGACGTTGCATATACTTTTTGTTTAAAAATACTTTATTGCTGGAGTGCCTGCCCGGCTCAGTTGGTAGAGCATGTGACTCTTGATCTTAGGGTTGTGAGTTTGGGCCCCACAGGCTTAGAGATCACTTTTAAAAAAGTACTTCATTGCTGGGACGTCTGGGTGGCTCAGTTGGTTAAACGTCTTCAGCTCAGGTCATGATCCCAAGGTTTTGGGATTGAGTCCTGCATCAGGCTCCTTCCTTAGCAGGGAGCCTGCTTCTCCCTCTGCCTGCAGCTCCCCCTGCTTGTGCTCTCTTTGTCTGTCTCAGTCTCTCTGACGAATAAATAAAATCTTTAAGAAAAAGTACTTCATTGTTAAAAACTGCTAACCATCATCTGAGTTTTCCGGGGGTCATAATCATTGGTCACAGATTACCATAACAAATATACTAATGAAAAAGTATGAAGTTGTGAGAATTACCAAAATGGAGAGAGACATGACGTGAACAGATGCTGTTGGAAAAATGGCACCTATAGACTTGTTAGAAGCAGGATTGTTACAAAATGTTAGTTTGTAAAAAAAACAGCATCTGGGAAGCACAGGAGAATGAGGCATGCCTGTACTTCATTCCTTTCTATGGCCAAATATTTCATTATGTGAATATACCATATTTTATTTATCCATTCATCAGTTGATGGATATTTGGGTTGTTTCTACCTTTTGATTATTATGAATAATGTTGCTGTGAACATTTGTGTATGAGCTTTTGTTTAAACATTATATTTTAAATACTCTGGGTATACATAGGAGTGGAACTCCTGGGTTGCACTATTTACATTTCTACCAGTAGTGTATGAGAGTTCTGGTTTCTCTACATCTTTGACAATATTTCTTATTTTCTGCTTAAAATTGTAGCCATTGAAGCTGGTGTGAAGTGGTATGCCATTGTGGTTTTGATTTATATTTCTCTAATCACTAATAATGTTGAGCATCTTTCCATGTGCTTATTGACCATTTTGGGAGAAATGTCTACTCAAGTTCTTTTCTTTGTTTTTTCTTTGTTCACTTTTTAATTATGTTCCTTATCTTTTGGTTGAGTTGTGAGAGTACTTTATGTATTTTGAATAGCATATCCTTATTAGAGATACGATTTGCAAATATTTGTTTCTAGTTTGACATTGCACTTTCTTGATAATGTCCTTTGATGCACAGAAGCTTTTAGTTTTTGTGAAGTCCAAATTATTTATTTATTTATTTTTGCTTTTGGTGTCATATTTAAGAAACATTGCTTAAACCAGGGTCGTGAAAATTTATACCTATGTTTGCTTCTAAGAGTTTTATAGTTTTAGCTACAGTTAATATGTGGCTTATTGTTTCTGATTTCTTTCACTTAGCATAGTACTTTCAGAGTTCATCCATGTCGTGTAGCATATATCAGTATTTTAATCTATTTTATGGTTGAATAATATTCCATTGTATATAATATCCTAGTATGTTTTATTTAGGTCTTTGATCCATTTTGAGTAAATTTTGGTATATTTTGTATAAGGTAAGAATCCAAATTGACTGAGCCAGCCAGGAGCACCATTGAGCATCTTTTCATGTGTCTGTTGGCTATCTGCATGTCTTCTTTGGAGAGATGTCTATTCATGTTCTCTGCCCATTTTTAAATTGGATTATTTGTTTTTTGGGTGTTGAATTGTCACCTTTTGAGTTCTTGATACAGATTATTTGTGTATTCTCTCTCTCTTTTTTCCTGATTAGTTCTGGCTAAAAGTTTATCATTCGTATTCATCTCAGAGAACTAACTTTTGGTATCATGATTTTTTTTAGTAACTTTCTTTTTATTGACTATGCTCTCAGGTGTTATTTCCTTCCCTCTGCTGTTCTTTGGTTGGGGGTTACTTTGTACTGTATTTTCCTCTTTCTTAAGGTATAAACTGATGTCATTGGTTTTCTTCTTTTCTAATATAGACATTTAGAGCTATACATTTTCCTCTTAAGTACTGGCATCCCACAAATCTTAAATCTGCCCCCCCAGACATTTCCCCCCACCACTCTCATTTCTCTTTTAATGGCTTTTGTTGAGCAATAAGTTATTTGGAAGTGTTACTTAATTTCCAAAGAGTTGGGGATTTTCCATAGATCCCTTCTGATAATTTTTTTTTTCTTTTCTTTTCTCTTTCTTTTTCTTTCTTTCTTTCTTTCTTTCTTTCTGATTTTATTTATTTACTTGAGAGAGAGAGAGAGAGAGAACGCACACAAGTGGGGAGGAGAGGGAGAAGCAGGAAGCCCGATGTGGGGTTCGATCCCAGGACCCTGAGATCATGACCTGAGATGAAGGCAGACACTTAACCGACTGAGCCATCCAGGCGCCCCTCTAATGATTTCTCATATAATTCTTCTGTGGTCAAAAAACACTTTGTTTGACTTGAATTCTTTTAAATTGTTCTGAGACTTTCTGTTGGCCTATAAAATAGGGTTTAGTTTGGTTATGTTTTGTGTGCATTTGAAAAAAATGTGTATTCTGCTCTTGCTTGGAGTGTTCTCTAAATGTTAATTAGGTCGAAGTGGTTAATGGTTAATGGTGGTATTCAAGTCTATTATGTTTACTTTCTGTGTGTTTTGCCAATTTGAGAGAGGATTATTGTGATCTTTGACTATATGTGTGGATTTGTCTATTGCAAGTCTATCAAGTTTTGCTTCATGTATTTTGAAGCTCTGTTGTGTGTGTGAATATTTACATTTCTTTTCCCTTTATGAATTGGCATTTTTATCAGAAATTTTTAAAAAATCTGTGGTCGTATTTTTTTTCCTCTGCAATCTACATTGTACCTATGTAGCTACTCCCATGTTCTTTTGCATAGTATTGGTATAGTATATCTTTTCTCATTCTTTTGTTTCTGTGTTATCTATGTCTTTAAAGTATATTTTTAAAAAAGGTTTAATTCGTTCGAGAGAGTGCGTGTGCTAGCGAGAGTGAGCATGAGCCAGGGGGAGAGCAGAGGGAGAAGACTCCGTACGGAGCAGGGAGCCCGACATGGGGTTCTATCCCAGGACCCGGAGTTCATGACCCGAGACACCTAGGAGCCCTAAGTGTATTTTTTTTAAAGGAGGGTATAGTTGGGTTGTGCTGTTGTATTTACTCTGACAATGTCTTTTAGTTGGCATGTTTAGATTATTACTTTTTGTGTGATTATAGATATGTTTAGGTTTAATTGTATCACCTGTTTATTTTGTTTGTCTCATCCTTCTTTGTTCCCCTTTTTATACATTTGGTTAGAGTACTTCTCGTAATTCTAGTATATCTCCTTTGTTGGCTTATTAGATTTAACTCTTTGTTTTCCAATTTTAATGGTTATTTTAGGATTTGTAGTACTTACCTCAATCTTCCTTCAGGTGATATTCTAGCACTTTTTGAATAGCTTGAAAATCTTACAGTATTATACTTCTGTTTCTCCCTTCCCATCTTTTATACTGTTGTCATCGTACATTTTATGTTCACATTTTTGTAAACCTTGTAACACATTTTTCTTAATTTTTGTTTAGTTATCTTTAAAAAAATTTAACTTTAAAAAATCATGTGTTTACCAATGTAATTACAATTTCTAGTACTTGTCATTCTTTGTGTAGATCCATATTTGTTATCTGGTGTTATTTTCCATCTCTGTCTCTCCTATAGGACTTCCTTTAACAATTCTTGTGCAAGTCTGTTGGTGATTATAATTACTATTTTTTTACTTTTGTATGTTAGAAAACATCTTTCCTTTGTCTTTATTTTTGAAAGGTAATTTTGTTGGATATAGGATTCTGTGTAGACAGTGTTTTAAAGATTTTATTTATTTTATAGAGAGGGTGCATGAGTGGGGCTGGGGGCAGAAGGAAATGGAGGGAGTGAGAGGGAGAGAATCTGAAGCAGATTTTGTGCTGAGCGTGGATCCTGATGCAAGGCTCAATCTCATGACCCTGAAATCACGACCTGAGCCAGAACCAAGAGTTGGACACTTAACCATCTGAGCTGTGTGGTCAATATTGTAAAGATGGTACCCCACTGTTTTCTGGTTTACATTGTTTGACATGAAAAATTTGCTGTCATAGTTTGTTCATTTGTAGGATTATGTCTAATTTTTCCTTGTTGCTTGGGAGATTTGCTTGCTCTCATTTTTTTAACAATTTGATTTTGATTTGCCTTGGTGTAGTTTTCTTTCTGCTTCTTGTAGTCAAAATTCATTGCACTTCTTTGATCTATGAATGTAGACCTTCATCAGATTTTAAAAATTTTCATGCATTTATTCTGTCAGATATATTTTTTTTTCTGTCTACTTCTTTTTCTGGGAAACTTGATAACATATATATTATGCTATTTGAGGTTGTTCCACAGCTCACTGATTCTCTTCATTAAGTTTTTTTTTTTTTCTTTGTACCTTTCTTATTCATTTTGGAGAAATTCTGTTCTTATGTCTTCAAGTTCATTACTCTTTTTTTGTTTTTGTTATGTCTTGTGTCATTATCGGATGTATTCTTCTTCCTTTTTTAAAAGATTTTATTTATTTATTTGACAGAGAGGGAGAGATCATAAGTAGGCAGAGAGGCAGGCAGAGAGAGAGAGGGAAGCAGGCTCCTCGCTGAGCAGAGTCCGATGTGGGGCTTGATCCCAGGACCCTGAGATCATGACCTGAGCCGAAGGCAGAGGCTTAACCCACTGAGTCACCCAGGCACCCCTGGATGTATTCTTTATCTTGGACATTATAGTTTTCATTTCTTGGAGTTCAGTTTGGTTCATTTTATATTGGTCAGGTCTTTGCTTAACTTTTTAAATGCATAGAATATGGCTATAGTGATTATGTTAATATCTTTGTTGTTAATTTTAGCATTTGTGTCCATTCTAGATTGGCTTTAATTGATTTTTCTCCTCATCAATATATCAATATATTTCCCTCATTTTTTACATTTGGTAACCTTTGATTATCACTCGTAGTGATTATTAATTTACTGGGTGCTTGATCGTTGTTTATGTTCCTATAAATGTTCTTAAGCTTTATTCTTGAATGCAGTTAAGTTACTTGGAAACTATTTGATCCTTTTGTGCCTTTCATGATTTGTTTGGTGCGAACAGTGGAGTTTTTTAGTTTGGGCTAATTATTCCCCACTACTCAGAAGGCAAGACCCTCTGTGTAGTGTAACCAGTGAATTGGGAGCTTTTCCATTTTGGCTGGTAGGACCATTCAGTATTTCCTAAGTTTGGCTATTTTAGAATCCACATTTAAGTGAGATCATAGAGTATTTATCTCTCTCTGTCTAACTTATTTCCCTAAGCATAATGCCCTCCAGGTCCACCCATGTTGTTGCAAATGGTAGAAATTCCTTCTTTTTCATGGCCAAATAGTATTCCTCTGTGTGTGTGTGTGTGTGTGTGTGTGTGTGTGTGTGTGTGAGTGATATTTTCTTTATTCATCTTTGTATTAACATTTAGGTTGTTTCCTTATCTTGGCTATTGTGAATAATGTTTCAGTAAACATGTGAGTGCAGATATCTCTTTGAGATAGTGATTTTATTTTCTTTGGTTATATACACAGAAGTGGGAATGCTTGATCATTTGGTAGTTTTATTTTTAACTTTTTGAGAAACCTCTATCCTCATTTCCATAGTGGATGTATTTATTTACATTCCCAACAACAGTGTACACGGGTTTCCTTTCTCCACATCTTTGTCAACACTTGTTATGTTTTTTCTTTTTGATAGTAGCCATTCTAGCAGGTGTGAGGTGATATGTCATTGTGATTTCGATTTGCATTTCGCTGATGATTAGTGATGTGCTGAGCACTGTTTCTTGTGCTCTTTGGCCATCTGTGTATCTTCTTTGGACAAATGTATATTCAATTTCTCTGCACATTTTTTGTCCAGTTGTATGTTTTTTTGCTCTTGATTTGTAGGAGTTGCATTTATACTTTGAATATTAACCCCTTATTGGATGTATGATTTGTAGATATTTTCTCTCATTCTGTCAGTTGCCTTTTCATTTTGTTGATAGTTTTTTTTTTCTGTCTGTAGAAGCTTTTATTTTGATGTAGTCACACTTGTTGCTTTTTACTTTTGTTGCTGTGCTTTTAGTGTCACATTCAAAAAATAGTTGTGAAGATCCACATCAAGGAGCTTTTTCCCTGTGTTGTCTTCTAGGAGTTTCATGGTTTCAGGTCTTATATTTAAGTCTTTAATCCATGTTGAGTTAATTTTTGTGAGTGGTATAAGATGGGAGTCCAATTTCATATTTCAATATGTGATTATCCAGTTTTCCCAGCACTGTTTATTAAAGAGAGTATCCTTTAGCCGTTGAGTATTCTTGGCTTATTTGTCAAAATATTGGTTGATTGTAGATGTGAAGATTTCTGTTCCATTGGTGTGTCTATTTTTATATCAGTATCATAGTGTTTTGATTACTGTAACTTTGTAATGTAGTTTAAAGTCAGAAAGTGTGGTGCCTTCAGCTTTGGTTCTTCTTTCTTAGGTTTGCTTTGACTATTTGGGGTCTTTCATGATTTCACCTGAATTTTAGGATTGCTTTTTCTATTTCTGTGAAAAATGTGGCATGATTTCATATAGCTGAATCTGAGTGATATACCCCCTCCTCTCCAAAATATTGCATAATGATAACTATTTAAGTGAATTGTCGTTGTGCTTTTTATTTCCCTTGCCCTTGGAAACATTGTGATACTTGGTAGATTAGTATTAAGACATTTGTCAGTAGTCTTTGGGTGTGTAAGGAAACTGATGTATTTTAAGTTTGTTCTGTGCTACTACTTATTATTTTTGTTATTGAGGTATAACTATCATACAATATTATATTAGTTTTGGGTGTACAACATAATGGCTTGATATTTGTATATATTGGAAAATTACTACCACAGTAAGTCTAGTTAACATTCATCACCATACGTACTTACAGAATTTTTTTTTCTTGTAATGAGAAGTTTTAAGATCTATCTTAGCAGTTTTTAAGTGTATAATACAGTATTATTAACTATGGTTACCATGTTGTACATTCCATTCTTATGAATTATTTATGTGTTACTGGTTATTAAATATCTAATATCTCTCTTGCTTTTGAATTAGAGCAAAGGAGCATCATTTTTTCCTTCTATTTATAAGGCAAAAGTGGAGAATTATGGTTGAAAGGCCTTTGATGACTCACCTAGCCTGCTGGGCCTTCTAGCATGAAATTTTTAAGATTTTATCTATTAGAGCACAAGTGGGGAGGGGGGGTGGAGAGAGCGGCAGAGGGAGAGGAACAAGCGGACTCCCTGCTGAGCAGGGAGCCTGACATGGGACTGGATCTGAGGACCCTAAGATAATGACCTGAGCCAAAGTCAGATGCTTAACTGACTGAGCCACCCAGGTGTCCCTTCTGTCTTTAACTTGTATTTACATTTATTTTTTTTATTTTATTTTTATTTTTTATTTTTATTTTTTTAAAGATTTTATTTATTTATTTGACAGAGAGAGAGAGATCACAAGTAGGCAGAGAGGCAGGCAGAGGGGGGGGGAAGCAAGCTTCCCGCTGAGCAGAGAGCCCGACGCGGGGCTCGATCCCAGGACCCTGAGATCATGACCTGAGCCGAAGGCAGAGGTTTAACCCAGTAAGCCACCCAGGCGCCCCTTGTATTTACATTTATGATCATCTGTGCTTTAGTGTTTTTCTTCATTATGGATAACTTTTTTTTTTGTAGGTAGAAAAGCATAAATATGAAAAGGGAAACCAATCTGTAAATAATGGTTTCAGTGTTTGTAATTGTAGTTATAAATTATTTCAGAAATGTGAAGAAAATACACAGATTCTCAAATGGCCTCATTTTGTTAGATTTGAGTTTAGCATTTTCAGATTTTTGTTAATCCAAGTATAAATAAAGCCAATTAAGAATTTAGATATATTTTGGGGCACCTGGGCGGCTCAGTCAGTTGTGTCCGACTCTCGATTTCTGCTCTGGTCATGATCTCAGGGTTGTGAGATCCAGCCCTGCATCAGGGTCCATGCTGGGTGAGGAGTCTGCTTAAGATACTCTCTCTTCCTCTCCACTTACCCCTCCCACCCCTAAAAAATGATTTAGATGTATCTCTTTTCCTGTGACTTGAAATACCAAGTATTACCGTTGATTTGTTATTTTTCACATTCCTTATGTTAATGATAAAGCTTTGTGTTTATTCTTTGTTTAGAAAGAATCTTACCTAGTAGTGTAATGTTACCATCTTGCAATTGGAAGTGGAAGACTGACATTGATATTGTTGTTCAGAGAAAGAGTAGTTAATCTTTAATGATAATTCAAAAAAATTCCAACTGGCCAACAATTGCTTGCAAGTAGTGACAATGTATTGTAATGAAAATCTAAAGAACCATGTAATTTTTTGTAAATAAGTATTTTCTTTTTTTAAGCATTGTTTTATTTATTTTTAAAATTTTTGTTTTATTTTCGTTTTTACTCTTTATACCCAACCTGAGGCTCGAACTCATGACCCCAAGGTCAAGAATCGCATGCTTTACCAACTGAGCCAGTCAGGTGCCCCTTTGTATTTTCTTTTTTTATGAGATGAGATTGCTTGTTATAAAAATTTGCTTGTAATGTAACTTTCTGTAGACTTTTCCACAGAATAGTTCTTTCCCAACTACTTATATCTTTGAGAAATTTAGTGTTGCAGACACGCACAAACCAGAGAAGTCTGTCAAATGCTATTTTTGTGTTTGACATCTTTTTCAAGTTTGTGCTAACAAAAAAGAATACTTTGTTGTATCTTTGAGGGAAATAATTTTACTTGTGGACATAAGGAACTAGTAAGCATGTCTGTCACCATTGTGAGGAATATACCATGTTGTTGGCTGAATGAATACATCAGCTATAAGAAGGAACGTGAGGAGTGGAGAAATAGTAATCTGCTGTATTTTGGGTTTATCCATTACTGGAGCTGTATAGTCATAAATACAGCACATTTCTTCATTTCGTAGTTCCTACGGTCTTTGATTTCTCTTGTCTCCATTTTATTGTCTTTGGTTAAGCTATATGTATTTTTTTCACCCTCACTTTTCGCTTAAGGGGATATAAACTTGTGCTGTTTTTTCTTATTCCATCTTTCTGTTATTTTTTTCATTTAACATTTTTGCCTTTGATGGAAGTGACATTGAACTGTAAAGGAGGACTACCTTACTCTGGGGAGAGCAAGTTGTAAGATAGTAAACCGCTGGCAGGAAGGGAGACATCTATTGTGAAGTGTCATTCTTTCACATTTTCATCTTCTAATCTTACAGTAATAGTTTTTTTGTTTTGTTTTGTTTTGTGTTTTAAGATTTATTTACTTGACAGAGAGAGTCACAGTGAGCGAGGGAATACAAGCAGGGCAAGTGGGAGAGGGAAAAGCAGGCTTCCCGCCGAGCAGGGAGCCCGATGCTGGGCTCCATCCCAGGACCCTGGGATCACGACTCCAGCTGAAGGCAGACTGAGCCACCCAGGCACCCCGCAGTATTAGCTTTTAAAGTTGACCCTGTTTACCCTATACCTGAAGCCCTTCCTTGGTTTTGCTATCCACTTCATATGGTAGAGTAAATTCTAAATTTATTTAGCCATTTATTATTTACTAAACTTAAGTTTGTTTTAATTTTGTTTAGTGTTCCTTTACTTAGGTAGTATTTTTTTTTCTCTTGAGTATGAAATGGAGTTTTGCTCTTTAAATTGTAATTAAGAATAGTGATTGCCACAAGGTGTGCATTAGGTACTTTTATTGTTGGTAGTTTGTTTAGAGGCCTTGTATGCCCCTCAGAGAGTAATGAGTCATCATGTAAACAGTAAGAAAGTGATGGGTAGGGGCGCCTGGGTGGCTCAGTGGGTTGAAGCCTCTGCCTTCGGCTCAGGTCATGGTCTCGGGGTCCTGAGATCGAACCCCGCATTGGGCTTTTTGCTCAGTGGGGAGCCTGCTTCCCCCTCTCTCTCTGCCTGCTTCTCTGCTTGCTTGTGATCTCTCTCTCTCTGTCAAATAAATAAATAAAAAAAAAACTTAAAAAAAAAAGTGATGGGTATGTTTTGTGGCCATAGAGGTGAATTGAGTGGAAAACTTTTTGTAGTATGAATATCATGAAATCTAAACTTCAGTTCTACAGTCCTACATTTAGTAATTCTTTTTTTCTTCTTTTTTCATCTGTAAATGGGAAGGATGATATCCTCTTTTTTCTTTTTTTATAAGATTTTTATTTATTTGACAGAGAGCCAGCGAGAGCAGGAACACAAGTAGGGCGAGTGGGAGAGGGAGGAGCAGGCTTCCCACTGAGCAGGGAGCCCGATGCGGGGCTCCATCCCAGGACCCTGGGATCATGACCTGAGCCGAAGGCAGACACTTAACGACTGAGCCACCCAGGCGCCCTGATATCCTCTTATTTTATTCAAGTTTTGTCCATAGGTCAAAGGTGCACTGGTTTTCAATTAATATTCTTTCGTGTGAGATTCTGGTGGTATAGGGAATTAAAAAGAAATTATTAATAAACAGCGATTCTTGTTCTCGGGATACATCTAGTCTTGTAATCCCATAATGGCAATAGGATCTGGTATATAACCATAGCATTCCTAAGTAGCATGATGAAATTACTTCCCAGGGAAAAGTACAGTGGGAAGTTGGAAGATCGTTCAATCCAGCAGAATTTTATAGACCTCTACCATTTCTAGCCTTCCTGGTCAGGAAGAGAACAAACGTAAGACAGTAGTCCCTGTGTTAGAGCTGGGAATAGAAATTAGATAAGGATTGGAATTGTACTTTTGAAATATTTTAGGTTTATTCTGAAAAAATTGTATTATATAACATCTAACTATTAGCATTCTTTGGTTTCAAACTGGGTGTTGTAGTTGGTTTTAGTTATTATATGTTGGTAATGAATTTTTGGTGTGGCAGTTTAAGGCCTGATACTTGTGACAGGAACATTCACATACAAGAGTTAATGTTTTGTAATGTTTTCAGAATTCTGCAACTTGGATGCTTTTTAGATACTTAGAATTTGGTATTAACCGGGTGATTATATCTTAACATGAAGGAGAAATGATTTGAAAGAGGAAAGGCTAGTAACTCCATCCTAAGTAAAAATAATGTCATTAAGGTTCAGTCTAGTACTTTCATGTTTATTCATTCCTGGTGAGTAATAGTCTCCATGTTAAACATGAAAAGTTCTTTAAAACTCAGTCATTATTTTAATTGGTCCAAAACATGCAGGGGATAATTAGCTTAAGAAGTAGTGGTAAAAAATATGCATAATTTAGATACATGCCTTCTATAGGCTAAAGTGACTATGGAAAATTTTTTTTTACATGTTTAATTATAAGCTGTGTGTTGACAGGATAATTAAAGTTGTATGTTAGTAGATTTATGAGCCAAAATTTAATGATGGTGAAACTTTTAAGTTACTGGAAACTTTTCCTCAATTTTTTTTAGCTCAACAGTAATTTAATATTATTCCATTAGTTGAAGTAAGGAATTTCTTTTACTTTTAATTTTTTTTTTAAAGATTTTATTCATTTATTTGAGAGAGAGAGACAGAAATAGCAACAGAGAGCATGAGTGGGGAGGAGAGGGAGACAGACTCCCACAAGGGGCTCAATCCCAGGACCTCCTGAGATCGTGACCTGAGCCGAAGGCAGAGGCTTAGCCGACTAAACCACCCAGGCTCCCCTTTTAGTTTTAATTTAAAAAGTTAAAAATAGGGCACCTGGATGGCTCAGTTGTTTGAGCGTCCCACTCTTGATTTCAGCTCAGGTTGTGATCTCTGGGTCGTGAGATCAAGCCTCACATTAGACTCTGTGGTAGGGAGGGAGACTGCTGAGATTCTCTCTCTTCCTCTGCCCCTCCCCACCATGTGTATGCTCTTTCTCTCTCTCTCTTAAAATAAATAAATCTTGGAGCGCCTGAGTGGCTCAGTGGGTTAAGCCTCTGCCTTTAGCTCGGGTCATGGTCCCAAGGTCCTGGGATCGAGCCCCCACATCAGGCTCTCTGCTCAACAGAGAGCCTGCTTCCCCCCTCCCTCTGCCTTTCTCTCTGCCTACTTGCGATCTCTTTCTCTCTGCCTACTTGCGATCTCTTTCTCTCTGTCAAATAAATAAATAAAATCTTAAAAAAAAAAAATCTTTTTTAAAAAAAGTTAAAATTAAAGAACTTCTTGTTTTCTAGACCATTTGGAAATAACTTGCTGACCTGATGTCCTATCACTGCTAAACACATGAGTGTGTTTTTCCTAGAAACAAGAATGTTTTTTATTTAATCACAAAATAACCATCAAGATCAGGAAATAATATGATCTCTTTTGAATATTCTAGTTGAGATGGTTTATTTCTCTATAGTCTTAGAACTAGAACATTAAGAACTTAGAGAAATATATCACTTTATATAGAAGTAACTATTTTTGGGGTGCCTGGGTGGCTCAGTGGGTTAAAGTCTCTGCCTTCAGCTTGGGTCGTGATCTCAGGGTCCTGGGGTCAAGCCCTGCATCGGGCTCTCTGCTCAGCGGGGAGCCTGCTTCCCCCTCTCCCTGACTCTCTGCCTGCTTGTGATCTCTCTCTCTGTCAGGTAGATAAATGAAATCTTTAGAAAAAAATTAAAAAAAAAAAAAAAAAAAAGAATCATACAGCTTTGAAATTGACAGAATCATTGTGGTTATATAGTCTAGTATTTCCCAAACTAGCATCGCCTAATATGTAGAAATATCTGTGTTATAAATTGGATACTGCAAAATGTGCCTCCTTTTGAACCAACAAGGCATAGTATAATTTTAAATTTTCTGTGATGTCTTGTAGTAAAGAAACCTGTTTAACTTACCTAAATGTAGTATTTCACAAAATATATTAGTCCTTAAAACTATTTTTGCAAACCCAACAGCTATGAATAAATACTATAGCATGGTCTTGGAAATGCTGTCGTAGTTCATTTTCTTTTTCTTTTTTTTTAATAAGTCTTGAAGCTTATGTCCATATAATTTGAACATTTTTTTTTTTTAAGATTTTTAAATATTTATTTGAGAGAAAGAGAGCACATTCATGCATGAGCAGCAGCAGCAGGGAGGAGTAGAGGGAGAGGGAGAAGCAGACTCACTGCAGAGCTGGAAGCCCAGGACCCTGAGATCCTGACTTGAGTCAAAGGCAGATGCTTAACTAACTGTGCCACCCCAGGCCCCTGAATATTCTTTTAAAGTCATTTATCCTTGGGCCACAGTTTTTTGGACTTTCATCTGAGTTTATATTCAGAAGTTTTAAGCAAGGGGTGCCTTGGTGGCTCAGTTTAGCGTCTGACTGATTTTATCTTGGGTCATGATTTCAGGGTGTGAGATTGAGCCCCAGCTCAGGCTTTGCACTCAGCAGGTAGTCTGCTTGAGATTCTCAGTGTCTCTCGCCCTCTGCCCCTCCCTCTGCTTACACACACTCTCACTCTCTCAAATAAATCTTTTTTAAAAAAGTTTTAAACAGGGGCTCCTAGGTGGCTCAGTCATTAAGTGTCTGCCTTTAGTTTGGGTCATGATCCCAGGGTCCTGGGTTCGAGCCCCACACCAGGCTCCCTGCTCAGCGGGAAGCCTGCTTCTCCCTTTCCCACTCTCCCTGCTTGTTTTCCCTCTTTCACTGTATCTCTCTCTGTCAAATAAATAAAATCTTAAAAAAAGAAACGTTTTAAACAATTACAGTTCATATGTTTAACCCTTCTTTGCTACCATAAGTTTGTCTGTTTTCCCTCCCCTCCCAGCCCATATTTCCCACATGGTTTAAAACAGAAGTCCCTTTCTTGCTCTTAGATGGCCTGCTCTGAATTTAGGCACCTTCTGTGGTTCTGCTGTCCAGTATAATAGTCACTAGTCATCTGTGGCTATCTAACTTTTTTGAATTGTGATCTGTTTTACATTCCATAAAATTCATCCACTTAACTACAGTTTGGTGGGGTTTAGTATACTCAGAAGATTGTGCAGCCATCACCACTATCTGATCTAGAACATTTTCATCACTCTAAAAAGAAACCCTTTGTTAGTTACTTTCCCATCCCCCCTTCCTCTGTCCCCTGGCAACCTCTAATTTTTCTGTCTCTGTGGGGTTTGCTTATTCTAGGCATTTCATATAAATGGAATCCTACAACATGTGATCTTTTGTGTCTAGGTTCTTCCATTTAACATGTTTTTAAGGGTCACCATGTTATAGTATGTCAGTACATCATTTTGTCTTTTCTTTTTAAATAGCTTTACAGAGGGCGCCTGGGTGCCTCAGTCGTTAAGCATCTGCCTTCGACTCAGGTCATGATCCCAGGACCCAGGGATCGAGCCCTGTGTTGGGCTCCCTGCTTAGTAGGGAGCCTGCTTCTCCCTCTCCCACTCCCCCTGCTTGTGTTCCCTCTCTCACTTGTATCTCTCTGTCAAATAAATAAAATCTTAAAAAGATTTTAGAGATATAATTATAGAGATATAATTCACATACTGTGAGATTACTCATTCAACATACAAATTCAGGGGCTCTTGGTGTCTTTACAGATCTATGCAGCCATAACTACTGTTAATTTTACAGCATTTTTATTACCTCAGAAAGAAAGCCTGTACCCTTTAGCTCTCACATCTTATTCCCCTAGCTATTCATTGGAGTCTAAGCAACCGCTAATATGCTTTTTGTGTTTTTTTTGTTTGCTCTGGACTTCTCATATAAATGGAATCATATACCATGTAGCTTTTTGTGTTTTGTCATTTAAGGATGTTTTCAAGGTTCATCCATGTTATATTATGTGTCAGTGCTTCATTCCTTTTGATGACTGAATGAATATACTGTATTTTGTTTATCCATTCATCAGTTGATGGATTTTTGGGTTGTTTTCACATTTTGGCTATTACGAATAATGCTACCACACATGAAGAACATATAACGTTACACATATTCATATGTGTTTTCCTATGGGCATATGTTTTTATTTCTCTTGAAATGAGAATGGAATTGCTGGATCATATAGCTATATGTTTAACTATTTGTGGAACTGCCAGATTGTTTCCAGGGTAGTTGTATGCTGGGCTCCAGTGTGTCCACATCCTCACTGACACCTGTTACTGACTGTGTTTTTGAGGATAGCCTTCTTAAGGGGCGTGAAGTGGTCTTTTTGTAGCTTTGGTGTTCATTTCCTTAACAGCTAATGATGTTGAGCTTCTTTTCATGTGCTTATTGATCATTGGTATATCTTCTTTGGAGAAATGTCTGTTCAAACCTATTGCACGTTAAAAATTGGATTACTTGTCTTTTAAAAAGTTTTTTAATTGCAAAAGTTTTTCATATATTTAGGATACAAGTCCCTTAGGAAGTACATGATTTGCAAATACTGTCTCCCATTCTGTGCATTTTCTTTTCATTTTCTTTCTTTTTTTTTTTTTTTAAAGATTTTATTTATTTGTCAGAGAGAGAGAGAAAGAGAGAGGGAACAAGCAGGGGGAGCGGCAGGCAGAGGGAGAGTGAGATGCAGGCTCCCCGCTGAGCAAGAAGCCCAATGTGGGACTCCATCCCAGGACCTTGAGATCATGACCTGAGCCGAAGGCAGATGCTTAACCTACTGAGCCACTCAGGTGTCCCTCCTTTCATTTTCTTGATGGTATTTTTTGACTTGCAAGTTCTAATTTTAATGAAGTCTAACATATCCATTTTTTACTTTTTTGTGAGCTTTAGTTGTTATATCTAAGAAACCAAAACCTATTTCAAGGTCACAAAGATTTATTCCTATATTTCCTCCTAGGAGTTTTATAGTTTTAACTTTGGTATTTAGGTCTTTGACCCCTTTTGAGTTGATTTTTACATACGTTGTGAGGTAGGAGTCTATAATATATATTCCCTTGCATGTGGATATCTAATTGTCTCATCATTTGTTGAAAAGACTTTCCTCATCGAATTGTCTTGACACTTATGTTGAAAATTAACTACCCATAATGTATGGTTTTATTTCTGGACTCTTAATTCTGTAACGTAGATCCATGTTATCCTCATGCCTGTACTACAGAGTCTTTTGTAGCTTTGAGATTCTGCTGTATGTGTTATATGTCTTTGAAAAGAACTTTGTTCTTTTTCAAGATAATTTTGGGGGTGCCTGGATGGCACAGTTGGTTAAACATCTGGTTCTTGAATTCGGTTCAGGTTGTGATCTCAGGGTGGTGAGATTGAGCCCCTAGCGGGGCTCTGCTCTCAGCATGGATTCTGCTTGGACTTTTTCTCTCTCCCTCTGTCCCTCCACCCTATGGTTGTTCTCTCTCACTCTCTCTAAAACAGGTAAATAATCTTTTTTTTTTTTTTAAGATTTTATTTATTTATTTGACAGAGAGAGATCACAAGTAGGCAGAGAGGTAGGCAGAGAGAGAGGGGGAAGCAGGCTCCCTGCTGAGCAGAGAGCCCGATGCGATGTGGGGCTCGATCCCAGGACCCTGAGATCATGACCTGAGCCGAAGGCAGAGGCTTTAACCCACTGAGCCACCCAGGTGCCCCTAAAATGGGTAAATAATCTTTTAAAAAAAGATAATATTGGTTATTCTGTCTCTTGAATTTGTATATGAATTTTAGGATCACTTGTTAATTTCTGCCAGAAAGACTGCTGGGATTTTGATAGGGATTGTGTTAAATTTGTAGGTACACTTGAGGAGCCATCTTAATGATATTAAGCCTTCTGGTCCATGGACATGGAATGTCTTTCCATTTAATTAGGTCTTCTTTAGTTTGTTTTAATGATGTTTTCTAGTTTTTGGTGTGTTACACTTCTTTTTTAAAAGTTGTTTCTAAGTATTTTTTTATTGTATTGTAAATGAAGTTGATTTTTTAATTTCTTTTTTGGATTGTTTATGGCTGTTGGATAAAAATACAGTTGAGTTTTGTATATTGATCTCATATGGTTATTTTATTTTTATTTTTTTAAGATTTTATTTATTTATTTGACAGAGAGAGAGAGATCACAAGTAGGCAGAGAGGCAGGCAGAGAGAGAGGGGGAAGCAGGCTCCCCTCTGAGCAGAGAGCCTGATGTGGGGCTCGATCCCAGGACCCTGAGATCATGACCTGAGCCGAAGGCAGAGGCTTTAACCCACTGAGCCACCCAGGAGCCCCTCATATGGTTATTTTAAATTAATTAAATTTAAATTAAAATTTTACATTTCCACTAGCTACCTTTTAAGTGCTCCATAATCACATATGCCTAGTGACTACCACATTGAATAGCACAGATTTGATTATTTCCAGCATTGCAAATCTATTGGATATACAATAAAAAAAAAACCCAGAAAAACCAGGAGTACCTCTTTGCCTTTGATTTTCCTCAGTTCAGAGGCTCTTTCAACTCTTGTTTCCTCTGATGTTTATCTCTGTATGTCCATGCTCATATTGTTATTTTTAATGTTTTGGACTTTCTACTATGAGAAAAGGAGACTTTGTTTTCTTACATTTTCTATCTTTTCAATATGACTTTTAGCAATTTTGGATTTATTCATTTTGTCCCTTATATCTATGTAAATATTCACAGCTGAAGCCTAGAGTGGACTATGATTATACTTTTTATTCAAATGTTTTCTTTTCCTGGGCACTAATAATTCCTTACTTTTTGGCTGATTCATTATTTATAAATCTATTTCTGATTCATCTCTAACCTCTCCGCTGGACATATAAATCTTAACATATTAAAACATATCCGTAATCTGTCAGTTGTCAAGAACTGCGAACTCTATACTGTCAGGTTAGATTGCCACATTGCAATGGCAGAATGCAGTCGCAGAAGACATGAGACTCTAGGGTCAGAGACAAAGGACTTTATTACTTGCAGGAATAACATAAGCCAGAGTATCAGCATTTTCTTGCAGTGTGCTAGTTACCCAAACCCCAATTCTCAGTGATAAGAAGAGGGATAGGTGATATTTATGCATGCAGTGGGTTGCATTAATTGGAGGGAGCCTGAATGTTTTATAGTTGTCAGTAAGCATGCCTGCCCTTTGCTCCAGAGGGAAACAGCCTCTCTTCTAAAACTATTTTCTATACAAACATCCTTGAAAAGATAGTCTGGAACAAAATGCTTTTGCTCACATGATGTACAGAAATGCAAAAGACCCATGAAGAATTATCTCTCAATTACCAGTTTCATTTCTACTCTCAGGAGACCTATTTCTTGGAGCCCTTTGCCATTTTCTCCCATCTGGATTGTTTGGATTATTGTTTTAGTTCTGCACAGCTTTCATCTCAGAAATTGCCTTTGCCTCTTGGATTTGTTTTGCCTCTTGTTGTAGATCCTATTTTCTGGATCCCATGATTCCTTCTTTCTTGGTTTTTTGTTTTGAGGAAGCACTGGAGGGTCTGGAGTAAGGGTACATGGAAAGTTTTTAAAAATTTGACAATCTTACTCAACTTTCCCTATATGAATGTGTGCTGAAAATCTTACTCAACTTTCCCTATGTGAATGATTTGACTAGGTATAGAATTACAGTTTGGAAATAATTTTAACTTCCAAATAATTTAAAAATGATTTGTATTGGGCCACCTGGGTGGCTTGGTTGCTTGGTCACCTGACCTTTGATTTCAGCTGGGGTCATGATCTCAGGGTTATGGGATTGAGCCCAGTGTCAGGCTCTGTGCTGGACGTGGAGCCTGCTTGAGATTCTCTCTTTGCCGGTCCCCCCTCCCCTGCTCACATGCATGCACTTACATGCTCTCTGTCAAATAAATAAATAAAAATAAAAATGATTTGTATTGCCATGTAAGGTCATGAATAACAAACGTTCTGACTGATAAGAGGATAAGGAAGGTGAAGTTTTGGGTGGAGAGGATTATTTGACTTAGAATTTTGAGAGGCTAACAGAGGAAATGGGATATGATAAGGGGAAACAAATTAGTAGTTTGGATTAAGAACAGTTGAGGAGATGTAAATGTGAGGTGAGAATTAAAACACTGTCAAATAAATAAATAAAATCTTAAAAAAACAAAACAAAACAAAACATAATGAAACCCTAAAGCAAACAGGAAGGCAGAACCTGTTAGGTTGCATGACATTAAAAACAGGTGAGGAGTAAACCTAATTTCAACTAGATAGTCCTTTATTGCTGCTTAAAAAATGGCTGCTGGAGGTTCCTGGGTGGTTCAGTCGGTTGAGTGTCTTACTCTTGGGTTCAGCTCAGGTCATGATCTCATGGGTCACGAGTTTGAGCACCCAGCATGCTCCCAGCTCAGCTGGGAGTCTGCCTGAAGATTATCTCCCTCTGCCCCTCCCCCTACTTGCTCTCTTTCTCTCTCTCCCTTTTCTAAAATAAATAAATCTCGGGATCTCTGGGTGGCTCAGTCGGTTAAATGTCTGCCTTCAGGTCAGGTCATGATCCCAGGGTCCTGGGATCGAATTCTGCATCTGGCTCCCTGCTCCGAGGGGAGCCTGCCACTCCGTCTGCCTGCCACTCCCTCTGCCTGTGCTCGCTTTCTCTTTCTCTCTCTGGCAAATAAATAAAATCTTTAAAAAAAAATCTTAAAAAAATGGCTGCTGCACACAAATACAGGAATTTAAATAAGCTTATTAACATAAGACATTCCCCATCCCTTCACTCATATTTAATTGTGTCCTATGCCTTATAACTGGCATTATTTATTGAGCAAGGTAGTACCCTTTTACAAAGTTGTGTCTGCACTAAATTAGTGGGTATAGAAATTTTGAGTGATTCTACTTTATTATTGAGGAGGCCAGTGAAGAATTGTTTCCTTTGTGATTCTTCATGAATCCTGTGGATATGTAGCTGAAAATAATTTTTTTTTGTTAGAGCAAATGTTTCTAATGGGTTCTGCTGTGTCAGATCAGTTTAGAAGAAAAGAACTGTATAGTTAATCAGCATAATACATTTCTAGTTTGTATGCTGGACCTTGAATGACACAGTTCCTGTGATGTTGATTATGGTGGCAGTAGCCCAACTAGTCCAGTTCCATAGTTGTGACATAGACTTTTTTTTTTAAGGAGTTTTGTTTTTGTTTTTAAGATTTTATTTATTTATTTGACAGAGAGAGAGAGAACACAAGCAGGGGGAGCAGCAGAGGGAGAGGCCAAGCAGGCCCCCTGTTCAGGAAGCCCGATGTGGGGCTTGATCCCAGGACCCTGGGACCACAACCTGAGCAGAAGGCAGACGGCCAACCATCTGAGCCACCCAGGCGCCCCTGACATAGACTTTTGTACTAAAATATGTGTAAATACAGATAACATGATGTCTAGAATGTGCTATTATTGGTATTGTTTTCACAGAAGCATGAGAGGTGGTTATTGAAAAAATATTTTTAATTGTGTAAGAGGAATACATAACAGAAAATGGAAAAATATAAAGAATAAATAAGGGGTGCCTGCGTGGCTCAGTCATTAAGCATCTGCCTTCAGCTCAGGTCACGATCCCAGGGTTCTGGGATCGAGCACTACGTTGGGCTCCTTGCTCAGTGGGGAGCCTGCTTCTCCCTCTCTCTCTGCCTTCAGCTCCCCTTGCTCGTGCCCTCTCTGTCTCTCTCTGTCAAATAAATAAAATCTTAAAAGAATAAAAATTATCTGTAGTTTCAGTACCAATAAAAAAACTGAACATTTATTTCCTTTTAGTAAGTACTGATATTATGTAATTAGTATTTTCCTTCTAATATCTATCAATACATAATTTTTTTTAAAGATTTTATTTATTTATTTGACAGAGAGAGATATCACAAGTAGGCAGAGAGGCAGGCAGAGTGAGAGGGGGAAGTAGGCTCCCCACCGAGCAGAGAGCCCAATGCGGGGCTTGATCCCAGGACCCTGAGATCATGACCTGAGCCGAAGGCAGAGGCCCTAACCCACTGAGCCACCCAGGCACCTGTCTATACATAATTTTATATACATATGCCTTTGTAACATTTTATACCTACTATTTTACATATTTGAAATACAGTAAATCCCAATCACAATGACTTGAAGTTTAAAAGTTGAAAAAGTTAAACAATAACATGAAGTTTAAAAATATAAATTTCATACGGTTATAAGGCCATGTTGTTAAAAGTTCTGGAAATAGTTGCCTTATATTCAAATTTATGTTATCGGGGGTGTGTTATTTAGGGTTTCAATATATTTAAAATAGTTTTGCATTCTTTATATCATAAGGATTGTTCATAAGCAGTTTTTAATACACATTTTTTTTCAAAGATTTTATTTATTTATTTGCCAGAGAGAGATCACAAGTAGGCAGGGAGGCAGGCAGAGAGAGAGGGGGAAGCAGGCTTCCTGCTGAGCAGAGAGCCCGATGTGGGGCTCGATCCCAGGACCCTGAGATCATGACCTGAGCTGAAGGCAGAGGCTTTAACCCACTGAGCCACCCAGGCGCCCCAATACACATTTTTTAATGATATGGTTGTGCTAACTTTGTTTAACCTTTTCTCTCTTGTTTGATGTTTAGATGGTTTCCAATTATTTGTGTAACAGGATATTAAATGAGACTTTCCCTGTTTTCTTATAGTTCAGGCTCCAGAGGTGAGGACAATATCGAACAGTTACCTTCATATTTTAATATAGGGTGTTAAATTACTCCTATAAGACTTGTTGAAAGATGAAACTACTTTTTAAACCCTTTGTTCTCTGTATATCTGTGAATATATGTATATATAAATATATAAACCATTCATTTACATATATGTATGTAAATGAATGAAGTTTTTTTCTTAAAAGATTTTATTTTTTAGAGAGTGAGTGCACATACTAGTAGAGGGAGAAGCAGAGGGAGAGAGAGGGAAGGAGAGAGAATCTTAAGCTGATTCCATGCTGAGTGTGGAGCCCAATGTGGGGCTTCATCCCATAACCCTGAAATTATGACCTGATCTGAAATCAAGAGTCAGACACTCAACGAACGAGGTCCCCCAGGCAACCCCGAATGAAGATTTTTTTTTTTTAAGAGGGTGTAGAAGTGCTGTGCTTCTCCCTCATTTTCAAATAAGAGAGTTTTATGAAAATCAGTCATAGCAATTGGGGTTGCCTGTTAAAGGACTGAGATTTCACACCCAGCTTGAGGCTTGCTAATTTGTAGAAGCATTTGAGCTTTGAAGTACAGGGAGAGAATTCTGGGTAGATCGTGACCATAGTTGAATTGGGCATAGCATGGGAGTGGGCATGAAATTGTTGCCTGACTTCCCTGAGAAAAATCTGAAGGTTAGATCCAGCCTGAAGTAGAGCAAGTAAGGAGGCTGCTATGGGAGGACCTAGTACTTCTAGAATTTTGGAGGGGCAAAAATGCTGATTTTTCTTCCCATGGACAAAATAAGTAGACAAGAGCAGAAGGTAACTGGAATAGAGCTATAAGAATCTTGCCCAAGAAAACTGACTGCTGTGGAGAGTTAGCACTAACAGAAAGAGGCTATGTGATTTGTGCCTCCTAAGCTAAGTCGAGATACGGGATGTTAGCCAGAGAATGAATCGCACGTGTTGAGGATCTCGGAGGAACCGTAATGGGCTTCATAGGAAAGAGGGGCAGAATTCGGTGTTAGCATAGATCATCGACATCAGATTGCTACAAAATAGTCATGTAAATCCTTGCACTTTTCCTTTCATTGCTCATCTTGCTTTCTTCCACCTTGCTGCTTCTAATTCTGGAGAAATGAACTGTAAGCAGTATTGTGAAGTGGGGAGGAAGAATGAAGGAGTGGAAGAGCAAGGTAGAGGAATAATGAAAGAACACACATTGCTTCTAATTCAGGTTTGTCAATTTTCAGTTTAGGCCTGAGCTGAGGAATTAGAATGAAAATTGAAGTTCTGATTTAGGTTGAAATGGTCTTTTTAATGTTTGAAAATGAAACTATTTTAATACCTGGAAATTACTAGAAAAGCTACAAAATTAGCTGGTGACATAATCTAGGAGCAGGAAAAGGAGACCCCAACATAGCATGGGTAGAAGGAAAGATTTAGTTAACTGTGGAGTTCATTTTATTACACCCGCTATTACAGATAACTGTGCAGAGAACATCTGTGAACAGAATTTTTGTCCACATTTCTCTTTGACTCTTTATCATAGTTTTCTAAAAGTGGATCAAAGAGTATGAACATTTTAAAGACATTTGGTACATACTGCCAAATTGCTTTCTGGAAAGATTATACCTCAAATACATTTTAACCAATTCTGTGGACGATCATCTGTCTTACTTTACCTTCACCAGGCTTGATTGTTGTTTTTAAAATTTGCTAGTTTATTTATTATTATTATTTTAAAGATTTTATTTATTTGAGAGAGAGAGAGAGAGAGCAAGCAGGAGGAGGGGCAGAGGGAGTGGGAGAAGCAGACTCCCCACTGAGCAGGGAGCATGTGGTGATCCCAGGACTCTGGGATCATGACCTGAGTTGAAGGCAGATGCTTAACCCACTGAGCCACCCAGGCGCCCCTTTTTGCTAGTTTAAGATTGCAAAAAATGTATATCTTTTAATTTACTTTGCTTCAGTTGCTGATATAGTAATAGCAAACATTACCAAGTTTTTGGTGGTTGCTAAGTATTTTTGTGTTTCACCTTAATTTTAAGTCTTCTGAGATAAGTACTAATCTCATCTTCATTATAGAAGTGAGAAAATTGAGACTTAGAGTATACTTCTCGAACTTTAATGTGCATATGAATCATGTAGGCATCTTGTTAAAACAGATTCTAAATCAGTAATTCTAGGATTTGGTCCAGGGTTCTGCATTTCGAACAAGTGGGTTCCATATGATGCTGTTGATGCTAGTCAGTAGACTACACTTTGAGAGACAGATGCTTGGAAGAGTTTAAAACCTTGCTTATGGTAGGGGCGCCTGGGTGGCTCAGTGGGTTAAAGCCTCTGCCTTCGGCTCAGGTCATGATCTCAGGGTCCTGGGATCGAGCCCCACATCGGGCTCTCTGCTCAGCGGGGAGCCTGCTTCCCCCTCTCTCTCTGCCTGCCTCTCTGCCTACTTGTGATCTCTCTCTCTCTGTCAAATACATAAATAAAATCTTAAACAAAAAAACAAAAAACCTTGCTTATGGTAACATAGCTAGTAAATGGTGGAGCCCAAATATGTTTGATTCCAGGCTTTAAGCATGAAGCTGTGCTGTGCTAGTGAGGTTAAACATTTTTTTTCTTGTTTTTGACTTATTTTGATTTTTTTTCATGAATTTTCTGATCTATTCCTTGCTCTACCTTTGTGTTTTTCTAAACGGTTTCATGTCTTTATTAGTTGTAGGTTTTTTTTTTTTTAAGTAGACTTTGTTTTTTAGATCAGTTTTAGGTTTACTGAAAAGTGAAAGTGTAGATTGTTCTCATATATCCCTAACCCCACCCGACCTCCCCCAGTTGCCCCTATTATTAACATCTGGCATTAGTGTGGTACATTTGTTACAACTGATGAGCCAATGTCTGTAATTGTTGTTAACTAAAGTCCATTAGGGTTCATGCTTGGTATTACATGTTCTGTGGGTTTTGACAAATCACGGTATCATAAAGAATAGTTTCACTGCCCTAAAATTCCCCCCCTGTGCTATACCTATTCAACCCTCCTTCCTTCTCCACAAACCCCTAGCAATCACTGATCTTTTTACTGTCTCCATGGTTTTACTTTTTCTAGAATGTCATATAGCTAGCATCATATAGCATGTAGCCTTTTCAGATTGGTTTCTTTCACTGAGCAATGTACATTTAGGGTTCCTCTGTGCCTTTTTATGGTTTAATAGCTCATTTCTTTGTATTGCTGAATAGTATTCCATTGTACGATGTACCACAATTTGTTTATGCATTCACCTATTGAAGGACATTTTTGTTGCTTCCAATTAATTATAATTGCCAAAACATCCTTGCGCAGGTTTTTGTATAAACCTGTTTTCAGCTCATTTGGGTAAATACCAAAGAGCATGGTTACTGCATCACACAGTAAAAATATGTTTAGTTTTGTAAGAAACTGCCAAATTGTCTTCTGTTCACCAGCACTAGAAGACAATTCTTGTTCCACATCCTCTTCAACATTTGGTGGTGTTAGTGTTTGGTATTTTAGCCATTCTAATAGGTGTGTAGTGGTATCTCATTGTTTTAATTTGCAGTTCCCTTGTGACGTATGTTGAACCTTTTCATATGCTTATTTGCCATCTGTTTATCTTCACTGGTGAAGTATCTGTTCAGATCTTTTGGTTTTTAAAAAGTCTTATTTATTTTATTTTGTGAGGGGCACGAGAGGAGGGAGGGGCAGAGGGAGAGACAGAGCATCTCAAGCAGACCCAGTACTAAGTGCAGAGCCTGACATGGGGCTCACTCCCACAACCCTGAGATCATGACCTGAGCTGAAACCAAAAGCCTGACACTCAACCACCTGAGCCACCCAGGCGCCCGTGATCTTTTCATTTTTATTTTTTTAAGTTTGGTTGCTTACTTATTCTTGAGGGTTTTGTTTGTTTGTTTTGTAGGCTCTACACCTAGCTGGGGCTTGAACTCATGACCCTGAGATCCAGAGTCACATGCTCTACCAGCTGAGCCAGCCAGGTGCCCCTACCCATTCTTGAGTTTTATGAGTTCCCTGTATATTTCAGATGCCAGTCTTTTATCAAATATGTGTTTTGTAAATATTTTTTTTCCTCAGTTTGTGGCTTTTTTTTTTCAGTGTAACTGTCTTTTACAGAGTTGAAGTTTTAAATTTTCTGTCTCAAATTTGTTTTTAAATTTATGTCTTTCACTCTACTGGGTATAGATTTTTGTTTATTTCCACTTTGAAACTTCATTTTGTAATTTAAAACATTTTGTGATGTAATACTTTTGTTGGAGATCATGGTTGTCTTTTTGACCATTGCTTTCTTTATATTTAGCAGACTTTCTCCATCTAAAGAACAGATAACATAAAAGGGGCTGTCATTTTTTGAGCTCCTCCATTGTGCCAAGTTCTGTGCTAAAATTTTGGCATGCATGATCTCATTTAATTTTCCTGTGATAATTCTCTGCGATAATTCTGTTATATCCTCATCCGTCTCTTCTTATATCCAAAACCTGTCTTCTTGATTACCCTGCCTCATACTTCAGAGATTAAAACCACTATACTAAATCTCCTTCATCTTTCCACTTTAAAATCTGTAAACTTTATACCTGCAGCAATTTTCTCCTTTTTCTCTTTTCTGTTAAAAGAACTGTCCTCCTTCTCTCAAAGACCAGTTGCTCCATTTGAGCTGTTCCTCAAATATTTTGCTTTAACTCTCTTGCCTCTTCAAGTACTCCTGTCCCATTGGAACATTTATATCAGCATGGAAACATGCTCTGTCATCTCCCATCGTAAACTATTTTTTCAACCCTGTATTCTCTTATAGCTGTGGTCCCCTTTCTTTAATTCCCTATATGAACAGATGTTTTTTGAAGACTTATCTACCTGTGATTCCTTTATTCTTCTTCTTTTTTTTTAAATTTTATTTATTTATTTCCAGAGAGAGAGAGAGCACAAGCAGGGGGAGCAGCAGGGAGAGGGAGAAGCAGGCTCCCTGCTTAGCAAGAAGCCCGATGTGGGGCTCAATCCCAGGGCCTTGACCGACTGAGCCACCCAGGGGTCCTGCTTCCTTTATTCTTAACATTCGTTCTAATCTGGTTTCTACAGTATTATTAAACAAAAATGCCTTTTTTTTCAAATTCATCAAATGATTCCATATTGCCACAGCATTCACTGGGTGTTTTTCTGACCTCATCTTTCCTGATTTCTTAGTAGCATTGACCTTGTCTTCCTTCTTGAAATAGTTTCTTCTCTTGGTTTCTGTGACATTGCAGTCTCCAGTGTTCTACCTCATTCGTCATTTACAGATTCTTTACTTTCTCATTATCTACTTTCTGAAGGTTGGGTTCTGAAGCATAGCTCCTAGTCATCATCTCTTCTCTTTATACTCTACACCTCATTCACTTTTTCATTTTGTTTAACTGTTTTTTTAGCAACTACTTTGTATTGCACACTGTTTCTAAGCAGTGTTGGGGATACAGGAGTGCTCTGCATTTCCATGCTTTTAAATACTGCATATTTTCCATTTTCTTCTAAATTTCTTGATATCTATCCCAAATAGGTTTCCATTTCCTTTTGACTTTCTTAGAGACAACTCAGATTCAACATGATTCTAGTAATGTATAAGTGGGGACAGACTTAAGGATTTAGCCTTATATCCTTAGAAAAGAGACTAGTAATAAATAGTAATCGTGGAGGTGAGATCTTACATGTAATTGTGAAATTCCTAGCTTTTGAGATAGCAGAGGCTTCTTTGTCAATTTTGATTTGAGTTCTTTCTTGTAGATGACATGTGTACATGTGTAGTAAGCCATTTGTGTTTACTTTGGTATTTTCTTGATGTATTGTGGCTGGGTACAGTGCTAACACCATAATGGTAAAGCTTCAGTAGGAAGTAAAAGTAGTTTTTGCTGTTTTTGTTATCAGAAATAGAAGAAATCAGTCACTATTTGTTGATATGGGAAGTGCGTTCATGCTGGTGAGTTCATTGTTACTAAAACCCTTTCCCTGTAGCTAATGAAAGACCTTAGTAATGGCCGTATTTTGGGGATATAGGTATATTTTAATTCTAACTGAAAAAATTTAAAAGAAGTAATGGTTATATTTTTTTGTAGAAGAAAAATTCTCTCTAAAGGGTAGTCTCAAAAAAATGAATATTTTTGGTTTGGTTTTAGAGTAGGACTATATTGGATTATACTTTGGGGTGGCATTGATCCAGAGGTCTGAAAATGACTCTGAAAGTTCAAATTTTAAAGTTTTAAAAAATTGATAAAACCAAATGATATACCATGAATTCACAAAGTTCATTCTCAGTTGGTCCCATTATCATAACCTAAAGGATATGTGTTTAAAAATACACATATATTGTGCCCTTAAGAGATTATTATTCTATCATCTTTTTTTTGTTTAGTGGTTTTTATTGTGATAAATACACGTGTCATACAATTAACCGTTTAACCGTTTTTTAGTGTGCAAGTCAGTGTCATTAAGTACATTCACAGTGTTGTACAACCGTTACCACTCTCCATCTCCAGAATTTTTTCATTATCCCAAACAGAAACTCTGTACCCATTAGCGGTAGTTCCCCACTCGCCTCTCTCCTTAGCCCCTGGCACCTCTACTATAATTTATATGGATGAATATGCCTATTCCAGGTACTTTATATAAGTGGAATCATAACATTGGTCTTTCATGTTTTATTTCACTTAATGTTATGTTTACAAGGTTCATCCGTGTTGTAGCATGTACCAGAATTTCATTTCTTTTTAGGTTTAATTATATCCCATTGTTTGTATCCACCAGATTTTATTTACCATTCATCTGTGGAGGGACATTTAAGTTGTTTCTATCTTTTCACTATTGTAAGTAATGCTGCTATGGACATTGGTGTACAAGTATCTTTTTCAGTACTTGCTTCAAATCTTTTGGGTATATACCTAGAAGTGGGATTGCAGGATCATATAGTAATTCTGTGTTTAATTCTGAGAAACTGCCAAACTTTTTATCAGTTTCCGCACCATTTTTATTTTTTTATTATTTTTTTGTTTCTGCACCATTTTACGTTTCTACCAGCAGTGCACAGGGGTTCCAATTTCTTTGCTTCCCTGCCAGCCTTTGTTATTTTCTGTTAAATTTTTTTTAAGTAATAGCCATTTTAAATGTGTATGGAGTAGTATCAGGTGGCTTTGATTTGCATTTTTCTAATGATGTGATATTGAGCATGTTTTCATGTACTTTTTGGCCATTTGTATGTTTTTGGAGAAATCTCTATGAAGTGTTTTTACTCATTTTTTCATCAGGTTGCTTGTTTCTTTTTTGTTGAGTTGTAGGAGTTCTTTATATATTCTGGCTATTGATCCCTTATCAAATATATGATTTGCAATATTTTCTTCCATTCTGTGAGGTGTCTTGATAGGGTCCTTTGCACAAAAGTTTTTAATTTTGATGAAGTCCATTTTATCTGCTTTTTCTTTTGTTGCTTGTGCTTTTAATGTCATTTGTCACCTTTTAAAATCTATGCTTAGTGTACATATGACATTTTAAAATGTTTCAAAAGAAAAAAATTACTCTTCCATTACCCTAACATTTTAACTGATGTAAATTTTCCCTTTTCCCCATTCTAGCCCTATACCATGATTTTACATAATACTTTATGTACATAATACATAATTATGTACATAATACATAATTATGTACATAATACATAATACTTTGTAGTCATTTATAGATCTCTTCCATGATTAAAGAAAATATAATGAATATGTACAATGCTATAACAAGTATAAATATTACATAAAAATATTGGCATTTTTAATGACTGCATAATTGTCAGGTTTGCTTAATTTATTTTTGCATATATAGGTTGTTCCCCTTTTTTGTTGTTTCTAACTAGAGGCTTATTTTTTAGTGCTACCCTAAGAATTTAGGAAAATATAACATCATTAGAATGTAGCACATATTATCATAAGTATATACTGACAAGTTCAGTAATTAGCTTTCTTAAAAGTATTTGGCATCCTTGTTATGAGTTCTCTTACTTCATCTGCCAAAACAAGATAATGAGAAAGCAAATTTAAAACAGTTGTGGGTATTTTTTTAAACTTTTTTTTCTTGTTAATTACTTGATAAAAATGGTGCTTTGTTTTTGTCATTCTTCCTTCCCCTCATCATTTGTGTAGTTGAGTATATTCCCATGTTCACATCTGTCTTGTGTTCTTTTTTTGGTAAATTGTCCATGTTTATCTAATTATGTTTTACTGTTTTTCACTATGAAATGTATGACTCATTCTAATTTGAATGCTGTGCTTTTTTTTTTTTAGACTGTTTTCTCCATCCAGGAATCTGAAAGCAAAGCAGGAATATATTCTTTCATATCATAGAAATTAATAGTTGAATAATTCTTTTTTTAATAATTGAATAATTCCGAAGGCATAATCAGTGTATATTTCTAATGCTCTGCATGATCCTTTGGCAAAAACTTTCCATTTGTATGTAATGATTGTCATATATTTTAGATGTTTTTATTGGAATTTCCATGAAATTTAGTGATGGGGTCTTTCAGATTTGGTTTAGTTATGAGATTTGTTGGAATGCAGAATTGAAAGCTCAGTAAGTAGATACTCTAAGAATACTCCCTTTAGTCCCATTATTGAGTCAGATGCTGTGACTCTGCCGTGACCTAACTAGATTAATTACATATGTGATATATTTTTTAAGATTTTATTTACTTATTTTTAGAGAGAGAGAGTACGAGAAGAAGGGAGGGGCAGAGGGTAAGGGAGAGAAGTAGACTATGCACTTGTGAGAGCCTAACACAGGGCTGGGTCCCATGACCTGGAGATCATGACCTGAGCTGGAGTCAAGAGTCGATATTTGACTTATCCACCCAGATGTCCCCACACGTGTGATATTTTAATTTAACAGATTGATAACAAGGAAATTCCAGCACATTTCAGTCTTAAATTCCAGCACATTTCAGTCTTAATGCAGAGGTGGTAGTGAACTAATGATAGTTTAATAATACTGAACTACATGTTTTCTGAACCAAGGAATCTTTTTCATGCCTGTTTGTCCTTGTTTAGGCTGTTTCCTCTGCCAGGAATAACTTCTCTCACCCCTGCTTGGCAGTACTAACTCCTTTTTTTTTTTTTTTTAAGATTTTTATTTATTTATTTGTCAGAGAGAGAGAGCACAAGCAGGCAGAGTGGCAGGCAGAGGCAGAAGCAGGCTTCCTGCCGAGCAAGGAGCCTGGTGTGGGACTCGATCCCAGGACCCTGGGATCATGACCTGAGCCGAAGGCAGCTGCTTAACCAACTGAGCCACCTAGGAGTCCCTACTAACTCCTTTCTTGATACTCTACCTGGATAGTCATCTAAGATAGTGGTCCTACTTGGATATCATTCATATTCTTGAACATTTTGCATTGATATTTTCTGTTTGCCTTTCTCTGTATTGGGCTGAAAACTATTTTTAAAGATTTTATTTATTTGGGGAGGGAAAGAGAGAGAGAGAGCGAGCAAGTAGGGGGAAGAGCAGAGGGAGAGGGACAAGCAGACTCCATGCTGAGTGTAGAGCCTGTCATGGGCACAATCCCATGACCCTGAGATCATGACCTGAGTCGAAACCAAGAATTAGACGTGTAACTGATTGAGCCTCCTGGGTGCCCCAGGATTGAAAAATTCTTGACTATAGAGAACATGGATTCATTCTGATATCCTACTGCAAATAGTAGGATATTTGTCATGTAATATGTGTTCAGTGAATAAGAGTTTATTGAAACAAACTGATGGAATTAAATCATGGAAGGTCTGGAAGGAATTGTTTAATACTTTAGATGGGATAACATTTACAGAGAACTAAGTAAGTATGTATACCAGGTTTGGACCTGGTTATAGTTACAGTCAGAACAAAAATAATTATATATTTTTTAGGTAGTGTAATATACTAGATTGGACTAGGCAAGAGATTTAGTACTTGGGAAGAGAAAGAAACAGACAGTGGACCTCAAGGGTGTTATCTGTAGGGAAGAATTCTGTCCTGCATGTTTCCACTCATGCTTCCTAAATACTGCCATTCTCTTCCTGCCCCCTCCCCATTATCTATACACTTATATATCTGCCAAATCTGTGATTCTATTTAGAAGTAGAAAGGAAAGGTAAATAATGGTAGGAACCTAGTGGTAATGATATTACAATTTTGAGCTGCTCTGGAGGGTATAAAGTTCTTATTCTTTTTATTTCCAAGTACCAGTCACAGAACACCAAATTGAGAAGTAAGTTTAAATTTTCTTCTTAGGAGTGTACAATAACCATGAATAGCCTGAATGGTGCCAAATGTTCTGGAAATCCAGGAAATCTCCCTTATATCACTTCTTCTCTTATTCCACCTCCACTTCCATTGGGTGATAGAAGTAACCATGATTCTCTGGAACCTTAAGGTAGATACAATTCAATAAATAATATGTAACTTCTGTGTGTGATGTGATATGAAGATATGTAAGGCATAGTGCTTACACTCAAGGGCTTACCACTAGGGGGTGTGGGAGTTTGTGTCAATGAAACATGCACATTATTATAAGATACACGCTGTAAATCTGATAAAATGCTATGGGAATTCTCAATTAAAAATGATGAGTATCACAATCAGGGATGGTTTCCTTGAAGAAGCAGGGGTAGGTTGGTGACGTTGATGGGTTACCGGTGAAGTAAATAAGCAAAGGCACAAAGGTAAGAAATCATGATCTGTGTTTTGGGAAACATAAATCTCATTAAACTGTAATCTAAGGTCCTAGTAGGGTTGAATGGGAGATAAATTCTAGGCCATAGTAAGGGAGGCTAGAAGTGATAGTAGAGGGGTTTATATAGAAGTAGGTAGGAGATGGCTATGGGGGCTTCAGAACTGATTCAGGAAGATGAATCTTCAGGACAATCTTCATATTGTAAGATAACCACAGCTGATCCGGGAACTAGTATAAGTAGTACTAGCAAGATATAGGGGGCCCTGGAGTAGAATGTAGGCAGTAGAATTGAAAGAATTTAAGGCACAGTTAGAATATAAGTATCTTGGCAGCTGATAACGTATAGGATACAGAGAGTTGTAGGATACAGAAAGTATTTTAGATGATAGAGTAATGATGTTATGAACAGAATCAGGAGGAAGTGGTTTTGAGGAAGGTGATGAGTTAGCGATACCTTGGGCTTTTACAATATGCAAGATGAAATGCCACGTAAACAAAAATAGGGGTTTGGGAGAGATGTAAAGTAAACTGTAAATAGATTTTAAAATTCTGTGCTTGGAACTGATAGCTGAGGAAGGAATGAAGTTTCTTTTTAAGAAGTCAAAGTACAGCAAGAAGAGAAGTAGTTTGAAGACAGAATTTTTGGGAACATCTCCATGTAGAAAGTAATTGATATCATGAGGGGAAGTAAAGAGAGCAAGGTTGGAAGGATTAATCACTGCATAATATGGATCTCCCAGGAAGGTTACTATTCTGTGTAAGAATCTGTCTTCGTGGGACTATTTGTATTTACCAGAGCATACATTATGTTTTTCTATAAACCTGTGATAATTTTTCTCTTATCTAAGTGATTTTTTTCTTTTTTCAGTAACTTAATCTCATTGAAGTAGGAATATTAAATAGCTGGGTTGAAGTGTCATATTGCCTCTAGTGCATGACCTATAACCATAATATAGTCACTAGTTAAATTTACAGCAAAAGTTTTACTGTCACAAGTATTTACTTATCAGACCTTGCTGCTTAGGAACTGCAAAACAACCTCTATTAAAGTGCTGTTGACTGTTTCTTTTACGTGAAATAAGATATTTTAGCTTCTTTTGTCATTAATAGGCTTCTAGGTTAAAGATAAAGTAGAAATTTTGATGTCAGTTTTACTGAAATAGTATCTGTCTACATTTATTCCAGTCTTTATGGGTTGGGGGGAGTCTCAAACTTAGTAGATATGCTGCTGAAGTGAGCACAAAGATCTCAATTTAGAGTATCAGCTCTTGTTATACTAGGTTCTTATAAAACCTTAATGTCCTTGGCTTGATTTATCCATAGTGTAGATGTGTAGCAACCTCCATCCTTTAAAACTTCATTTCAAATTTAGAAATAATACGAAAAAACCTTTGAGCCCAAAATAACTGTTTCAGTAAACATAGAGATGTAAAATACATTTCAAAAATATTTTTAAAAATTGTTTTGGAACTTGTATACTTTAAAAATACTCCTTAGCGTTGACTAGAATAGAACTTTTAATTTCCTATTCTTTTTGTGTTAATGCATGTGTTACACTTAAAAAAAAACTAATAGCTTTATTTTTTCTGAAAAGGCAAGTAATACTTGCCTGAAGTAAAAAAAAAAATTGGGCCATATTAAAAATCTTTAATAAAAGACCTAAATAAATTGTATTGTCAGTATGCAGAGAAAACTTATGTTAATATTATGGGGCTTATTTTTTTCTGACTTTTTTCTTGTGCTCATATTTACTTATACATAGGCACCTACAGAATTAGGATGATTGTGTTAAAGTTGCTTTGTAACCATCCCTTTTGCACTTAATTATTTTGTAGGTATATTTCCGTTTCAGTAATACATAGCAGCACTATTTTCATCATTATATGAATGTACTATATAAATGTATTGTTAATCAGTCTTGTGTTTTTTCTCTTTTGCCATTCACTGTGTCAGTGAACACCCTTGTCTGTGCCTTCTTTCATATATGATTATTTTTCTATGATAGATTTAGAGCTATAAATGTAGTGGAATTTATATAAGCTCGGACCAAAATAGTGAAACCCTTGGAATAGAGGTATGTTTATAGGGTAGGTTATGGCCTGATGAAGACAGAGAATATTGGTTCATAGTGTCAGACTCAGGTGTATTAGCATATTGTTAGTTTATCATGTGTTGAAGTGGTTCTAGAATTACTATATTGAAGGATTGAGGGGTAGCTATATATTTGACAATGAATGTTCTTAATATTCAAATTGAATGGTGGAGGATCTGATAGAGAAGATGGTGAGTATAGCTTTGCTCTCAAATATGCCCATGGGAAATGGGTTGGGAGTAGAATTAATGGCTAATAAAAATTATGGGTTTCTGAATAAGTTCTGATTCCAGTATTATAATCTCATGATTTAGAAGCCAAGACAGAATAAGCTTTTTACAGATTAAGAAGAAAAAATATAGATGGTTGTTCATATAGAGGGTTGTATGTATATAGGGTGTTTATCCTATGAAAAAATTAACTTATGTCCCCATTATGAGCCAGTTTTGGTTATTAGTGCAAAGTAATAATGATGTGAAAGTTCCCTGACATTGGTATTTGAAGATTAATAGGGAATAGAGTTATTTTTACAGACTTACTTAAGACTTGGCATCAGATGGTTTACCTGATTAACAATATACGTATAATACAGGTAATCTGTGGGGATTACTTTATTTTTCTGAATCAGCTGTGTATTTATATTAATTCAGATTTTTTTCTTGGTTAAAATTCTATCTAGGCATTTGACATAATTGACATTGTTTTTAACCTGCCATTTTCCTCATACCATCTGTCATATTATCCTTATTTCACTGTACTTCTTTGTTTTTATTCATCTTGTTTAATTCACTTTAGTAATTTATGTGAATCTTCTACCATAATAAATCTTTGAGAGCAGATACAATGTTTTAAAATTCCTCAGCTCTGAGCAAAGTGTCTTATATATATGGTAGATATGTTGCATTGAACTTTTTGTTGTTGTTAACAGTGGCCACACAGCTCTCCTTCACTGTAGCATTCATACTCAGCATTTACTTCTATATGTCATTTTTTGTTATTTTTGTTTCACAGTTTATGGGAACCAGATTTTTGCCTCTTCTATTTAAAGATTTTATTTATTTGAGAGAGGGAGAAAGCGAAAGAGCGTGTGAAAGCAAGAGAGCCTGAATTGGGGGAAGGGGCAGAGGGATGCCTGGGTGGCTCAGTTGGTTAAGAGGGAGAGAATCTTCAAGCAGACTCCCTGCTGAGTGCAGAGCCCGACACTGGGCTCAATCTTATGACCCTATGAGATCATGAGCTGAGCAGGAACCAGAAGTTGTACACCCTACTGACAAGCCATCCAGGTGGCCCAAGATTTTTGCCTCTTCTATTAATGAAAATAGTTGCTAACTTGTCTGTGAATTTTGTATAAGAATGAATATCACAGATTAATGAATTATTTCTACTTCATTGAATGTAATCTTACTCTGTGGGACCAAGAAAAAAGTATTTATCTCTCTTAGTCTACCTATGTTCTGGAGCTATTACCTTAATGTTTATAGGACTATATTTGCATTCTTTTTTCATATTTGCATATGAGTTGACATAGTAATTCTTTTTTTTTTTAAGATTTACCCATTTTAGAGATAGAGAGCACAAGCTTGGGGAGGGGCAGAGGAAGAGGGGGAGAAAATCCTAAGCAGGCTCCATGCCCAGAGGTGGAGCCTGATGCAGGGCTCCATCTCAGGACCTGGAGTTCATGACCTGAGCTGAAATCAAGAGTTGGACGTTTAACTGACCGAGCCACCCAGGCGCCCCAGAACTGACATAGTAATTCTTAGGCTTGAGTAAAGGACAAATCTATTTATTTATGGACAGACCCAGACCCGCCTCCCATTTTTTAAGATTTATTTATTTGAAAGAGAGCGCACTGAGGGAGGAGAGGCCAGAGGGAGAGGGAGAGAAAATCTCAAGCAGACTCTGCGACACAGGGCTCCATTCCATGACCCTGAGATATGACCTCAGTGGAAACCAAGAGTTGGAGGCTCAACTGACTGAGCAACCTAAGCGCCCTGAGGACAAACCCTTTCAAATGGAAAGAAAGAGATCTGACTGCCTGTGTTAACTTACTTTGAAAAATACATTTAATTCTTACTCTAATGTTATTTAATGCTCAAACATAAAATTATATATAAACCACTTATGATTACAGCTCTCTTATAACAATTATAAATATGTAGCAAATTTATGAACAAAACAAAACTACCAAATGAATAAAAATAAGTCAGAAACAGTTATGTCGTGGGTGTTATTTTGCCAAAACTCAGTTGTCCTTCAAATTCGAATATGGTGGTGGGTTTACTTATTGTTTTGTGCAGCGTTACAGGGTGTATGATGGACTTACCCTGTGGTCATTTCTCAAATTAAATCTCCCAAGTTCTTTAAGCCATTGCAGACTCTATAAAAAAAACTTTCATTTGTTTGCACGGCACAATGTAATGTATATTTGGTCATCATTTGGAGTGAATGCATTATTTATATATTAAGTTTGCCTCTTTTATCTCATTAATTTGCTTTATAATTGCAGTAGGGTGACTTGGGCCTAACACGAACCTCAAAGCAGTGCTGAATTTGCTTTGTTTCTTAGTTATTTGGTAATTTATATTATGTAATGGTAATGTGTGAATTTTAAAATTTTGTAAATAGATTATTATGAAAGTTAAAAAACAACAATATTATTAAAGAGGATATCCACGAACTTCCATTTGGGAAAGAGTGATTTAGTATCACTCATAGTTGTTCTTAAAAAGGTGCAGTTTGATACATTAAAAATCCTACAATCTGTGGCTCTTGTTTGAATAATCTGTTTAGGCATAGTGTGAAAAATTTTGGCAAATGTTAGCTAGAATTGAAGAGTTGGAGTTTTGTTATCTTTAAATATAGGGTATCCATGTTAAATTCTTTTTTTTTTTTTTAAGGTTTTATTTATTTATTTGACAGAGAGAGAGAGATCACAAGTAGGCAGAGAAGCAGGCAGAGAGAGGGGGAAGCAGGCTCCCTGCTGAGCAGAGAGCCCAATGTGGGGCTGGATCCCAGGACCCTGAGATCATGACCTGAGCCAAAGGCTGAGGCTTTAACCCACTGAGCCACCCAAGCGCCCCCATGTTAAATTCTTAAAAATAAATTTTAGTTTACGGTATAATTTACAAGCATAATTCTAATTTTAAATAAATATTGTCAGTTTAATGACAGTATAATCTTTACATCTTTAAAAACAGTTTACTTTTGATTTTAGGGGCACCTGGGTGGCTGAGTCGGTTAAGTATCTAACTTTAGCTCAGGTCATGATCTCAGGGTTCTGGACTCAAGCCCTGTGTCCAGCTTGAGGAGTCTGGTTCTCTCTCTCCTCTCCCTCTGCCCCTCCCTCTGCTCCTGTGCTTGCTTGCTCGCTCGCTTGCTCTCAAATAAATAAAATCTTAAAAAATAAGTTTAAAATTTTAATTCTAGTGTAGTTAACATGTAGTGTTATATTAGTTTCAGGTGTACAATATAGAGATTCAGCAATTCTATCTCTATATTGCTCAGTGCTCATCATGATAAGTGTACTCTTAATCCCCTCACCTATTTTACCCATCCCCCCAATCCACCTCCCTGAGATAAGCATCAATTTATTCTCTATAGTTAAGCATCTGTTTCAATTTATACATCTTTTGTTTGTATCAACATTTGACATAGATACGCCTGTCTTGAAAGTAGCTGATAACAGAATCCTGGAATGTGTGTTTGTATGTTTGCTTTTAAGACTATTTTTTTAGAGCAGTTTTAGATCCACAGCAAAATTGAGAGGAAGGTACAGAGATTTCAACAGCCCCCCACCCCCACCAGATTGGTACATTTGTTTCAATTGAACCTATGCTGACACATCATTATTACCCAAAGTCCATAGTTTACTTTAGGGTTCACTTTTGGTGTTTTACATTTTGTGGATTTTGACAAAAGTATAATGACATGTATCCATTATGGTATCATACAAAGTATTTTCACTGCTCTAAAAATTCCCTGTGTTCCACCTATTCATCCCTCCCCTGACCAGCCCCTGGCGACCACTGATCTTGTATTGTCTTCATAGTCTTGCCTTTTCTAGAATGTCATATTATTGGAATCATACAGTATGTAGCCTTTTCAGATTCATCCTTTTTCATTTAGTAATATGCATGTAAGTTTCCTCCATGTTTTTTCATGGCTTGATAACTCATTTCTTTTTAGTACTGAGTAGTATTTCATTGTACGATGTACCCCGGTTTTTATTCATTTAATCTACTGAAAGACAGACTTGGATTGTTTCCAAGTTTTGGCAGTTATGAATAGAGCTACTGTAAATATTCATGTATAGGTTTTTGTGTACCCATAAGTTTCCATCTCCTTTGGGTAAATACCAAGGAGCTGGATTACTGGATCATCTGGTAGGAGTATGTTTAATTTTGTAGGAAACCACCAACCTGTCTTCCAAAGTGGCTGTACCATTTTGCATTCCCTGATGGCAGATAATGTGCAGCATCTTTTCATGTGCCTATTTGCGATCTGTATATCTTCTATGATGAGGTGTTTGTGAATGTCTTTGGCCCATATTTTAATTGAATTTTTTCCTATTGTTGATTTTTAAGAGTTTATATATTTTGGATAACAGTCCTTTATCAGGTGTGTCTTCTATAGATATTTTCTTCCAGTCTGTGGCTTGTCTTATTTCTCCGGACATTGAGTTTTGTAGAGTAGAAGTTTTTAATTTTAATGAAGTCTAGCTTATCAGTTATTTCTTTCATGGATCATGGCTTTGATTTTGTATCTAAAAAGTTATTGCCATACCCAAGGTCACCCAGATATGGGTGTTATGTTTTGGGAGTTTCTCCTGTGTTGTGTTCTAGGAGTTTCATAATTTTGCAGTTTACTTTTATGTCTGTAATCCATTTTGAGTTAGTTTTTTTGAAGACTATAAACTCTGTATCTAGAGTCTTTTTTTTTTTTATTTAGATGTCCAGCACAATTTGTTGAAAAGACTATCTTTGCTCTGTTGTATTGCCTTTGTTCCTTTGTTAAAGATCAATTGGCTATATGTATGTGAGTCTATTTCTTGGCTCTCTGTTTTATTCCATGGAACTTTTTTGTCCATTCTTTCAGCAGTACCACACTGTCTTGATTACTATAGCTGTAGAGTAAATCTTAAAGTTGAGTAGTGTTAGTCTTCCAACTTTGTTGTTCCCCTTCAATATTGTATTGCCTGTTCTATGTTTTTGCCTCTCCTTAAACATTTTAGAATCAGTTTGTTGATATACATAAAATAATTTGCTGGTATTTTGGTTGGGATCGCATTGACTTCTATATTTCAGTTTGGGAAGAATGGACATCTTGACAGTATTTAGTCTTCCAACGCATACATGGATTGTTTTTCCATTTATTTAGTTCTATGATTCTGTTCATTAGAGTTTTGCCATGTTTCTCATATAGATCTTGCCCATATTTTTAAAAAAATTTTTTCTAATGATTTTATTTATTAAGAAAGAGAGAGTGTGCAAGAGCATGACGGGGGGCGGGGGAGGAGGGAGAAGGAGAAGCAGGAGCAGACTCCCTGCTGAGCAGGGAGCCCAACATGGGGCTCGATCCCAGGACCCTGGGACTATGACCCAAGCCAAAGGCAAACAACTAATTGAGTTCACCCAGGTGTCCCCGTGTTGCACATATTTTATTAGATACATACTTACATGTTTTATATTTTTGATTATTAATAATATAAATGATATTGTGTTTTTAATGTCAAATTCCACTTGCTCACTGCTGGAAAGCAATTGACTTTTGTATATTAACCTTTTATCTTGCCATCTTATTGTAATCTCTTATTAGCTCCAGGAGTTCTTTCGTCAGTTCTTTTGGATTTCTATATAGCTGATCATATCACCTGTGTCCTCTCCTCTCAAGGGTTCCAGGAATATTTTTTTTCTTTTAATACATTAGAAACTGTATGGTTTTAATAAATAAAATATATTATGTTCACACATAGTCCAGATAAAGCACTTCAAAATCTACTATGTGTTCCCTGGTCAAAAGACAGATTATAAGCAATCAAGAAGCATTCTTGTTCTTCTCATATAATGATCTGAGAGTTGTGCTTTCTTTGGTTTTCAAGACTGAGGCAAATTATTTAGTAAACATGGATGTACAATAAATGTATGCCCTTTTAGGAAAGAGTTGATATCTGATACATTGATACATATCTGATACATTGATATCTGAAGATTTTTTTTTTTGTTTCAATCTCATCAGCTGATATTCATGACTTCTATGTATTCATGACTTTATGACATAATTGCCATTAGGAAGATACATCAGGATTTTAATGGGTTGCCAGCTTTTTTTCCTAAAGAGTGATTGATACAGCAAGCAATATGTTTATAAAATTCAGAGTGTTCCTTTGTCTTACTTCAGTGATGCCCTGAATACATACATTATGTTGCAGCAGAAGAATGATGCCCTGAATACATACTTTATGTTCATTTACATCAGTGTTATGTCAACCACAAACAGCATCTTTATTTAGGTTTTCTTCATACATTTTACATTACAGAGTCCTCAGTCTTCCAAAGAAAAGTAGATACACACAAAGCCTATTTAATATAAAAGGGCCTTTCATATCTTTGATGCAGATCAATCAGCTACATGATTTCACACATAGACTAGAGCGAAGGTGGAGCATGAAGTGATAATATTTGCTTTCCAGAAAATCTCAGATACCATCAATATAAAAAAGGGTGCATTGAAAATAATAATTATATCTACCCAAGTATCTGTCCTCTTGATCCTTTGAAGAAGTATATTATCAAATAAATTGTTTTAATTTTGAATTATTCTCTATAGTGAATACTCTGATTTAGAGTAATGTCTGAAAAGTGTTAATGACTTGCTACTTTTACCGTGAATTCAAGAAAAGTTGTTGATTTTTTTCGTTGATCTTTTCACTTGTTAGGATGGAATGGTGACTTCTAAGCTCCTTAAATGTACCATCAGAATCTAGAAGTCTTTATAGCGTTTTCTAAAAAGTATTTATCTTCAGCCAAATTTGGTTTCAACTTTGTTAAGTATTGAAGAGAATGAAATTACTAAGGATTAGAAAAGAATAGAAAAGAAAAAAGCTAATATGGTTATCCTTAACTCTTTGCACATTAAACTGGGTATCTTGACTGCTGCTTCTTCAAAAGAACTTTGCTCTCCCTGGAAAAACATATCTAGGGTTGTTAATTTTGACTCCTATACTGTATAGGAGAGAAGAGTGGAACATGGTGGACTTCGAACAGTTAATGACCACACAGAGAGATAATGACAGTTGTTACATAGAATGATTTGTAGTTTTAGAAAGTGGTTTTACATTCTTTATCTTATTTGGTGTTCACACTACTTAGAATGGTTGATATGGAGGTTTGTTTCCTCTGCTTTGTAACTGAGGAAATCGAGAAACTGTTACTCTTGTCCAAACTGATAGGCTGTAGTAAATAGTAGAGCTTACATGAAGATAAAAGGTTTCTGGTTCAGAGGCTTGTGTACTTTCTACTGAACCACAGTCTTTATCTAGAACTAGGACAAGAAGATGGTGTCCGGCATTTAGCAGCATAGAATATAGATCTTTACCATTGTTTTGCCTTGGGACCTTGGAAATGATGAGTTAACCACTTTTTACTGTGTGCTCTGTTTTGATACTTAGCAGTTTATGTCTTATGGAGTTGTGACACTTAAAATGTTTGAGAAGAAAGGTTTCTTTGATTATTTTATTTTTTAAAAAGTTTTATTTTATTTATTAGAGTTGGGGGAGAGGGTTGTGGGGGAGAGAAAGAGGATCTCAAGCAGACTGTGCATTGAGTGTGGAACCCAGTGTGGGGCTTGACCCTATGACCCTGAGACCATGATCCAAGCCAAAATCAAGAGTAGGATGCCCAACCAACTGAGCCACTGTGGCACGCCTTTAATTATTTTTACTTTAATTTCTCAGTATTTACCATGATTATTACCCATTTTTATTTACTTTGTCATTTTTACTTATCACTCTCATAATTGTTTTATCATTATTATTACCTTAATGAGATATTACATTATAGACACATTTTACACTTAAGAGTGGAAGGAAAGGACAAATTCAGGAAAGTAGAAAAATGGATGCCAGAATTTATACATTCAAATCAGTGCTACCATTCCAAACAGTAATCTTGAGAAGCTATATACTTGCTGCCATTGCTCAAAATATCCAGTGGATCTCATTTTTAAAATAATGGCTATAGGATTTTATTTACATCTATACAAAGAGGTACCTATTCAACATGAAAATGTTAGTCAACTCAATCAGTAGTTGTTGGGTTTACATGATAATGATAATTAACATTCAGAACCTTTTTAACTAGGGTGTGTAGATTCAGAAACAATGGTTTTGATGAGTATTTTTGTAGAGTAGATTGATAGAGTGGATTATCTTTTAATTAATGATTTTTTTTTTCCTCCTTAGTCAGCAGATAAGCAGCGAGCTCTAGAAGAAACCAAAGCCTACACCACCCAGTCCTTAGCAAGTGTTGCCTATCTGATAAATACCTTGGCCAACAATGTGCTACAGATGCTGGATATTCAGGCATCCCAGCTACGAAGGATGGAATCTTCAATCAATCATATTTCACAAGTGAGACAACACTGTTTTTCTATTCTGCATATGAGGAGCACTTTTTAAACACAAGCTATCTGTATCATGCTGGCAGCCTTAACTATGTGATTTAACTCACACATATGATTTGGAAAATACAAATTTGGTATCAGGTTGTTTTTTATTCTTTTTGTGGAGTGATTATCTTCTCTGTGATTTTGACAGGGAAGGAGATTTTAATGGTTTCTATTAAAAGTCAATAGTCATATTAAAATAATCAGCATTGAGTAAAAATTTATCTGGTTTCTTCCAACTTTTACCAAATTTCATGTTTCTTTATCTTTTTAAAAAATATTAATGTGCTAGCCTTATCACTTCTTTAAATTTTTTTTTCTCTTGGTAGGATTTTTGTTTACCAGGATGGTACCATACCTCAATAATGGACATATTAATCTAAGTGAACTTACAAAATTATCCTTATATAAAACTTAAAAAAATTAATGTTACACTTTTTCCATTTTAAAATCCATTCTCATAATACATAGAAACAGAATAAAATGGAAAAAAAAACCCACCTTTTCTGCTGTTCAAACTTTTTTACCTTTACTACTTTGCTTTACTTTGTTCCCAAACTTTTTTCTTGGAAGTAGTTTTTAAAATGTAGCTGTGATTATATTATGTATAGAATTTTGGATTTTACTCTTTTAACTTACTATGATAGCAGACATCTTCCCGTGACGCTATAAGCTCTTCATAAACATTTTCAGTGGCTGCATAATGTTGCATGTGTATGTCATTACTTTCATATCCATTTCTGTATTTTGGAGCCATTTAAATACTTCAGTGAAAAGCGAATTTGTAATTGCCAAATGAATTTTAAAAAACATCAAAAAGATAAAGGTTTCGATCTGCCTGCTACTCTTTGATGAGATCTTTGGAGCTTTTCTAGTTTAGCACTCTTGTTATTTGAGTAACTTGATGTAGTATTCTTTTTTTTTTAAGATTACTTATTTATTTATTTGTAAGAGAAAGAGAGAGTACAAGCAGGGGGAGTGGCAGGCAGAGGGAGAAGCAGGCTCCCTGCTGAGCAAGGAACCCCATGTGAGGATTCAATCCCAGGACCCTGGGATCATGACTTGAGCTGAAGGCAGATGCGTAACTGACTGAGCTACCCAGGAGTCCCTTGATGTAGTATTCAACACTCTTTTATACCTAAATGAGTAGAACTCTTCTGAAATAACAAGTTTTAAAATGTGCATTATAAAAAAGTACATTATATTTTCTTTTTGTTTAAGAGTTCAGGACTCTTCTGAAATTGACTAATCAACAATTTTTCAAAGTCTGAAACTTAACTTGTATAATTAAATAAAATACAATCCAGATAATCAAATCAGATATGGGAGGACTCATATTATTTCTGTTATTTGAAAGTTCATCAGACTGATTTAGAGGGATTTGTTGTTATTTAATACTAAATTTAATCTTAAATATGAATTTGCCACTATAACATTTTCTTTACATTCCGTATAAACTTTTTTTTTTAGATTTTATTTATTTGACAGACTGAGAGAGAGAGAGCACTAGCAAGGGGAGTGGCAGGCAGAGGGAGAAGCAGGCTCCCCGCTGAGCAAAGAGCCCAATGTGGGGCTTGATTCCAAGCCTCTGGGATCATGATCTGAGCCGAAGGCAGCCACTTAACCTACTGAGCCACCTAGGTGCCCCTAAACCCTTTTTTTTTTTTTTTTTTTTTTTTAAGATTTCATTTATTTGAGAGAGAGTTAGGGAGAGAAAGCACGAGGTGGAGGAGGGTCAGAGAGAGAAGCAGACTCCCGGCTGAGCAGAGAGCTTGATGTGGGACTCAATCCCAGGACCCTGAGATCATGACCTGGGCTGACGGCAGATACTTAACAACCTGAGTCACCCAGGTGCCCCTAGACATTTGCGTTTTTTTTTTAAGTAGGCTCAGTGCCCAGTGTGGAGCCCAGTGCAGGGCTTTGAACTCATGACCCTGATCAAAACCTGAGCTGAGATGAAGAGTTAGAGGTTTAATTGACTGAGCCACCCAGATGCCACCCCCATATAAACTTCTGTAGACTTTGTATAATTTGCTGCTTGTTGTATTGCTTTGTCTCTCAAAGTAAAAAACAAACAAAACCCCCAAAGAATTGGTGAGGTTTTTTGGTTTGTTTTGAATTGTTGAATTTTAATGAATGAGAGGTAAATTCTGAAGAGACCCCTTGGAAGAAATAATAATGATGAAATAGATGAACTTGGTTTTCTTTAGGAGGAATGTTGACAAATTGCTAATCTGATAGAGAATTTTGAAGTTTACACTTGAAAGTCTTAAAATTTCCACATGTTTGAAGTCTTAGCAAAGGACCCAAAAAAGAAAGTGAGAAGAAAAGTGCAAATGCTGAAGAAAAATTAATATATTACAGTTCCTAAAGAGAATGAACAGCTTGTTACTAGTTTGTAAGAGAAAGTAGGAGTGATTGTGAAGGTAGAAGACAGTAAGCAAATGATAGTGAAAGATAATCATCTATTTTTTTAAAGTAATCTCCATATGCAGTGTGTGCCACGATCCAACTCATGACCCCGAGATCAAGAGTCAAATGCTCTACTGACTGAGCCAGCCGGGTTCCCCAATAATCATCTGTTTTTTGATTAGAATTCTGTACTACTTTGGTAGAAAAGAGTAGCAGTCTTGAGGGGGAAGGTGAATAAGTCTACCTTAAGTTGTAATTATATATTAGTTAACGAGAACATTTTATTTTTGAGTAGCACATAAATCTACATATAATTAATAGGTCTAATTAGTACTGTCTTTTATTTTTTTTTTAGTACTGTCTTTTAAAATAGTTTAATGGAATAAGTGAAAAATGGGAAAGATGAATGGATAGAGATGTAGAAGGTCAGAAATAACAGGGGCCTGAGTCAGATCCCTGAATATGTTGAATCTTCTTTTTAAAAATTATTTATTCATTTATTTATATTTTTATTTGTTTTGAATCATCTTTATTTGGAGTTGAACAATCTCTGGATGGGTGAGGTTATTTGAAGCTGTCCAATACCTGTTAAGTCTATACAAAATAGTATGTTGAGTGAGAGGTTGAATAAGGGAAATGGGGTGATGGAGGCTATATCTAAGAAATCAGTAAATTTTAAAAAATTACATATTTTTTATCATTTGCTTTAACAATTGAAATATTTTTCAATTATGTTTAATATACAGGTAGAGTCCTTTGTTTTAAAAGTCAAATGAACATCAAAACTATTTTATACTCTTTAAACTGAAAAATTATTTTATAGTATGAGAAAACATTTTCTGTTAACAAAGCAAATACTCAGTAAATACTCTAAATTGAAGGATTGGAAAGCTTTTTCTGTAAAGCACCAGATGGTCAATATTTCAGGCTTTGTGGGCCAGATATGTGGTATCAGTCTTATATTCTCTCTGTGTGTTTTTTTTTTTTCTCTGTGTGTTTTTAAACAACTATTTAAAAATGTAAAAAACTATTTTTAGCTAGTAGGTGTTATAAAAGCAGTCTGTAGGGCAGATTTGGCATGTAAGCTGTAGTTTGCAAGCTCTTGTTCTAAAATACTGTTTTTTCCAAATGTTTGATACTTATATTTTTTATTCTTACACTTTATTAAAAATGTTATGTTTTTAGAGGGAGCCAGGAAATTCTTACAATATCTTGAGATTAGATTTTTTTTTTTTTTTCAATTTGAGCAAAAATGTTAGGTTCTGAGAATTCCAAGAGAAGATTTGGAGAGAAGCAAAGAAATGAAGGTTCAGTCAGGTCAAAGAGAAGAAGATTACGTGTTTATTGGATTGGTAGTAGGGATCAAGAGTTGTTTTGTAAGGGTTACCTTGGTAGGCTGGTTGAGGACTAGGAGATAATAGATTTCTGAGGTATTTGATTTCTTTCCTTATCAGTATCGTTTTCCTGTCTCCTGGGTAAGAACCTTCTCACTTTTCAGCCTCCTGTGCTCTAGCTCTTTTCTCCATAGGTTTGGGAGTGGAGAGGGTCAGGGATCTAGGTTTTACTTTGGTTCTTCTGCTGACTTGCCTGACATTTGACTGACTTGAACTTGTTTTCTCATCTGTAAAATGGTAGGACTGATTAGATGATTTCTGAGCTATCTTCCATTTTGAATTCTTTTTTCTTTTGAGATTCTCACAGATGAACTTTTGCTTTTTTTCTTTCTATTCTCCTGGCTTTGCTATGTACCTCAATCTGTGCCCCACTAAGCTCAACCTTCTATCACTCTGATGTAACAATTATTTCCTAAATTATTCTGAATTAGAATTTGAGGATGGGAATTCCATTGACTCTACCAGTTATGTATCCTGAAGATGTATTAGGAACATACATAGTTGTGTTGTGTTCAACACAACAGAGTAATAACTCCTTCTCTAAATTTCAAACGGGATAGAATTGATTACGACTATTTAGTGTCAGACTTTTTTTTGTAGTAAATGGATAATATAGCATTAAGTAGTGTACTAATTTATACCACACTCACCATCAGAAGTATTAGGATAAGTTCTTGATATGGATTACCTTAGGTATTTTAAGGATGGCAATTTTATTCTTCTTACTATTATTTTTAAGATTTTTATTTTTAAGTAATCTCTTACACCCATTGTGGGGCTCGCACTTACAACCCTGAGATCATGCTCCACCTAGCCAGGGCAGGTGCCCCAAGAATAACAGATTTTTTTTTTAAGATTTATTTTATTTTATTTTTTTAAAGATTTTATTTATTTATTTGACACAGAGAGAGAGAGATCACAAGTAGGCAGAGAGGCAGGAAGGGGGGGGGAAGCAGGCTCCCTGCTGAGCAGAGAGCCCAATGTGGGACTCATCTCAGGATGCCGAGATCATGACTGAGCCGAAGGCAGAGGTTTAACCCACTGAGCCACCCAGGTGCACCTATTTTATTTTATTTTTAAATAAATGATTCTAATACTTTCTTCTTGAAAAAAAAATTTTTTTTTGTTTTTATCCATTCATTTGACAGAGAGAGAGTGAGAGAACCCAAGTAGGGGGAGTGGCAGAAGGAGAGGGAGAGGCAGGCTCCTCGCTGAGCAGGGAGCGCGACATAGGGCTCAACCTCAGGACCCTGGGATCACGACCCAAGCTGAATGCAGATACTTAACCAATCGAGCCACCCAGGCACCCTCAAAATTCAATTTTATTTTTATGTTATGTTATTTAATGTTATGTTATGTTATGTTTTTAAAGATTTTATTTATTTGTCAGAGAGAGAGCACAAGCAGGCAGAGTGGCAGGCAGAGGCAGAGAGAGAAGCAGGCTCCCCGCTAAGCAAGGAACCCAATGTGGCCCTCGATCCCAGGACCCTGGGATCATGACCTGAGCCAAAGACAGCCGCTTAGCTGACTGAGCCACCCAGGCATCCCTAAAATTCAATTTTAAATTAAGGAAATGCTACTAAAGATTATCAATATGTAATTATGCATAAAAATAGGATTTATACAGTTCTTAAATTAACTTCTTATGTATAGTTTATATCATTTTATTAAAAAATGAATAACTGAGGGGCGCCTGGGTGGCTCAGGGGTTAAAGCATCTGCCTTCGGCTCGGGTCTTGATCTCAGGGTCTTGGGATCCAGCCCCACGTCGGGCTGTCTGCTCAGCCGGGAGCCTTCTCCCCCCACCCCCCGCCTGTCTCTCTGCCTGCTTGTGATCTCTCTCTCTGTGTCAAATAAATAAATAAAATCTTAAAAAAAAAAAAGTGAAAATTACCATTTAGTAGTAACTAATTTGTTTTATGGGACATGAATAATTTAAAGCATATTTGTCATTTAAATAATTAAATACTTATTTGAAACATTAACTTACTAATAAAAAATGGAAACATAATTTGAAAACACTCAACTTGAATTAATCCACTGTAGCTCTTTTCAGATTTTTTCCTACACTGATGGTCAGCTGTCTGAGGTAGCTGTGCAGTATAGTCAACTCTCGATTATCTGTGCTAATGGGACACAACAGTGCATGGATAATCCTAAAACAAAGTACTTTATACAGTACCTTCTTGTTATCTGTTGTGGCCTGTGTATGTGCTTGGATCCATGAAGGAGATGTGAGAATGGGTCTCAGGCTTACAAGGGAGCTGGGAGCCAGTATGACTATCTCAAGATAGTGAGAGGTGTTTTCGAGGCCTTGGGTTTAGCACTGTATATCTGAGGTGTCATGGGGACAGCCTGCAGCATGTGAGATCAGACTTGGCAGTTGCAATGAGAAGGATAGAGAAACAGATTAATAAGGATCTGTTAATAAGAATAGTCCACACAGTTGCAGTGATATTACTTGGTATGTTTTTGGTTAACAAAAAACAGTAGTGTTTATTAGAAGTGTACTTGCATTAGTTTTGCTTGTTAAACACATTTTTTACTTGCCACAGGTAAGAGCTGTTATTGAGATTTCTACTAAATAAGAATAAATTTATTGTCATGTAACTAGTTATTTCAGAAATCTAGGACAAATTTGGAATACTTTTTTTTACTCTTAAAATTCTTTCTAAATATCAATGTTGAACTAGTTCTTCCAAAATTTAACTTTCATGCATTCTAGTTTTGTAATGTCAAAGAATGTTATGAAGGCAAATGCAGTGGTGATTAGTGAAAGCTATGAATTTGATTTAGGAAAAACAGAGTAGCCATATTTTTAATTAAAAACATCATGGGAGCTTTATAAAAATTCTTTTAAAACTGACAGTTGGCTGTGAGTTGATGAGTGCTGAAGTGAAGCTGGATGTTAGGTATATATGGAGAGAGGAGTGTTCATTCTGTTATTCTAATTTGAATATAATTTTCCCTAAGAGAAAGCTTTGAAAAATTTGAAGTAGGTGATTGCTGAAAATTTCAGAATGTTATGGATCAGACTTTCTCCTCCTTCCTGATGGAATAGATTTATTGTTCTCTGTTATTCAGACTCCAAATAAAGCCATTTCTGAATATATATTTGATTTTGTTCACAGGAACTCCTGCAGTTCAGCCTAGTGTGGTAGTAGGATGGCAAGAATACAAATTATGCTCTTTGATTATCTTAACCATTTATTATTTTTATTATTGTAGATGTTTTTAAAAAGCTAATGACTCCAAATATCTGTATTTAGCCAGACACTAGAGACATTAATCTCTTAAGTAACTCTTGTAACAAGTTTGGAAACAATTGATATTTGAGAGGGCATAATTTAAGGACAAGTGAATTAGTCTTTACATCATTGGTCTTGAGCAGGGAGTTTTACTCCCACGGGGACATTTGGCAATGTCAGACATTTTTGGTTATCACAACTTGGTTTCGGGGGAGTGCTACAGGTCTACTGGGATACTTCTTCACATTACACAGTACTCAGGACAGCCTCACACAACAAAAAATTATCAAAATGTCAAGAGTGTCGCTGTTGAGGAACCCTGGTCTAGTTTTTCTAAGATGTAGGAATTATTTTAGAGTAGACAACTAGGAATATTATATAATCAAACTAAATTCTTTTGATTTTCCATGGATATGTATGCTGTCAAGAATTATGTTTAAAAAACAATTTTTTTTTAAGATTTTATTTATTTAGTACAGAGAGAGACACAGCGAGAGAGGGAACACAAACAGGGGGAGTGGGAGAGGGAGAAGCAGGCTTTCTGCCGAACAGGGAGCCCGATGCGGGGCTTGATCCCAAGACCCTGGAATCATGACCTGAGACTAAAGCAGACGCTTAACCTAGTGAGCCACTCAGGTGCCCCGCTTTCAGATTTTTTTTTTTTTTTTTAAGATTTTATTTATTTGAGAGAAAGAGCACAGAGGGAGAGTTAGAAGGAGAAGCAGACCCCCTGCAGAGCAGAGAGCCTGATGTCAGACTCCATCCCAGGACTCTGAGATCATGACATGAGCCAAAGGCAGATGCTTAACTGACTGAGCCACCCAGGCGTCCCTTATGGTTTCATTTTTGAATAGGATAATTACATTTCTAAAATCTGGAATAGAAACAATGTCTCAAGAAGATTACTTTCTCTGATAAATTTTCTTTTATTAATATGGTGAAGACCAGTTATAAAAAATAAGTATCCAAAAAAGTACATTTTTTTTGGTTTTTGTTTATTTTGAAGTATACTTAGTATGTATGAAATCTTCCTAGCCCATGTTTTGAATGATTCAGAATGACTCATTAAAAATTTTTCAAAATGAGATTTTTATTTCTCTGAAGTTAAAAATAAGTAAATACCAGTATTATCACTAATATATAAATTTCTTTTTTTCTGTTACAGCTCTCCTAAGTAGTTGGAAAGGAAAGTAGATTTTGTAATTTTTACTTAACATGCTCAGAAAAAGCTCAAAGATTATTTTTGCCTTAAAAAGAAATATTTAAAATGATAAGGTTACTACTTTGGCCAGTCTTTGATTTGATGCTTCATTTAAATACTAGTTGTGAAGCCCATGGATACTGTTGCTTTTAAAATCTTTTGGTTGAAATAGGATGTTTTGAATTTGTTTCAAGTTACCTTCATACCTTGAGTAGTTTAGAGGGATTAGATAATCAGCTTTCAGCTTTTTTTTTTTTTTTAAGATTTTATTTATTTATTTGACAGAGAGAGATCACAAGTAGGCAGAGAGGCAGGCAGAGAGTGAAGGGGAAGCAGGCTCCCTGCTGAACAGAGGGCCCGATGCGGGGCTTGATCCCAAGACCCTGGGATCATGACCTGACCCGAAGGCAGAGGCTTAACCCACTGAGCCACCCAGGGGCCCCTCAGCCTTTTTTTTTTTTCTTTTAACTTTTTAAAAAGATTTTATTTATTTCAGAGAGAGAGGAGAAGGCACACAAGCATGAGCAGGGGGAGCGGGAGGGGCAGAAGGAGAAGGAGAGCCCATCAGGCTCCAGCCCGGGACCCTGAGATCATGACCTGAGCTAAAGGCAGATGCTTAATCGACTGAGCCACCCAGGTGCCCCATTTTCAGATTTCTTTTTCTTTTTCTTTCTTTCTTTCTTTTTTTTTTTTTCAAGATTTTATTTGTTTATTTGAAAGAGAGCACAGAGGGAGAATGAGAGGGAGAAGCAGACCCCCCGCGGAGCAGAGAGCCTGATGTCGGACTCCATCCCAGGACCCTGAGATCATGACTTGAGCCAAAGGCAGATGCTTAACTAACTGACTGAGCCACCCAGGCACCCCCGTTTTCAGATTTCTTAAAGTGATATTTAATACTGTCATCATGGTTATTGTCTTTTCATTCCTATGTTATTACCTGGTTCCGTTTTCAGAGAGGGGAAAGTGAAGTAGGACTGGGGAGGAATTAGTGTCTGTTAATTGCTCCTTGAGCCAGGAATGGTGTGAAAGATATGAACAATTTTACTGAGGTTTTTCCAACTTTTTTGACTGCTACACACAGTAAAAAATATATTTTACATTGCATCCAATACACAATTTCTGTATATCTTCTGTATATTCTGCATATCTATATATATATATACATAAGTAAATGTTTCAGGAAAAAATACTATGTGTATATACAGTCTAGTATTTCTGTTCTTTTTTATTTAAAATCATTGCTCTTCACATTCCACTAAATTAAAACCTGCTGTTTGAAAAATGCTGTGTAAGTGTCTTAGTTATCTGTGTTTGTGCAGAAAGTACCCACCTATTAGCAAATAGACTAAGTACAAACACATTTTTCCTATGTGAACATTTAATAAATAGGATAAATTAATGAAATATTTTATAAGTATTTGACATGATAAAATATAAGCAAACTTAAGTGTTTTTTTTTATAAAAAGATAACTGTTAACATTGTATGTATATTTTAGGCCTCTCCTTTTTTTTTTGTAAATAAAAAGGTATTTGAACACCAATGGAAATTATACTGATATGTTATTTTAAAATGTAACCAAATTAATACCTGGGGCTTTCTTAATCATTATGTTAGTTTAAATATTAATAGAATTTGGGGGAAAATTAGCATGCTTTAACCCAAGGGTTGGCACGCTTTTTCTGTAAAGGCCCAGCTAATAAATATTTTAGGTTTTGCAGGCCATGCAGTCTTTGTTTTAACTACTCGTCTCTGCTTCTGTACTGTGAAAATATGTATGCAAGTATAATAGCTATGGACCAATAAAATTTTATTTATGGAAACGGAAATTTAAATTCTGTATAATTTTCACATGTCATGACACTATTTTTCTTCTGACTTTTAAAAACCATTAAAACATGTAAACACTACTCCTGGGTTGTAAAACAAAACAAAAACTTCAGGTTGTAAAAAACAGGTTGTGGGTCAGGTTGGGTCTGCCAGCCATGATTTGCCAATCCTTGCGTTAGCCTAAGAATGGAGGAAGCCAGTAGGTCCAGAAAGGACAAAATTTAGCAGTTGGGGTTAAGTATATGAATAATGATGTTAAATCTCTGAGCATCTATGTTTTGATTTTTCTGGATAATAGAGCTATACATTTTTATGTTGTGTTTATTATATATTTTACAGACCGTTGATATTCATAAAGAGAAAGTTGCAAGAAGAGAGATCGGTATTTTGACTACCAATAAAAACACTTCAAGGACACATAAGATTATTGCTCCAGCCAATCTTGAACGACCAGTTCGTTATATTAGAAAACCTATTGACTATACAATTTTAGATGATATTGGACATGGAGTAAAGGTAAGTATAATTTTTGTCAACCTTTTAAAAGCAATAGTCCATAATGGAACTAACTCTTTAGAAAATTAAGCTTTTGTCTTTTCTTTCCTGGAGGCCCAAGTTTTGGCCCAGTTGTGGTTCCAAAGATTCCTTACCACTATAACTATTTTATCCTTCTTGCTTCTTCTTAGTGCTGTGTTTTCAAGTTTTAAACAGTCATCTTTAAGTGAATTGCATTTACATAATCAGTTATGAGACTACCTTATATAGACCGGGCAAATAGGTGTGGTATAATTTTTCTAATCTTTTAATGATTTAGTTTGACTGATTAAAAAATTACTCAGCATATTCTTAAAGTATCTAGCTTATCTCACACATTTATCAGCAAAGCTTTGGAATTAGTTTTCGAAAGGAACATGTATGAACAACCATGTACTTTGAATCTTTCTAAAATAATTTTACCTAAATATTTTGGGTGAGAATAGTGTAGATGAAAGTAATATGTAAATTAATATTTCCACTGCTTTTGAATATGTAGCCATTATACATTTTGGCTATTTTTAAAAATGCATTGGAGTGTCTGCTGTATATGTATAGTGCCATGATCAAAACTGAGGTGCATATAAAATTCATTTAAGTTGGTATTTATACTTAAGAAACTATTGGGAGCTTCCGCTAAGTATTAAGTTATTTAAAGCTTTCATCTTAATCAGTGATTTGAAAGACAATGACTTATCAAATGTGACTTCGAATAAATATTTTACATACGTGTGAAACTGTATGGTTTATACAGTTGATTTATGTCTACATAAACAAATTTGAACTGAAAAAAATACCCTACTCTTATGGCTAGAAATCAGTTAAATGTAAATTTAATGTAGAGGTAAAGGAAAACATAAATGTAAATTAAAAAAAAATCTTTCTCCTAGAATTTTGATATAAGCACTATTTGGAATTTGATATTTTAATTTTATAAAATAATTAAAATTTTATAATTTGAGATTTATTCAAGGCTAATAACTGCTAATAGAAAATTTTAGGGTAATGCCAAAATCAAATTACAAAAGACACTTAGAATATACACATAATATTTGTGCTTGTCCACTTATATAATAAACACATGATTTCCTTCTCACTCCAATTCTTAATTCAAGTAAAATGTTATTCTTTTGGGACTCTGTAGTCTTTTTTATTATTTGGACTTTTAGTGTTTAGGGGTCACTAATTTGAAGAAATCTTTAATACAGTTTTTGAATAAAACAATGTCATATAATTTCATCAAAAAACCCTCCTGTTCATGACACATTCTGCTTTGACCACTCTTTCTATGATCTACTGAAACATTATTTTTTAATGCTGAATGCTTAACTTGTTTTTTCTTTGTTTTTTTCCTTTCTCTTCACATCCTGAAGTTCCAACTAACCTTTCAATGCTTTTTTTCCTTACCTCTTTTATTTGCTCCATTTATGCATTAAGTGGTTGCTTAGATTTAAGGTAAGAGATTCCAGGGCTGGATTTCCATTCTTTGTTCTTATGTAGAATATTACATATGGGGAGTGAAGAGATATTTGGCACTTGGCCTTCTAAAATCAACAAATAATTCCTCTTTTTAATTTTTAAAAATTTTTGTCATGCAACTTTGTGGTGTGTCTTCATGTTCCGTGAGGGCAGATTATTTTGTCTGTTTCGTGCACTACCCTGTCTTGTGTGCCTAAAACAGTACCTGATGCATACATTAGGTGCTCAGTAAATATTTTTGAATAAATGCTTATTTTGCAATGTTAATATATTTTGTGAAACTAAAATATGTTACTCTACCATAAAATGTCATTATGAAGTAAAATTAGGTGGACTTTTGTAAATGTAGAATTTATGTTATGGATTGGAGGGCCAACTAATGTGCTTTATTTAACCCTCCCCCTGTGTAATAGCCTTTTTATTCTATAAATGGTGTGCTTTATTATACACCTTGTGGCCAGTATGTCATTATCTCTTGACTCTTAGTCAATGTAAAGAAATTGAGAAGTGGAAAATATTCAATGTTATGGGTTTTTTTTTAAGTTGCAGTATCATGTATTTTGCAAAAAGCAAATTTAGTTTCTCTTTTTCAAATTGCTATATAAGATATATATTTCAATATAAACTGACTTTAAGGGTTTTACTAGCTGAGTATTAATTATATCAAAACATCAAAAGTTCATGAGTGTTTAACAAAATACACATAAGAACTAGAGAAATATTTGTTTTAGTAACACTTTAGAGTTTTTTTACATTTTAGTATTTTGGGAATTAATTTTAAAAGACATTCAAGTGTATTCAAGAAGCATTTAAATAGAATGTTACTAAAATTATTTTCATCAAACTGATCATGTATTTCCTTTTTGTTCTTACTTTCTTAGCTAAACTTTATAATTTCTTTTCAAATACATTTTCTTTCAAAACCCTTTTATTTGCCATGTCTTCAGTATAGATAACAAAAAGATAACTGAGATCTGAATCATTAGCTACTAATACTAACCATGGCCACAGACATTTCAACAGATCCTGGTAGAGAAATGAGACTAGAGGAGTCAAGCTTTAAACTTCTTGTGTTATTGAGTAGAATGTTGGGTCCAAGCCCTTAGTCTTGGTGAGTGGGGAATGTGGAATTGAGAGGATATTCCTTCTGCATTAAATACAAAGAACTAAACCCAAAGCAGTGTGTGACTACCTTAGCTCTTTTCCTGGAAATCCTGCATTCAAATTTTAGCTATTGATGTGTTTTCTCCAAAGTGATAAAAGTGTACAGAAAGATTACCTGAAGGAAAAACACAGAAATGGACCAGTTCTTTTTCCCTCTAAGTTTAGACCAGCTTGCTTAAGCTACTATCCCATGCTCATTTCCTCCAAACCCAACTATGATTCCTTCTTGACCTTCCTGGATTCAGGATCTGTTCCATGTGGGAGGTAGACCAAAATGAGTAGGAAATGAGAGAAGCCGCTAGAAAGCAAAGAAATAATCACACTTGTATAAGACTCCTTAACGTCTTTGCTGTTTGTACCATAAAGCTTCACTCCTGAGTACTGTGGCTCTGTGTAGGTGTTTCTGCAATATCCAGGTAGAGTTGCCTGGTGAAAAGAGTGCCCTGAATTCATCCTAAAAGCTAGAATGCACCAGTGCTCTGTCTTTTCTTTCTTCCTGTCCTCTATGTGAACCTCTCTGTAAACTTGGAGCACATGGTTAATAATTTTAGGTGAACCCAAAACAAAGTAGAGTGAAAAAAATGTTCAGTGTATAACAAATCATTTCTCTTTTTATTCTGGTATTAAAAAACGAGTGGTTTTGGAAGGGTGATTAATGGAGTAATTTAATACATTAAGGTAGAAAACAGAATTAAAGAGAAAATGTTACAGTTGGAAGGGACTGCAGATAATAAACTAGTTTAGTGGTTTCCAACTGATCTTGGAGACCTATGGATTATATCAGATGCCCTAAAGGTCCCCTGATGTTTGTTGGTAGAATTATCTGCTACTTTGATTTCATCAGTTCTTCATGAACTCTGTGTTTGCTCTTGTTGCTGTCAGAGTTTTGATCCTTTTCAGACAGACTCTTAACAAAGATCACACTTTGAGGCCAGACACATGGGATTTGATTCAGAAGAATCCTCCATTACTAAAAGTTGAATTTTTAACATTTTATATAGTGTGTTCTCATGGTGGTTCATGATCCTTTTCATCTGAAATTTAGGTAATTTTTTTCTTTAGTTGACTGCAGAGAACAAGTTGTAGAGTTTAATTCATAAGACCTTTGGAAACAACATGGTGATAGTTTCACAACAAAAGTCATAAGCTAAAGGGTGGAATGCCGTATTGGAAGTGTTTTCATATGTACCTGAGGCCACAAGTGGAATTTACCTTGGACTGGGATACCTTTCCTCACTATTTTAAAAGTAAAGAGAGTTTTTAAGACCCTGTTACTAATGTATTTGAAATGAATTTTTCTTTTGAAAGCAGTGAAGTTGTCACTCATGAAGCTAAGCTTTAGTACTTTCTAAATATATTAGTTTAATCAAAAATAATAAAGACTATTAATCTGTTAGTGTAGTATTTATTTCAGTTGAATATACTGTGCAAGCAGATTCGAAATAATTCATGAGGAGGAGTTAAGGATTTGTTTTACAACTAACACATTAAGAATATAACACTTTTGAAAATTTTGCTTGGGATCTTGACAATCCCTAACTTAACCCTGTGTAAGAAATGGCTTTAGTTTTTCACTCGAGTATGTTCTTTAAGTGTTTGTTATTCCCTACAGAAGGATGATAAATTGCTTCTCACATTGCCAGCTTTCACGTGCAGCTGAGAGTTCAGTCTTGAGCATTTACCTGACACATCGTTTGGAGGGAGACCTCCATAATAGCAACCCTTGGGAGACCCATCTGGTTTTGCTGATTCCAATCTTAAGATACCAATTCTATTTTGGCAAAGGCCGGTTGTCAGAAAGTATTTTCAAAATCAAACAAATTTGCCCATCTTTGTTACTCTTTTCTTGTCCTTCTTTCTTTACCTGTCTCTCTTCCCCCTTATTCCTACTCTTTTATTCCCTTATATCTGTATTGGATTATTTCCAGACTCTTAGTACCTTAGGCTTTTTGTCTTTCTCTCACTAAAAATTTTACCTCTTCTGAATTCATAGTCGATTTCCTGATTACAGCTTTGATTTCCCTCAAAGGATCACCTGGTCCTTTTCCCGCTAGCCCTGGGAATTGAAATAGGAACATATATCTACTCTGAGGAGAGGGATCAAGATCTCTAGGAAGACAAAGAATTATGTATTGGATGAGCCTATGGGGAATAATACTGGACAGTGAATGAAGGCCCAGAAGTGTGACCACAGCTTCTGCCCATCCTCACTATTCCACATCCAGATACAGGCTATCCATAGTCCTCCTCTTCTCTCTGTATATTTAAATCCTGCTTTTTTTTTTTTTTTAAACAACAGTCCAGCTTAGACTTTTCTCTGAACCTTTCTGTAGTTGTTCCTTCTCATATTGATATTTCTTTTTTAGAGATTTCTGTATAATTTGTAGACATTCCTTTTTGCTTAAAACATAGGAGTCTTATTTTATTCCAAAATACTATAAGTTCCTTAAAAGCAGAAGAATCATTTTATAGGCCTTTGTGTCCCATTCCACCCCCCCCCCCCCCACGCCAAATGTCTCCCTTAGTTTTCATATTCCTTACCCTTGTACCTAGTCTGGTAGGTGATAAGTGGTTGATAAATGAGGGATATACTACAGATATCATTTTAGAACGTGTCAGCCACTATTCTATCATAGGTCATATGTCAGTGGGAGATTTCGTCATAGCAGAAGTGATATCCTTTGTGAACTAGAGATACCTGGGGAGCCAGCTTTATAAAAAATGCTGAAGTTCACAGGGTACTGGAAAGCACTGAGGTTTATAATGAACATTATATTATGATATACCAAGGTTTGAGGAATTAGCGAATGTACCAAAAAAGCATAGAGTGGGAAAGGTAGGAGCATTGTAGAAAAAATATTAAGGCATAAGAATGGGCCTGATGCTTGGTGCTAGTTGTAGAGATCTCCAAAGCCTGGGAAATAGGACCACTCTTTGAACATAAAGGAACTTTTCTACCTCCAGTTTTATCTTCATTCCTTAGTCATAATCCAGTGGCAAAGTATTTGAGCTTCATCTCTTAAATGAAATATTTCTTCTGCTTTGAGGGTGTTTTTTTGGGTAGGAAATAAAAAGGCCAGATGTTTCCTAGGGATGTTTCCTACTCTTCCTCCTTATACTTAATACCTGCTTTACTTAGCTCTCAATGATGACTTTCTCTTTTATGGAATCAAAAAATACCCACGTAATTGAATGATTGTTGCAGTCAGCCACCAAACTTCATTCTCATTCCCAAATAAAACTTTGAAAAGTATAATGAGCAATACCACTTATGGTTCAGGACCATTAACTATATGTTTATATGCCAGATGATAGTTCTGTTTATATTTACAATTTGTTTTAAAGTTTCATGTGGAATTGCTGTTATAAAGTGGGTACAGTTTTGCTTTGCTTTCTTTGTCCTGAGTTTATGGTGAGTTCTCTTTGTCTGTCTCTGTCTCTTGATTTCTCTCCTTGGAGGTCCCCTTCACCATACACACAATTTAGTCCTCCTGTATTTTGCTGCTTGTGAGGAAATGTTGTCTCCGCATAAACTTCCCTCAAAATAGTGTTTAGAACCATGATCGCTATCCAGTAAATTTTTTTATCAAATGATTTTTACTTGAAATATACTTTCTTAATTTTAATTATAATACAGATCCTACCTATGGTAAACAAATTAAGTTTTATTTGGCAGTTATTCCTGTTCTTTCCCCTTTTCCTCAAATTAGATGGCAGGACTTATACATTTTTTTAATATTTATTTATTTGTTTATTTGAGAGCGAGCACAAGCGGGAGTGGGAGCAGAGGGAAAGAGGGGGAGAGAAGCAGGCTCCCCACTGAGTACAGAGTCACAGGAGCCCAGGACCCTGAGAGGTCATGACCTGAGCTGAAATCAAGAGTGGGATGCTCAACTGATTGCGCCACCTAGGTGCAGGATTTATATTCTGCATAGCATATTCATTGTTTTACTTAGCATATAAGCATTTTTCACAAAGGAAGACCACCTTGAAGAAATACTGAAAAACTCTTTTAGCTTAATATAAGGGTACAGTATCAGTTATGTATAAAACTACAGATTTTTTGGACATTCTGCAGGGCCTCTTTGGTTTCTTCAGTGATTTAAGTTACTTATTCAAAGCCCATTAACCAGGCAGATACAATCATTTGATGATCCTACAGATCATAAAATGTATCAAGTTTTGTTTATGGAAATGTCCATCAGATTTTAATTTATAGATTGTTTATTTTATATTTTTTGATTGATTAAAAGATTTCTAGAAGATACTGCAATTTAAATAAAAACACCTTAGATACCAAAACCTTGAATCAAAGTTGGAAAGCTGTTTTCAAGTATTTTAGCTATTCCATGTATAGAATAAAATTCTCTTTTACTTTTTCTGTCCCTGCTCCTTTTCCTTCCCGTTTCTAGCAAATTGATGTAGTTCAGTGTTGGCTCACCTTCTTCACCCTCGTCACTTAAAGTAACTTTGGGTTTTATGTTGTTTAAGGTTGAGCTTAAAGGACTTTGGTTATACTATAAAAAATCTTCTGGTATCATAAATGAAGATTACAGTTTGAAAAGCTACTGGTTATTTGTCATATTACTCCTAAAATTTTCCCCAGATGTGGATTGATTTTTTTCAAAACTTTTTCTGGCATTTTCATTTTAAGATATGGTTAGCATACCCTCTGCTTATTAATGAGGGAAAGAACAAGGATAAGTTAATCTTTATTCTTATTTAATAACCGGTTTGTTTTGTATTTATTGTTTAAAAGTAACAAAAGGATTATAGATAAATGTTTCACTTTAAAAATACTGACATCTCAAAGGTATCATTTGTCATTAAAGATTGTTTTAACATCACACACAACTTGTTCACTGGGCTATTCACTTGAAGAGTTTGTTTCTTGATATATTATTTCTTGCCTATTCAGATAACAAGTAGTATTTTAGGAGTTTAACAAATTTAATTTAAGCCAAAGTTAATTTTGACAGCCTCGATATTCTGTATATGATTATGATTTCTTAAAATTTATATTTTGAAATTACAATTATAAATGTATTCTGATTTCAGTGGTGTAATGTCTTGCAGTTTCATTTTATAAGTATAATTTGAATACTCATTCTTATTAGAATGAATACACATTCTTATTAGAAAAGTTAAGATCCCCCCCTTTTTTTTTTTAAGTGTTTGGCAATCCAGAATATTAAGGGCTTGAGATAGGGTCAGGTATGAACCTATTTGTTGAACATTTACTCTGACCCACTGGTAATTTCAAACAGTTTGAGATTGCATTTGAACTGTATTTGTGAATGACTTCTCTTACCGCTTTAAGACATCCAGATTTCTAGAGCTTTCGGTGTAAGCACCGATCTACTTTGGTGGTTTCAGTTCCCAGATTACACTAGTCTCCTACCCTTGCATTTTCAGTTAGAGGTAAAATAGTGAGGAGTCATGGCCCAGCTCTGACTTAGGACTCTGTTACATCTTTCCCAGAATCTTTATTTTGGGCCTGAGTGGGTCTGAGTCCCAGTGGAACCAGGACATTGTCAGTGACCCCTGTATTGCTCATAATTGAATGGGTTACCTCAGCCCTAACTTTCTAGTTCAGAGGTTTAGGAACATGCCTTAACTTCTGGCGGTTTTCAGGTGGGTGATTCCTTCATAAGAGAACCCCTTAAATCTGAATTGTAAGGCCGATCCACTATTTTAAAAACTGAAAATTTTTTCAGTATGTCATATATTTTAACTATTTTATATTCTTTGTTACAATGGATCAAAATTTTAGTGCATATTTTATTGGGAAACATGTATTTTTTAATAATATACTTGCTATCTAAAAAGAGTTATTTAAAGGCATTATTGTTTTTGAGTTTCTCTTTATTAAAACTAAAGTTCTTATAGTTATCCTATTGAATTTCAATTAAATATAGTATCAAGTAATCTAACCAGTGATCTGTTGGTGTGATGGCCTAATGGCAAATACAGTCTTTGCATATAAGTTTACAATCATTTGAAAATCTCATGTTAGGAAGAGTCCTTTGAGTACAACTGTAGAATAAATAGTAGAGTAGAAATTGCATATGAAATGCATGGCCTCTAATTTTTTTTTTCCTCTTTAAACCTTACCCTCCTTTGTTAAATAGCATAACATTATTCCCCACAAGTGACGTTTTGTTTCACTACGTACAAGTTTTGATTGTTCCTCAAAATTTTTTTAGGTGAGTACCCAGAATATGAAGATGGGTGGGCTGCCGCGTACGACACCTCCAACTCAGAAACCCCCCAGCCCCCCCATGTCAGGGAAGGGGACACTTGGGTAAGTATGTAACTAAGTAATAATTGAAAACCATTTCATGTAGTGTTGTTGAAAACCAAACACTACATATATTTAAACTATTTTTTAATATTTGAAACAAGAACATTTTCTCCCTAACATTAACTTTTTTGTGTGTAACTTTCCCTTTTCCTGGGAAACATGTTTATACTTTAAAAAGATTTTGTTTAAAAGTTATTTTTCTAATGAATTTTGAATTTGAGGTAAAATCCTAGCTCAAGTTCATGGTTTATTATAAATTGCACTCTTAATTTCTGAAAAATTTCAGAGTATTTCATATTACATTTGACTATGCTTATTTAGACTGTTCTTGTGAAGAACACTATGTAGATTTACAAAATTCTGTTTTATGTTGTTATGAGAATATTGAGCTTAATTTAGTCCAGCAGAAGTGACCTCTGGATTTGACTTCTGGCAGAAATGGCCAATTAATGTAAAAGCTTCTAACGTTTTTCTTCTATAGCATCATAGTATAAAAATTTGGTTTATTGGCGTGTCTGGCTGGCTCAGTCAGAAAAGCATGCAGCTCTTGATCTCGGGGTTGGGATTTCCAGCCTCACGATGGGTGTAGAGATTACTTAAATAAATAAATCTTAAAAAAATTTTATCATGGAGATTTGTGATCAGATGGACATAATATATCCTAGAAGCCAGAGGACTAAAACTGTGGTCCAGCTCTGCTCCTGCTCTTTTGTCTTGCATAGCCTGGCTCTTCGCAATTCAGTTTTTTCATCTGTAAAAGGGGGTAATATTTGTCCTCTTTCAACTTTTCAGAATCATTGTACCACAAATTGGATTTTTAAAAAATGTAAAAGACAAAGACAAAATGCTTTGACAACCATTGGCTTTATGATATATTCTTAAAATTTTTTTAATTGGCAATGTTGTTTTTGGCCCCCTCACCAAAAAAAAAGAGAAAGAAAATGACAAAAAACCTAATTAAGCACCATGGGTCAGAACAGTACAAAAATGAGTTAGATGTAAAAGAGGATAATTTTGGAAGAGGAGTTAGTTAGGACAGTGGGAAATTAAAGAATAAAAATGAATTCCAGCCAGAAATAGGATGATTTTATTTGGGATCAACAAAACAAATTCTGCTTCGATTAGAGAGAAAATTAGTAGATCATATAAGATTTCAGCTTCGGGGTAGAATGTTGATGACATGATAGGGTGTAATTGTGCAGAGGTAAGAGGAGAGAGATCAAGAGGAAGTATTTATTTTCTTATGGAATGTCTACATTTTTGTCATTTGTAGTGCTTAACAGATTTTGTTAGGTTTTAAGTCAAGATTGTTAGCAGGGTAACCCACTATCATCTCTAGTAAAATAAAACTTGGTGTTGCTCTCAAATTTTGAAGATTTATTCATATACCAGAATTTGTTTCCCTTGTGTATTACCAAGGGTTCTGCAGGATCTTTGGAGACCAGAGTTGCTGAATACCACAAGCCAGTTGATAGTCACAACCTGGCTTTTTTGCATAGTCTTTGCCTGGCCATCATATTTTGTTCTTTTGCTCCTAATTTTTTACTTTGTTTTTATCATTGCCTTCACTGTATTGTTCTCAGTCAGCAAAGGGTTTTTTCTTGCATTGAAACAGAACATTTTTATTGTCTGGGAAAATTGTCTAGAAATCAGATGTTTGGAAATTAATCAGTTTCCTATCTTAGGTTTTTTTTTTTAATATTTACATTATAATTTCAGAGATGCCTAAACTTTTTAGTATTTTAAATCCAAGTTCCAGACATTCCTTTTTTCTTCCTTGGACCCAGTATCTCATTTATTGCCCTTTACTTATATTTAATTATTAATGTATACATGTATTTATGCAAGATTTTGAGGGTACTAGAGTGGACAGGGTGAATGCAAAGTGATCTCATCCAAAATCAATGAACCATAACTTGAGTAGCCCAGGAGAGCTGTATTTAAAGAAACCCTGGGACTTTGCAGGGAGTGAATTATTGAGAATTTTATAAGGGAGCAACATCCTTTTAGGAAAAGAAAGCTTTTTAATTTTCACATCTTGAGATCCCAGTTTTTATTCTTTTAGAAACCAGAATCTTATCTGCAAAATGTCAGTTTCATGTCAGTTGAGTATTTTTCATTGTCATAGAGAATTCTGAAACTTAGGGATGAGAACTAATAATCACTAATGTGCCATTGTGCATCCTATTTCCGATCATTGCCTTGCCTACTTTCCTCATTCTCTTCCTTTTAAAGGAAATTTTGAGAAGAAGAAGGAAATATATTAATAAAATCCAGGCCTTTTTGCGCTTTACAGTCCAAAACAAATAAGGTAGAAAGACTTAGATGGCCCTTTCTTTTTCTCTCCTTTTTAAATGTTGAACTCTGAGGAGGATGAGAGGTAAAAGAGAGCAAGGTGAAAGTTGAAGGAGGTGAGGTGAGAATGGAAGGAGATGAGAATAACTCGGTGTATTTCTGTGTATGGATATAGTTCAGTTTCTGTGTATTTATATAGATGTATTATACAGGTGTATTTCTGTGTACTATATAGAAAGGGAAATAACTTGTTATAGTTGCTATTGATCTTCAGTGTGGGGGTTGTAGAGCCAAATTCTGGATTTATTTACCCGATCTTTGAATATTTTTGGTTAGGGAGAGAGGGGTGAGGAAGATAATTAGTGCATTCACGCAGTGCAGTTGGGAAACTTTGACATGGTACTAAAATAATTTGAATTCATCCCCCCCCCCAAAAAAAGGGAGAAGAGAGTCTGGGAAACACCAACTTACTTGGTGGGAGAATCTTTGTGCTCTCTGAGAATGAGCGAACAAAATTGCATCAGTACAGGGAAATGAGGTTCGAGACTAAAGAATAGCAATACTCATCAAAACCCTAATGGCAGAGAAGTGATACTTAAGGAAAGACTGAAATTGGTAGCTGGGTTATGTTAAAACATTTTCCTGTCTCTGAATACAAATTGTATTTCACTACTGGCAACTCTTTGAATTTATTGTGCCGAAATTTGCTAATCACACAATACATACGCTCTTCTTTTTGTAGGCGGCACTCCCCCTATCGCACACTGGAGCCAGTGCGTCCTCCAGTGGTACCAAATGATTACGTACCTAGCCCAACCCGTAATATGGCTCCCTCGCAGCAGAGCCCTGTGAGGACAGCTTCTGTGAATCAAAGAAATCGAACTTACAGGTATTTTCTCTACCTCAGTGCAAAATGTGATGGTCATAGTACCATAATTTGTTTAGATTACTTCAGTTAAATCTCTCTCATTTTCCAAGCACTAAGTTCTTTTCCTCACTCTACTCCCCCAAACCTCATCTGAATCCACCTCTCTCTCCTCATGTTCTGATGCAGCTTTGAGGTCAGGAAGTTGAAAAAAAAAAAAAAAGAAAAAAAAACAGACATCTTAAAATACAAACTTCTCTACAAAATTAATAGTTATAGTTGACCTTAAAAAAGTTACAGACCAGATGTGGGAAATTGCAAGTTGTTTTTTGGTGGAACTTTACAGATGAAAAACTATACATTATCAAACAGTAATATGGGATGGTACATCAAAATATCATTACAAATAGAATTAACCTGTGTAAGAAAACTGTGTTTTTATTGTAAAACAATTTTCTTCAGAGAGTAAAGCTAATACGATTTTCATGTGTTGAGCTCTGTCATTTACCTCTTATATTCCTACAGAATTTTTCCTTCTTTCTCAATTTCAGTTTTTAATAGATGCTTATTAAAAGGTGGTCAGGACAAGTTTCTTGAGCTCAGTGTTTTTCCTGTATTGCTCAAATTAACACATGAAGTGGAGGGTTTTTGAATTATCTTTATTAACTATATTCATTTCAGAAAATTCTGGGAAATGCTGGTGGTATCCTACTATATATAAATACTCATGTTTTGGTGGCTCTCATTTCTTTAGCAGCAGTGGGAGTAGTGGAGGAAGCCACCCGAGTAGTCGGAGCAGCAGTCGGGAGAACAGTGGAAGTGGGAGCGTGGGAGTTCCCATTGCTGTTCCTACTCCCTCTCCTCCCAGTGTCTTTCCAGGTAACACATGAATGGTGCCTCATCTTTGTCTTTTTTGAATTTGAATTCAATTTCTGATTTAATTACAGTGGGTTTTCTTCATAATCAGGATTTTTTTTTCCCTTTAGGACTCCATAAATGTTGGGAAATCTTTATGAATTTGTTATTTTTAACCAAGCGATTTCTGAGTTTATGCTCACATACTTCTCTGTTATTTGGCTTTGTGTCTTTGGTGCAGTGGCTCAGTTGGTGCTTTGAGGTTTCAGTACCTCCTGGGTATGATTTACATGTTTAATTCCAGCTAGTGTTATGACATTGCATGTGTTTGGACACAGAGTGAGAATCACATTGGTAACAAAGGATTGGACAAATATAAAAAGTTTTGGCAGTTCAATTTACTGGACTTTTGGAACTTAATACTCTTTGAAATGCTACTTTTTTTTTTTCTGAAACATAAAAATGTCCTTGTTTAATGTGAAGACACCAAAGTTAAACTTTAGTTTTAAAAGCATGACACAGGAGACCTAGGAGTAGAATTTTTTGTATTTAACTTACTTATCATGATACCAAATAGATAATATCTTTTAAAAATCATGAAAAAGATTTGTGTTTTCCTAAATTTTTTTTTTACCTAATAAGATGTTTTTGTCTGGAATATGTGTTTATTTTCTGATTTTTTTAAGTCAAAATGGAATACAGTTTCCTAATATGTTTACTTTTATATACTATTTTTAAAATACTATGCTAAAAATTATAAAGGGAACATCTTTCTTCCAGAGTAGTGGCTTTCAGGTAAAATGAAATGCTGTTTTTAATGAATTAAAAAATCTCTACATTACCCTGAGCATTTTGAATTATTTGCCTCAAACCTAATAATCCTTAAATATAAGCTACATTTTTTTTTTTTTTACACCATTCCCTTCTATTCTTCGGTTAGTGTTAAGCACTGAATATTTAACATTAGGTTCTCTAATACCTTTTCTACTCCTGCCTAATGGGTCTGCCTCATTAATGCTGCCTCTTACTCCTCTTTCCCCTCAGCCCCTGCTGGCTCTGCTGGTACTCCTCCCCTTCCTGCTACTTCTGCATCTGCCCCTGCCCCTCTTGTTCCTGCTACTGTCCCTTCCTCTACTGCCCCAGACGCTGCCGCTGGGGGGGCCCAGACCCTTGCTGATGGCTTCACTTCTCCAACTCCCCCTGTTGTTTCTTCCACTCCCCCTACAGGTGAGTATGGCTTGTTCCTTGGCAGGCACGTCCAGTCATCTGGCTCTTTTACCTGGAACTCTGGCTTTATGACTTTTGTTTGTGCTGTGTGTGTGTGTGTGTAAAATCTGAAGAATAATGGACTGACTAGAAAATGGCATGTGACCAAAGAGTAGAATTTCCTGAGGAAATCAGGGTAAAGTTCACATACATTTTTCCAGTAGTGTAACACAAATACACATTTTTTTAATTGCCTGAATTTCATTTACTGGAGATTTGTGAATTTAGTATGGAGCGATCGTCTGTACAGTTTTGAGAAGTTGTTGTTAGAAGTACTGTTACAGATTAAGTCTTTAACAAAAAGAAGAGTCTATGGAAATAATTCTAAGGTATATTTTATAGGAAATATTTGATGTAACAGTTTGGAAGTCTTTAAGTCTATCAAACAGCACTGGAAACACATAGACAATGGACTTTTTAAGAATTCTAGGTTTACTTAAGTGTTACTTAAGGTTGAGTGGTGTTTTAGTGTTTTAAAACTGCAGCCTAAAATCGGTCTTTTTTTTTTTTTAAGATTTTATTTATTTATTTGACAGAGAGAGACAGCAAGAGAGGGAACACAAGCAGGGGGAGTGGGAGAGGGAGAAGCAGGCTTCCCACCGAGCAGGGAGCCCGACTTGGGGCTCGATCCCAGGACCCTGGGATCCTGACCTGAGCTGAAGGCAGACACTTGACGAATGAGTCTACCCAGGTGCCCCCTAAAATCTCTCTTGATGGTGAAGGGGGAAAAGGTTCAGTTGCTACAAAATATACTTGCAAAGTTACTAGTGATGCTGATTAGCAAACAAATTTTTTATCTATTATAAAAATGTATGTGTTTGGACATGTATCACCTTAACTTGTTAAATACTTCATAGAATATATATTTAGCTCTGCTGCTATAACCAGATGTTTAAATGTGTTAAAAGACAGTTTTAGCTAAAATGGATTTTGGATGGTGTTTCATGCGATAGCTTCTAAAATAGAACTTTGTAAGAAAAGCTTTCCATGTAAATGTAAACGTGAGCTATTCTTTGATCTACACACATCTCTGTTAGGCCAGACTGTCTAGTTAAACATGGGAATTTTGTTATACTCCAGCACCAATGGAGTAAAAAATACATCTTGATGTTGGTTGTAGGCCTAGAAGGAACAAATCACTCCCACCCAAAAGTCAAAATTTTAGTAATAAAATCTTAATTTAATAGGTACTGCTTCATAGTCTGCACTGAATAAACGTTTGTTATATGAGTGGGTAAGTATAGTTTTTCTTAACAAAAAGCAAGGTAAATGCCTTAATAACAATTTATATCAGTATAATCTCTTTTATACAGTGTTTGACTTACCAAGTACTTTTTCTTTTCTTCTTAAGGTATAATTTACGTACAGTAAAATTCACCCTTTTTAGCATGTACATTTGTGACAAATGTAAACAGTGATGTAACTACAGCACACCTAGCGTGAAGCAAATCTAGACAATCTGTCGAAAAACAAGAGATGCATGCATGTATTAAATACTATAAGATTATACAAACAAACAAAGATGTAGACTAATCCTATCATCTGCAGATTTCCTCTCTGTTCTTTGTAGTCAGTTATTCCTTTTCACTCCTAGCCCCCGGCAACCCTTTGATCTGGTTTTTTTGGTTTTTTGTCTCTAAAGTTTTGCCTTTGTAAGAATATCACGTAAACAGAAGCATATGATCTTTTGGGTCTGACTTTTTGGCCCCAGTGCATTTGAGATTTATCCATGTTGTTTCATGTTTCATTTTTTTTTCTCCCTTTTATTACTGAGTAGCGTTCTGTCATGTGGATGTACCACAGTTTGTTTATCCCTTTCCCCGTTGAGGGACATTTGGATTATTTCCATTTGGGGGTTATTATGAATAAAATTGACATAGCATACACTCGCAGACTTTGTGTGAGTGTCGGTTTTCAGTTCATTTGGGTAAATACCCAGGGAGTAGGATTGCTGGGTTGTATGGTAAATGAATGTTTGATTTTATGAGAGACCATCAGTTGTTTTCCAAAGTGGCTGAACAACCTTACACCCCCACCAGCAGTGAGAGTAACAAGTTGCTCTGCATACTCGTTAGCACTTGCTATTGTCAGTTGGCTTTTTTTTTTTTTAACTTTAGCCATTCTGATAGGTATATATTAGTTTCTTGTGTGGTTTTGATTTTCATTTCCCTAATGACTAATGACGTAGAACCTCTTTTCGTGTGCTTCTTTGCCATCTGTTTTTCTTCTTTGATGAAATGTCTTTTCGAATGTTTTGCTCCCCTCCACATACCTTTTGAATTGGGTTGTTTGTTTTATCGAATTCCTTTATTTCTGAATGTAAGTCCTTTATTGATTATATGATTTGGAAATATTTTCTTTCATTTGTGACTTATCTTTTTATTCTCTTAATGGTATCTTTTAGAAGGGAGTTCTTCATTTTGACTGAGTCTGTTTCATTGATTTTGTTTCTTTTATGGATTTTGCTTTCAGTGTCGTACCTTCAAACTTGTTACCTTACACAAGGTCAAAGATTTTGTTCTTTTTTTTTCTAGAACTTTTTAAATAATTTTTTTTTAAAGATTTTATTTTTATTTGAGAGAGAGAGAGAGATAACAAGAGAGAACATGAGTGGGGAGGTTTTATAGTTAGGTCTGTGTTAACTAAACTGTAGTTTTGTTTGCTTTTTTTTAACCCAAAGTAAGTGCCTTATTAATGGAATGGCTAGAGAGTCTTGTGTGTCTTTGAATTACTGAGGACTTATGTGAGATTTTAGACTGGATCTAACTATATAAAATTAATAATGTTTTAATTATCAGATGCTTTTAACTTGAAGATGGTAAGTTTGTATTAGTTTGTTACAGATTGATTACTGAAATGCCAATAATGTATTCTATCTGGTGATTCAAATGACAAAATGTACCTTTTAAATAATCATTTATTATTTTATATATTTTTACATTTTTGTATCATTGTTACAGAGACTTTACAGTAGATTATGTTCAAGCTTGAATACTCCAGATTTTTTATACAACAGAACTGATTTTTAGGTTTTGATGCTGTCATATGTAAAATGAAATGATATAGCAGATCTTGAGTACTTTTATAATATTCTTTATATGAGTTCATATGAATCCAAGTTTGATACAGTTGCAGAGTTCCTGAAGACCAATTTTGCTCATGTAAACCCTTTTTACAATCATAGATAAGATGAAAAATTGCCAGAAGCATTTTTCTTTTTTTCCCTTTCCCCCTCCCTTTCTTCCTCCCTGTACTTTCTCCTCTTCTTTCCTCTTCCCTTTCTCTCTCCTCTCCTTCCCTGGTTCTTCCTCTCTCACTTCTGCTCCCTCCCCTTCCCTCTTCTTCTCTTTGTTCCCCTCCTTTCTTGCCTGCTGGAGTGATCTCTTATGGGTGCTTTACTGCTCTGTCTGATTGATCAATCTGTAATAGTAGGCCTTCAGCTGAATGATTTTAAGTGGAAGTGGAGTCAAGATAAAATTTAGGAACTGGATTGCATTAGGGAATTGGATAGATTAAGAAAGAATGTCGTTAGTTAGCATTAGCTGTTTAAGTACTCAGCAAAATTGAGTGAAATTGCTAATAAATATTATAGGTTTAGAGATGGTATTACAAATAAGATATATTTTGATTCACTTTTATATCTTAGCTTTTTTCTTAATTGTAAATTTCTTAAGCTCTATTTTTAAGACAAAATAATCTAGTGTTCGAGATGGAAATTTTTGATTGAATAAAGATGTGTTTGGTTTGGAATTATGTCACTTGATCGTTTGCTGAAATACTTTGTTTTCCTTTAAACTGCTTTGCCACCTTAAATTTATTGCTATTATTATTATTATTATTTTGAATAAGACATTTTTTCTTTTGCTTTCCCAAATGTCATTCTTGTTGAGTTTTTTTTTTAAGGATTTATTTATTTATTTTATAGGAAGAGTCAGAGGGTGGCGGTGGGGAGGGGCAGAGGGAGAGAGAATCCAAGCAGGACACAGGGCTTGATCTCAGGAGCCCGAAATCACTAGTTGAACTGAAACCAAAACCAAGAGTCAGGTGCTTAATTGACTGCACCACCCAGGCACCTCTTCTCCTTTCTTCTTTCCTTTCCTTTTCCCTTTCCTTTCCCTTTCCTTTCCACGTGATTCAGAGCTAGAAGGACAGAGGGAGGAGGACAGAGAGAGAATCTTAAACAGGCTCCACATTCAGAGCCAAGCCTGACACGGGGATCGATCTCACAATCCTGAGACCATGACCTGAACTGAAATCAAGAATCGGATGCTTAACCTACTGAGCCACCCAGGCACCCCTTGTCTTGTTTAGTTTTTAGTGGCCATTTTAGAGGAGGAAGTAAGCTATAAATTTTATTGTGATGACTTTGAAACCCTATCAAATTATTAGTTTAATAAAATTATAATTAGTAATCTATTTAGAACATAGCTTTTCCAAACCTGATTTTATTTACCTACTTTCCTGCTTTTGCACTTTGATATGTTAGCTGACCAATAACTGTGACCTTGCATGATGTTTATCAGATAGCAATTAAATTAGCTAAATATTGTTATTTTTAATAATCTTATTAAGATTCAGGCAGTGTACCTAAAGCATTTCATTGCCTGAGATAATTATCTTTTAATGACAAATTTATGCTCTGTCCCTTTTCCAGGTCATCCTGTTCAGTTCTACAGCATGAACAGACCTGCCTCTCGCCATACTCCCCCAACAATAGGGGGCTCGTTGCCCTATAGACGCCCTCCTTCCATAACTTCACAGACAAGCCTTCAGAATCAGATGAACGGAGGACCTTTTTATAGCCAGAATCCAGGTTAGATTTTCTTTTGCATTCTGTAGAATATATATAATTAAAATTTTTAGTTACGGGGGAAAAAAGCCAAAAAAATTACTAGCACATAATAAGTGTTGAGTACTATCTTTTGAATGAATGGAAGAATGACTACAAGGTTTGCTAATACTGTATCATCCAGTTCTTTTTTTTTTTTTAATTAGTACATGGTTTCCATGTAAAGCATAGAACTTAATTTTTCTGAACAGAATCTTTTTGTTGGTGATTATTTGCTTTTAAGAATAATATTGTGGTGAACAGTATTTCCTTCTTATTTAATCAGATATCCTTGCTCTATGAATACCAAATAATGAAAATTGAGTGTTCATGAACAGAGTTTGTAAGTGGTATAGTAAAAGAGAAATGATATTTTTGAAGCTGTTTTGTGCTAGGCAATTATACTGTCATACTCAGATCTCATACCAAACCTATGATGGGAAAGTTAGGACTTGGACAGATTGACCCAGATATTATAGTCATCTTTCAGTTGCATCATGCATCCAGAAAAAATTAATCTGGCACATATTTAATACCATATGTAGTCATTATTTTTGCTTCTTCCCCAGAGAGGGTAAGAGCAAATATTAGACTCTATGACTATTGTGGACATGGTATATCAGCTTACTGTGTTTTTCTGTATTTTTGCCCACAGGCCACTAAGCCTGTGTATCTTTAATTTTAGCGGACAACCGTTCCATCTTTGATAAGCCCTGAAACTGGTCTACTGTGGCTGCTACCTTTTGGTGCAACCTTATTCCTTTGGAGTCATGCAGAAGAAACTTGATTCTCCGTCTACATAAATGCAGTTTAAAGAATGCTTTTATATATATTATCTCATTTGATTCTTATAATCATGTGATCCTTTTCATCTGTATTTTGTAGGATGAGAAACTGAGGCTGAGGTGATGTCACATTAGGATTTGAACTTAGGTCATCTGCCTCTAAGTTCCATGTTCTTTCTTCATACTAGCCTCCTTACCTTCAGATTTTAAAAAATCTCTCTCTTAGTCTCCTAGTCTTCTCTTTGGTGGGGGATAAGGGGGGGTGAGGAGGATGTCCACATCGTGATATAAAATGCATAAGAGCCAGAGACCTTATCAGTCTTTATATAGTTTTATACTGGGAATAGTGCTCAGTAAATTCACTGTGGTTTTCTGTGAGATGAAAATGTGGCAGCACTGTTACTATATGTGGTTGAGTTTGAAAGGGCATTATAACATAGGAACTAAAATATGGAGCACCCGGTGTCTAGTGCCAAGTCCTCAGAGTAAAGTAATTGTTTTCTAATGATCCTAAGGGTGCAATAGTTGTTTTCTAATGAGATTATTTCAGAAGCAAGTTAATGAAAGGAACACTTTGATCAGGGCATAACTGAAACCACTTTGGTTCTCATTGTTTCTTAATAATCTAGCTAAAGAAATAGGAACACGAATTTATCATTCATCTTGTCAGCAGCAAAGAGGGTAACTGAAATAAATAGAGCTAAGCAGAAGTTAACAGTTTTTACCTTAAGTGTGAATGTGAAGGCCCTTGGTGGTAAAGAAGTATGTGCACACACACACATATTTGTATATTTGTACATTTACATATATAAACCTAGTTTGGTGTCTTAGTTCAGGCTGCTGTCATAAAGTGCCATAGGACAGGGTGACTTATAAATAACAGAAATTTATTTCTCACAGTTCTGGAGGCTGAAAGTCAGATCAGGGTGCTAACGTGGTCAAGTTCTGGGGTTCTCTTCCAGGTAGCTGACTGCTATCTTTTCGTATCCTCACATGGTGGAAAAAGAGAGGGAGTTTTCTAGGTTTCCTTTATAAGGGCACTATTTCCATTCATGAGGGGTCTACCCTCATGACCTAATTGCCTGCTAAAGACCCCACCTCCTAATACCATCACATTAGAATTTCAACATATGAATTTAGGGATGCATAAATATTCAGTCCGTAACATTAAAGAATCAATAATGTGGTGCTTAAGTACCAAGGTCTTTGGTAATAGATAATCCTATATTTTACTGCTCACAGTTTCTTACAGCAAAGACTAAAAAATCTAATTCATCAAGTGAAATGTTGGTTCCAAGAAATGTGACCGTATATAGTTATATGAGAGAGGAATTTGTGAACGACTATGTGTTTTACACAGGGAAAATGTCAAGCTTTAACCATTGAATGTTATAAAAACAACTAAAAAGAAACTGAAAAAATAATATTGGGTTGGTGGTATTGCAGAAGAGAAGCCAATAACATATATCCTCTAAATGAAAGTTAAGTGACAGCGTTACCATAAATTTCCAGAATACAAATGTGGTGGGGCTTTAGCAAAGTATGAATAAAGAGCAGTAGCAAGAAGCATTTTTCACATCCTTATATTAGGCAATCTTTATTTAGGGTTTGTTAGAGAGTGCTTACTCTTTTTTTTTTTTTAAGAATGCGTAGTGTAATGAGAGCAAAAAAGCAAGAAAACAGCTGAAAAGTGTAATACTCTCAGATGACCAAGTAACCCAGATAGACCCTTTACACTGATTATTAACACAAGCTGCGTTTTTAAACTTTGTGTTAATTTGCTGCTTTTTCTTGGCATAACATCTTGTGATTTTTTTGCTCGAAAAGGAATAACAACAATGATCCAATTCTTTTAACCTTTCTGAAACTACAGAACTGATAATTATTTGGTAACCATATTCTTTTCCATCAAAAAAGCCTCCTTACTTAGTATGATGAGTTAAGTTCACTTTTAAATACTCCCTGCTGTTCATGTTTAGGAAATGTTTCACTCTTAAAATGAATTGCTTAAATCCTTTCCTTCACTGTAGTGTAAAATATAAGCACCTAAACTTGAATGTGCTTTCAGATGTCTATAACGTCTAAAGGTGGTATTCTTTTTTTTTTTTTTTAAAGATTTATTTATTTATTTATTTTAAAGACTCGCGGGGGTGGGGGGCAGGGGGAGAAAGAGAGAGAAACTTAAGCAGACTCTGCACTGAGTGCAACCCTGAGATCATGACTTGAACTGAAACCCAGAGTCAGACACTTAACACCACCCAGGTGCTCCAGTGGTATCCTTTAATGGTTTTATAAGTAGTATTTAGAATGTTTATTTTGTCTGATTTTCTCCGAGTATTTACAAATTTGTAGAAATAAGCTGTAAAATTCCAAGTTATTTTTCAAAACACTTTGAAGTAGACATTTTAAAATAATAAGCCTCAAAGATTATGCTCCAAAGGATTTTATAAACAACCAGGAAGGTCATGTTTGGAAAGTCTGTATATTTCATCATCACAGACTCATCCTCTAAGTTTGGTTTGCTTGCAGAGCCTTTACTATATACATACCTACTTGTTACTGTGTGTAGAACTTAAGATCTTTCTGTAAACTCTAGTCATCTGGTGAGGCCATCTCTTCACATTAACATCATTAGTATATATTGTGAATATAAAACTCCTGAATCTAAGTTTGGAGATCTTTTGGTGGTTATAGGGAAAGGGTCTTGTCATATGAAGAATCATCTTAACTAAGTGGAGTGAAGACAAGTGTCTGGTTACTTCTGCTCTTCCCTGTTCATGAGATGCCTAGGACTAGAACCAAATATTGCAGATAATTCTTTCATCAAAATCCTGCTTAAATCTCCTAGAATGGTTCATTTTCAGCTCAGCTCTAAGGAAAATAAATCTAGTCTAAAGTAGGATGTTCTGGTTCACAAGAATTCTGGTCAGATTAAATCTTAATGCGGTCCAGAAAAAAAATGCTATGGTATTGAAATTAATTTGGACCATCACATTAAGTTTTTGCCCTGGGGGAAAAAAGTAGTATTTGGGGTGACCTTTGTAAACTCCATTTGGAACTAAATTTTTTTAACATGGTCTAGTTTTGAGAAGAATCCCAACTTGTTTTGTTACAAAGTAAATCTGTTTTAGAAAGATTTGGGATTTTGGTTTTTACCTGGGCTGTTCTTGGTGGACGTCTTAAAACCATATGGTTTCAGATTTTCACTTTCAGAACTAGAAAAGAAATAGAACATACTCATCTTGTGTCCGCTCAGAGAGCATTTCTGTGTGGCCTTCCTTACCACTAGCCCATTCCCTGCCCACCTCCCAACCCCGCACCTCACACCATCCGGGTGCCGTGCCGACTCTCACACCACAGCCCCCTCCAGCGGATTGCTACAAACATCGCTGGGCTAAGGTTATTATTTTGTTTTGTAACCCCAGTTAGAATGTGAGATCTTTGAGGGCAATGACTCTTTTTCATCTTTTCAGTTGTATTAGTCTTAACTGTAATTTGGAGTTAATAAAGGTGTTCTGTTTTCATAAGAAGATAAATACTTTACACCCATTCTGAAGGAAAGTATAACTGTAGAATTAATCTTGGGCTATTGTTTGGCATGTACCTGGTTTATTTATTTACATACATTAAACATTTGTTGTAGGCTGACTAGTGCTAGGCACGGTACCAGGTGTTTGCGATAGAGGGAAAGACACCTTGGGGAGGAGAGAATGATTTGAATGAGTCCAGGATTTTTTTTGTATGAATTAGATTATGAAAAATTGTAATGACAGAGGCCTAAATCTCAGAATGGTTTTGATACTGGCCTCCTAGCAGAGTGCTTGCCACTTACTTTCTTCGAAAGTCAGTAAATATTTAATTAATGAATGAAGAACCAATTAATTTGCCTGTTAATTAAGTAATGAAAAGTACAAATTTAGGATGTTGGGATGCAATTTTTTTTTCTGGTATTGATGAACGTTTAAACTTATAACCTTTAAAATCCTGAAAACCAAATTACTCTTGAGAATCTGCAGAAATTCTTTGAGAAGACATGTCGTTAGTGATATGACAAGATCAGTTTGCTATTATGTGTTAGAATAGATCTGTAAATAATAAATGCTTCCTGTTACAATTTTTAGAACTTTCTTTAAACTCCCCCTAATACTTTGTTTTTTTTGTGTGTGTTAATGTATTATCCCTCAAAAGAGGATCTTTAAGATAGCTTAAAAATATTTGTGTATAGTGGTTTCCCTCCTTATATGGTCGTTTTATTGTATTAGCCTTTCCTTTTAATGTAACTCGCCCTTACCCCTTATCCTCCACACCTTTTTTGTTTTTGCAGTATCTCTTGCTCCTCCTCCTCCCTCCATCCTACAGGTAACTCCTCAGTTACCTTTAATGGGATTTGTGGCCAGAGTCCAAGAAAATAGTAAGTTTATGTCTTCTTTATGCTGTAGATCAGATTATAGGCATAAAATGTCATTTATATATGATTGGCTGAATAGTCCTTCATTCACTGATACGTCATATATTTGCCTATTATGAAAAGTCACTGGGTGAGCAGCTCATGTGATGATAAAATAATTAAGATGAAGTTCTTCGCTTTCAGATAACTTAAAATCTGGTAGTGAAGATAAGACAAAAATAAAATAAAGCACATGTAAGGAAAGAAAGATCACATCTAACCAAGGAAATGCTACTTAGTCCGCCAGATAGCCCATTTTTTCCCTCTGGGTTGCTCAAACAAGTAGTAGCCTAGTTCGCTGTCACTGGAGTTGCAGGGTTTTGTGGCCGGCTTGAGAATCTTCCTCCAGTGTTGTGATTCCAGGTGTAAAAATGGCCTGCCGTGGTAGGCTTCAGGGGACCAAATTGCCAGTCTCTCTCTCCCAGGAGGGCTCGTAGATTGGCAATGAATTTACATTGGCCTGTAGTCTGGGGTTGAGACATGCAGGATCATATAACTAATTTTATTGACCCATTCAGTCTTCTCCTAGGGAAGCATTAAGGAAGCTCAGGAGACTAATGTCTACAAAGCAGGAGGCCTGTATCACAGTCAGTGAGGAACACTGTTACAGAGACCAGTGAACATAGTCCATAAGATTAATTCTTTTTGTGAGTGGTCTATACAAGGAGCCCACATCACAGTCATACCGTTGAATGATGGGCATGGAATCTGACCTAGGTGTATTACATTAATGAAAATTTTAATGCCATCAGTACGATGAAGCCCAATGTATGCATCTCATAACAGGGATGGCCTGACCAGAGGGGTAGAAATATTTGCACTGTGTTGCTTAGGACTCCTGGTTCTTCGATGGGCATTGCTGATACTAGAATGTGAGCTATTAGGAGAGCAGGAATTTTTGGTGGTTCTGTTGGCTGGCTGTTTCCCCCACACTTAGAGAAGCATCTGACACAAAGCAGACACTTTAGTCCCTGGGTTTTTTTGTTTTGTTTTTAGGGGGGTTGGTTTGTTTGTTCTTTGTTTGTTTTGTACTTTTATATCTACCTAAATGCCCCCCTTTTATGGACACATTTCTTTGTTGTATTTTTAACTGATTATAATCCAGTCTTACTTGCCTGAGGGCTCAGTGTCTCTTTCAGGTGCCTTTGTATCTCTGTTTGCTAGCTTCTGAAAATAGTCTAACTTCTGCTTATTGGAAGGTAAACCATGAGTACTTCCAATGTTTAGCAGTGTGATTGCCCTTTTGGGATAGTCTTTTCTTTCTTTCCATAGTCATATATATTTCTCACCTACAAAATGTATAAAAATAAGAAAACTGTGTATGAGGTGAGCTGCAGCTGATTTTATAGACACAGCAGGAATTCTGCATTCAAATGAATGTGCTCTTCAAAACATTCACCTTGGAAAGATATGTACTTGTCGTTTAGAATTAACTTCATAGTTTTCAGGTATACTACTTTGAAGATACTTTGGTAGCAGATAGTCTGTAATAAGATCGATGTTTGGAAACAGTCCGGAATTATTTGGAACCAGGTATACTGGGCTGAGTAGTGCAGCTATGATTCTATTATTCTTCTTAAAATTCTTCTATGGCTCCCCATTGCTCTTTGGATAGAATCCAAACTGTTGGAAGGCCCTTCCTACTTAGTCTTCTTGAGCTTCCTCATGCCTCTTTCTACTAAACTTTGGCCAGTTCTTTGAAGGATTCCTACTTTCTTACCTTTGTATTGTTTTTTTCTCCCTTTACATCTGACGTGAAATATCCACCCTCACTCTATCCTACCCTCTGGCCATTAACTCTTACTTATTCTTCAGGTTAAGGAAGCCTTTCCTGACCTACATAAGAGTTTTGGTCTATTGCTATATTTTTCATAGTGACTTAAAACACTGCACGTAATTACAAGTGAAAATTTGGTTGTCCATGTCTCTATGACTTTTGCCTACTGCTCTGTCTCAGCGCTGAGCATAGTGGCTAACCATAGTAGGCTCTCAGTTGATGTTTGTTGAATGAGTAATCATGAAACATGACTTTAAAGTTATTGATCTTGTCCCATAATAGCGTATCTTTTAAGATAATAGGCACTGAAGTTCAAATTCCTGCTCTCCCACTTACTTAGTGTAGGACTACTTAATCCTGGAAAGCCAGTTTCTACATCCATAAAATGAGGATTAAAATGGTAGCTTATGTCAGTCTCATTAACTCTGAGGCATTATAAGAAATGGTAAAAGTGAGCAATGGCAGAATCTTTGAGTAATTTCATAGTGTAATTTCTCAAGGTGATTGTTTTGAAAGATAGCATTCCTTTGGATCTTTGTTTTTATGTAATTGTTTAAAGTCAGTCTCTTTACCTTATAAATGCAAATAGGTTATATTGTTGATTCTTACCCCAACCTTATGTAATTTGTCATAAAATATATGCTAAATCACATATCTATAGTTTTTATTTAAAAAACCCATTAGGAGTAAAAGAATCACTTTTAATGAGTAAAGTTTTGAAATGCATCAAGCAGGTAGGTTGGGAAGTAGACTGGCAGCAGGTGGGAGAACACTGGAATAGGACAGAATATGATACTGATGTCCCAGTCCTCACCAGACACCAGCAGTCTTCTCAGATCCATTTGATTGAATCAGTAGGCTTAGATGAAAGATAGAAAATAAACAGGATTGCTCAGAGAATTTCACAGAAACAGTACTGGTACCTCATGAATAAGAATTAATAAATAAAATTGGGCAGCTGATAAATGCAGCTGTACTCAGTTCATTTTGTTGAGCTGTGTTCAGTTATGTACCAACCATTTTGAAAGCTTTGAGTTGCCTGAGTTTGGATATATGCTGTTACTTGAGCTGTGGAAGCAGATTTTTAAGTCACTCTTGGATATTTAGCTTGAGGAAATTCTGGATCATAAATCAGTCTGAATTAGTTGAAATACTCTCTATAAAAAATAGCAAACACAAACATCTTCATGGATGAAGTTACCCAAAGTCTTGTAATTTCCATTCCACTAATTTGGTAAAATGCTATTAAAAAAAAATTCATTGAAAGGAATGTAGATTACTAATATTTGACTATTCAGAAGCGCATTCTAATTTATTAAAAATTAAATATGCTTGTGAATGTCCAAATTGTTAATATTTTTGATAACCACTGCTCCTTGGATATAATATAAAACTAAACTATATTGTACTTATCTCTTTCTTTGAAAAAGAGGATTGTGTATTAGCATAAACAGGTTCCAAGAGGCTCATTTAATAAATAGTGTTTTGGCTAAGCTTTATTTAACACCCATTAGCCCTGACCCAAAGGGAGGAGAAAGTCATGCTTGGAGATTTGAAACATTAGAGTTGGCGGGGAGCCTTCTCTTGCCCACTTATTTTTGAAAGATCATTTTTTTAATTAACATATAATGTATTATTTGTTTCAGGAGTACAGGTCTGTGATTCATCAGTCTTACACAATTCACAGCACTCACCATAGCACATACCCTCCCCAGTGTCCATTACCCAGCAAATGATCATTATTTTCAAGTCTAGATTTCTATTCCATGTATATAGAGGCTTGGATAGGAAATACTGAACTTTGCATAACATGTAGTTTTGTTATCAGCTTGATAACATTCTTAGTTTCAGATACACCACCTCCACCACCACCTGTGGAAGAACCAGTCTTTGATGAGTCCCCTCCTCCACCTCCTCCCCCAGAAGATTATGAAGAGGAGGAAGCAGCCGTGGTTGAGTATAGTGATCCTTATGCTGAAGAGGACCCACCATGGGCTCCAAGGTCTTACTTGGAAAAGGGTAAGTTTCAGAGGGATATCTAGAAGGATGGGAAGACACCTCTACATAGAAATTGAATTTACTGGTACTGAAAACCTTACTTATTTTTTCACTGATAGGTAAAGTTTTGCTTGCATAACCTATGCAACATTTTATTAATTTAGTTTACAAGGTTCATGATTTTTGAAAGTCACACTAGTGATTATCTGAATTTATACTGATGGTTATTTATTGTTCCTATTGAACATGCTTTTTTATGAGTGGTTTCTATAGGATAGAAATTTTAAAAATAGTTTTTCTGGAATGCCTCAGGAAGAGGATGATTTTTCCAAATTATTAGTTATTTTTGTGGTATCTTCTTTCAGATATTTTAGGTTAAGCATCTGCATATGAAATTTTCTTCCAAACAATAATGGTTTCTCAGTTTCTTTGCAGAGTAGTATTGGGCATTTTTTTAAGTGAAAAATTTCTCTGAATGAAACTTTTCTGACATGACACTTTTGGGACACAGGCTTCCAAATCTCACCAAGACTAACTAGCTCAGAAAAAAAATGTATGCTATCTTCAAATTTTCTCTTAAGGAAATCAAAGCTACTAACTCACTGGTTTTAAAAATTGACCACATTAGAATCACATGGGGAGCTTACCCTAAGTAATAGGGTAAAGGTAAAGTAACAGTGACAGATTTACCCTCCCTCCTAAAGCATGAATGAATGAATCCAGAAAAAATTATAAAAAATAATGATTTTCAGACATTGGATAACAGGCAGTGGTAGACTATGACCCCATGGAGAAGGAAGTCAAACAAGGTAAACCTTTGATTGTCCTAGTTTGCTAACTAGGGGAAGTTTCTGGGCCACAGTGCAAGAAGATGGAATCCAAACAGAGCTTGGAGATCTCACTGCATAGACAAGGTAGAGATCAGAGTCTTGGGACACCACAGAGAAGTAGTAGTTACACAAAGACAGAGGACAGAACTCTGGAGATCTGCAGAAGGGTCCCCTTAAGTCTTTGATTGAATACTTCTCTATGCATGTGTGTGAAGAAACTACCTGAGATTGGAGAAAGAACAACCAGAAAGAAGTATGCAAAAAAATTATTGGAAATAACAAGTCTGGGAATAGTTCATGCTCCTGAACCAGCCAGAACAGAAAGACCTTGCAATGTACAAGGTATAGAGAAGAGGCCTCAAAACTGTGTCCCCTTAGTGATGGGGCCAAATTAGCCCTACACTAATGGTTGCTCTGGACTGCCCTAACAAATGCTTAAATGCAAACCTTGAGAGCATCCAACTGATTTCAAGTAACTTAATTGATCTCCAGAACAAAATCCAACATTGTTCAAAAAAGCAAAAAAAAAAAAAAAAAAAAATCCTGAGCACCAAAGGGTAAGATCCACAGTGTTTAGCATCCAATCAAAAATTCCAAGGCATGTAAAAAAGCAGGAAAATATAACTCATAACTAAAAGAAGTCAGTCAATGGAAACAGAATTAGAAATGACTGAGATGGGGGAAATTACCAGACAAGGGTATTATATATTACAAATGCCCCTTGGGTCCAAGAAGGTAAAAGCAAACATAAACACAAAAGAGAAGCAGAATATCTTTTTTTTTAAAAAAAAAGAGAAACCCGCATAGAATTTCTAGAGATGAAAAATAACAGTATCTGAAGTGATAGTTCAGAAGAAAAGATGAGTAACTTGGATGATATGACAATTAAAAACTATCCAAAATGAGACGTGGAGAAAAACCAAAAATAGAGCAACAGATATGTGGGACAATATCACATAGTGTTCATTTGCAAAGGATATGATTTTTTTTTTTAAAATTATTTGAGAGAGAGCCCAAGCAAGGGGGAGTAGCAGAGGGAGAGGGAGAAGCAGATTCTCCTGCTGAACAGGATGCCTGACGGGGCTCAATCCCAGGACCCCTGAGATCATGACCTGAGCCGAAGGCAGACACTTTACTGACTGAGCCACCTAGGTGCCCCAGAAGATATGATCTTATATGTAGAAAATCCTGCAAGGAATCCACAAAGAAGCTGGTAGAACTAAAAAGTGAGCTTAGCAAGATTTTCAGCCACAAAGTCAACGTGCAAAATTAATTGGATTTTATTTATTTTTTAAAAGACTTTGTTAGAGAGAGAGACAGAGATAGCAACAGAGATAGTGAGAGAGAGCACAATGGGGAGGAGAGGGAGAAGCAAGCTCCCCACTGAGCAGGGAGCCTGATGCAGGGCTTGATCCCAGGATCCTGGGATCGTGACCTGAGCTGAAGGCAGATGCTTAACGGACTGAGCTACCCAGGTGCCCCAAATTAATTGGATTTTTATATCCGAGCAACAAGCACTTGGTGATTGAAATTTATAAAACTATACCTTTTGTAGTAACATCGAAAATATGAAATACTTAAGGATAAATTTAATAAAATATATGTAAGACCTATATAATGAGAACTGTAAAACATTAGAAGAAATTAATAAAGGCCTTAAATAAATCAAGAGATGTTATGCTCTTTGATCATTATTGTTCAATAATTGGTTTTACCCAAATTGATCTGTAAATTGAATACAATTTCAGTAAAAATTCCGGGAGCCATTCTTACAGAAATTGACAAGGGGATTCTAATAGTTATATGGAAATGTAAAAGATCTAGTGGACTCAAAACAGTTTAAAAAAAACAAAAACTAATGTTGGAAGATTTAAACTAAGGCTACAGTATTTGGGACAGTGTGGTGCTGATATAATTACAGAAGTATAAATCAATAGAATATCGAATCTAAGAAAAGATCCACACACATTGTTTAACAAAAGTGTCAAGGTAATTCAGTGGGGAAAGGGTGGTGTTTTCAACAAATGTGCTACAACAATTGGATATCCATCATTTGGGGAGCTTATATTAACAAATAGTGGACTTCCATTTCTGGCCAAGGTAGAGGTAAAAAATTAATGTTCGTGTACTTTCTACCCTTACTTTACCATACACAAAATTACCTTGAAATGTATTTTAGACCTAATGTACAACCTACACTATACAACTTCTGGAGAAAAATATAGGAGAAAATTTCTGTTTTCTGGGATTAGGAAAAAAAATTAAAGAGAGCACATAAAAAATTGACAGATTGAATTTCATTAAATTTTTCTTCAAAGATGCTGTAAATAACAAGGCAAGGCTAGACTAGGAAGAATTTTTGCAAAATAACTCAGTAAGGAGGCAAACAACTTGTAGAAAAAAAAATCGAACACACTTCAGTAAGGTGCATGAATTGCAGATAAGCACATGAGAAGATGCTTAATGTTATTAGTCATTAGGGAAATGCAGATTAAAGGCACAGTGAACCAGACTAAATCCCACTGCACACCCTCTAGAATGACTACAGTTAGAAACCCTGACAATACCAAGTATTGGAGGAAGTGTGGTGAAACTGAACCGCTTAGGCTTTGCCAGTGAGAGTGTAGCATGTTTCATGACAAACGGCTGTCAGTTTCTTATGAAATTAGACATATACTTGCCAAGCTGATCTGGCAGTCCTTTTCTACACATTTACTTAAGAGGAATGAAGATCCATGTTCATGTAAAGACTTGAACTCAAATGTTCATAGCTGTTATATTCATAATAGCTAAAACCTGGAAACAACCCACATGTCTTTCAACTACTGAATGGATAAACTAGTTGTGGGATATCCATCCATTCAATGGAATACTGTTCAGCGAAGAAAAGGAACAATCTTACTGATACAAGCAACAGTATGGATGGATTTCAAGCATTCTACTAATGAGAGAATCTAGACACTAAAGACTCATACTTCATGATTCCATTTAAATGAAATCTAGAAGCTCAGTGGTTTCCAGGGACCAATACTGGTGGGTGAGGAAATTTACATAGGGGCAAAAGGAAACTTTAGGGTGATGGGCACGTTCTATATGATGATTGTGGTGGTGATGTATTTGTCATGTATACGGCGCATACATTTGGCAAAACTCATTGAACTCTACATGTAAGTGGTTGTATTTTATGTCTAAATTACACCTTAATAAAGCTGTTTTTAAGAAAAAAAGCCCAAAGTCCTACAGTAGTAGGGTATGGCTTTGGGCATTGACATGTTTTACAAACTTCCTACTTGATTTTAACACTGTCCTAGATAAAGTGATGACAGTTTTCAGCTCTGAAAAACCAGGTCAGTTATTCCTTAAGAGAAAAAGCCCAATGAAAGAAAGGTTTTGCCTTCTAACAATGTACTCTTCATTGAATATGTTAAAAATCTGGAGAAATTTGTAAGAGAGGAAAGGAGTTGCTTTCAGTCCAACTAACTCTTTGGAGTTTAAAAGAATATGTCTGAATTGTTCTCTGAGATGTTTTTTAAAGTTTGATTTATCTCTTAAGTTCAGATCTTTTAAAACATGAAAACCAAGTAAGCTCTTTCTTACTCTTTCCGGCAAAACAAAAAGAATCAACCATGCTTTGCTTAGGGTTGCTTTTTTGTTTGAGTGCACATCAGTGTTAAGGCTGCTGCCTAATGACTCATTTTGTTAGCTTAGACTGTAGGGCCTGCCTGGATTTTAGAGTCACTTAGGCAGCATTTAGTATGTTTGCACCTCCAGACCTAAGAAACCAGAATCCCATGGGCATGCATCCCAGGCATCAGAATTTTTTAAAGTTCTTCCGATAATTCCAAGGTGAGAACCATTGCCATTGGAGGTGGTTTATCTTAACCTTTGATTACCGCCCATACTAGCCAAATGGAGATAATGTGTATATGTAAGGATCTTGATTTAAAAGGACAGATATTTTTATGTATTTATTGTGTGCTTGGCATAATGCTAGAGTTACTACATATGTAAGGCAATTAATCTCCCCATTTTGCAAAGTAGGAAGTTGAGGTTAAAAAATAATTTATATAACAGAAAATGTTAGTGTTACAAAAAAGATAGTATAATAGTTATTAATGATAACAAAAGATGCTAACGTTTATATAGATAATGTTTACTTATCATAAACAAGGCCCGGGCCTATATCTTGTATGTTCATTGCTTCATTTAATACAACTATGTTGTTTTGAGGGGTTAGGACTATCGTAATTCCCATTATACAGTTGAGTAAAAAGCAGCTTAGGAAAGTTAAGTATGTTCTGTAAACTTACAAGTACTAGAGCAGGGATTTGAACTAGGTGGTATAACCCTAGAGCCCACATTCTTTTTTTTTTTTCTCCCCCAGAGCCCACATTCTTTACCACTGTCCTCAGCTTGATTTCAGACCTGGGATTGAGTCTTAGCTATACTTTTTATTAGTATTAAATTCTTCCTGGCAAACTTCAACTTACTTGTCAGTGCCCATTTTATATCCTTCCTTCTATCAAGCCATGTGCTCTTGTGTTCTTCCGGCTTAATGATATAACTTCTTGGTAGAAGTATAAACAATGTATGGTAACTTATCAGATAACATTTCTGTCCTCCCAAGACTATGACAGTCCCTTGTCTTGTTCACCTTTGTATCTCTAAAAATCAGCTTGGATGCTCCATTAATGATTGTCAAAAAGTGAATAGTGCCATTATCCTATCTGGGGATTCCAGAAAGCTGTTCAGAGGACATGGCATTTGTGGTGTGTCTTAAATGATGAGTAGGAGTTTCTCAGGAAAAGAAGAAAGATAAGAAGGGCCGTCCAGGCAGAGGGAATCCTCTGAGTGAAAGGGCATGGTGGTTTGGGATATGGTGAGTAGTATCACATGTAACATGGTGGGTTGTAGGGAGAGGGTTGGGGTATGAGTGTAGGAAGGGAAGTAAGTTGTGATTAGGAGTGGGAAGCCTTGAATACCAACCTGAGGTGTTTGCTTTTTTTTTCTTTTTAAAAAATCTAATGATAGAGGGAAATTGTGGAATATTTTTAAGCAGGTTAATAAGTTCCCATGAACTTATATTTTAACTTTTTTTTTTTTTTTTAAGATTTTATTTATTTGAGAGAGAGAGAGAGAGTGAGAGCATGAGAAAGGAGAAGGTCAGAGGGAGAAGAATACTCCCTGCAGAGCTGGGAGCCCGATGCGGGACTTGATCCTGGATCTCTGGGATCATGACCTGAGCCGAAGGCAGTTGCTCAACCAACTGAGCCACCCAGGTGCCCCAACATTTTTTTTTTTTTTTTAATCAACATAGTAATAGTGTAGAGTACATTAGGCAGTAAGAAAAATAGGAATCGGGAAGACCAGGTTGGATACCTTCCTAAACAAGAGATGAGGGCCTCAACTGAGGCCATGGTGCTAAAAATCTTGTTCACATAAATAAGTAGATGCAAATGGGAGTATTTTTCATGTGGCACTGTCAATCAGTTTTTTTTAACTCCTTTAGAGTTATCTACCAAAAATAATGTTCTGCCTTGAAAAATTATGTTTGATCATGTGTCAGCTGATAACTCCAGCATAGTATTTCTCAAATTTTGTTAAAAGCAAAGGAATGGAAGTAACTTGCAAACAGATTGGGTTGATCAGTGGAATAATTCTTTAATACCACACCAGTATTTTTAATTGACCCTTTGGCACCCAGAACTGTTTTGTACTTTTAAGATAGTCTACAAATAAGGATAAATAGGAAATGAGAATTTTTATGACTGATGTCTGATTCAAGGTATCTCCAGCAGACCAGTTTTAGGAAGCCACGTATATATATTTTTTAATTCTAGTATAGTTAACATACAATGTTATATTAGCTTCGGGTGTAAGGAAGTAGTATTTTTAAAGTTGAGAATCTACGAAGTGTCTCTCTAAAATTATCTGTCACTCGTATTGCTTAGAAAATCTTTAGGTACTAAGTGATAGGTATATTCTTAAAGACTGCTGCCCTGACTAGGGTAGTGACAGGTGATGATGGAGAAGTGTTTGGAATTGAGAGATTTAGGAGGTAGAATTAGCAGGACTTGGGGGATATTCTCCTCCTAATTACTTGCAGTGGGTTTGCATTTCCAGAAGCATGAAGAATGTTATCAACTCAAAGGCTACAAGATATTAGGTTGACTAGAAGTACTAAGTACCCTACGTATTTCGTATTCTCTTATATTTAAACTTCCGTGTCCTCTAATTGTATTGGTATTTAGGTGTTTGGTTCTATTTTGAGAAGTACACACTATAAACTCTTCCTAGGCTCCTCTAAAGTATTTTCTGGTGTCCTTAATAGATTACTATAATGCCAAATATTCAGAGATTAAGAAAGCCATTTCATTTTTACTAAAGCAGGCCAGAAACAAAAATTAACTAGGGCAAGTCACGCTAAATCATAAGTCCCTGTTGTAGCTTTCTTATTTATGTGAGGATTAAGTTTGCATGAGAAACTAACAAAGTCAGTATATACTTATCAGAATGAGGGCTAAATGGAGATTTTATTGAGTGAAGTTGGGAGCGGTATAATAAAGGTACAGAGGATCCTTTTATAAAAATAAATCTTCATGTGGAGTTGAGCAAGTTATAAGGTATCCCAAGTTAACTAAAACTCTTGAGGTCTAATGATTAGCAACCAGAGATTGTCTCAGATATTGTTACCAAGTTATTTAAGCAGTGAAGATTACAGGAGAGCTGACAGGTATCTTTGTTTTCTTAAAACTTTTGGCCCGTCATTGTGGATATGTTAAAATGGCATAGGGCAGCCTGTGTTTTGAAAGAATATATATAGTAGACTCCCACTGCTGACACATAGAACTCATGGGATTTCAACTACTTATTCTACTTCATGAATAGGTATAGGCTCTAGAAAGTTGGAGGAGATGTAAATCTGTTATTCCCTTATTCTCATTTTCTCACTTACCTTTTATGGTGCATCTTACTGCACTAGTATAATTCGCTTGTTTAAAGATACCTGTTTTTACACAATATGGTGCTTCAGCACAAGTTCAACTGACGTAGCAGCCATCTTTCCCGATTCTGGGATTGTGCATCTTTCTTCAGTAAGGTATTTTCCCCTAGGCTCCTGAAGGGTAAGTTTGACTAAATGTGATTTTTTTTCCTTTTATACTGTTTTGAACCTAACCTCTCCAAAATGGGATTTCATTGTATATAACTGGGTGTTGGAAAACATTTTTTTAGTCTGTGTTTCGAAAGTCACTGAAGTGCTGCAGCGGATGGGAATGGATGGATATTCATTTATTTGTTTGTCTTTCTGGGGATGTTATTCTTTTCACGTCCTATTTTTTTTCCCCTCTAGTTGTGGCAATTTATGATTATACAAAAGACAAGGAAGATGAGCTGTCCTTTCAGGAAGGAGCCATTATTTATGTCATCAAGAAGAATGATGATGGTTGGTATGAGGGAGTTATGAATGGAGTGACTGGGCTCTTTCCTGGGAATTATGTTGAGTCTATCATGCATTATTCTGAGTAAAGCTCAGCAGGGCTGTGTTTCCCTCACAGGAATAGTCAGGTCTTCCCAGATTATCAAAAGGCCCTGGGGATTCCCCTCCAGTGAAATGAAGGAAGGATACAAATGACACAAACTACTTACGTTTTTTTGGTTTATTCCCCAGTATTAAAAAAGCAAGCTGAATCTGAACAAATGGATCTTTCTGCCGTTATTTGTACTATGCTGAGCTGTTTGGATTAAAATAAAGTGACCATTTCTAACTATGTCAGAGGTATAACAGCATATAACTCTGTAAAACAAATCAGGTTAAGACTGATTCAGAAAATCTGGGATCTTCCTCAGGAATACTGTACACCCTTGGGATTTCTCCTCCTGCAGAACCCGTGGCATTGGATGTTCTTCAGTGCTTGTGCTAGAGGGGCAGCCTCGTGGCCCTAGTGCCATACCCTAGCCCCACACTTGCTTCCACTTGGATGAGGAGGAGCGAACTAGTATTTAAAGATCATACTTCACCATTTTTATAACTGTTCGATGGCTTCTTTCCTCTTAACACTGTAAATTCTGCATTCTCTCAGCACTTGAGTGCACCCAATGAGTTAATGCTGCTGACTTGCATCCCTTCATGTTTTTCAGTTTGTAGACTGAGGATGATGAAGTGAGTCCCCAAACATTCTGAGGGTGGTTAACAATTGCTGGTTTGATTTTAATGTGCTGCTGTTGCTGCATGAGACTGCACTGCCACTGATGGCTTGTGGGCCCAGGTGTGTGACGTGTGGTCACCTGGTTCACCTACTGAAGCAGGCGTGTGAAGCTAGACGTGAGGTTCCTGAGGTTCCGAAGAGACTGACCTGGACAAAGTGATTGCTCGTAGACACCCTAGACCGTTGCTTTGGGCACTGTTTCCAGGAGTAGACTCTTGGGAGGTCAGACCAGCTTTTTCTTTACTACTTTCACTATTTAGGAAAACATTCTTTTTTGGAAAACAGCAGTTATTTTCAAGTCTGTTTAGAGTCACTGGGAATAAAAGGCTTGCTACTGTGCTCCCTGACTATTGTTAACAGCCAGTGTTAGCTGCTGCTGAGTTTACTAGTTCTAAGAAAGGTAAATACTCTCCCAATTTTGTGATTGGTTTTTGAAGTCACTGCTCTTGGTAAGAATTTGAACCTTAGATCTCGGACTAAGACCAGTGGGATAAAAGGTATAAAGTCAAATACTCATCCAATTACATAGATAAAAATTAAGATAATTTGGAGCAAAACAGTATTTTTTTCTGTCTGTACAAGTTATAGCTTCACATTCAGTGGAGTTTGTAAGGCAGATGGCTTTAGTCATCACTTCTTTAATGAGTGTAAGAAACACTGAAAAGGTCCAGGAGGGCTTGCTGCTTCACCAGCTGGGTACTGTGGTTAAGGACCCAGCTCATGGGCCCAGAACTGCCATGGGTTTGTCCCCATCCCAGGGACTTTGCCAGGTCATTTCCCAGTGCTGGGGGAAAAGGGAAGAGGCAATCACCGCATTTATTTCAAATGAAGGCCTTGAACAGGACAGTGTAGGTAGAGGAATTTGATTGGAAAATGGAACAAGAGCACTAGTGTATGAGGGAATTGAGATGGTGTAAGCAAAAGTTAATGTTCCACTTGTAGATCTGTTTTCTGAGCACAAAACTTCATCACCATTTAACAGACCCAGATACAGAGTTCCCTTATCAAGACTTTTTAAGTTGCAGGGGTTTTCCCCCCACACATTGCAAGTTAGCGATTTTGCTTTTAGATTTCTTCGACACTTTGAATTTAGCGTTAACTTGCCTCCACTTCAGGCTTTGGTTAGGTCATCTTGACTTTATGCCCTGTTTTCCTTTAAAGTAATGGCCCCGAGTGTCTTCTGAGCCTTCAGGTTCATTATGGACCAAGACTATCTACCTGGATAGGTTAAACTCTTCTTAGTGTTGGTGTATAACTAGGAAAACTGTTTTGAAATTTAGATGTGTTCCAGTTTTTAAATAGCTTTGTGCTGAGAAAGCTTAGTGGATTTTTAAGGCAAGAGGGTATTTTGAAATCCAATATAGTATTCACAGCTCACACCTACAGAAGCAGAGAAGATAATTGTGCAGAAAAGTTGGTGGTGGTCAGCTTGCCTGTTGGACCCCTGCTGGATTGTGGCGCGCAGAAGACACCGGTGCAGTGCTTCATACTGACGACCTGCAGCAGAGGGCGCTATATGGGCCAGCTGACTTTCTGTATTATTTAGTACTAATGTATACAATTGTTTTAAAAACACCTGTTGGGTTTTCTGCATATTTTAAACTTCTGTACAGTTTTGACTTCTACATATTGTCTTGGAAGGATGCTATGTAATAATGATGATGGGCCAGGCCTACAGTAATTGGAGACTTTTAATGTATGTAATATTTCATAGATTGCATGCTATTAATAGTCTGTGAAGGTAGTATTTCTTGATTTATCGTAAATTCCCCCCATTTGTCTTTTTACGAACTACACGATGGTTGGTAGTAGGAATTCCAAATGAATGCAGAAATCTTACAGGATACATAATACTGTGGCAGAGATGATCCACGTCTAAAATCTGCTGACTTGTAAGCAACCATTTTAACAGGATAGAGGGAATCTAATGGGAGAGGGGATTTTTTTTTCCTTCTGAAGTACTTTTCCTTAAAAAAAAAAAAAAAAGATTTAAGAGTCCCCATTCCCCCCTCCCCCCACATATACCCTTTTGGTACTATTATTTGAAAGGCCATGGGGAAATGAATGAAAATACACTTTTTTGTTGACCTTATGGCCATGGCAATAAATCAAAAAACCAAAATAGTGTCATGATCTAGACCTGAGAGACTCAGCCTGCTGTATTTGGAGTAAATATGAATCTTTTAAGATGATTTGTTAAGTATTCTCCATTTTTTGGGCTACTTGCTTTCTCCCTCCCTCAGGGGCACCTGCTGTTCCCATCTTAGGGTTGGCAAGGGTCTGCTAGTTTTGCTGCGTTCCTAGAAGTCACTAGGTGAGACAGTCTTATCCCTCCCTTCCTTTCCCCCCTCCTCCTGCTGTTTATTACCCAGCCAGACAGAAGATTTATGCATCTTTACAGTGATGTCTGTGATGGAGCTGTGCTCCCTAGCAGTCTGATGTTGATGATTACTTAGGATTTTTCTGCTTGAGAGGCATCAAAATGATGGTAGTTTGCTTTTATCCTTCTGTGTTCATTTTCTTTAGCAGGTACCTTTCTGCATTAAGAACTGTTCTTTTATTTTTTTTATTACCTTTCTCCTTGGTGGAGAGAGCATGACATGTCCTGAAAGCTACCTTTCCCTTGGAACAGGGTTTGTTGGAGGAATTGGCAGGTGACTGCCAAGTCTTCAAAAAGAATGGGGATCTGAATCACTTCCCATCTGTTCACTTCTGAACTTCTTTGGCCAGGAACTCCTGACTGGTGTTCAGGTGATGATTTCCCCTCACGATTTATTTAGAGTCACAGAATTTTAGAGCTACATGAGATTTTAAAAATTTTAGTTCATTTTTACTGATGAAGTTAGATGTTTCATTTCAGGTAACAGCTAGTTAACAACAGTAGAGTTGAGTTCCTGACTCAACGCCTGTACTCTTTCTACAGCTGTCTTAATTGAATATGCTGTATGTTTTTTTTAATTATGAGTGCTACTTGATGTCTTCAGGAAGTTACTTGAAAAGATATGCTGTTTCGATAAATACCATCAGTATTCAAACTGTTTAAAGGAGTGTACTAAGCACAACTTAATTAGTGAAAATGATCTTCATGTTAGCCCTGCTACTACCACTACACTCAGTACTATGGAGCAAAAGTAGGTTACCTGATTTCAGCACTGGCAGGAGCACAGCAAGCAGCCTTATTTGCGAGAGCCTTATAAAAATAGTCCTTAAACAGAGGCATTGTGCTCATAACCTTACGTTTACTTTATGCTGATCTTTATTCCTGTTTCTGAGAATTTCATAATTCTTAAAAAAAATTGACAAATGAAACGATAGGGCCTAGCTGTGTATAAATGATCCTTGCTCAGTATTTTGTAAAAAAACACAAAAACAAAAAGCTTATTTTCACACTATGATGAAAGTGTCTTTTGCAACTTCAGAATTCTATGGAAAAGCAGTTTTTCATATTTTGTGTCCATGCATTTTTTTTCTTAAAATAGTTTACAAAAAAGAATGTTAAACAACTTGTGATCTGGCCAGTTGTATTTTTAAGCTCCTCCAGGGAGGGTTGGTGTCCTGAGCGGAGTAGAAATCATGCAGGAAAACTTGAGGGACCAGTCTGTTGCCAGTAATGTTTCTTGTGTGTGCCATTAAGCCACCTCCAGCTGAGTGGGGGAATCTTCACTTTTTAATTTCGAAATTGTATTTGAAATTGTTGCTGTGTACTAAGAACTTGACCTAAATAAAATTCTATAAAGTATGTCCAGATGTCTTGTGAATGTTTTTATGCAAGTAACCAAAGTGGTTATGAAGGTGGTAAATCGAAGTGTACTGCAGAGAGAATCCTTCCCTGTTGCTCTAACTTAATGTGAGGGTTTTCAATACAACTCTTTTACTACAAAAAGAAGAGTTTTCCCTCCTTGTTTGACAAACAGTAGTGATTCGTTAATACATTATACACATTTATACATACCTTTACATGGCAGGTGAACAAGTAATTGTTGTGATACCAAAGCTTTGAAACAAGAAGCATCCCTTTTTTAAAGAAATAAAAAAATCTTAAATAGCCAGCTTGCTTTCTCCTCTGTTGGTACAAACTAAAGGTTAACCAATTGAACATACCAAACTGTAGTTGAATTTACCTTCCCACTTAATTTGTTCTTACTGCACAGCTTATTTAGGGGCACCCCAACATAAACAGCGAAAACCAATTTCTTAATGATGCCAATCCACAAACAGTCAAGTCCCCATGTTTAAATGAAATCTCTGTATTCTTTTTATTAAGGATTGGGTAAGCTGACATAATGAAAACACAAAAAAGAAAACAAATTTACACTGACTGTATGACTACTGTCCTAAGCCATTACAATAGTTCACCGACAGTAACTGGTAGAGTACTTTGGAAAATAACTTAATCCAGCAGTAGAACAAAAAAACATCGTCAGTAGTACTGAATATATCTCTCTCATATATATATATCTATCTCTATATAGGTTTGCACAATCAGAGAGCAAGGCACATAATGAAATGAGAGCGTACATTTAAGCAGAAGAAAATAGCAACAAAGCTGAAAGAAAAATTGTAACTTGACCTTTACCGAGCTGTGCATAATCATAATCTTGAATAATGTTCTCTATCAGGTACTTTATAATGCAGTTCCTTTGCCTTCTTTTTCATGCTTTAAAAAACTATATTCCTACATTGTATGTATTTACGGCAAAGCTCCCACAGCCTAGGTATCAGTGTAAGCCTTGACTCCATTTTTTCAAGAAATGGGAAAAGGAGCAATCCCAGTTAAATATGTGCAACTTTTCTTTAAAACAGTAAACAATGTTTTTACAACATTTAGCACAAGCTAATGATATTGCAAATGTACATTTCTATAAAAGGAGTTCACTAGTGGCTAATGATAAAATTAAGCAAAATCATTTGAAACATTCCAGTTAATGCTTATTTTCTAGGAGGGATTATTTACAAGTAGAAAAAAAAATATATAGGAAGTAGGAATCATGAAAAATGGCAGTTTTTGGTATTAGGTTATAATAAGTCTGACAAACAATGGACAGTTCCCAAAATGCAAAGACTTTCTGTAAGTGCTGCAAGCATGTTCTGCCTAAGAAGAGGTTGAGGCTTCAACAGTTAAGAGCTTGGTATTAAAAGCCATCTGTGATCAACGTGGTCACTTCTGATCTTAGCCATCTTTTAATAATGTAGTATTTACCATCACCCTGACTTGACTCATTTCTCTAAATGTCTTTGGTAGAAAGCGGCCAGACCCCATTCAGGTAGATGAAGCCATCTCTTGTGAGACAGACACTTTCTCTATATTTCTGCACAAACTACAAATACTCATTTTCCTTCTCTTTCATTAGCACCTCAAAATTTGCTTGTTGGATTTTTTTAAATGCTATTCCTCCAAAAGAGTTCAAGGCACTGGGGATTATAGCAGATAGTGTCTTCTCTTCAACTAAGAGCAAACAAATTGGAGATTTTTTCCCTTACTTGTTTATCAAGTATATTGTTTTTCTTTAGCAAATTTATTCTACAGCTAAATTTTAGGTTTCTTTTACATATACACCTTCCAAGGGCACAGTAAGAATAGAGCATTTGTTTAGTTGCAGGGACAGACTGGTAAAAGTATAGAAATGTTCTACTGAATTTTTAGAGGAAAATAAATCTTAAAGATAGTGGGATATTTAATTGTATTTGCATTTCTCTGTGCATCAAATCTCAACTTGGTGAGTGAGCACATATTCCTATAGGATTAGGGATAACCCACTTTATATAAATGATGTAAAGTGTGTAAAAGCAAAAGTCAAAAGTGCCAAAAGGAACTGACAACCTCATAGGGAGTTTTAGAAATAGACATCTTCTCATCAGGTGTATAAATTCAAATTATTATACCTACTTTACCTAAAGCAAGTCATTATACCTGTAATCATACAGGGCCATACAGGTTTAACTAGTCTAAACCTGAATAAAATCTGAGACACTGTTATCAGTTGTAATTTGTTAGCTCTGAAGGTATATGAAAAAATTAAAACTAGGGAAAAGGTTTTTTGTTTAAATTCACCTCGTGTTTGTAACAAATTGCTTTTAGCTGAGGAAAAAAAGGTGACAAAGGATTCTGTTGGTGGCTTGAGAGTCAAATAAAACCGGTCCATACCATTAGCTGACACTTGTTTTCTGGGCTCTTTTGTAACCTTACATCCTGACACAAGCTTATTAACAAGGGTATCCTCCCAGAAGAGCAGCTTCTGAAACTAACTGGATGCATAGCTCCTATTAATCTTGATCTCATAGTTGTCACTGTATTGGATCATGATCTCCCAATTTTGTTTAAACTTTTCTTGATAAACTCAGCATTGCTTTTAGTGGCAAGTAAACATTCAGAGAGAGAGGACTTTCAAGATCATTCCCGGCCCTTAGCAGAGTATGCCGTCAATGGGCAGGAGCTACAAAACACCATCACGTCTACATGACTTTGACATTTTCTGATGAAAACTGTTTCCTGTAATTTTTAAGTCACCAATCTTTCTCATCTTAAAAAGTCCCAGAAATTTAAAAAATCCAATTTACAGTTAAGTGGGTACCTATAAAAGCCCTAAGAATACCTTTCCTAAAGGAAAATGAGAGCAGCTAAAGAAATAATGTTTTCGAGTAGTCAAAGCCAAGCTGAATAAAATTTCAATACAGAAGAGTCTAGCATTTATATTCTTACCTAGAACCTGTAATATTTATTAACAAAATAGGCTCTGCTGCCCTTCAGAGTCAGTACCCAAACTATGCACAGGGAGATCACCAATTCTGAAACAATCTGTGGTGGAAGTTAGGGTTGTCACTAATTAACCAAGTCACTAGCTGAAACAGGCACCTGTTTGCACTGCCCTCAGCATGCTATTCATTTCTCAGTACAGCCAAGTCAGCTGTCCAGATGTTCTTCTCTGACCAGAAGCAGATACATGGGGTTGGAAGAGCTGCTAAGCAAACGGCAGTGGAAGAAGGCACGGTCCTAGTGTCCTCCGGCAGTACGTGTTCTCCAACGCACCAGAGAAAAGTTCCAAAAATAACAGAGTAATCTCAAAAGAACCCCACGGAACTACATCCCAACAAAAGTCCAAATTAAAAACCCCACCAGGGAGTAAAAAGCCAGAAGTATAATCTAATGTATTATTTTGTGGGTTTTGATTCAGTGTTTCACATAAAACAAAGGGGGAAAAAGTTGATTAATAGCCTTTTCTGCCTCTGGAGAAACGTAAAGGAAAACCACCTGTTGTAGACAAGCCTAGGGCCTAGGGTATAAATGACCTAGGTCTCTGGGTGCCATAAGTGTTCTAAAGGACGTCTGTTCTTTCAGGAAGGCGGTACACTGGAAACATCGGTTCGGATGGCTGTCGGGACTGACACAAGCCAAGAAGTCCTAGGGACCCCACACTGACTAAAGCAAGGCTGTACCTTAGGGGTCAACTCACAGGTGAAGGAAGACTAAGGGAATATTACTGTTTTTCCCCTCCAGGAAAGTTAAAGTCCACCTGCATATAAAGACCACTACCACCACAAAAACCCTAGTGATGAATATGATGAATATTTCTATCACTGGATTCCTGTTAATCACTTTACCTGACAAATAAGGGTGATCCTTAGAATAAAAAGCTGCAGGCAGAACCGAGAGAAATTACTTCACTCAGGAGTTAGAGCAGAGCTTGGCCACCTGCACTAAACCATTACTGAAATCGCTGTGCATGCTGAAAGTAACAATGCAGATGCGTGAAAGGTCACTTCCTAAGCCTATCAAGCACACAAAACTATGAGAACAAATGAAAAGATCCAAAAAGTATCTTTTAAAGAAGCAAGGCTTTAAAAAATGCACAATGGTACATATTCTTATTGCTCTATAAGCACGTGAATTGCTCAACAGTATCCTAGAGATCTAGGCAATGGAGAGGTGCCACTTTGTATTCTCTATGATGCAGTCCTTTTTTGGAGGTGGGTTTATAGGAGTATCTTGTGTATAGAGTACAACTTCTGCTTATTCTTAAATTATTTACTATCTCTGCCCCATTGCACTGACATCACTTTTTCCTTATGGGACGTCAAAGATTTTTGCAGTTTGCACTGGAAATCCTTATTCACGACAGGTAGAGAGTTTCATTACAAGATGTGCTCATTTATCACTGCCGGGATGGCTAGTTTTTATTGTTTAAGAGCAGCTCTGAGATTGCATTTATTTGTAATGGTCACTTCATCATCATAAACTGATGAGACAGTACACATTTCTCTCATATATCAAGGAAAATTCACAGGACCAAAAAAAAAAAAAAAAAGCATTAAGCATAGTGTGAAGCATACAGAATTGTAGTGTGTCGAGCAATGATTCCATTTTATACCAAACTGCACACGCATAATATGTAATGTCACTCACTGTACTTGGACTATACTACTCCATCAGAACACCTGGGAACCTGGACGAAATCTCCACAACCAGGCCACAGCAAGCAAGAATCCTAGTGTGCTCCAGCAGCTAAGGATGAAATGGTCCAAAACCTCCCTTCTTCCCCTCCCTCTGTGACAGTCCCATACTTCAATGAATTCTTTGTTATACACTACAGTCCATATACAACCTAATGATACCCGCACAGGGGGCAGTTCTGTTCTTTCCTAATCACCCATCCTAGAGCAACACACAAAAAGGACACATTTCAGAAGCTAATTTTGTTTTTTGTAATGGTGCACTGTATCGGACATGGGATGTGTATGTTTGAAATAGCAACTGTCTACAGATCTCTACTATCCACATCTACCTAAAGCACACACTGTAAGATAACTGGTGACCCAAAGACATACTGGGACGGAGCATTCCAGGGGTACTGTGTAAGATACTCTCTATGACAAATCAAAACTAGGATCACGAAGCCAAACTTGATGAGGCTTCGCAAAGCTCGTGAAAAAGATTCCAAGAGTACAAAAAGAACTATCCGGATTACAGTACTAAATTATCCATGTATTATAGGCAAAGAGCTTACCTGTGACAGAACACATCCTAGACACAGGTGGGATCAGGGCGGCACTACTGCAACTAGAATGGTTGAGTCACATCACGTGTTTACTTCCCATGCACAAGCACGGACGGACACAGCATCTGTGGAAACCTGCCCGAAAGGCGCCAGTGACCCGCCCAGCCTGCTGACCCTTTTCTGATTTAAAGTGCCCCTTCGCGTGTAAGTAATGAAGTGTCAGCCAAGTACTTCAAACTTCAGCCAACTGGGGGAAAAACAGACACAAAAGCCCCATCGATACACCAAACATTCTGTTGTCTTCTCAAACTGAGAAACAGCACATAGTATACCTATTCCTTAATATATAATACACAACATGCACAGATAAGCTGCACATGGACACTTACAAAATGCCTTCTAAGTCAGTCACTAGAAGTTTTTGGTCCAATCCACGTGATAGATAACAGAAATCGTAAGGGATAGGACACACATCCCCTTCCATGCCTCTTCCACCCAAAATACACAAACCCATTTTCAGATTCGGAGAGAAAAGGAATAAATAGACTCACTCCCAGCTATATATATACATATACACATACATATATGTATACATATACATACATACACATACACACAATATCTATATATGTAGAGCTATATGTGTCCACACACACGTACACACACACATGGCTGGATTCTACCTGAATAACAACAACATCATACAGGAGGCTCTGAACACCAGAATTCACAGGTGATCAGGAGAGCTGATTGTAGAACTGGTTACGGATACCATGAAAATAAAGTCCAACAGTAGCTACTACCAGTCTCTTGAGAGCTTGGTGTTCTGGTCTCTTTTGGGGGGAGCGGGAGGGGGTCCTCTCCGCAACGTTGCATAGCCCGATATATGACTACCTCCGTAACCAGCTTTCTGTTGATCAGAAAGCAGTTCTGGGGGCGGCGGCGGCAATGCCATATCATCCATGGTGGCTGTTGGTTCTGCTCTGGACACGCGGGACGAAGAGAGCGAGCCATGCCGAGTGATGGACTTCCGTTGCAGTGTCCTATTGAGGTCAGCGAGAAATCCAGGCTGGACACTAAGGCTGGATTTGGGAGAGGTGGGCACTTGTGGCACAACTGTGGCCATTGCTGGCTGCTCAGAGATCTCTGCTTGAGTGAGGCGGGTGCTGTCATTCCGTTTGGGTCGTGTGGGTGGAGGGGCTTTCTTCGTCGATGTTTTGGACCATGGCTGTGGTTGAGGATTAACGACTGCCACTTTTGGAGAGGTGTTTCCCGAGAATACAGCTGGAATCTCTATGGGGGGCAGAGGAAGCTCTATTTCAGGTGGAGGGGGAGGGAAGTCAGAATCAGATGGAGGAGAAGGAAATTCTACCACAGAGTCCTTTCCACGCCCACTCAGGACAGATGCTTTTGTCGACGCACACCCTTGCTGGAGAACTCCGGGAAGGTTAACTCCAGAAAGATTTAGTTTTCCGGGTTTGGGGGGTGCTGCTGGAGGTGGTGGGGTCTCTTTGCTGGGAGACCCTGAGGGTTCTGCTGGCGATGCAAACTTGCTCACTAGACTGTCTACTGAGGGTCTCTTAGGCTCAGGGTGCTCTGCACAACTGCCGGACTTAATGCTGGAGTTTCGCTGTGGGGTGGGGGGAGGTTTCTTGGCCCCGGGGCTGGATGTCTTACTGGTCTTTTTGCCTGGAGATCCACTTTTGTCGGAGGCAGAAGCTGTGGGTGTAGCTGTCAGGGGCGCCGGGGCCGGGGCCGGGGCCGGGGCCGGGGCCGGGGCCGGGGCCGGTGGGGGTGGAGGGGGAGGAGGCGGAGGGGGAGGAGGAGGGGGAGGGGGAAACGCCAGGCTGCTCTCAGGTGGAGGAGGAGGGAAATCTGGAGAAGGGACAGGGATAGAGCTGGGCTGCCACTTGGGTTTTGCTTTTACAGCAGGAGGGGACTGTGGGGCCACATTTGCTGAGGGAGGCTTGAAGGGCTGCTCCACGGGAGGAGGGGCCGGAGGGGGTGGAAACTGGCTGGCTATCTGCTTCACGACCGAGGGCACCGGAGACAGCGGAGAGGGAGGTGGTTTTACACAGAAGCTCTGCTGCTTGGGTAACGTGGGTGGGGGGACTGGACCAGGAGGAGCAGGGGGAGAGGGTGGAATATGAGAGACAGGAAAAGCTGGCTGCTTTTTTGCTGGGGGGGCTGGAGGAGTAGGTGTGGGTGGCACAGCTTGTGTCATAACAGGTGGCACAGTCTTGGTGCTGGTTGGTGGGGGCATTGTCACAAGGGGCTTGGGGGGCGCTTGGGGAGGGAGGGGTGCAGGGACAGGAGGGGGTGGTGGTGGCATTGGAGGGGCCACTTGAGTGGCATGCTGAACGTGATGAATCTTCAGTGGAGGAGGTGGAGGGCTGAACTGTGGGAGGGATGGGGTGCAGGGTGCTGGTTTGAGCTGGGCCATAGCTGAGCCTGGGGTGGGGGGTGGGGGTGGAGGAGGGGGTGGGGGAACGACTCCATTGGGGGGCACCAGGATCTGAGGCTTTCCTGACTGGGAGGTGGAGGCCAGAGACTGCATCACTGAGGGTGGTGGAGGCTTGAACAGGGGTCCTGAGTGCTGAGAAGCGTTCTGCAGCCTGGTTATTGTGCTGTACTTGACGAACATCGTGGCTGCTGAGCCAGCAGAAGGTGCAGACTGGCTGGGCAGAGGTGGGGGAGGGGGAGGGGGAGGAGGTGGGGGTGGGGGAGGGGGAGGAGGTGGGGGCGGTAGAGGTGGGGAAGGCTGTGAGGCAGTGTAGGGGGTGACCAGCTTGGGCTGTGGGGATAAAGGGGGCATAAGTGAAGTGTAGGGTCGGTTCATAGACTCCATTCTGGCCTAAAAGGAGCATAAGGGGGCAGGGGGGGAGAGAGAAAACACAACAAACACAACAGTTACAGAGGTAAGCTTTGACTGTGTCAAACTAAACGGCAAGGAGTCTGGGACATGAGAGAAAGGATTCGGCAGTGGGACAATGTCAGGAAGGTGAAAATCGGACTCCCTGGGCAACAAAGGCACAGGGAATTTGTTCACCCAGCAATACTCTCAAATGGCAAGACTGCCTAACAATCTAGGAAAAACGATCTGCTGATCAGTGACGGGCTGTCTGATTTTTGAGCCCTGACTTTCACACACCTGCCACAAACAGGAGCCCCCGTGGGAAGGCCTCTGTGCACTGACCCCCCCGGACTGTGGCAGGCGGAGATGTGATGGCTCGAGTTCACCTTTCAGTCCATGGTTGCATCCACATCAAGCAGATGCCATAACTGGGTTTAGGAGTGCTGGTGGAAGGCCTCCCGAAGAATGAGGATGGCTTTGTGATGCTAGCAAGCTGACACGTGAGAAATACGAAAACGTTCAGCAGGGCGTGCACAGTCACACAGGAATGAATGAGCTTGACACACACACTCGTGTTCGTGTGAGACACTTGCATCCAACATGCACAGAAGTCCAGCAATGCAGGTAAAGGGGGGGCATTCTTTACATTTGTTTTACTGGAAAATACATAAAGAAATGCTTTATAAACATTACAGCAAAAGATTATAAAAATACCATACAGAAAAAGCCAGGAGAAAATGAGAGGAAACCTTAGAAAACTAAAGGAAATATATCCAGAAATGGCAGCTAGAGTTTGCCAACAACCTGCTGACCAGCCCCTCAGGGCCCCTCTGGCGCTGCCCGGATTACCATATCTGGCTGTGTGTGTCATGGAGCCACGCATGCACAAATGTGGTTCAAGTACTTTTGAAAAGAGCAAAGGAAAGGCCCTTGGTTTAATGAAGTTTGGGCAAGTGTTTTAGGTTCTTTGAACAGAATGTGAGGATCCAAGAGAAACCATTTGTTTCCAAACTACAAATGACATCTAATTAGCATCAAGAACGCTCAGGTTAGTAGACTAGAAGGCTCAGGATGGGGCCAAATTCTAAGGCCCACCAAGACACTCACATTTCTTTAAAAATTGCACAAAGTAAAAGCATTAGTCTGCGAGACTTGGTTACAGGAGTCACCCAGGTTAATGTGTTTCCGAAGAACAGCCCCTGACCTTAACTTGACCCTGTCTTGGCTGCTGCAGGGGTGCAGACCTTAGCCGTGCTGGCCTTCTCATTTGGCACCTGAGGCTGAGGTAACAGAAGAAACACAAGTGGGGTCAAGACAGACAGACTATCGCTTCTGCACGGCACGGTGTGCGCTCCAGAAACTACCCCGACCAACTCTGCTGCTTCAGCACAGAGCATTCGGACCTTTTGTTTATTATTATTTTTTCTCTTGGCCTTTCATTTAATATGTACATGGTTAACATTATTAAAAATTTAGTAAGGGAGAGGACTTTTCTTTAGATACCTGAATTGTGTAAATCTGCTTCTCTAACTAGATATACAGTTATTAGCACCAGATAGGGCTGTTTCATCCCAACTGATTAAGTAGGAAAAGGGAGACGGAATTATTTCTTAAAATCTGAGCCCCTGATACGGGAGTTAAACAAACTGTGTTTTGAGAATTCATGTCATTAGAACCAATTTTCAAATATTTCTTTCTAAGACAAAGTGTTCCACCCCCACATTGGGCTAACTAATGCCTCTTGATGAGGGGCAGTTAATATACCACATATGCAAATAAAGGAGTACATTAAGGAAAACTATCCATTTAATTCTTATTGGTGACTGTACTTGTGTAAGTGATTCAGACCAAAACAACAAAAAAATCACAATGGTTATTGGGTAAAAACACAACGCTGAGGCCAGCTGTGCCACTGGTCCCTCAGTGATGGCACGCGCTCCTCCTGCTCAGAGGGCGAGTACAGCCAGGACACGAGGCTGCCCACAGAACTTCAGAGGCAGTCCTATATGCTGTCTTTCACCCGGGCTAAAGAACCTAAATATTTCTAAACAGTCCTGCAATAATTATAACTTGTCCTTCTGTGTCATTGAACAAGCAACCATACAAAGCTCAGAGATCCAAAATTTTAAGGGGATTAATCTAAATTTAGTCTTCCACATATACTAAAATTTGAGAAAATTCATCAATATGCAGAGAAATACCAAAAAGCTTAAAAGAATAGAAGACAAAGGAACGAGTCTGAATAAATTAATAATGAGTAATGAACCATTAGCAGCTTCTCTGAAACAAAGTTAGGGCACTGGCATTAAATGGTGTTGCTCCATCCCAACTGATTAAGGGTGAAAGGGAAGAAATCATTATTCCTTAAAAGTCTGAGCCATCGATAAGTCGTTAAATTGCCAGTGTGAGATCTTAGGTCAATAGAGCCAATTCACAGATATTCATTTCTGAAGAGAAGTCAAAGTAAGAATACTGAAATAGGACCCAGAAAGAGTTCTAATAAAGGAATAAAAGAGCAACAGACTAACCCATGGAACATCAGAGATTTTTTTTTATATAAATTAACACCAGTGTGTTACCTACCTTGCTGGACTCCTCCAACTGAGTACCACGTTTCCAGGCTTCAGAGAAGATGGAGCTCACAATACTCTGGGAGCGGACGTGTCCTGCTGGCTGAGTATCAGATACTCCACTGTCAGACTGATTAGAATGATTTGACTGAGACTCTGTTTAAAACAGGTTTTAAAAAATAGGATTAAATAAGTTGTTATTCCGACAGTATGAATATGTACACATAGCAAGCTCTTTTACACAAGATCAGATGCAGGACTGCAACAAGTTACTTTTACTAAACTCATTTCATATAAACAGTCTGAATTTACCTCTAGAAAACTTCCCTTATCTTAGGACTAGTAGGAAATCTTGATTCTTTTTAAACAGTTCATCATGACAGACTGAACATTACAATGAAAGGTTCGTATAACATTACTGGTAACTTGAACCCCGAAGAGGTGTTCTTGCCTCGTCTGGAGGCCAGGCTATAGTGTAGCTGCTGCCTGGTGGTGCCGTACCTGAATCCCACTTCTCAATTCAGCTCAGGGTTGCTGGGAACGGTGGAGGATACACTGGATGTCTGTCTGACATCCAGGGTGAGGGACCTGGGAAGATTATGTCACAGGACCCCAAGTCAGGTAAGATATGGAAGCACCTAGCCTAACGGCCGACATCTGGTGGAGATTCAGGTGTTAAAGCTATTCCTATCCAAGGACTCTGTGCAGGGGGGTATTATTAGATTGCTTTATTAATCAAGTCTGGCCAAGTAAGCCGAAGCAGGACAGAGATAATAGCCACAAAGTCCTTTGGATAAAGTTAAGACATATCCTCAGGCAAAAATATAGGATAAAACCTACTCTGTTTCCTTCTTTCTTCATTATTCAATTGCTGAGTCTTTTCAAAGTTTTTTATTTTAATTCCAGTATAATTAACATAGTTCTATTAGTTTCAGGTTTACAATATAGTGATTCAACAATTCTATACATTACTCAGTGCTCATCACTGTAAGTGCCCTCCTTCATCCCCATCACCTATTTTACCCATCCCCCCACCCACCTCTCCCCTGGTGACCATCAGTTTGTTCTCTATAGTTAACAGTCTATTTCTTGGTTTGCCTCTCTATTTGTTTTGTTTCTTAAATTCCACATATGAGTGAAATCATTTGGTATTTGTCCTTCTCTAACTTACTTCACTTAGCATAACATTCCCTAGCTCCATCCATGTTGTTGCAAATGGCAAGATTTCATTTTTTATGGATGAATAATTTTCCTGTGTGTGTGTGTGTATGTATATATACATATATATCACATCTTCTTTATCCATTCATCCATCTACAGACATCTGGACTCTTTCATAGTTCCATAGCTTGGCTATCGTAAATAATGCTGTCATAAACATAGGGATGCGTATATCCTTTTGCACTAGTGTTTTTGTATTCTTTGAGTAAATACTCCGAGGTGTGATTCCTGGATCGTAGGGTACTTCTATTTTTAACTTTTTGAGGAACCTCCATACTGTTTTCCACAGTGGCCGCACCAACTTGCATTCCCACCAAAGTGCGTAAGAGTTCCTTTTTTCTCCACATCTTCGCCAACACTTATTTCTTGTGTAATTGCTGAGCATTTTTTAAAAAGTTGCGACTTCACTAGCCTCCTACATCCCTATTTAATTACCAACCAGAACAACAGCCTACAAAATAGGAGGATGGAACATGTAAATCCTTGAGTTCTCTTCAGCATCAATGTACATGATTTTGCAATTTATATTTAAAAGTCTGCATAATACTTAACACTGTGTAAGGAGGGATGATGCTGGACTAGGAAAAGGCACCACACCACTTCATAAAATGTGTGAATTAATGCACCTGCATTAAAGCTATATGAATCTAAAGAATATTATGGCATCTTTTTTCCAATCTTTCCCTTAATTTTTCAAAAATCTTACTTGTGACATACTCTTACCTTGCCTTTCTCAATTCATTATCTCAAAAATGTCTTCTTCCCCTTTAATAAACATTTTCAGAATAGTTTTAGACTTGTGGAAGAGTTGCAAAGCTAGCACAGAGTTCCTACACACTTAGCACCCAATTTACCTCATTATTAACTTGCTACATTACCATGGTACATTTGTCACAACTAAGGAACCAACACGGATACATTACTATTGACTACACTCCGAACTTTATTTGGATTTCACTAATTTTTCCGTAACGTCTTTTTTTTTTTTTTTTTGATCGAGGATACCACATTATAGTTAGTTGTCAGGTCTCCTATGACAGTTTCTCAGGCTTTCCTTGTTTTTGATGACCTTGACAGTTCTGAGGAGTACGGGGTCAGGTATTTTACAGAATGTCTCTCAATTTTTATTTGTCTGATGTTTTTCTCTTGATTAGACTGAGTTATGAAATTTGGAGAGGAAGACCAAGAGAGGGAAAGTGCCAATCTCATCACATTATGTAAAGGGTACATGCTACCAATAGAACATATTACTGAATGTATTGACCTTGATCACTTGGCTGGGGTAGTGTTTCTCAGGTTTCTCCACTGTGAAGTTACTCCCCTTTCCCCCACACCCAACTAGCCTCTTTGGAAACAAGTCATTCTGCACAACCCACACTTAAGGAGGGGAGAATTAAGTTCCATCTCCTTGAGGGCCAAGTGTCTGCATAAACCATTTAGAAATCTTCCATACAGAAGATCCGTCTCTTCCCCATTTATTTATTTATTCAATAATGTATATCACTATGGACTGATGGCTGTTTATTTTATAATTTGGATTATAATCTTATACTATGTTATTCTGTTGCTCAAATTGTTTCAGCTTTGACCCCTGGACACTCTCAGGTTGGCTCCTGTGTCCCTTTACACAGCCCCATCACCGTGTTTTTTGAGCACTTCCTTCATCATAAGCTGCTTCAGGCTCATCTTATTCTTTGCCATAGCCCTAGTTCCTTTGTTCTGGAAAATGGTATTAGAAGACCAAGATCAAGACCCCCTGTATTTTCACTGCTTTTGGGGTGTAACTGCTCCTACTTTTCTTAGTGGATAGCACTAGGAAATACGTGTATACTAACCCATGTTTATATACATTCTCGTTTTGTTTCTACCTACTTAGAGATGAAACAATTATACAACTTTTTCATCAAATACTTCTTTTTTAAAAAGTCCATATTTTTATTTTATCCTAAAGTAAAACAGATTCCGAAAGTAGAATTTCCTTAGTGTGTACATACACAGCCAGGTAAAAACATACACTGAAAGGTTAATTTACATGTTGTACTAGTAAATAATAAGAGGGGTTTTTTTTTCAGTCAAATATTTCCTGAAGTTATTTCATGTGATGTCAGAACAAAAAAAATATTTTGCTTTCAGAGGACACAGGAATATTCTGAAGGGAAAGAAACATTCATTTTAAGGTGTGATCATAGCATACTTGTTTGAAGGATGTGGGAATCTGAAAATAAGCACTTTCTGAGTATTGCTGATTTCTTGTGAAAACTTTAGTAAGTTTGATGAGTGAAACAGCCTCCTTAACTGTGATACTGAACTAATTCTGGTTATTTCCACTCTGCTGAAATGTCAGGAAACCTATGGGGAAGGAAGGCAGTTTCATCATGGATTCTGAATATGAAGACTTTCTCCAAGCAACTTTTTTATCCCCAGTTATGCATTAACAGTTGCTGTTCAGCAGTATGATTGAGTTTGAAATAAACTTTTTAAATATCTACAACAACACTCCTGGATTTAAAAGTCTATATACTGGTGCTCCATATCAAATACATTTGTGAACTAGCCCATGATGCTGTTCCCTCTAACCACCAAATATTTGGTAGTTTTATAATAAAGACATTATAATTTAGACATTAGGTACAGCTCTGGTTTTAAGAACCTTGCTGAAATAACCAGGCCTGCCATCAGTCTATGGAGAGGTCTTCATATTGGCTGTCAGCATTTCAAACTACCTGGGATGCTCGAAGAACTGGATCCTGATTTAATGCTGGAGCTGGATAAGGAAGTCCAGTCATAAGCTGACTCTGTCCTCTTCAAGGCTTCTTGATAGTTCACGTAGAGCTGTTTCCCGTACTAAAGAGAAGGCAGTAAATGACGACATCTGAACGTTACTGGGTGTGATACAGATGGATGACGTCAGAAAGGGGGATACTTTTCTGTTTATTGATTCACAGTTTGCATTAAAATTAATACCTATAATACTTCAAAAATTATTTTTAATACCAGTAAATTACCATCAACTCCTATTTATCCTCATTTTAATAAAGGCAGCAAGAAGTTAACACTTGATTTGTTCATTATCAATATAAAGATTTTGTTATTCCTAAAGTAATTTTTATTTTATAGCTAGCATAAATTTTATTTTCACTTAATGTGCATAAATATTCCTTCATGTTTTATGTGTAATCATCTTCAAGGTATCCCTAAAATTTTTTTCAAAGACTTTTTTTAGAGCAGTTTTAGGTTCACAGCAAAACTGAGAGGAAGATAGTAGAGAAACTCCCCACGTGCCCCGTGTCACTATCCATGCCCAATCTCTCTCATTTATCAATAATCTCCACCAGGGGGTGCATTTTTTTCAAACAATGAACCTACATTTACACATAATAATCAAAGTCCACAGTTTACCTTAGGTTCACTCTTGGTGTTGTACATTGTATGGGTTTGGAGAAATGTATAATGATACGTATTCACCATTATAGTATCACACAGAGTGTGAATATTTTCACGGCCCTAAAAATCCCGTGCCCTGCTTTATTTATTCCCCTATTCCCACCCTGAGGCAATTTAATTCTCAAAAAGTTTTTTTGCTTAGGCTAAACTCTGCTATATAAGAATCACATAACGTGTTCTTCAGAGCCAAAATAAATCTACACAAGCTTTTACCAGCAGTATTATTCCATGGATACCAACTGTTAAATGTTTATTCTCTAAGACATTTAAAACAAAATATTTAGGCCTCAGAAAACACTGACAAAATCATAAACATGAATGATTAGAATAATTGTCATGACAAAGAAAACCATATCATAAAACACCTCATTCTTCTATCATCAAACCATAAAAGAACACCCTACCTTTGCAATGCGGATACCATTGACCCACTGATGCAGGGTCCTCACGTCATCACAACAAAGGTACTTGATGTACTGAGATTTCTTCTGGATCTGTGGGTGCTGCAAGATTAAAGGCAAAGTCCAATTCAGTACGTACTCTGGAGAACTACAAAAAAACTCTATCAAAGCTTAAACAGACCCTGACAAGTTATAGGCCATCAGAGTCATGGCCAAAAATAATTTGTACCTCTTATATGGCTATAAGGCCAAATAAAATGGCCCATAAGTATTTTTACAAAATAAACTATAAAGCAGGGTGCCTAGGTGGCTCAGGTGGTTTAGCCGCCGACTCTTGATTTTGGCTCAGGTCATGATCTCAAGGTTGTGACATCAAGCACCTGCTTAGGATTCTCTTTTTCCCTTTCCCTTTGTCCCTACCCCCTGCTCTCTCCCTCTCTAATAAATAAATAAATAAAAATATATTTAAAAAATTTAAAAAAAACTACAAAGAAACTTGTGTTAAATTTTAGGTCAAGATATGCAAGTTAAAAAATACCTTTATAGCATGGCAAATCCCCAAATACTCCTTCTATATTTCAGAGAAACACAGTCCATCAAAGTTAACAAACTCAACAGAACTCTTCATCTGTAAGACTATGAAAAGGGAAGACTTTGATTTCACTTTGAACCCACTAGAATCGGGAATTCAGAAGACTCCAAATGAGAGGGTGTTTGGTAAAGCTTCTAGCACTTCTGTAGAGGTGAACCAGTGGGTGGGGTGGGTGAGTGCAGGGCCCAGCACCTGGGACATGAGTGGGTGCTCCCACTGGTGCAGCGGTGCCCCTGCTGTGGACTAAGCCCTGCTCTGCACCCTATCTGCCCACAGCGCACGTCCTCCAGGAAAGGAGCTTTTCAACTGCGTCATCAGATTCAGTTGTCACTTTCAGCCGCAGTTTGGATGGGAGGTGACTGACTAGACCAGCTACACAATGCAACTGCTAGAGGAGACTTTAGGTATTTTAACTCTACTGGGCCACGTCTAATAGTTCTCTGGAAAGAAAAACCCTAAATCATACTTGGTTCTGGATGTAATGGTTGTTAATTATTACTTCTCTTTTCAGTTATTCTGGAAAAAAAATTTTTTTAATGACTACATTTTCCCTGGGGAAATATTTAAGATTATGTTAAATTATAGGAGGTTTTAAAGATTCTCTAACCACATTTGTTGTGGAAATCCATGAAATAAGCAATTTGGATAAGTTCTCAATGCTGCAGAAATAGACGACCACCCATATAAGTTATGCATCTGCACTATAATAGATCAATCTTGGGGCACCTGGGTGGCTCAGTCAGTTAAGCATCAGACTCTTGATTTTGGTTCAGGTCATGACCTCAGGGTTGTGAGATCGAGCCCTGAGTCAGGCTCCACGCTGGGCATGGAGCTTGCTTAAGATTCCCTCTCTCCCCCACCCCTCCCCCAACCCTGCTCACTCTAATGTGCACTCTCTTTAAAAAAAAAAAAAAAAAAAGTCAATCTCTCTGGTCTACAGTGGAAGAAATTTAAATCCATTTATTCTATTCTATACATTGTTATATAGAGTTCAGCTCCTATAATAAAACATTTAATACCAAAACCAATTTAGTTATTAAAGGCTAGAGTGAAAGTTTTAAACAAATCATCAAAAAAAGAGGTTGGCAAATAATGTGGATGGAACTAGAGGGTATTATGCTAAGCAAAACAGAGAATGACAAATACCATATAATTTCATTCATACATGGAATTAAGGAAACAAAACAGATGAACATAGGGGAAGGGAAGGAAAAATAAAATAAGATGATAACAGAGAGGAAGGCAAACCATAAGAGACTCTTAACTATAAGAAACAAACTGAGGGTTGCTGGAGGGGAGGTGGGTCGGGGGGAGAGATAATTGGGTGATGGGCATTAAGGAGGGCACATGATGTAATGCAAACTGGGTGATATGCAACTGATGAATCACTAAATTCTACCCCTGAAAATAAAAAAAATAAAAAAAAAGAGATTAGCCGAACAATACTTAACAGTTTTCTCTCCTAATACTATAGTCCACAGCCTTCTCTTGGAATATATTCCTTCATCCTTATTAAATCACACTATAATAAACCACCATAGCAATCTCAAAAAAGCAAAGGAGGACAGGTAGAGGAGATGTATTTTTCCATAGAAGAAGGAAGGAGAATTTTATCTCATTCATTTGTGCAACAGATATTTATTGAGTGAGAACTATTTGCCAGATCTTTAAGTAGGCATTGGGATACACTGTGAGCAAAACAGCAGTAGCCCTAGTTCATGCAGAAGATAAAATGGGATGGCTGAGAAAGGGCTTTCATCGGTGTTACCTACGAGGGCTTGAAGAGTGGCCATTCTATTTTCTGCGTCACTCAGGTACCACCTATAGGACAGGGTTTGGACATCTGAACAAGGGGCTCCTGGATGGCTCTCAGCCTTTACCACTACTCCCTCTCTTTACGGTGATTCATAAACCATTCTTGACTGATTCCTTCCATTTCCTGAGAGCAGGGCTACCCACCATGCGTGGCTGTTCAACTGCAGCCACGGGCCTGCCTGAGTGAGTTCCACTCATTCTATACACTAAGGGAGTGTTTTTATCAACACAACATCAGAGAAAATCAAAGAGAAACAATCCTCTATCCTTTTCTCCTCATTTCTCTAACCCAGGAATCCAACCACCACCACGAAGAATACTATGATATGATTTAAAAACAACAACAACAACAACATTTTATTTCCTTGTGTAGGGAGAGAAAACATGCATGCATGCAGGGGTGGGATGGGGCAGAGGGAGAGGGAGACAGAAGAGAATTCCAAGCAGACTGTGCTGAGTAGAGCCTGACATGGGGCTCGATCTCATGACCCTGAGATTATGACCTGAGTCAAAATCAAGAGTTGGACACTTAACCAACTGAGGCACCCAGGTGCCTCTATGATATGCTTAAGTATTTGCAGATCACTTGCTAGTTTAAGGTTCATTTTAGGAGCCCATAACTTGTTTTTTTCAACCTCCGACATAATAAAGGCATCCCCTTCTACAGCCTTCATTATGGTCACCCAGGCTCTGCACCAATTCCACCAATATATTACTTCATTAAAAGTGACATCTATTGGGATGCCTGGCTGGCTCAGTCAGTAGAAGATGTGACTCTTGATCTTGGAGCTGTGAGTTCAAGCCCTAAGAGAGAACTTTAAAAAGAAGTGGCATTTACTGAGCACTCAGTATATACCAGGTATTATACTAAATATGTCACATATATTAATTAGCTTATTCCCTCCTCAGGAAAACACGATGAGTTACACATTACTATCTAAGTCAGATGAAGAGAAACTGAAGTACAGAAGGGTTAAGACAGCAACTTTAAGTTGCTCACATATTCATGCTTATTAGTGAAAGAACCAGGATTTGAAACCATGCCATCTCATTCCAGGGCCTGTGCTCTTAATAATAATGTCATATACTTCTGTCTTATTAGTAGTGAAATCTTCTTCTTAACATGCTGCGTCTCTCCTTTTTTCCCCACAATATCACACAAAAGGGGCACTTGGGTGGCTAAAGTGGGTTAAGTATCTGTCTTTGGTTCAGGTCATGATCCCAGGGTCCTGGGACAGAGCCCAAGTCGAGTCAGGCTCCCTGCTCAGTGGGGAGTCTGCTTGTCCCTCTCCCTCCCTTCCCCCCATTTGCATTCTCTTCAATAAATAAAATCTTTAAAAAAAAAAAATTAAAATTCACACAAGAGCTAAGAGCAAGTATGAAGGAGACATTCTTTGCCAAAAATCAGAAGCTTAACATTTAGATTCTTAAAGACTTCAAAGAGAATATATACTCAAACTGTTCCCCTCTTAACAAATTAACAGCTATTAAGAAAGAAAGGTCATTATTTCATTTTTAAAATGATGTGGATTTGGAAAGTCTGCATTCTCTGGTAAAAGATAAAAAACTTGAGAATTAAAAAAAAATTTAAGAATACAGTAAGAAATTGTAGATTACTATTGTGCTATCAGATTATTTTTCTCTATTTATGCCAAAAATTAGATTGAGACAGATAATTCTTAAAACTCTAACTAAAAGCGATGATCTAAAATCATAGATCAAGTGCCAAAGGAAAACCTCTGAATATTTACCACCCACTTGTTGCTTTGGGAACACAAATAGGCTTGAAAATTAATTCTCTCACTAACACGCAAGAAGTTAAAAAACAAAATATGTAACACTCTATCATATTACTTCTACCATTATCACATACAACATCTTTCTTTTAGTGACAGTCTTTGAAGAGTTCATGTTCATATTCTACCTCTAATCTCTAACCATTTTTTCCTTCTTACCTAACACACTAAAATAAATTACTTTGCCTCTTTTCTTCAGGAATGAAAATTCAGACATGGCTACAGTAAGCTGTATTCCAACAATTACTGTGGTAGATGTATTTTAAAAACACAGGTTTCCTTTAAGAAACATATACATACATACACATGTGTCCAACAAACACGTATCTCTTTCAGATAATAGATAACATATATCCTATTTATTCCCTCATTGTCATATTTCATGAAAAGCGTATATTTCCTGTATACTGCATTTTACTGGAAGAACTCGGACTCGGTTGTTATAGCCCAAAGCTGATAAATAGGATCAAACCCTATAGATATTTACATTTGCACAGATCTTGTGTGGCATTATTTTTTGGTTTGTTAGAACTCATATGCACAAGAATAAAAATACTTACACAGGCAAAACCTAATAGATACTTTTCAGGGAAAAAAAAAAAATGGGCATCAGGAACATTAATTCCTCTAAACCTCAGTTTCCACATCTGAAAAATAGGGACTCTAGAACAGATCTGTGACACTGATGTGCACAGTGCTTCCAGGGCAGTGTCTGCCACCCTAGAGCTCTTCAGTAAATGATAGCCATTATTTTTACTACTATTTGTGCCTAGTGGTATGGTTTATTTCAATACCTTGAATATTTCTAAATATAAATAAGTAGGCAATATGAATATATGAATTTAGCTTAACCTACTTTACGAAAAGCAAATATGAAATACATAAATTATTATATAAGCCAACAAACAAAAACCCCTTAGAACAAAAATAGTCTTTTTTTTTTAAAGATTTTATTTACTTATTTGACAGAGAGAGAGAGAGAGAGATCACAAGTAGGCAGAGAGGCAGTCAGAGAGAGGGGGAAGCAGGCTCCCTGCTGAGCAGAGAGCCCGATGCGGGGCTCGATCCCAGGACCCTGAGATCATGACCTGAGCCGAAGGCAGAGGCTTTAACCCACTGAGCCACCCAGGTGCCCCAGAACAAAAATATTCTTAACCTAAGAATTTTGAGTTGCAAAAGGGATTAAATAATAGTCAGTGGTCATAATTAATTTTGGCTGTAAAACACACTGCTGGTTGCCTTCCCCACAGCTATCCCCTCTTCCCTACTTTTCTTAAAGAGCCCCAATTTTGTTTGGATGTCCGTCTACCCCTTATGTCAGGGTGTGAATTCTAACTAGGCTGAGCCAAAAACACTTGAATAAACTTAACCAAGGAGGTAAAAGACCGTAGAACACTGATGAAAAAACAGAAGATGAAACAAAGAAATGGAAAGACATTCTCTGCTCATGGATTGGAAGAACAGATATTAAAATGCCTATATTATTCAAAGCAATCTACAGCTTTAATGCAATCCTTATCAAGATACTAGTAGCATTTTTCATACAACTAGAACAAATACTACTAAAATTTGTATGAGACCACAAAAGATCCCAAACAGCCAAAGAAGTCTTAAAAAAGAACAGAGCTGGAGGTATCATAAACCCAGATTTGGAGATATACTACAAAGCTGTAACCATCAAAACAGTATGGTACTGGCACAAAAAAAGACACAGAGATCAACAGAACAGAATAGAGAGTTCAGAAATAAACCCATGCTTATATGGTCAATTAATCTATGCCAAAAAAAGGCAAGAATATACAATGGGGAAAAGACAGTCTCTTCGACAAATGATGCTTCCTGGGAAAATTGGACAGCTACATGTAAGAATGAAACTGGGCCACTTTTTTACACCACCCACAAAAATAAACTCAAAATGGATTAAAGACCTAAATGAGACTTAAAACGATAAAACTCCTAAAACAGGCAATAATTTCTTGGACGTTGACCCTAACAACGTATTTTTGAATATGTCTTCTCAGGCAAGGAAAAATAAAAGAAAAAATAAACTATTGGGACTGCATCAATATAAAAAGCTTTTGCACAGCAAAAGAAATCATCAACAAAACAAAAAGGCAACCTACTGAATGGCAGAAGATATTTGCCAATGATGTGTCCATTAAGGGGTTAACATCCAAAATATATAAAGAACTTACACAACTCAATCCCCAAAAAATAATCTGATCAAAAAATGAGCAGAGGATCTGAACAGAATTTTTCCGTAGAAGACATACAGATGGCCAACAGACACATGAGAAGATGCTCAACATCATTCGTCATCAGGGAAATGGAAATTAAAACACAATGAGATATCGCTTTACATTTGCCAGAATGGCTAAAATGAAAAACAAAAGTAATAACAAGTGTGGGCGAGGACACAGAGAAAAAGGAACCCTTGTGCACTGCTAGTAGGAATCCAAGCTGGTGCAGCCACTGTGCTAAATAGTATGGAAGTTCCCCTGCAAAAAATTACCATATGATCCAGTAATTCCACTACTGGGTATTTACCCAAAGAAAACAAAAACACTAATTCAAAAAGATATATGCACCCTTATGTTTACTGCAGCATTATTTACAATAGCCAAATTATAGAGAGAACCCAAATGTCCATCGATAGATGAATGGATAAAGAAAATGTGGTATATATACACAATAGAGTATTACTCAGCCATTAAAAAAAAAGGGATCTTGCCATTTGCAACAACATAGATGAACTTAGAATATATAATGCTAAGTGAAATAAATTAGTCAAATATATGATTTCACTCTTCTGTGAAATTTAAGAAACAAAGCAAATGAACAAAGGGAAAAAAGACGAAAAACTAGAGTCTTAAATACAAAGAACTAGTGATTAGCCAAGACAGGGTGGGGGTGGGGGGAAGGGTGAGATGAAGGGTACACATTTATCTTGATGAGCACTGAGAAGTGTATAAATTGTTGAATTCATTACATTATACACCTGAAACTACTATAACACTATGTTAATTATGCTTCAATTTAAAAACTAATTAAAAAAAAAAAAGTGGGGCATGTACTTAGGCCAATGACTCTCAAGAGGAGGACTCAGGAGGTAGCTCCTGGGAAATACTTCCTCCCTCTTGAGAGACACAAGTACAGGGAGAAACAGTTCCTCCTCTTCTGCTGGAAAGAGACAAATATAGGGAGAAATAGTCCCTCTTCTTCTGCTGGATTTTGCTAGATCCATTGCATGGATACATCATGCATGTGATGCCTAGAACTGCAGTGGTCATCTGCAACTGTGAGGTAAGCCAGTCGGAGGATAAGCTGATATGCAGAAGATGGAACAGGGAAAGAAGGAAGGAATTTGGTTTCTTACTGACAACCCTGAACTACTGAAATAACCAACTCTTGCTGTCTTCAGGTTATAAGGAGGCCCCCCAAATAACTTTCATGTGGGTTTATGTCTACCATGTCTACTGATACTTACCATTTAAGAAGATTAAAACTAAGAAAAATTTAAAATACAAGAATATACAAATATTTGTTCCACTACCCAAGGGAGCAAAGATACCATCATCATATCATGTAATCTCTTAGAAAACTCCATTATACAATTATGAGAGAATGAGTAAAAAGGCAAATAATATCTCAGCATTATTGGAGTAATTTTGACATAACAGACCCCTTAGACAGAGGGATTCCCAGGGGATCTTGGACCTAATTTTCAAAACTGCCAGATTAAGCTACTTTGTAATGACTTTTAGAAAATTATTTGCTGCTGTAACCTAAATGATACAGTGGTATTCTCCAAAAAAGGATTATTTAATAAATTATAATGGTATTTTTATTTTTATCAAAGCAATCAAAAACTCCACCCCAAAACCCCAAACCCAACTGACAATTCTCAGAGAAAAGCAAAATCAAACAATGAAACAAACATGTAGACCTAAGCAGTTACCAAGAGGTGACTAGAATAGAGCCAATGAGAAAAACTTAATCATCTTCATAATTATCTTGAATTTTAAAATGTTGTCTTTATCAGTAGCATCAATCTAATTAGGGCTATTTAGCTATAGGTCAGCTGTGGTGTGAGTATATTACTCCTTTTCCTTATCATTCTTCACCATTCATTTAAAAGCCTATAGAAAAAGCAAAAACAGTATACTTGATAGAGCTACAAACTACTCTAAAATGTGCAGTAACTCACTCTATGTCTAACATCAATTAAAATTCCTAAAAAGGAAATGTGTTTACCTTTAGCACCAGACAATAATCTGTAGGTGCTTTGTATTTGTTCCGGTAATCCTGTCCATAATAAACATTGACATGATCCAGTTGGAGAAAGCACACCAGTTCCCGAGAGACCTAAGATAAAAACACCCATAAGACTGAATTAACAATAATGTATAAACAAGCAAATATCATACCTGGTAACAGTTTCTAGTGGCAGATGACAAACAGTGAGATTCTCTAAAAATGTTCCTTCTTTAACTCAGGATACAACAAAAAAGCAGTCCATCTCACTTACTGTCTGTCATTCACAATGAACACAGACTTGCTTGGAAAGGGTGGCATTTTAAGGAGACTTTAAATACAATATAGTAGATTAAATACAATATAGTAGAACTCTGGAAAAAAAACAAGAAAATATCATATAGTTCAGTGCTCATAATGCATATCTCAAGTACAATGATTCTCCAGTCAGGGTTTCCTCACCTAAAATAGAGGCAACAAAATATGCCTCTCAGGGTGGTGGTAAAGCCTGGATGAGAGGATGCTATAAGGAGTTTAAAACAGTGCAGACCCCCAGTAAGCACAGAAGTGGCAGCTACCAAGGGGGCCCTCAGTAGTAGCTATTATCCAAGAAGGCCTGAAATGCCTATAATCCCAGAAAACTATTCTCCCGAAACAATATAAGCAAAAACTACTCTGACAGAAGTTCTGAAAATGATAAATAAAAGTATGATTTCAAATGTGGCAAGACAACTGAAATGGGCCCAATGAATGACCAGAGAGCAAACACTTCCAGGTTTCTTCTTCTTTATAATAGATCAATAAACAAAGCAAAGCAATATTCTGTGTATCCTACAAGAGTTGAAACAAGGGACATCTGGGTGGCTCAGTTAGTTAAGCATCTGCCTTCAGCTCAGGTCATGATCCCAGGGTCCTCAGACTGAATCCCACATCAGGCTCCTTGCTCAGCGGGGAGCCTGCTTCTCCCTCTGCCTGCCACTCCCCCACTGCTTGTGCTCTCTCTCTCTTACTCTATGACAAATAAATAAATAAAATCTTAAAAAAAAAAAAAAACTGAAATAAATCAGAGCCTGGATTCATCTTGTCATTCATCTTGTCAGCATACTTAACTATAAATTAAAATCAACTGTCATAATGAGGAAGTTCAAAAGTCAGCTCAACACACCTTTGCTTTTCCTTTAGGGACATAGTAGATACCAGATGCTCGCAAGAGAAAATAACGCTTTTTCCAGGACTTTTTGCCATCATCTTTCAACCACAGGACTCCTTCAATTTCTGGCACAGTTACAGAACTTCCACAAAAACATTCCTAAATAAGATTTGGAAAGACATGTGATCTTTGGATTCTCATAACAAAATTGTGTTTAGTCCTGTGAGGTTCATACTATAATTAAACCATATAAATGGCTTTGGTAATAAGGCTACATTGCTAATATTACCTCAATTAGAACTTTGTATTCTAAACATCATATAGATTCATTTTGAAACTACTACAGCAATCCTTATGAACTTTTACCTAACATTGCTTTGAAGAATCTAAGTTGAATTGTCAACTGAGCTGTATACAACAGGATTTAAATGCATCTGTATAGCATAGTAACACTAAATTTAATGAAAGTGTCAGAGTTAACATAAGCATTGACTTTTTCTCCAAATTAACAACACATTTAGATTAGCTGTCAAACTAAGTTTTTTTTAAAAAAAGCAACATGCTAAATGAGTAAACACTCACAATTTAAAACTATCAATTTATAGGATTCTAAAACAAAGAGGACATTTATTTTTTAAATATTTAAAACTAGTTTGAAAGGAATGTAAACAAACTCAAAATTATGAATTCTAATGTCTATACTTAGATAAAAATATAATTAAAAATCAATCATGTATTTGGTAAAAGAAAAACAGAAATCCTCACTAAATATTAACATAGGACATTTTGAGCCTAAATTTACTTTTCTCTTCCCAAAGTACAGAGAAACCAGGAATTATAAAGAGGATTTTTAATTGTAGCTATTATCACTATGAAAGCTGAGTGCTGATCTTCATCTTCCAAATTGCCTTGTTGCTAAGAATTTATTTTGGTTTTCAAACATACTAACTTCTTTGATTTTAGTTCTCTAAAATTGGCAAAGGCCAAAAAGCTAAAAACTGAATTATATTTGAATGTGTTTTATTAAAATAAGGGAATGTAGATATATATTTTAATGATCATTATGATTTTTTAAATTGAGTTATTTAGAGCTAAAGCTTGAAATATTTTGTAAATTACTAGTATATTCAAACTTCTCTTGGGTGAACAGATAAAGCACCACAATCATGTCCTTCATTGACCAGCCCTTTCCCCCACTTGTCTGCTCCTAACAGCTCATGACTCTTTTTAGTCCCCTAATATATTACTTGGCAAAGTAACAGTTTTTAAGAGGTTCTTCAGTGACCTAACATTCACACAGCTGAACTCTCCCCCTCAGGCTATGGAGGAATATAGGCTTCTGTAGTTACAAGTGTAATTATGAATATATAGTATTGACATACTTGACTTCAAAAAAAGTACTTAATATTTTAATATTGTAATGTGCAGGAAAAAAGGGGGTCATACCTCCAATAGCACTTCTTTGTTTCTATCTGCCATCTCAGCAGTTTCCTTTTTCCCCAGAAGATAATTCTGGGAAAATAAATAAATGAAAGTTAAAGATAAACCCACCCTATCATTCCCTTGGCACAGGTGCATATATGATTTCTTTTAGAGATATAGCAACTGTCTGGCTCTACAGAATGACAAGAATACTGCTTTGAACATTAACTTGTGCCTCAGCATCATTGCAAAAATGCATAATGCTGGCCTTCTCCTTACTTTAGCCATTATCTTGAGTTATTCCATAAACTGCCCTCCCCCAAATCCTGAGATGATACCACATCCAACAGTTGACAAATGTTATATACAACTAATGAAAGGACCTGAAAGGTTTACAAATTAAGTACAATGAGTAAGGTAAATTTTCTTAAAATATGCTAAGCCTAACTGACCCAGATGCAGAAAATTTAATTTATGATCTGGCTTTGAAAAAAGAAACCCCCAAATCTCTGAGACTATCATAATATCACTTGTTTGCCTCAACTAAAATCTGAATTCTAACTATTAGCCTTATAAAAAACTTTTTTGCAATCACCTATAAGAAAATCTATTGGTAGGGGCACCTGGGTGGCTCAGCTGGTTAAGCAACTGCCTTCGGCTTGGGTCATGATCCTGGAGTCCTGGGATCGAGTCCTACATCAGGCTCCCTGCTTGGCAGGGAGTCTGCTTCTCCCCTCTCATGCTCTCTCTCTCATTCTCTCTCTCTCTCAAATAAATTTTCTTAAAAAAGAAAAAAGACAATCTATTGGTATTCCCAAATGTGTATTATTCACTAAAAACGTTCAGTAAAGATGTGTCATGATTAAGCTGTCTGAAAGATATTTAATACTTTTAACACTGCTACTATCTTTCATTACTACTTTTTGTACTACTATTTCTCTCACCTACTGATTTTTTATAAAATATTTGTGTATTACAAATTGTTAACTCAAACATTATTCTGGAATAAACAAAGATGCCAAATAAATCAAGGTAACATATATTAAAAGTGGAACCGGGATGCCTAGGTGGCTCAGTTGGTTAAGTGGTTGCCTTTGGCTCAGGTCATGATCCCAGGGTCCTGGGATCGAGTCCCACATTGGGCTCCTTGCTCGGCAGGGAGCCTGCTTCTCCCTCTGCCTCTGCCTGCCTCTCTGCCTACTTGTGATCTCTCTCTCACTCTCTCTCGGACAAATAAATAAATAAATAAAATCTTAAAAAAAAAAAAAGTGGAACCATTTATAATCAAGGTTATTGAGATTTAAAAAAGATATTAAAATAAAGTGTCAACTGGATAAATGGAGGAAGTAGAGAACTTAAATATGTAAGTACTTTTCTTTGATGGATGAGAAGCGTACCCAGTAAATAGCTGGGTTCAACAGCCTGGATTACAAAAAGCAGAAACCTGGTAACTCCCCGGAGTTACTTCTGCTGCCCCAAGGGTTCACCCCATCTGGCTCTGGGTGACTGGTAATCTCTTTGAGGTCTGACACCTGGGCTCCAGCAGACCTTCCACCTCAGCAGTAGTAAATGTTCCCATAGGGTTTTGCAACCACAATGCTCCAACCAGGTGGTTGCCAGTTTTTTAGCTCTATTAACTTAAAAGTAACAGAATAATATAAGATGAATATTTAGAAATCATGATCTCTGTAAGATATTTGGCCTTACCTGTGGGTTTTTGAAAAGTGCATATTTTTCTATGCGTTCCATAAATATAAGCTTGTTTTGGCTATCTCTTGTCCAATTAAGAAGATTTTCAACCAAGTTTTCATGGTCTTCAAAGATTCTCTCTGTCCCAAGATAAAATATCAGTATTTTGTTAGTATTCATCAGAACTGCATCAAAGACATGAAACCTTGTGAAGTAATTCCAAGCAGAACCACAGAATTTTACTTGACATTATGGCTCTTAGTCCTTAGAAATGATCTGGTCTTCCCTCTATTTTCAAATACGGAAACATGCCCACTGTGTTAATGGGCTTTAGCAGAGTCACACAACTGCTACATGGAAGAATCAGGACTAAAATCTAGGTTTTCTGTTAGGTCTTCCTCAGCCTTCAGCTTTTTCCCATCCACCCCTAAAAAAACAAAACCAGGGGTGCCTGGATGGCTCAGCAAGTTAAGCATCTGCCTTCAGCTCAGGTCATGATCTCCGGCTCCTGGAATCGAGCTCATCCCTCCAGCTCTCTGCTCAGCAGAGTCTGATTCTTCTTCTCCCTCTCCCCTCGCTCGTGCTCTCTCTCAAATAAACACATAAAATCTTAAAAAAAAAAAAAAGGACACGGTAGCCAATTACATAAAAGGTAGTAGAGAAATATTATATATATGGGTCTTTAATCTATAGCCATAGACATATTCTAAAAATTAGTATCCAGACATTTTCTGTGTGTCATGATGCCACATCTCTGAACTCAAACCTTCCTAATCTCTAAGAATAGTTTTGAGTATTATTAGAATACATTTTACACATGTTAATAAACTAATAACTTATGTTTTAGTTTTTGGGGGTTATGTGTGTTCTGAGACAAAAGGGTTGTTAAATTTTTATTTCTCTGGAAACCACTGTGAAATATTTAAATATATAGGTACTAAGAGCAATGCAAATACTTTTTAAAATAAAATATAAAGTTGACATTGATTACTGATTCAGTAATACCTAATAAAATAACAATTGCCAGGTTGTTATAATCACATATTGTAAAAAGAAAACTTTTTTAAAAGTCAATGATGGCATTAAAAATGAGTAATTTTTAAAACTAGAGAACACCACACTAAACTACAAATCATAGGAAATTAAGATTTAGTACATCTAGCTAAAAATAAAAAACATGGGCTTTATGTTTTCCCTAAAAGTCAAATGCTGGTATAAGAAATTCAGAACAAATGTGAATAAACAGAATGATCTTAGTAAATGTGTCTATCTATGCAGTTATTTGAAGGGAAAAAGTATTTTGTTACTTTAAAAAAAACTGTTTTAGCCATAAGAAGATCTGAAGTGAACTGGAAATGATCTTGTATCCAAAGAAATCTCAAAAATACTTAGAGGAAAAAAAAGTTAATGTAAAAAGCTAAGACTATATATAGGGGGAAAAAAAAGATGACAAAGTGCTTTAGTTAACATGAAAACTGTTAGGATTGCATAGAAATTAAAAAGTAAATGAAGCAATTAGATTACTAACCCATTTGTAATTCAGAGATGGTTTCTACCAGCGACCAGTCTAAACTATAACCGCAGTGGGATTTGTCCATTAGGTTATCCAGCACTTGTCTCACTGTCTGCCTCTCATCCACCATCATTGTTTTAGAACTATCGTCGGACATGTGGACTCTAATCACCAACTACAACAGGTAAAAAGGAAATTAAATACAATCCAAAAACTAGGCATTCTAGAAATTTCTTCCAATATCAAGTAATGTTCTGAGTAATGTTCTTAGTTAAATATAAATTAAAACACAAATAATGATTTTATTATGCAAGAAAGATGCTCTAAAATTAGGTATCAAATAACACATCTAAACAAATTGAAAGCATTTTTAAAATTATAACAGGTTTAAGATTATAATAAGACAGTTTTGTTTTACTCTTTTAAGAGAATTTAAAATAGAAAGTTCTTTCTTTTTAATATTTTATCTACAAAAAAACATATGTGAAAAATATATTAGGAAGAAATATCCCTCTACCTTTCTGTATCTTCAAGGTATGTTATATGAACAAGGCAATTCTTCATAATTCTGATAAAAACTGATAAAAAAATCCCAAACGAGGAAAAAGCCCAAATACCACCTTTTTCACTTGTGCCTCTTTAATTTTCTCCAGGGCAACTCTGATCTTCTCAGCTTTCAATTTTGCGGCCTGTTCTTCCTGTGAACACAAAGCACTGCAGATAAACTAATGCTAAAACAATGAGAATTTCTGATAAGTCTTTTTATCTTAAGGATGTTGCCAGTATTGAATTTCAGTAAGAATATAACTTCAGATACTTATATAGAGCATATTTAAAAAATAACCCTGTTCACAAAGTGAGAACAGACATAATACAAAGGAACATTTTTAAGATGCAGACTTGAAGATCTCTTATATTAAGACTACATTCCATCTTCTAGAGAAAAAGAAATCTGTGATACAGCAAATTAATGAGTTCAATTCTGTCAATCTGAAGCAGATGAATTTCAGACAGGAGAAACAAGAGTGTATAATGGGCTGTGTGCTGGCCTGCCAATTTGCCATACCTGCACAGTCCCTTGACTCTGAATTTATACCAGCCTTTAGTAGCATGGGCAATCTTTTGCATACTAATGTTTTGTTCTGTTATACTGAAAATGTATCATCATCATAAAACAGCAAAAAAAAAAAAAAAGTCAATTTATTTCTTTGCAACCACATAAAAATCCTTAATAAAAAATATAGGTATGTTCTTATCAATATATCAATGCAAACAGAGAAGGCTGCATTATACTCTAGGTTTCATTCTGCTTTGAAAAGTACACAATATAATCAATGTCTCATGTTAGTAAACTCTAATTTGTTTCTATTAATTCACTGATGAAATTTTTTAAATGCTAAATATAATTTTCCAAATATTTAACTTCTAGTAACTTCTTTATAAAATTTATATTATAAATAGTAATAAAATTATCAAGAATTATAACTATAATTACACCATTTATTTTTTTCCTAAAATAACATATAGTATTGTAATACCAGTACTTACTTGTACTTTCCAGCAATAGGCCATTGTACACTGTAGCCTTAATCTCCAGTTGAGAAAAACTCATGTAAGTAAATTTTCACTTTTTATGAAGGATTATTTTCTAACTCTAAGCTTTTGATTACTCTTGAAAATATCTAAGGAAAATATACACTGCCATCTTACATATTCCTGTATATAATTTAAGACTTAAAACAAAAGAAAGACCTAGTTATATCAGCCAGTTTTATCTGCTCTGGATTATGATTAAAAACCACCCATTTCATACTCTAGGCTATCTTCCCTCATTTCAAGCTTAGTAGTTACTACTCGGTAGAACAGAGAGAACAGTAGTTAGGGAAGACAGTGGGCTTGTTTGCCAGAAATCGGATCCTTTTCAATGAAAGGAGCCAGTGAATTAACATAATAACCAAGGTGTGGAAATACTATCTGTAAACCCAATTAGACAGAGAACAAAGAACTTTATTTTAACAATGGAGGGGGTAAGATAAGACTTGATTCTTAAGACTGTTATAGATATATTCATTTGATTAAAAGATCATTGTATCCTCGCCGTTACACAAATAAACAAATAACATAATTACAAAATATGTTGCCTGTGTATTTTAAAATAAGTTTTTTTTTTTTTTTTTTTTTAATGCAGGCTATACAATGAGAACACTACACTACTGTCATTAAAACTCTCAGTTTCTGGAATAATGCGTTTCAGATAAACAAATCATTGTTAGTTAAATTAGCAAAACCTGTATTTCAGATGAGTATAGCACTACTCTAGAAAGGAATTTTGAATACTTAGCATTTCCTAGTGGTTTCATGAAACCAGTTGACAGGTTTTATGGGAAGAGAAAAAGGGAAGCAGGAGCTTTATGAATGTTTTCTCAGTGGGATAATGATCTTCTGTTTCTCATGGCTCATTTGCCACATCTTTGTATTAGTATGAATGGCTATTACAGAGACGAAAAATTTACCAAGGCATATTTTCAAGTTTTACTTCATGTCTCTGAAAAGCAAATTTAAATCTCAAAGTCTGATAAAGAAAGACTGATACATAAAATCAATGCTTTGTCTATTTGGAATAAAAACATGAACTTCTAAAAGGCTAAATTCTTTGATAACATTGTAATTATTCTGAAGTTAAAAAAAAATCCCCAAAGCCAAAAAAACATTTTTAAGAGAAAAATATTCAAGAGAATAAGACAAGAATTTTGAAAAGCTATAGACTAGGAGAATATATTTGCAATTTATCAGACATATCTGATAAAGGACTATTTATCTAAAATATTCAAAGAGACTTAAAACTTAAGAAAATGAACAATCCAATTAAAAAAATGGGTAAAAGTCATGAATAGACAACTCACCAAAGAAGATACACAGATAGCAAATAAGCCCATGAAAAGATGCTCAATATCATATGTCTTTAGGGAACACCAACTCAAAAAGAGATATTACTATACAACCTATAAAAATGGCCAAAATCCAAAACACTGAAAACATCAAATGCTGGTGAAATAGAGGATCAACAAGAACTCACATACATTGCTGGTGGGAATGAAAAATGGTAGAGTCACACTGGAAGATAGTTTAGTGGTTTCTTTCTTTTTTTTTTAATATTTATTTATTTTATTTTTTTCCCAAATACTTTTATTTTATTTTTTCAGTGTTACAAGATTCATTGGTGGTTTCTAATAAAACTAAACATGCTCTTACAATATGATCCAGTAATCATGCTCCTTAATATCCACCCAAAAGAGGTGAAAACTTACCTCCACGCAAAAATCTGCACACAGATGTTTCTACCAGCATTATTCATAATTGCTAAAACTTAAAAGCTACGCAGAAAGCCTTCAGTAGGTGAATGGGTAAACTGTGCTACATCCAGACAATGGAATATTACTCAGTGCTAAAAAGAAATGATCAAGCCATGGAAAGACATTGAGGAAACTTAAATGCATATTACTAAGTGAATGAAGCCAATCTGAAAAGGCTGCATACTGTATGATTCCAACAATACAACATTCTGAAAAAGGCAAAACTATGGAGATGGTAAAAAGATTAGTGGTTGCTAGGGGTTGGGGAGAAGGAAGGATGAATAGGTGGAACGCAGCACTTTTGTACGAGTGAAGCTATACTGCATGATATTGTGTATGACATGTCATTACACATTTGTTCAAATCTACGGAATGAACAACATTAAGAGGGAACCCTAAACTATGGACTCTGGGTGATAATGATGTGTCAAGAAAGGTGCATCAGTTGTATCAAATATACTACTCTGGGGTGGGATATTGATTTTAGGGAGGCTATACATGTGTGGGGGCCGGTAATATATGGGAAATCTTTGTACTTCCCCTCCAATTTACTGTGAATCTAAAACTGCTCTAAAAGAATACAGTTTATTTTAAAAAAAGAACATACAAATTTAAATATAACATTCTGATACTGGTTATAAATATAAAAATAGTATTTTCATACTCCCATTTTATTGTAATATTATTTGCCAAATACAACAGAACACAACCAGTGCTATCTTTTGAAGGACTGATATAAAAAGTCGTTTAATTGTAAGATTAGTTTAAACTAAGATTCTGTTCTACAGGCTAACAGGAAAAATGTTGACACAGTGGAAGAAAGGATTAAAGAAACAAGAGATTCAGTGCAACCATTTAACATACATTAAACAAATTAGATTTCCTAGCCATCAATAAGAAACCATCTTTTTGTAAAGCACCTAGGTGGGGCTATTTTAACATCCAAATTTAGCTCTTCCATTTTCTCAAAATACTACTCTTTAATAACTACATAAATTGACCTGTTTTAAAACTGTATCAAATTCAAATTTAGGGGCTATGTGCTTAATTTCAACCTAGGCAAATTTTAGTTTATCCTTCTCCAGTTTATCAATAAGGATGATCCTTGCTAGAAGCTTTTTGAAGAAACAACTGATCAAGATACCTCCTACTTTTAGAGTTTGAATATCATCGCCAGAGCAAAACTGAAAATAAAAATACTTATATCAAATTGCAAGATTCATAGTATTTTATGCTTCCTATGGATAACCTCTTTCTCAGAAAGTTTGATCTTTACCTACATTACCATGGTAGATATAGTCATACCTTTACTTTTAACCATTACAGTCTAGGAGAGGAAGAAATTGCTTTAAGCTGCAATATAGGAAAGATCAATAAATCTTTGCTGATGTGATCAGACTATATAGGAAGAAGATGTCTGATAGTTTATTTATAAAGGCAATGTAAGTCTATGTGCAATGTCTGCAGCCTAATTTCAATACAAAGAACAAAGCTTTATTCATCTCATTTCTTTATTCATTTCTCCTCTTTTTGCTAATGCAGACAACCTCAGGTCTTAAGCCTTCTGCCCCCTTATCTTCTGACTATCCCTTTCTTCACGTTGTTTGTCCCACAGCCATCCTCAATATAAGTAAAAGATATCTCACACATAACAACTTTCTCTTCTACCCTGTCTCTTAAAAGAGCAAAAGACAACCCATTTTCTACCTGAAAAACTCCTGTGCAGCTATCAATAACCATCAAATGCCAAGCCTCCTCAAATTTACATAAAGAACAAAAACTCAGTGAAGATCTAATGATTAAATGAAAGCCAATGCTGTGGTTACAAAGTGTTAAAACATTCTCTTGAGTGTGAAAATTAGAATACTGATAGAAAGAGGGACAGTTGCTAAGAGACGGCCAGTGAATTCCTTCAACTAAGAAATTATTAAGGCTTTGTAGGTTCAGAACAAATCCAGTTGAAATTAAGGGGCTCAAAAGCAATTAACAGTTTCTTTAGGATCTAGTTTATTTCACATTTTACAACAATAAAAAAAGTTATATAAATTTAAAAAGGTTCAAAGAAAACTTGGAGTGGTAATTACTTCACTGCCCATGAAATGCTCGACTCTATAAAATTAGAGCCAAAATAATAAATACTTTACATCCCTGACACTGAAAGATTCTCACTGAGAACTAACATCAACTGAACACCTAAAACTTGCCACACACAACGAGGTGTGTTACACACAGTATCTCATTTAATTCTCAATAATGCAAGGCCAATATCACTATTATATACATTGTACTGATTAACTAAGGCTCAGAAAGACTAATCTTTCTAAGACCACACAGGCAGTTACCAAATGACTAACTACTTGCTCTCTCCACTATGTCATAGAGGTACAGCATAAACTGTAATGGGATAGCAGTAAACTAAAACTACTTGTCAAAAACTGAAAGACTTACAGTAATATAACAGCACTTTCATAACTTCTCTGAAGCAATGAAAATGGTGGTTAACATTACAACAGTTCTTGAAGGTTACTAAAGGACCATTCTGTGACAGATGTTTGTTGAGACTGCAGGCTTGGGTCTGACTGCAGGGGACAGAGTTCCTGCTTTCAAGGAGCTTACATGTCATAAGAGACAAGACAATAAAGAAATAGATGCATGGTTAGTCAGTCAGGGATAAGTCCTACGAAATAAAATAACGCAGGTTAGAGGAGTGAAGGGTGACAAAAAATGCACTGTGAGATGAAGAGGTCAGGAAAGGCATTGAGAACAGTACCTAGAGATTTAAGGGCACCTGATCAGTAGTATGTCCTTTGCCCACTGTACCCATTTATGCTACTAATGCCATTCCTAGAAGAAACTGGTTTGCATTGTTTTTACAGAGGTTCCCAGCTCAGGGCTGTATGTGGGATAGTTATTTCATTAATAGTGGTATAGTGACAACTGGATTTATGATGGAAGAAAAATAAAACCCACAAACAAAAAACATCCTTTTGCTGCTCTGGCCTAAGCACAGTGCTACTATGTTCATTCTACTGTGTACTAACTACTGGGTGTTACTATGTCTTATAAAAGTTTGAAAAAGTGTGTATTAAAGGTGGGTAACTGGGGTACCATGCTTTCTGGGTAAGGGGAGCCAGACTGCCACACAGATGGCATGCAAGACGTGTAAACCCATTTTAGTTTCAAAACAGCCAAGTGCTCTGGTATTGAGGGCACTGACATTGAGAGGCTCCTACAGCTTGGGTTATCTAGGAATTTCTGCTCCCTCCTGGACTCCATGCCCCATTCCAGCCTAAATGTTTAGGTTCTATGCTAGTGAATCACATTCCTGCTCAAATCTCTTGTATGTAAGTAGGGCAGTATGTAGAAGGAAGCAGGAGCCAGATGTTGGCTACATACACCAGCAATTCCAACACTTGGGTAATGGGAGAAGAGCAGATTCAAGCAGAGATGGCTGATGCTGCAGTTGGTATTACTGTCTCTTGGGCACAGGGAGATGAGAAATTACTGATTGCATTTATCCATAACTTGCAAAGAATAACTCTCCCTGTGATAGGAACTTTGTATTGTTCACTGCTATTATTTCCAAGGTTGTGAACATAGTAGGTATTGAGGAAATATCTGTTGAATGAAGTTATTCTCTTCAACAGTTTGCTACTGTATTTAGAAAAAAAATACAAACTCCTTAGCATCCTTTGAATAATCTGGTTCCTACCTACCTCTCCAAACCCAAATCAAGACACTCCTATCTTCATTCAACTACTGTAGCTCCAGCAACATAGCCTTTTTTCAGCTTCTCAAACCTGCCAAACTCTTCTCCCTGGGCTTATTTACATGGAACACTAACCTTCACCCTCAAGCTGGCTTTTCACCCTTCAATCTTTAGGTTAAATGGCGCCCTCTTAGAAGGGCCTTTTCTGATCTTATCATCTAAAAGAAATGTACCCCTAGTACTCTCCCCAGTATTCTCTAATGAACCTTTGCTTCCTCCATAGCTCTTAACATGATTTAGAATTTGTTTATACTTGCTCATTAATATTTCTTTATCTTCCTAAGCAGACTGTGAGCTCCTGAGGGAGGGGGATATGTCCATTTTATACAAAGTTACATCCCAGCCAGCCCCAGGATAATATGTGACTCAGCAAATATTTGTTCAATAAATAAACAATGGAAATGGTAAAATATTACATCTGAGAGCAGTGTACAAAATGGACTGGAGGAAGGAGAGGTAAGAATGAAGAGTGCCTGGGTGGTAAAATGCTAGTAATCTTCCAAGAAATACCTGACAGTGACTGGGAAATATGTTGCTCTTAGGTAGAGAGATCTGATCTAGAACAGAGATCCTACTTGAAGTTATCAGTATAGATTGCAGGGAAAGAGAGAGTAAACAGAAGAGGAGCTGAGGAAAAGGAAAAAAATTTGCTATGGTTATAAAGTATAATATGGCTATTATCCACTTAGACTTCTACATTTCCCTAATCTTAAGCTGTTTCTACCCCATTCCTAGATCTACTTTAAAGAGAAACTCAAGTAAGAGAGTTTTACTGATGACTCCTGGGTCTTCTCTTTGAGCTGCTTCTCAGGGAAATTTTAATTATAGCCTTAATACCCGCTTTCACAAATTTATAAGGTTAAGTAATAAATTAAAAAAAAAACACCTCAGACACAATAATAACTTAGAGACATTACCCATTACCCATAATCACCATCATATTCCAAAGAAAATATCTATAACCAAGTCTGATATTCTTGAATTTAACATTATTTAAATAAGATAATAAAATAAAAACATGACATGAAAAGAGGTCAGAATCTATTTAGCTTCCTATTCTGTTATTCCTTAGTTAATAATGACAATGCTAAAGGATTTTAAATTGATGTAAAATATTAGCCCAATGAAAATCCTGCTGGACTGACTGAAACGGGGCAGAGAACTGAGAAATTAAAATTGCAGTCTTCTCTTCCAGTTTGATTAAGCTAATGTAAAGTAAAATTCTGTTTATATAAATAAATGTTTTAATTTATAATATAAACAAGAATTGGAAAACAAAATTTGCTAAAGAAACTCACAGCATGGATAGATAACCACTAGTAGTAAAAGTTAAAATTAAAGCAATGTTTTTAGACTTTAAAATGAAGTAAAATGTTAAACTAGAAAAAGTGCAACATACTTGGGAAGATGGCCAGGTATTTACAATATTTATAGTATTTTCTGATATTGAGAGTAGAATATTAAGTCATTATATCTTAAGTCATTAAATTCAATAAATAATTACTTCAGTAAGAGAAATAAATAACTGTAACAACAAAGATGCTGAAATAAGAAAGCACAATCTGGGAAACCTGAGAACACAATCAAAACAAGAAATTATATTCTACCTGAAAGACAATAAATATTTACATGCAGGTGGAAAGAAGTAGTATCACCTTGGTCAGCAAATGAGAAGGTTTTCCTGCAATGTTTCTCAGAAGAAGGGAGGTTTCCCTGTCCAGATAGGAGTGCTTGTGCAGAAAAAGAGAGAGAAAAACAAAAAAGGCAACAGAAGTCAGTGGAGGTTTTATGTGTTTAAAATATAAAGTAGACAAAGAATGATTCTCTATCATTAATCTCGTGTCTTTTTCCTACAGTGAAATGTGCCCATAAAAAAACTTAAAAAAAAAAAAAGAAAAAGAAAAAGAAAAAGATGGGGAGACAGACACCATCGATGCCAATAGGCATGCCCTGGCTGACTCGTGCCAGTCCCTCACTGCGAAAACAGATCATGTGCTGCCCAGATCACAGAGCCAGCTTGTCTTCTAGGGCGGTGTTTGCGAGTGCTGTGCGTGCAACACAGATAAACAGGTGTTGAAGACCAATGACTAAACAGATTCCTTCCTCTTATTAAAGCCGATAAAGACCTATATAGCTTCAAGTAGTATATTCTTGTGAAAACAGAATAAGACTTTTAAAAACTTTTTTAAAACTCTGCAAGTATTTCTGATCAATTCAGTGACAGCTACACCAAGAGAAAAAAAAAGTCCATAAATATGTTACCTAATGGATATCAACTGTTTTCAGTAAAATCTTAATTCACTAATTATATCAGAATACTAATAAGACTATATTGAACAGTAAAGGACTTACATAGCAAATGACATGAACAAAATATTAAGTATAGTTCCTTTAAGTTGTTAAATTAATTCAAGTAATTAATATATTTTCATAAAAATGATTTGTGATTTACAAAGGCCCTAACTATCTTTTTCCCCCTTAGTAACTTTTTAGTAACATGTTCAAGGTAAGTTTATGCAATTGTATTTAAACTCACAGAGTATAAATTGGAGCTGTTTCGATATAAATGTAATTCAGACTTGCCTGTCCCTAAATAATTCTGAATTAGGATCTATTTTTTAATGCTATGTAATTACTAACCACCATTTAAAACAATACATTAGCAGGGTGCAGGGTAGCACATTCGGTTGAGCATCCCACTCTTGGTTTTGGCTGGGGTCCTGATCTCAGGTTCATGGGACTGAGCCTCCATACAGGCTCTGCACTCAGTGTGGAGTCTGCTTGGGACTCTCTCTCCCCATCCTGTTTCTCCCTCCCACCACCTAAAATAAATAAATATATCTTAAAAAAATAAAAAAAATACAATGGTGCAGCTGAGTGAAGTTACAGAAAATATTCTACGATGATATATTTTATAAATCTAACTATATATCAAGTTATTCTTAAGAAAAAAGTTCTTTGGAAAGAAATATTAGAGAAGTACCCACTCTTAGAAAGTGCATTGTCACAGATAATAAAACACCTTACTTTAAGATTAGAAACACTGTTAAAGAATATTAATCTTTGGGGCGCCTGGGACACTGTTAAAGAATATTAATCTTTGGGGCACCTGGGTGGCTCAGTCGTTAAACATCTGCCTTCGGCCCAGGTCATGATCCCAGGGTCCTGGGATCGAGCCCCACATGGGACTCCCTGCTCAGTGGGAAGCCTGCCTCTCCCTCTCCCACTCCCCCTGCTTGTGTTCCCTCTCTCTCTGTCTTTGTCAAATAAATAAATAAAAACTTAAAAAAAAAAAAAAAGAATATTAACCTTTGCTCATATCTACACTATGTTGAGTTTGCTACATAGAATTTCATTGCCTACGTATTTTTTTTTAAAACAAGATGAACCTTATAAACATACCTGCCCTTTCACTCACTCCTGCAAAAAGAACAACAAAGAAAAAAAAAAAAACTAAGGTTAAAAAAAATTGGACATAGGGGTGCCTGAGTGGCTTAGTGGGTTAAAGCCTCTGCCTTCGGCTCAGGTCATGATCTCAGGGTCCTGGGATTGAGCCCCGCACCAGGCTCTCTGCTCAGCAGGGAGCCTGCTTCCCCCTCTCTCTCTGCCTGCCTCTCTGCCTACTTGTGATCTCTCTCTCTCTCTCTCTGTCAAATAAATAAATAAATAAAATCCTTAAAAAAAAAAACATTGGACATATTCATCAAGATCAGCACTAACAGGGTCAAACAATAACAAGAACAGAGACAATTATCTCTAGGTCCTCATTTACCTAAATGGTATAATCCTCCTGAAGGTAAAGATTAGTTGGCTTATCCAAAAGACACGAGACAAGAGAAATTTCTAAAAATTCAATTTAATTTGAGGTTGACAATCAGCTAAGACCACGGAGAAAACTGGGAAGGACAATTAAAAAGAGCAACTTTAACTTTTATTGCTCTTATTCCCATTCAGTTTTTGCTATTCATATGTAATGGAACAAGTGTATTCTTACACAAATATGTAAAATACATAGAAAATAATTTATGAAAAATCTACTCGTATTTCCCTTATCTCACTCAAAGATTAGTTTCTCAGAAAAAGATCCCCCAAATAAGTAAAATATCTATATTCAGATTTTATTTCAAATTCTAAAAAATAAATATGCTTCAGGCCATGAAAACAAACTTTTTTGGTAAATATAATTCCAGACATTAAATTCAAGTTTAAACTTAAAAATCTTGTAAGATTTACTCAATTAGTCCTAAACTCAGATCACCTTGACTTCAAATCACTAAAAAAAAAAAATATATATATATATATATATTATCTGATCAGTGAGAAACAATGATATCTAACGTATTTTTTTAAAGACTCAGAAGTGGAAGTTATCCATTTAAAAATATTAAAAGGTTTAAACAGCCTAAAATAAAAGGGAGATAATCATTATATTATTATAGCTAGTGTACCAAAAATAATCCACATCTAAAAAAATGAGACCACAAATAGCTGAACATGACGATACATTTGTGTGGGACAGTCAGGTAGCTATTCATGGCTTACTCACTAGCAGGGAGGGAAGCCAGGCCTGCATGTTTCCTCTATCTAAGCTATAGGTATTTGTAGCAGAAAAAACAAAAACTTAGAAACCACAAGCTGCAAACTCCTTCCTACAAAAAATGCCTTACTTTATCTATCTTCCCCTAATGATGCCAGTCATACGTTGCTCTAGAATTCCTCAGAAAGGGGGCCAAAGGGTGGGGAGAATTTGTTACTGGAGAAAGATGCAAGAAGGATGAGAAGAGTGGTATGCAGTTGGAGGACTGAGAAAAGCAAAGGACACAGTGGTTTGGGCATGTCTTTAAAACAACCTTCTGTCTTGGAACATGTTGCTGATAACAAAAATGCACATCACTTCATTTAAACAGGGCCTTCTTACATTTTCTTTCATTCACCACTAACACCACAAAGTCAGTGGCTTATTTTTAATCCATTTCACTGGTTTATTAGCTTATTTTCTTTCTCTCTTCCACTTTCCACTTTATTTATTCAATTATTTATTAGGTTTCAACTTTGAGCCTGGGACCATGCAAGGCACAGGAGATGCAAAGGTGACCAGGACAGGCATTCCTTGCTTTCACAAAGTTTAGAGTCTAATGGGGAAATTAACTGACAATCACAATACAATGTGTTAAGTGGCATGGAAGCAAGTAGGAGGTACAGTACCTAACGCAAAATCAGGGGCCTGGGGAAAGTATTTTTGAAAAAGCTTAGAGTCCTGGAAGATGTGTAAGGAGCAGCCAGGAGTGCAGTGGGAGGTAGAGACAGAGAGCAAATAGGGATATCAGAAGTTCTAAAAGAGGATAGCATTGCCTTCAAGGTGACATTTCAAAAAATGGGGATATTTTGGGCTGTCACAATGAGGAGGAGGGGGGTGTCACTGGTATTTACTAGGAGAGAATGAGAATGCTGCATGCCCTGCAGCATGGAACAATGTCACATAATAGCAAATAAAGTCCCACATCACACAGAAACTTTTATTTTCTTTATATGGAAAAATCACATAGATGGGAAATGCTATTCATAACACAATCTGAGCTTAGAACCTAACTCCATTTAAATGTATGGTGTATTTTAAATATGATTTATTTCTGTATGATTTTAATATTCATTGACTTTTCTAAGAATGCTATTTACCCTGTAAAACAAATTGAGGGAAGCCAGCACTTTCTTTTGTCCAGAATTTACCAAGAGTTATTCATTATGTTGGAAAATTATTTCACCAATGGAAACCCAGCTTGAAGAGCTGCCAATACCAAAACTGGCAGCATCGATGTGCATTTTGTCACATCCAAATAAATGACAGGAGACATCTGAAATTCTTTTTCACAGAATAACTAAATACTATTAATGAAAAGACATGCAATGCAAGAATTCCTGAGGTTTATTAATAAAGACGGTTTAAAAATATTCCACATTACTATGTCTTATCTAAAATAGTTACAGCACAGTGAGAAATCTAAACTGTAAAAATAAATATCAAAATCATTTTACCACTGCCTCATCCAAAGTTATAAGATATGGAATGGTTTTATCACAATTATACATAAAACTTGGGTGCCTGGGTGGCTTAGTCGGTTAAGTGGCTGATTTCCGCTCAGGTCATGATCTCAGGGTCTTGGGATCGAGTCCCACATCTGGCTCCCTGCTTCTCCCTCTCCCCCTCCTTCCCCACTCATGCTCTTTCTTTCTCTCTCTCTCTCTAAACAAAATCTTTAAAAAAAAATTATACATAAGATTCATTTGTAAAAATTTTATACTTCCCCATTTCTTTTGTTGGAGTCTATAAATTGTCTCAGCACATTATCCCTATTTTGTTTAAGGCTATTTTCTTTTTCTATTATCATATATAGGTATGTTTTGTCCGCTATTACTTGTCACAACATGTTTTAGTTCTAGGTCCACCCATATTTCTCCTTTCTCTATCCTGTAAAGGGAATCTGATTCAGCTGGGTGGGGGTCAGGAACTTGGGAGTTTTTTATGCTTCACAGATGATTCTGAAGCAGCACTGTCCAACTGAATACAATACAAGCCACAAATACAAAATTTTCTAGTAACCACATTGAAAAGAAAAGAAAAAGCAAAATAACATTAGTATCTTTTATTTACCTGAAAATATCCAAAGTAGTATAATTTTACAAAGTAATCAATAAAAAATATTAATGAGATATTTACATTTTTTAATACTAAATCTTTGAAATTCACACTGTATTTTATCTTTATAGCACATCTCAATTTGGATTAACCACATTTCAAGTGCTTAATAGCTACATGTGGCTAGTGGCTACCATAAGGAACAGCACAGATGTGAAGCATTCAGATTTGTCAACTGCTGACCAGAGGATACATTTTTAAAGAAAGAAATTAGGTTTTCAGTGAAGCATCACTCTAGAAGAGTCATTCTACTTGATATCCCCATTCTGAAGAACAGCTAAATTTGTATCTTAAGACATTTACAAAAGCCCTTAGCTTCAGAATAGAAAAGGAAGCATGTGGTTTTAGGCTCTGATACACAATTTTTCTATATCATATATGCTACCACCTATACAATCTTACCATGAGTATTAATATTCAATGGTACTGTATCGTAGAGTTGCTCGCTTTCTGTTCATTTATTTTTAAAATCGGTTTAATTTTTATTAAAAAAAACCTGAAGTTTATGACCAGATTTCATCATCAGGAGTTCTAAAGAATGCATTCTTCTTCACTGCTATTTAAGTAGTCCCATGGACATGTTTACAGAACTTACAGGTGTCAGCTCAGTCTGTTCTTCTGTGAAGTCAGTATGATGCTTGGCCTGCTTGCTGGAACATCTCAGAGAAATAGCATGCTGTGAAAATGCAGGAAGGAAGAAAATGATAGGTAAAGGAGGTAGAAAAGGGCCAGTCTCATTATCATGCAGGAAGAGAAAAGATCACCGAAATGAATTGTTGAAACAAAACTGTAATGAAAAGTTGCATGCAGCTTTCATTATATTTTGCAAAAATAAAAAAGAACCAGATGATCCTAACCCTTGATAACTTCAGGATAACCTCACTTCTGGACAGCAGAGCTCTATGGGAGAACACCAAGTCCAGCAACAATTCCTGCTTTAACTGGACCTTCACTGCTGTTTCTCAGTACTCTTATTCCTATTTTCCCCTCATTCCCTAAGTCATTCCCTCTAAGCTCATTCTAAATAGTTTCCAAGTTGGTCAAGCTTCTAGTTTCACCCTTCTATCTTTTCATATGACCTTACTTCCCCCCGTTACTAAGAACGTCACATCCATCAAGAGGATTTTCATCACTAAAATGAATCCTGTAACTACACCCCTATTCTTATCCTTCTTTCCATTTCTATATGAATAAATATGTATTTCCCTCTAAAGTTAAGCATGTCCTAGATCCCACTCATTGCCCCTCATTCTCAAGTCTCTGATACTCAACTAGTAGAGATGATTGGGAGTGGGATGGACAGAAAAATATCAACACTTCTGGGTACACACCTCTTATTAAACTAGTGTTTTCTCCTTTTCACTGCCAAATTTCCTGAATTCAGCTACCCTCATCCTTCTCCAAAGTCTGAATACTTTGAGTTCTAATGCATACTGTAATTCATTCTCAAAGTCATCAATGACCTTTTAACTGAGGCTTTCTGTCTTTCCTATCATAGCACTCATTACACTGTACTGAAATTGAAATTCTTTGGTTGTCTGTATTGACACCCTCTTCTCACACTATAAATTATAACCTCATAAGGACATTGTGTATTACGTTCACATTTCATCTCTCACAGCTCAGTGCAATGCACAGGCACTCAAATATTTATGGCACGTGTGAACAACTATTTCTTCTTGGACTTCATGCCACAAGCTTGGCCAGATCAAGATATTTTTGCTTTGCCTTCTCTACATTATCTCCTTAAACATATTCAATAGCACTGTGTCAATCACTATTATCAATGGCAGGCCTATCAAATCAATATTGTCAATATCCACATTCTTGGGAAATCAATATAGACTGAAGTATTAAAAGCTAAAGGGGCATAACAAATGCAACCGACCCTAAAATGGTTCAGAAAAACAAATATTTATATAAAAAGAACAATAAGGCAAACGTTGCAAAATGCTAAAAATCAGTGAATCTGAGTAATGAGTTTCATGAGTTCTCTGTACTATTCTTTCAACTTTTTATTTCGTTATTATTTTAAAACAAAAAGTTTTAAAAAAATCTATTCTCTGTAGACTCAATCTCACACAAACTCCCATATTTCCAAATGCTTACTGGTTAATTAAAAAAAAAATCTAAATCTGAAGTGTTTAAAAAAAGAGATGACTGCCTATATACCATGTTATTAAAAAGTATGATGGAACACTAGTTCTTAAAATTCAACACATCCTCACCAAAAATGAACGTAGGCAAAGTGACAAAAACAGTAGAAATAGTACATGCGCGAAGATTAAATGTTGTTACATTATTAAAGATGGAAAGGAATTATGAGACGATATAAACAGTTTATTTAATATTAGTTTCCATTTCCACAAAATATTTAAACACTTTTCTACAGAAACAAAACAAAACAAAAAACCCAAATCCGATTTTTACCTCAAAACGAATCTGAGCATCAATTCTACACATCAATTTTGCTCTAAACATGTTCAGTTCCAAGACTTTTATTTGTTAGCAAGCTATCAAATTTTCCAACAATCCCTCAAAAACTCCAAAAGTCTCTGCAAAGTTAGTTATGGATCACCATTTTCTTGAATTGAATCTGTAACGTGTTAGAATAAAGTACCATTTACAAGTCAGAATCTTGTGCTGGTGTAGGGGGGTGGGGGATGGCAGGTATATAGAAAAGCATTGATCTCACACAGAAGCCAAACCATAATCAAGAAATGGCCTTATATCAAAGAACAAAATAAAACACTTCCTTTTGATAGCTAACACCTTAGATTACAATGGGAAAAAAGAAGTGGAGGTCTGTGAACACACATTAGTGTTTCAACAAAACAGATTTACATTCATCCTTTGCTGACATGTGTGCACTTTCACAAACATTAAAAGTGAGCAAAGCACTGATGGTAACGAACGCAGACCTTAGGGCTGGAGTGACTAAGTTTGAGCTTCGGCCCAGCTATTTACTGACGATGTGACACTAGGCTTACTATTTAACCTGTTTTCTCATGTGTAAAATAGAGTGGTAACAGCATTTTCTCCAAAAGTTGCCATAAGAATTAAGTGAATAACATTACTATTACAAAAGTGGGAAAATGCCAGCCCTCATCTGAATTTCATTTAAGCCTCAATTCATTTAAACTAGAGCTAGTTTAGAGTTGTTAAATTTTAACAATACATGTAGGAATATACTAAAACACCACAAGATGGGGATGTTACTGTATAAATCTCTTTGCCCTTTTCCTTCCGCCCTTGTAGTTCTATCTCTAGGTCTGGGTCTAAGAGCACTGGCCAGTCTAGCCTTGTCTTGATTGTTCTTCAATTCTGTGATGAAGCAGCCTGGTATTGCAGTATAAGCTCTACGACCAGAGTGTCTGGGTTCAAATCCTGGGGAACTTAGTCACTCTGCCTCAGTTCCTTCCACTGTGAAAATGGAGGTAATGGTATCCATTTCACAAGACACTGTGCAGATTCAGCGTGTTGTTAAGCACAATGCCCAACACAGAATAAGCGCTCAATACAGTAGGGGATGTTATTTTTCTATTTTACCCCCTCTTTTTTTTGTTCCCTCCTTTTACTGGCCATTATATAGCCAGTATGTGTCTGAATTCTTTCTAAAATATTTCTTTTAGGGCGCCTGGGTGGCTCAGTTGGTTAAGCGACTGCCTTCAGCTCAGGTCATGATCCCGGAGTCCTGGGATCGAGTCCCACATCGGGCTCCCAGCTCCACAGGCAGTCTGCTTCTCCCTCTGACTTTCTCCCCTCTCATGCTCTCTCTCACTGTCTCTCTCTCAAATAAATAAATCTTAAAAAAAAATAAATAAATAAAATATTTCTTTTAGGGCATCTGGCTGGCTCAGTTGGTTAAGGGTCTGCCTTCAGCTCAGGTCTTGATGGGACTCCCATCATTGGGCTCCCTGCACAGCGGGGAGTCTGCTTCTCTCTCTGCCCCTCACCCTGCTCATGTTCTCTCTCTCTCTCTCTCAAATAAATAAAATCTTTAAAAAAAAAAATTCAAAAATTATATTTTATAGTCCTTATTCATTTTAAAAACAGATGAATACATTTCTATTCTTGTTCAAAAAAAAGGTCCTTCACCAGCCCTCCACAACACAAAATGAAGACAAAACAGACCTAAAATCAAATAATGATGATCTTTTATTTCTTCAGAGATGAAAAATTACACAGATTACTAGGAAATAACACAAAACGAGAATCCCGGCATATATGCCAATGTCGATTGGGGTAGCATGTTTGAAAAATATGAGAACTAGACTTTCACCCTGGTTTTCAGTCAATCTTCACCTCTTCTTTCATCTGAAACCTATTCTTTTTGCTATTTATTAACCTCACCAGGCCAGGGAAATCTGGAATTAAACACCAGATGGGTACATGTGAATAAATTTCAGTGAAATGTAGCAACACAGCCATTAGAATTTTAAGAGAAATGTAGCTGCGATAATTGAGAAGTCAATTAATAATCCCGATCTTTTTAGATATGTAGGCCTTTTTTTTTTTTTTTTTTAGATATGTAGGCCTCTTAAAGTTTGAGAAAGCCCTGTGCTTTCATCCAGTTGATACTTTAGACCAAAAGGTTGTTTGATAAGAATAATTTAGGACTTAAATGCTAGTGGGGCTTCTCACCCCCAGTGCTACAATAAACACAATTGCTATTTTCTTTCCACTACCTCAAAATTTCTGCACACATTAATTCTTGAAATAGTTCTGAAAAGTGAAGGAACTGGAATAATTTATTGCATTGAACCTATGATATGCTGTTGGCATATCACAAGTTATAATGGTATATCCATGAAAGATTTCACTTAGGAAAAAACTATAAATATGAGGAAAACAATTATAACATTCAAAAGTTTTAGTAGCTCAGATACTAAGAAATTTTTTCCTATAATATTTATAGTACAATCATCAAGTATTAGCAAGATTCAACAAAACCTTTTGATTCTGCCATAAACTACAATAAAAGCTTTTTTTTTTTTTAAAGATTTTTTTATTTATTTGAGAGAAATAGCACAAGAGAGCACAAGCAGGGGGAGTGGCAGAGGGAGAGGGAGAAGCAGGCTCCTGATGTGGAGCTCAATCCCAGGACCCTGGGATCATGACCTGAGCAAAAGGCAGACGCTCAATCAACTGAGCCACCGAGGTGCCCCTACAATAATAGCTTTTAAAAGCATTTTCATTTTAAAAGTACATTTTCATGTATAAAATTCCAAATTTAGAGGCATCATTAAGGTGTAAATCTCACCAGAAAATAAATATAAAAGAATGTGCTAGCATTAACCTTTTATCAGTGAATCTTATTTTATATAAAATTTATAACATGTAATTACCATTTATATTTGCAAACTTCTATCTAATTGAAAACTATTGTTTTATCAGTTAACATGAATAAATGTACCATAACAATGCCAGGAAATCAGCTGCAACATTTATTTCACATTAGTTAAGATACAAAGAGACCTTACTAGAATTTATTTCAACCACACTGAATTCCAATTTAAAAACTTAGTAGATGAACATTACTGATGGATTTCAAAAGAATACTGATTGAAATTATTCTATAATCCATTTTTATTCTTATCCAAAGAAGATATTTTATACTCAACATTCTTTAACATTTAGGAAATAATCATATTTTAACAATCAGCTTCACTTTATTTTTAAGATACTGATAAAAACTGGGAGACAAGTGTAGTTTCATAATTCAAATATAGGCTTCTCAGTTACTTGACCTACTTAATCTCTTCTTTGGCATAAATGCCCCTACCAAAGGGATAATGGGAGGCTTAAATGAGATAATATATGTGAAGTGCCTGAAAACACAGTATTTCAACAAAAGTCGGGAAAGAGAAAGGCAGGGAAAAAAGACTTATTACTCTTCCTGATGTGAAATTGTACCGTGCCTATCCCTGTTTGCTTTCAGAGAGCAACAAGACAAAAAGATAAGCCACAGTATTATTTCATTTTTAGATGGGCAGTTTAACTACCCATGTCCCCAAGATGGAACAGTACCAATTTCAAACTGACTTTTCTAACTAGGCTCAGATGTCTGGCAAAGAACTAGGAGGCAGTATGACTGGCCAAGTAAGAGGAAGAGGAAAGAAAGGAAAACAGAGGCAGAGGTAATGGGAAAGCAAATCCTATAAGGACCAGCAAGCCACTGCAGGGATTTTGGTTTTATAGTAGGATACAAAGTCTTTGGGTTTGAGAAGAGGAGGGGCAAGATCTGATTAACTTTTAATAAGACCACTCTGGCTTCGGTATGGATGGTAGACTATTAAGAAGAAGGTAAATATAGGATGACCAGGCAGGAGGCTACTGCAAAAATTTACATCAAGATGATGTTGGCTTGGTGGCAGTGAAGGTGTGAGCAGCGATCAAATTCTGGATATACTCGGAAGGTAAAGGCAACAGAATTTGCTGCTGGACTGGAAGGACGTAAGAGCCATTAACTGAGATGGAGAAGACTTTGGAGGAGTTAGTTTGGGAGAAAAGACCAGGGCTTCAGTTTTAGACCAATTAAATTTGAGCTACCTATTAGACATCCAAATAGAGATACTAATTAGAGATAGGATGTATGAACCTGGAGTTTAGGGGAGAGGCACTGACAAAAGATACCTGTATTTCTTTGAATCTAAGATGACTTAATGCTGGTACTTTCTTGATCTTTATCAGGAACTGTCAAAAGAAAACTTCACACAGAACTGCCACCTTGCTGACAGTGACAGATGCCACCGGTTTATAAAACATGGTCTCTCAACTTTGGCACAACTTTGGGTCAGATAATTCTTTGTTGTGGTGGCTATCCTGTGCATTGTAGAGTTTTAGCAGTACCCTTAGCCTCTACCCACTAGATGTCAGTAGCATCCTTTTATCAGTGACAATCAAGAATGTCTTCAGCCGCTGCTGAATGTCCCCTGGGGAGCAAAATAGCTCCCAGTTGAGAACCATTGTTTTAGAGGCGTTAAGATGTGAGGAAAAGATGTGTCTTAGATAAATGAAATAGGGTATTAAAATGTGGGAGTTGTCAGTGCTTAAGCTCACAAGAAGAATAGATACAGACAGAAAAGAAGTCAGGACTGTACCTTGGGGCACCCCAATGTCAAGACACCGCACACAGGAAAGGGAGATTATGCTAGATACGGCTGAGTGGTAACCATCTTAGTAGGCCCAAGGAAAGCTGAATGGTAAGCCAGCACTAGAGAAAAGCAGAAGGGCACCCCAATGTACATCATGTACCTCAAAAGTCTCCAGAAGCAACAGAAGTGATGGTGGGAATGAAAGCAGAAGGATTGGTTGAAAGCATACTTAAGCAATCAGTTCACTCACAGATTCCTTCCTTTACTTGCAGACCAACAGGGGTCTCAGATCTCAGGTTCAGACTGACAGTCACTCACAGGACCCAAAATACCATAGTTTGGCACCAAGTTCACTTAGTTCTACAGAAAGACAAAGCATGCTAGCATGAGACATGTTGTCTTTAAAAATAATCTATACAGGCCACCAGGACCCTTTTCTGGGCCCACCATTCTAAGGCACAGAAATCATGGAGGTACGTACAGAAATTACTCTGGCTTTGGGAAACTTCATACTCCACAGGAACCAGCAGTATATTTTAACAGCCAACGAGTATAGGTTCCAGGAACCCTCAAAGGATGTATTTGTGTTCACTTAACAAAACTGATAAATTTCACACCAGGAAACAAAGGTCTGTGTCTTTTCATAGGCTTCTTCTAAGTTTACTCGTAGTCTTTCTGGTCCATATGCACTCACTAATCAGTGGTCAGTTTATATAGTGAACAATATTACCTGGAAACATTCTATATTTATTAGTCAAATTTCTAGTAAAAAAAAAAAAAAATGCCAGGAGAAGGAAAACACCCAAGATCATTTCCCATGAAGAAAATGGGTTCAGACTTGCTAATCATCTTTTCTATTTAAAGCAGTGATTCTCAGAATGAAGACTTTTGCCTTACAGAGAACATTTAGTAATGTCTAGAGACATTTCTAGTTGTCACAACTGAAGGAGGTGTGTGTACTACTGGCAACTAGTGGATAGGATAGATGCCAACGATGCTACTAAATGTCCTATGATACACAAGATAGCTCCCACAACAAAGAATTATCTAGCCCAAAATGTTAGTAGTCAATGTTGAGAAATCCTGACCTAGATTACATGGAAGTTCACATACTGAACATTGAGGATCACCTTACACTGAAAGCCTTCTTTCCCAAATGGGCTGCTAAAGCACTGAACAGCTGACATATGCCCTCTATGTAGGGGGATGGAAGAATCCTCTTCTCTGGAGAAGCTCACACATCTGAGAGAAAAGACCTAAGAATGATACTAGAGCAAAGACTGTGAAAGACAGCAAAGAATTTTAAGATGATATTAACAGAACACTAATTTGTTTGAACTAAGAGACTTAATCAACTGAGGAAAGTTTGGAGTTGGAGTTGAAACCGTGATAAATATACCTGTACATTTTTAAATCTCAAGACAATTATTAATTCCAGATAAGTAAAATGTGATGTCCCAGAAAGGAAATATAACAAAAGCATATAGTTTAGCACCAAACTGCATGTACATAGTCATGATAATATAAAAACTGAATAGTAAATCAACCAAAATATATTGGGAGGCTAGGGGAGCATGAAGGGAGAAGGGAGAGGAATTGTCTAAAGAGGAGCTGTCTATATCCTAATCTTCCAGAGTGAGAAGTCAGTAGATAACACATACAACTGAAAAATATCAAGAAATACCAATACAAATACAGATTTAATGACAGAGTTAAATACCCTGAGAATCAGCTAAAGGGTAGAAAGTTCTGACCTCTGAGAGCAAATGGCATGTGCGTGCACATGTATAGCAAAGTTTTCTGTAACAAGTCTCACAGAACTATTTTGACTCTTTAAACTCTACACATGTAAAAGTAATTAAAACATTTCTCAGAGACTTTGTATTTGAGTGTAGGGACAACTGGATACATGGGTTTGGGATCTAGTAAGCCTCAACTGGTTTTCTTGATTTGAAGAACAGACCAGATCCATAAAAAAGTACATTAAAGCAAGTTTCAGGTTTGCTAACCCACTTTTCTACTCATCAGACAAGACAAAAGAATAGGACGGATAGAGAAGACTTCAGCTCCTTTCCTGCTTTATTTCTGGTTTACTCACCAAACTTTATTTTAAACATTATACTATAACACTGGTATCTTAGTCCATAAATACCACTAGGTCACATCCGAAGAGTTTGCTGGGAGAGGACACCTGACCTCATGCATCTTGACCCAGCTCAAAATCATCTGATTAGAAAGAAGGAATATCAACATAGAAAACACAGAATAACCAAGAAAGCACACCCCTAATAAAATATTGGTCATATCCCAACAGGTAAATCTAAAAGACATAAATGATACATACTATATGGCTGGTGTTAAATATAATCCCTAGGTATCGTATGACAGAAATAAATTTTTAAGTTCTCTACAGAATATATACCACTTAGATGACCTTCATATTAAATAAGTGAAAATTTATTTTTTGATTGATATATGTTTTCTTTACAAGCAATTAAACTCAAATTTATCTCTAAACCACCATGATTCATGCCTCTTTTATGTTTCACAGTGCCCAGAACAAACTGAATACATTAATGGGTACAAAGAGTTACTAACTGATGGAAATTAATCTAATGAAATAAATCAATCAGGAAAAAATTAATAATGTTGAGTAATAAGTGTAAATTTCCATTTCTCTATAATTCTTTAAACTATGTTTTACAAGGTTTTACCTTAGTATTGACTATTCATAAGTAGATTATTTTACCCTGTGGTAGACAGGATTGTAAACATAAACTGAACAGAAGGCTGGCTTTATTTTACCCACACTGATCTTTATTGCTGCTACCCTGTAACAATATTGCCTTCTTCTTGACAAAAATATTCAATAAAGAATTTACCTACATCAAACTCAGCTTTTGCTAAACTTATTTTAACCAAATTCATTCCTTGCCCTCACCCCATCACTGCCAGAAGAACTCTGCCTTTTAAAAATCTGTTCACATAATATATTATCACTTTTGATTATCTGAACCACCATATGAGGATTAGACCATGTACTATTAGACCCATTTTACTTATGAGAAATTGATGTTTGCAGAGGCTGAATCACTCATTTAAGGTCGTATGGGTAGTGAGTGGCAAAGGAACACTTGGAATCCAGTTTTCTGATTCCAAGCCCAGTGGCTCTTTCCACTACAGTACACTGACTCTTCGATAATAAAATAGAATCCTGGAGGACTATAGCGGTGGTAGGCACTTTTTTCTTAAGTTGTTGTTTTATAATAAACATACATTAAACAATAGTTACTATTGCAACAATTATAACAGCTTTGCAAAATGTCATCAAATATAAACCAAATTTCAAGTTTTAATCATATGAAACAACTGATATTAATTCAAGGGCTTCAAATAGCCTAAGAATAAAATGAAGAAACTCTTAATCATTGTGACATTGCTGTATCTGGTAATATATTCCTTCTGTAGTGATTTTAAAACTTAGTTCAGAAGGATCCTGACAAATTTTAAATGTAGAAAAAATAAGTTAATTAAAACTACATTTTAAAAATACCATTCCTTCCTTTTTAAAATACTAAAATAGCAGGAAAAAATAGCAGGAAAAAAAGTTCCATCTACTTACCTCTGTAATTGGCTGACCCTGATGTGTCAAATCCAGTTCTTGAGGGCGTGTTACTTTATCAATATCCAAAGAGTCCATGCTGGAGGTTGCAGAGGTGATGCTGGAACGAGAGGAGTTACTAATAGAGCGCACTTCAGCATCGCTCACTGTGCCTGCTGATGCTGTTCTTCTGTGCTGATTAGTTACTAAGGGCTTAGTATCTTCTAGTACAGATTGCTGAGCAGCCTCATCCATGCTCAAGGAAGCCTGTTCTAACTGTGCAGTGATGTCATCCAGGGAGTAGTTGGCATGTGACGGTTTCGTTATTCTGTTAGATGAAGAAGACAATCCTTTCAAAGTGCCATGTTTTGATGTATGTCGGCTAGCAGATAACTTCTGAGTGGCTTTTGTTTCTGTGACTTGACGCTTACTATTTCCTGTACCAATACTGCTGAGCTCCTGCTCTATGGAGCAAAGATCGGCCATCAGGGCATCCAGATCCACAGTTTCTCCCTGATTCAGAGCTTCTGCAATGAACAATACGTACATGATGTTTCCAGAATACACTGAATCAGAATTTATACATTCTGTTATAAATCTGTCAATGAATGCAAGGGAAGAAGCAAGGAAATTTATCCTACTGGGCCTAAAGCCTATCGAATACACTATTTCTAAGAGGTTTTTTTGTTTTAAATTCAACAGAGAAATTTTTAAAAGCAAACAGTCCATCTTTTAAGATTTGTAGTAATCATTAGAGAATAAAATTATGAGTTGAAAGATTAAAAATAATGCAAAAATTATATACTATCCTATGGTTTTAACCACATCCCCCATGCAACTTTTTACCATAGGCTTTATGTTGTTAATATGATCAGTGCCCTGGTAGAGCTGTTAATACTTAAAGAGCTGGGAGGATAGAGAGAAAAATGTAAAGCCTAAAAAATTACGGATTTTGATGTCAATTCCAAATATTAGAAAGTTGATTAGGCAGAATACATTAAATAAAGGCCAGAGGGGCTGATTTTAAACTTACTAACAACTAATTTCACTGGACTTTATTCCAATGAAAATACAAAATGAAAGCAAATTTGTCATGGGGTACCACTTGAGTATGTACTTTGTCAATTATTAATAACTAGAAAACTATTTCAGTTATGTTCCAGTTTGGTTTTTTTCTGTGATCATCTGAATTAGTAATAAAATGCACAAACCAAGAAATATAAGAACTCACTCATGTTATGTAGTTTTTATATTGAGATACTTGGAACTGTAGCTACGTTGCTTCTGCATTATATAATTTAGTATACTATTTAACATTTTATTTCCAGTTACATCTTACCATTCAAGTTGTATATGGAGAAGCGATAAGAAAAATTGGCCATATTTGTTTCCTGACGAAGAGGAGATCTTTTTACTGGTTCCATGGGCTTATCAGAATCCAAACTCTAAAAAAAGTTTAATAAGTCATATTATTTTCAGGCTCCAATTATAAAAAAAAAGAAAGTTTGTTATTTGATTAGGTGAACTGCCATATAATAGTTAATAAAACCAAAGTTTAGATTCTAGTTTTAAGGACAAGTATAATTGTTTTTCATATTATTTTGGTTATAGTTGCTTCAATTTTTAGATATATGCTTACTTAAGGCATTAATTAAGACCCTCCTAGTTTGGAGTGAATGTCTTTCCAAACACATCAAATATAGTGACTGAGCTCATTTTACATAAATTCACTATAAGCTAAATATATGAATATGGACATGGTAAGATACAAAATAGAAAGGGATAATGCAGAGAATTCTGTCCCTCAAAGGGATTGATTTTGGTCAGTCTCACTCTTGGCATGAAGTACCCTGAAGATAAGGCACAATTCTGGATTCAAAATTAGTGAGATCCAAGATCAGTTTCTTCCTTTGTATTTACGTATTTATTTTTATTAAAAATTTTTTTCATCTTAATTCTAGTTAACTTTCACGTGTACAATACAGTGATTCCAGAATTCTATACATTACTTAGTGCTCATTATACCATTCCCCACCCCTCTGTCAACCATCAATTTGTTTTCTATAGTTTGGAGTCAGTTTTTTGGTGGTTTGTTTGTTTTTGGCTTTCTTTAATGATATACTTGCATCCCTTTCTTTCTCTCTATTTTTTAAGATTTTACTTATTTATTTAACAGACAGAGAGCACAAGTAGGGGGAGCTGCAGGCAGAGGGAGAGGGAGAAGCGGGGCTCGATCCCAGGACCCTGGGATCATGAGCTGAAGGCAGATGCTGAACCAACTGATCCACCCAGGTGCCCCGGATCCTTTTCTCTTTATTCTTTGCCGATCTATCACTGGCTTTTGATTTGTATATTAGGTTTGTATATAACATCTGCATATAACAGTCTATATTAAGTTGGTGGTCACTTAAGTTTGAACCCATTCTTTACTCCTCTGCCCCTCATGATTTAGGTATATGGTATCATACTTTACATCCTTTTATTTTGAGAGTCCCCTGACAGATTTTTAGAAATATACTTACTTTACTGCTTTTGTACTTCCTACTTTCCTTATTCCTAATTATGGTTTTCCACTCAACGGGTCCCTTTTAGTATTTCTTATAGACCTGCTTTATGGTCATGAATTCCTTTAACTTTTGTTTGTCTGAGCAACTCTTTATCTCTCCTATTCCGAACAACAGCCTTTCAGGTTAGAATATTCTTGGTTGCACGTTTTTTCCTTTCAGCACTTTGAACATATGCTACTCCCTTCTGGCCTACAAAGTTTCCACTGAAAAATCAGCTGATAACCTTTGGGGTTTCCCTTGCTTGCAACTGTTTTTCTCTTGCTGCTTTTAAAATTCTGTCTTTATCACTACTTTTTGCCATTATAATTACTATGTATCTTGGTGTGGACCTCCTTGGATTGATTTTGTTGGGGCCTCTTTGTGCCTCTGAATCTGGATTTTTGTTTCCTTCCCCAGATTTGAGAAGTTTTTGGCTATTATTTCTTCAAGTAAGTTTTCTGCCCCCTTCTCTCTCTCTGCTTCTGGGATCCCTAAAATGCAAATGTTATTACACTTGATGGTGTCACTGAGTTCCCGAAGTCTATTTTCATTTTTTTTTAAAGATTTTATTTATTTATTTGACAGAGAGAGATCACAAGCAGGCAGAGAAGCAGGCAGAGAGAGAGGGGGAAGCAGGCTCCCCGCTGAGCAGAGAGCATGATGTGGGGTTCGATCCCAGAACCCTGAGATCATGACCTGAGCCGAAGGCAGAGGCTTTTACCCACTGAACCACCCAGGTGCCCCTATTTTCATTTTTTATTATTATTTTTTCTCTCTCCTATTCAGCTTGATTGATTTCCATTATTCTGTCCTCCAGGTCACTGATCTGTTCTACTGCTTCTGGTCTACTATTTATTGCATCTACTGTATCTTAAAATTCAGTTATTGGATTCTTCATCTTTGACTGGTTTTTATTTTTTCTATCTCTTTGTTGAGGGTCTCACTGAGATCTTCCATTCTTTTCTCAAGTCCAGTGAGTATCTCCATGACCATTACTTTGAATTGTCTATCACGCATATTATTTACCTCTGTTTTATTTAGCTCTCTTGCTGTGATTGTGTCCAGTTCCCACCCCACTGATTCTTAAAGTTCCAGGTGTTGAGTCCCACTGATTGTAAGAAGAAAGGAAAATTCGGCCCAGCTAGTTTTCAAAGCCAAATGTTATGGGGATACATCTTCCCTGTGCAGTCTACCTTGTCTGAGTCTGTTTCTCTCTCCTCTCTGTGCCCAGGATGCCCCTCCCTCGTGTCTTTGCCCTTCCTCCTCTCTTGGATGTGGCTTCTTCTCTACATTTAGCTGTGGAAAGTTTGTTCTCTCAGTCTTTAGGTCATTTTCTGGGTTATTACACTGATGTGGGGGTTATCTAGTTGTATTCATGAGATACAATGTGAGGTAAGAATCTTCCTACTCTGCCATCTTCCCTGGAAGTCCCAAGACCCAAGATCTTAACAGAGAGTGGCTACAACTTCAGACAATGATGGAATATCCTTGTTCTTGTCAAGCTCTATTAAGATGAGGACAAACTGCAACCAAGCTATGACACTGCCTATGATAAGTCTAGAATTATACTGTACTTCAAGACAGAGAGAGTATCTTGTAAGTTATCTTGCCACCTTTTTAAATGACACTTTTCCTCTTCCTTTCTACAATAAAGAATATAAGCTGCTCATGATAGAGAAATTCAGGAAAAAGGTCAGTAGTTAGTGTATATTTAAATAAATTTGCAAATACTAAGAACAGCCTTTTAAAATTTTAACTTCTATTTATAATTATCAAATAGATTTCAAACAAGAATGAATGCTAGACAGTCTGTAGAATCATGGAATTAGATTACATTTGTGCCTTCTTTATTCATTTGTCTCAAGATAAAAGGAATCCATTCAGATAGTGTCCAACCAGTTTTTAAATCTATCATATGAAGGGGATCCACAATCATTCACTGCCTTATTTCAAAGTTTCACAAAACAGGAAATTCTTCAACCTCAAACCCTGTTCTTCTGCTGCAATTTAAGTCCTAATAGTTCTCTCAGTGGAAATGAAAAATAATAGGTAGGTTTAATATTTTCTGTAAAATAACTTGAATATAATTGAGGACATATTAAGATTCAGTCTATTTACCAGTTCAAATAAACATACTTGTTATAATTACCTGCTGTGTCCACAGTGCTAGGAGAACAAAAGAAATACTCCTTGACACCAAGAAATTGGTAACCTAGTAGGGTGGTTTTTAAACTTTTTGCATGAGGGGGGGTGGGGTGGGGTGGAGAGTGTGGGGTGAGTATCATGAGGATTTGGTAAAAGCTCTGAATCTTCTTCCAGGAAAATGCAAACACACAAAAAACCTTACAAATGATTTTAAAAGATTCACTAGCCACTTAAAACATAAACTTGATATAATATAAAGCTGAAAATCCCATTAACGAGGTATGTGTGATATGAGTGGGTGCATAGATGACACTTTGTAGTAAACTAAAATAACGAAACAAACGAGTTTAGCTGCTAATAAAGTACATAAAATATTTTTTGGAAACATCTAAAGTGTTAAAAAGCAGCTTGTTAGCTGTGAGCCACCATTACACAGTGGTTAATATGTTTTGTTTCTAAAGACAGATTTATACAATAAAAAAACCAAAAACAAAACAAAAATCGTCCCAGTATTAGTTAATGAGCCAACTTTTTTGGTGAGTGGCTCTTCACATTATATGGCAAGGAATTTAAAATACTGGGAAGAATACAAGTACCAAACCAGCAGAAAAGCCATCTGCAATGAAATAGCATAGAGTTACTATTCCACCTTTTTTAAAACACAAGATCCAGTAAAACAAGATAAAAAAGCTTTGCCATGGTTTTAAAATGCAGCCAGAAATGAAATTTTGTCAGTATTCTAGAATTATAGAATAGAAAATACTTGCATGTGAGGATATTACTTATGTTGTAAAATGTCAAATGTAATAAATAGTCACATTTATTAAGTTATGGAATAAGACTTGCTAAAATTTAGACTTTTAGATTTTGGGTTTTAAACCTTTTTAGCCAGCAATCTTAGTTTACCAAACATTTTAAATAATCAATCTACAAGAACAGAACCTCTGTCTTTAGTATTTTTTTTGTTTGTTTTGAGACTCTTTTAAATAACCATATAAGATAATACTTCGCATTCTAGAGTTACCATTTATTTACTTGTTAAAGGTTTGGACACTTTCCCTTTATACCAGTATTTAAAAATGGAACCTATATTCATATCCCTATGTCTACACAGTAAATTTTTAGCACACAGTGATGGCTTAAAATCCTCAAACAATTTTTCAAGCACCATTTCTAACCTGAGTGAGTTTGTCTAGCTCCCCTAGCCAGGCTCCAAACATTTTGTCCAGGTCCTGATCTTCCTTATCACTGTCTTCTTCAGCACCATGGTCAATTTCTTCATCTGATAGCTGATCCATCTGAAATATAGACATTTGGGTATAATGAAGTTTAACAGGTTAAACTTGAAAAATTATGCAGCACATGTTCTGATATAAATTGTAACTCTCTGGAGTCAAACCTTCCAAACTAGAGATTATATTATACAAGGAAATTAGAAGTCATTAAGGGAGACAGGGTTGACAAGCTAGTAGGAATGAGTAACTATGTCTCAAATTTTTAGGAAATCGTGAAAGAATGTATCAGATTATGACCAGAATCACAAGTAACAATAATTTTAAAATTGCAGAGCCCTCTCAATCATCAGAGGATATTATAGTAGTGCAGTTTCCTCCACTAACAGGTCCTGTAACACCCCCAAAACCAGAGAAATAATTTCGAGACTTCAATCCAGCACATTATTATCTCACTTATTCTGCAACAATCTATTTAGATAGAAATAAATATGTATCTTGCAAAACCTTAATCCAAGAATCACTTCAGAGAAAAGACAAAATTGTTAATCTAGTTAAATCTGTTGAATTAGTTCCTCCTCTTATAGTATCTTTCTACCTTACTTTCTCATCAGTTCCGACAAAATCCAAGGAACCAGAACTAAAATTTCCTATATGTAGTGACTTTTCAAGTATAAGTCCTTGACAGAAGAGATTATTTTCTTTCTTCTCATTAATTATGTGATATCTGGCATGGAATCTGCACATTGTTTTATGAAGGGAAGAAAAGATTACACAAAACAAAGTAAGATCAATGACTGGCCAGATACTTAAAGTTCTTAAAGATTAATCTGATTAATATAAAATATTTCAATATTAAAGGTGCTGAGAATCTCTCTTTTTTTAATTCCAGTATAGTTAACATACAGTATTATATTAGTTTCAGGTATACAATGTAGTGATTCAACAATTCCATACATTACCCAGTGCTCATCACAAGGGCACTCCTCAATCCCCATCACTTATTTCACCCATCCCTTCACCAACCTCCACTCTGGTAACTATCCCCTCTAGTAACTATCAGTTTGCTTTCTATAGCTAAGAGTCTGTTTCTTGGTTTGTCTCTGAGAAATCTTTAGTAAAGCCTACCTTTGCTTACACTAATATATCCCAAATTAATCTGACCACAAATCCTTTACCTTCAACTTGGAATAATACCTATTATCTTTCCCAGGGACACAATGAATATCACCATTCTACATTCCATGCTCTGGACTCACATTTCTGAAATACAAATTTTGTTCCAGTGGATCTAGGCACTATTTGGAATACTACCTGCCTATTGGTTTAAAGAATTCCTCAGAGATTAAAGATATCCTTAATCTCAAATAAGAATTTGTACACATATTACACCTCAAAGCAACAATCAACAAAAGTAATTGTGATTCTTAAAATATGGTTATGAGCTATGTGAGGAATTTAATTATCTAATGGGATGTCATGAAGCTAAATGTTAAACCTTATTTTACTATATAAAAGTCTGCAGGAAGGGTCAAATAGTGTCACAAAATCAATCTGAACTGGGTGGCTCAGACAGTCAAGCATCTGCCTTTGGCCCAGGTCATGATCCCAGGGTCCTGGGATCGAATCCTGTGCCACTGGGCTCCTTGCTCAGCGGGGAGCCTGCTTCTTCCTCTGCCTGCCACTCCCCCTGCTTGTGCTCTCTTTCCTTCTCTCTCTCCCTGACAAATAAATAAACTCTTACAAAAAATCAAACTGAACTTAGTTCTAAAGATATGGAAAATCAGATCATATCCCATTTAATCACTTAACAGAAATAATTTTCTTAAGCTTAATACTACAAAGGATCACAGCTTATCAATATCTCTAATGTAAACTGGTAATTCTCCTTTCTTAATTTCACTACTCAAAGCATGTATAAATCAGGGAATTCTCTTGACAAATGGAAAATATATCCACCAATTCCCCAAATCATACATTTGACTCTTAAAGAGATTTGGTTTTTATAATTCATTTGTTAGTACTAGTTCTAGGATTTTTATTCATTAATGAACTATTTAAGGAACTATCTTTTTTTAAATTTTATTTTATTTTTTCCGTGTTCCAAGATTCATTGTTTATGCACCACACCCAGTGCTCCATGCAATATGTGCCCTCCTTAATACCCACCACCCACCACGGGGCTCACCTATCTGCATACCATATTCAGAACTATCTCAATAGAAATCTGATATCATATTTATTGTTCTACCCAGGAAACATAAAATGTTAGTACAAAGAAAAACCTCATCTGACTAGGTAACTTAATTACTCATGTAATAGTTGCTAGTTTGAGAACATCTAGGAGTAGGAACATCCAGCCTTCATAATGAAGGCCAACAAGCAACAGAACTGGGAATTTTAAAAGTCAAATTCCTCTTCCTGCCTAATCTTTAGAACTAACCACACTGGAATAACAGAGAAGCTAAAATTCTAGGCGGAATTATGCTTTAAGATAATGATACTTATGCCTGCACTTTCCTTCTGAGCACACATTATAATTGCCCATAAGGAAGATGCTATACTGGAAAGAATGAAATAGGAATATAATTTTGCATATAGTTTGGCAGAGCATATACAAAATAGTTCAAAATGAATGTATTTTAAATTATTATGGTGCTAAATGGAACTATAGACTCCACATCAAAGACTGGTGGGCTTTTTGAATTTTTCCTATTATTCAAACCCAATATTATTTGGATTTTTAAATATCTCTTTAAATATTTTCATTAATAGTTTTATTTTATCTAGACTACTGCAGATCAAAGTAGAGGGAAATATGGCTAGGGAGTAATAACAGAGAATCATAAAATAAATGGAAATTCTGAAGCAACAATTTGACTTTTACCATTTATGTAACCTTTGCCAATTTTTTCCATTCTTGAATTTGTCACCATGTGGGTTATTTTATAAAATTAAGACACTTATTCAGAGACTTTTCCAATAAAAATTTAGGTCCTACAACATTTCTTAACAGATCCATGCCCTAAAATAGCATTCTCCCTTCTCTAGAAGCTGAAGTTGATTTTTATTTTCCTATACCCAGAAATACTACACACACCAAATGAGAGCATCCCCGAAAGTTTTCTTATACACTCTGTACTGTTAAAGTCAGCAAAACAGAAATTTATCCTCTATTACATATTGATACCTGTCTCCAATTAGATCACAATTCTAAATCTGAATTTCCCCAGCATAATGCCCCAACTAGAAATAACGACAGCAGAAATTGCAAATAAAATACAATAGTCAACTGTCCCTGAAGAAAATTAAGGAAAAGAAAATAGAACTTATGAATCTTATTTTTAAAATAACTTGGATTTAAAAGAACAGCTTCTAATGTGATGCTTTTCCTTAATGATGTGGAAATAGGCCCAAAGAAACTATAATACATACTAGGCCAAATACTATTAAATTATTCTATGACTATTAGATTAGGTACTTGGGGGGTAATATATTAAAGTTTCACTTTAATTCCTTTCTCCATTACATCTGAGGGAAACTGTCCTGAAAGAATAAGTGTACTCTAACACAAATGAAAAGGTTTATTCCCCAAAGGGCACTATTCAACACAGTACTAGAAGTCTTAGCCTCCACAGTCAGACAACAAAAAGAAATAAAGTATCTGAATCAGCAAAGAAGTCAAACTCTCACTCTTTGCAGATGATATGATACCAAAAGACTCCACTTCAAAACTGCTACAACTCATACAGGAATTCAGTAAAGTGTCAGGACATAAAATTGATGCACAGATATCAGTTGCATTTCTATACACAAACAGCAAGACAGAAGAAAGAGAAATTAAGGAGTCGATCCCATTTACAACTGCACCCAAAACCGTAAGATACCTAGGAATAAATCTAATCAAAAAGGCAAAGAATCTGTACTCAGAAAACTATAAAGTACTCATGAGAGAAATTGAGGAAGACACAGAGAAATGGAAAATGTTCCATGCTCATGGACTGGAAGAACAAATATTGTGAAAATGTCTATGCTACCTAAAGCAATCAACACATTGAATGCAATCCCTATCACAATATCATCAATTTTTTTCAAAGAAATGGAACAAATAATCCTAAAATTTATATGGAACCAGAAAAGACCCCGAATAGCCAGAGGAATGTTGAAAAAAAACCAAAGTTGGTGGCATCACAATTTCAGACTTCAAGCTCTATTACAAAGCTGTAATCATCAAGACAGTATGGTACTGGCACAAAAACAGACACATAGATCCATGGAACAGAATAGAGAGCCCAGAAATGGATCCCCAACTCTATGGTCAACTAATCTTCG
>CM052883.1:144627100-144670665 GCA_028534135.1 Potos flavus
GAGCCTGGTGGTGGGTATTGAGGAGGGCATGTATTGCATGGAGCACTGAGTGTGGTACATGAACAATGAATCTTGTAACACACACACAAAAAAAAAAGTATTTGGGGAAATAAAAAGAAAAATAGACTTTAAAACAAAGACTAATAAGACATCAAAAAGGGCACTATATAAAAGGGACAATCCAACAAGAAGATATAACTGTGAATATTTACGCACCAATATGGGAGTACACAAATACATAAAACAGTTAATAACAAACATAAAGGAAATAACTAACAGTAATAATAGTAGGAGACTTAAACATCCCACTTATATCAGTGGACAAATCATCAGAAAATCAACAAGGAAACAGTGGCTTTGAATGACACACTGAACCAGATGGATTTAACAGATATATTTAGAATATTCCATCCTAAAACAGAATATACATTCAAGTGCACATGGAACAGTCTCCACAAAACAAGTCTCAACAAATTAAAAAAAAACTGCAGTCACATTATGCATCTTTTCTCACTACAATGCTATAAACTAGAAATCAAACACAAGAAAAAAATCTAGAAAGAGCACAAACACATAGAGATTAAATAACATACTACTAAACAATGAATGGGTTAACCAAGAAATCAAAGAATAACTCCAAAATTACATGGAAACAAATGAAAACACAATGATCCAAAATCTTTGGGATGCAGCAAAAGTGGTTCTAAGGGGGGAAGATTATAGCAATACAGACCTATCTCAAGAAGCAAGAAAAATCTCTATTTAACCTTTCACTTTAAAGAACTAGAAAAAGAAGAGCAAACAAAACCCAAAACCAGTAAAGGGAAGGAAATAATAAAGATTAGACCAGAAATAAATGATATAGAAACTAAAGAAACAACAGAACGGATCAATGAAACCAGGAGCTGGCTTTTTGAAAAGATCAACAAAATTGATAAACCTCTAGCCACACTCATCAAAAAAACAAAAGAGAGAGAGAGGGGATCCAAATAAACAAAATCACTAAGAGAAGAAATAACAACACCAATTGTACAAACAAGTGTAAGAGAATATTACAAAAATCTATATGCCAATAAATTGTACAACTCAGAAGAAATGGATCAGTTCTTAGAAACATATAACTTATAAAAACTAAAGCAGGAAGAAATAGAAAATTTCAACAAACCAATTATGAGTACTGAAATTCATTCAGTAATCAAAAAACTCCCAACAAACCAGAGTCTAGGACCAGACACCTTCACAGGCAAATTCTAGCAAACATTTAAAGAAGAGTTAATACCTATTCTTCTGAAACTATTCCAAAAAATAAGAGAGGAAAGAAAACTTCCAAATTCACTCTATGAGGCCAGTTTCATCCTGATACCAAAACCAGATAAAGACACCACACACACACAAAAGAGCACTACAGACCAATATCACTCATGAACACAGATACAAAAATCCTCAAGAAAATACTAGCAGACTGAATCCAACAATATATTTTAAACAATCACCTGCCCCGATCAAGTGGGACTTCTTCCCAGGATGCAAGGGTGGTTCAATATTTGCAAAAACAATCAAAGTGATACATCAATACGAGAAAGGATAAAAACCATATGATCATTTCAACAGATGCAGAAAAGTATGACAAAGTACATCCCTTTATAAAAAACAAAACAAAACAAAAACCTCTGCAAAGTAGGTCTAGAGAGAACACACCTCCCCATAATAAAGGCCTTAGTGAAAAACCCACAGCCAACATCATACTCAATGGTGAAAAACTGAGCTTTCTCCCTAAGGTCAGGAGCAAGACAAGGATGTACAATCTCACCACTTTTATTCAACATAGAACTGGATTCCTAGCTGCAGCAATTAGACAACATAAAAAGAAATTAAAAGAAAAAAAAATAAAAGGCATCCAAACTGATAAGAAGTAAAACTCTTAGTATTTGCAGATGACATATAGGTAGAAAAATATATACTCCACCAAGTAACTACTAGAACTGATAAGTGAATTCGGTAAAGTTGCAGGATACAAAATCAATGTACAGAAATCTGTTGCATTCTTATACACTAATAATGAAGCAGTAGAAAGTGAAACTAAGAAAATATCCTATTTATAATTGCACCAAAACTGACAAAATATCTAGAAATAAACCTTACCAAAGAGGTGAAAGACCTGTACTCTGAAAATTATAAAACACTGATGAAAGAAATTCAAGACAACACTTAGAAAAGGAAAAAGACATTCCATGCACATAGGCTGGGAGAACAAATGTTAAAATGTCTATACTACCCAAAGCCATCTACAGATTTAATGCAATTCCTATCAAAATACCAAAAGCAGTTTTCACAGAACTAGAACAATCCTAATGTAATCAAAAAGGACCCTTAATAGCCAAAGCAATCTTTTTTTTTTTTTAAGATTTTATTTATTTATTTGACAGAGAGAGGTACAGTGAGAGAGGGAACACAAGCAGGGGGAGCAGGAGAGGGAGAAGCAGACTCCCCACTGAGCAGGGAGCCCAAGGAGAGGCTCGATCCCAGGACCCTGGGATCATGATCTGAGCCGAAGATAGATATTTAATGACTGAGCCACCCAGGCGCCTCTTGCCAAAGCAATCATGAAAAAGAAAAAAAAACTGGAGGTATCACAATCCTGGACTTCAAATTATATTACCAAGTGGTAATAATTAAAACAGTGTGGTACTGGCATAAAAACACACAGATCAATGGCATAAAACAGAAAACCCAGAAATAAGCCTAAAATTATATGGTCAATTAATCTTCGACAAAGCAGGAAAGAACATCCAATAGGAAAATGACTATCTCTTCAACAAGTTGTGTTGGGAAAACTGAATAGCTACATGCAAAAGAATGAAACTGGACCACTTTCTTACAACATACACAAAAATTAACTCGAAATGGATTAAAGACCTAAATATGAGACCTGAAATCTGAAAGGAGAGCATAGGCAGTAATTTTTCCAACATCAGCTATAGCAACATCTTTCTAGATATGCCTCCTGAGGCAAGGGAAATAAAAGCAAAAATAAACTATTGGAAATTCATCAAAATGTAAAGTTTCTGCATACTGAAGGAAAAAATCAACAAAACTAAAAAGCAACCTACGGAATGGGAGAAGATATTTATAAATGACATCTGATAAAGGGCTAGTATCTAAAATGTATAAGGAACTGATACAACTCAATACCCAAAAAACAAATTTAACCCAATTAAAAAATGGGCAGAAGACATCAACAGACATTTCTCCAAAGACAACATCCAGACGGCCAACATATGCATGAAAAGATGCCCAACATCACTCATCATCAGGAAAATACAAAAGAAAATTACAATGAGATATCACCTCACGCCTGTCAGTATAGCTAAAATAAAAAATACAAGAAACAGGTGTTGGAGAGGATGTGGAGAAAAAGGAACCCTCTCGCACTACTGGTGGGAATGCAAACTGGTGCAGCCACTGTGGAAAACAGTATGGAGGTTCCTCAAAAAATTAAAAATAGAACGACCTTACAAGCCAGTAATCACAGTCCTAGGTATATACCCAAAAAACTCAAAAACACTAATTCAAAGGGATACATGCACCCCTACATTTATTTACGATAGCCAAACTATGGAAGCAGTCTAAATGTCCATCGAATGATGAATGGATAAAGAAGAATGATGAATGGTATACACATACAATGGAATATTATACAGCCATAAAAAAGAATGAAATATTGCCATTTGCAACAACATGGATAGAGCTAGTGAGTATAATGCTAAGCAAAATAAGTCAGTCAGAGAAAGTCAAATATCATATGATCTCACTCACATGTGAATTTAAGTAACAAAACAAAAAAGGTGTTCCAAGTGAATTCTCAGGTTAAAAAGTTAGCTTTCCTTTTCAGTTAAAGTCAGATTTGGGTTTCTCTATAATAAAAACAACAACAACAACAACAATTTAGGATAGCTGCTACCTGCATGCTTCTCTCTCAGAAGACCAGAAAAACAAAGCTTAATTACTATTTGAGAATATTGACAATTCTAGGTTCAAGCAGAATTAGCTCTCTACTTTTTTGTACTAAAAAAAAGAGTCATTTTCACCTAAGAAGATTACTACTTTTTAATAAGAAATAATACCGTTCATTCAACAAATATTTAATGAAATACTACCATGAGTTGGGCACTGTGCTGATAAGTTACAGGTAATACAGCTATTTAAAGAGTTAAATATGGTCCCTGCCCTCAGGCAATTTCATTAAAAATCTCCAACAATAGAACAGAACTTTTATGCCATTTATATTTTTTATTTTAAAATTAATGTACCTACATGCTACAGTACTTTAAATGAGATGTTTTCATTTTACAAACACATAAACACACACACACGGTGGCAGGGTTGGGGGTTAAAGAAGACAAATTTTGTAAGACAAACATTTCCAGAATAAATAATTTCTACTCTTTTGTCATAAGCATTCATCAAATGCTGATATTATATTTTTACTTGACCATACATGATTACAAAAAATTTAAATATGTTCTCCCAAAAAGCTTACTGGAAGTAAAATCAGTCATGGGTTCTATTAATCTATGGGTTCTAATAATCATCTAAATTATCTACACAGATGTCATAACGTAGAAGTTAATATATTTTAGGCAATTCTCCAGGATGACACAGTTTTATACTAAGACAGCTAATATATCTTTAGAGAAAATACTTTTACACCACTGTCAGTAAATATAAATAACAATGCTGTTATTTAAAACTCTTTAAAAGCTTTAGTTTGTAAATGTTGAAAACAGAGCTACCCTTTAACCCAGAAATTGCACTAATGGGTATTAAGATACAAATGTAGTGATCCAAAGGGGCACCTCCTGCATCCCAATATTTATAGCAGCAATGTCCACTGTAGCCAAACTATGGAAACAGCTCAGATATCCATCTACAGATGAATGGATAAAGAAGATTTGGTATACACACACACACACACACACACACACACACAATGGAATATCACACGGCCATAAAAAATGAAATCTTGCCATCTGCGACAACGTGGATGGAATTATGCTAAATGAAATAAGTTAATAAGATAAAAATAATTATCATATGATATCACTAATATATGGAATTTAAGAAACAAAACAGAGGATCATAGGGGAAGGGAGGGAAAAATAAAACAAGACGAAATCTGAGAGGGAGACAAACCATAAGAGACTTTTTTTTTTTTTTTTTTAAGATTTTATTTATTTGACAGAGATCACAAGTAGGCAGAGAGGCAGGCAGAGAGGAGTAAGCAGGCTTGCTGCTGAGCAGAGAGCCCATGCAGGGCTCGATCCCAGAGACCGTGAGATCATGACCTGAGCTGAAGGCAGAGGCTTTAACCCACTGAGCCACCCAGGTGCCCCAAGAGACTCTTAATCATTGGACACAAACTGAGGGTTGCTGGAGGAAAGGAGTGGTGGCATAGGGTAACTGGGTGATGGACAATAAGGACGGCACATGATGTAATGAGCACTGGTTGTTATATAAGACTGATGAATCACTATAACTGAGAAGAACAGATTCTACACTTGATCTTAGCCAAAAGGCTGAAAAGTGATAAAAAATTATTTTAAAATGAAATTCAAAACATGAACAAAGATTGTGAACGAATATGTTCATCAAAGACAAATATTTTTTAAAAAACAAAATGGGGGAAAACAGAAGGAGGGGGAGGGCAACTAATTATCTTACAAGAAAAAAAACAGTAAGTTGGGGGTGCGTTTTATGTTTGGTCTAGGTCATAACGCAGGTGTTGTAAATTATTCACAAAGCACTTAATGCATGGGAAAATGCCAGTGATGTAACTTTAAATGAAAGAAGCAAAACTAAATTGTGCATACAATAATGAGCTATACACACACACACACACACAGATGAGAAAATATACCAAAAATTTAAACTGTGGTCATTTCTGGGTGGTAGGATTGTGTTTTATTTTCTTCTTCTTACATCTCTAAATGTTGCAGATTTCCATTATTATTATTATTAAATTTTTTAAAAGATTTTATTTATTTATTTGAGAGACAGAGAGTGAGAGAGAACATGAGACGGGAGGTCAGAGGGAGAAGCAGACGCCCCGTGGAGCTGGGAGCCCGATGCGGGACTCGATCCCGGAACTCCGGAATCACGACCTGAGCTGAAGGCAGTCGCTTAATCAACTGAGCCACCCAGGAGCCCCTCCATTATTATTATTATTATTGAAAGGGAGGGAAAAAAAGAGAAGACAAAACTGCAAACTCAAAATCCTCTGTAAAAGCTTATGCCCCAAATAAACTGATAAGATTCTGCGTTACTTCTGATTCCAAAAATACTGGACTATGTTAACAAAGATAAGCTTCTTTAAATATTAATATTTGCAACCATACAAGCCAAAAGAATTATTCCAATAACTATATAGCTGTAAATTTCTACTTTAATGATTCTAAAGTTATGTTTAATAACCGCCTCTATTTCTAGTACTGTCACATCAAAATATGAGCTCTTCATCTACGCATTAGTTATCATACAGAAAATCTCCATACCAAATTTTAATTTATATTATAAAAATAAGCATGTGTAAATAACAATTTAGCTATAAGAAATGACACAAATAGGGCAGCAAGCAATGTTCATATAACATATTCTATGGCAACTGAAAAACAGAAAATATTGTTGAGAGAAATCAAAGACCTAAATAAATGAGCAGATACATCATGTTAATGGACTGGAAAATGCAACACTGTTATATGTCAATTGTCCCCACACTGAACTAAGTATTCACTAAGTAATTATAACCTATCTCTGATTCTAAAACTTAGATGGAAAAGCAGAAGAGCCAAAAACAATCTGGTAAAAGACCTTGGGTTAAAACCTGCCTTCAAGACTCACTATAAGGCTAAGCAATCAAGACAATGTAGTAATGGCAAAAGAACTGAGAATTACGTCAATATAAGAGAATGGGCAGTCCAGAAATAGACTCATTTTTATATTGTCAAATGATTTTCCACAAGGATGTCAAAGTAGGTAAGGAGAAAAGAAAAGGTTTTGTTTTGAAGATTTTATTTATTTATTTGAGAGAGAGTGAGAGAGAGCATGAGAGGGGAGAAGGTCAGGAGAAGCAGACTTCCAGCAGAGCTGGAAAGCCCGACAGGGGACTTGTTTCCAGGACTCTGGGATCATGACCTGAGCTGAAGGCACTTAACCAACTGAGCCACCCAGGCACCCTGTTTTGTTTTTCTAGCTTTACTGAGATATAGTTGACAAATTAAAGTACAAAGCGTTTTTTAACAAATGATGCTGGAACAGATACAAATATTGGGGGCAAGGGAGCCTTGACTTCTTCATCACACCATAAACGAAAGTTAATTCAAAATAGATCAGGCTAAAATTATAAAGCTCTTAGGAAAAAACAAAGAAGATACTTTTTGCAAATTTAGTGTAGGCAAAGATTTATTAGGACAGAAAACACTAAACCATAAAAGTAAAAACACTGTAATGAAGTCCAATATAAAAACTGCTCTTTGAAAGGCACCCTAAAAAAAAATAATAAACAGGCAAGTCACAGACTAAGAGAAAATATTCACAAATATATCTGATAAAAGACTTGTATTGACAATATATGAAGACTTGCTACAAATAAATAATAAAAAAGGTAACCCAATGTTTAAAATGGGCAAAAGACTTGTAGTCACTTCCCAAATGGCTAATATGAACCTGGAAATTTCTCAACATTACTAGCAATCAGGAAATGCAAATTAAAACTACAATGAGATACTACTACATATGCATTACAGTGGCAAGTACTGTTGTTGAATATATAAAGTGATACGACTTTGGGTAAGTTTGCGTTTCTTAAAAAATTAAAGATACACCTTCCCTATATAACCCAGCATGTCCTCACAGGTATTTACCCAAGAGAAATAAAAACATATATCCATGAAGAGACTTGTGCACAAATGTCAGAGAAGCTTTATTTGTAATAGCTAGAAATGGAAGCAGCCCAAATATCTATCAACAGGTAAATGGATAAACAAGCAACAATATGGAACAACTTAAAAATCATTATTCTGCTTGAGAATAAGATTACAGAGAGAGGGAGAGATGGGGAGGAACACTGAATGATTACATATATAAAGTTCTAGTTGATACAATCAACTAATACAAAGCTATAGAAAAGGCAAAATTTACCTGTGGTTGCAGTTGCTTCCAGGGTGGGAAGAAATAGAGAGAGTGGAGAAAGGTAAAGGGTAGAATCATGGGAAATGTTCTCTAGGTCTCTAGAAATATCAGGAAAAAAATGCTTACTATAGACATGGAAAAATTATGTCTATCAAACTAGTGAATAACTAAATGTTTAATGGGTACCTTTAACTGACCTTGAATAATTCCCAAAAGCATACTGCAAAATCCAAATTTAAGCTTCTGAAAAAAGCCAGAATTTCAATTGTGGTGAAGAATAAATTTTATTTAGGTCTCACTTTGCTGAAATGTATCTATTTTTCTTCCACAAACATCACTTTCCAATTAGTAAGAGAATGAGAATGTCTTGCCCTGAGTGCTTTATTTTTAAGATGGCTTCATATAAGAATATTATACACTATGAAATGGAACTTAATATGAAAGACTCATTAACAATAGTGAAACTGTACAGTGGTTTCCAAAATGGAGGTGACTATATCCCAGGAGTATGAGTTATAATCTACATATTAGTGATGATTACATATTAGTTCTTTTTATATTTAATTGTATTATAATACACACAGGTACTTTAAGTATAACAAAATGTAATAGAATATATAGGTTTCCTTAACACACAAAATGACACTGGTATCTTCTCTATGGCCACCTGTCAGACAATCATGCATCACATAAAGTAATCAAAGTATTCTGGTATTAAGCAATTCTAAGTATTCTGAAGAGAGTGATAGTACTTGCTAGGTTCTTTTTCAATAATGAAATAAAGAACCCACCTTTTTTGGAAGCTGCTGCAAGAGACAGGTGTTCCAGAGAAGATACAGTTTCAACAGTAAATGATTTCCTTATTAGAATCAATATTTTATGGGGGCCCCTGGATGGCTCAGTCAATTAAGCATTGGACTCTTGATTTTGACTCAGGTCATGATCTCTGGGTTGTGAGATCAAGCCCCATGTCAAGCTCCATGCTGGGTGTGGAGTCTGCTTGAGATTCTCTCTCCCTCTATAACTGCCCCCCCCTTAAAAAAAAAAAAAAAAAGAAACAATATTTTATGGAAAAAGCATATTATGTAATCCTTCATGAAGCAACTATTTTGACCTCAACAAAACAAAAGTTGGGGGCAGGAAAGTAAGGTTTAATTTCAAAAGCAACTACTGAAGCAAAAGAGAAGCTGAAGTAAGAAGACTGCCAAGTGTTACAATATTTTATTGATGTAGTTGAGGAGTGACCATAGCATTTTGTACCAAACAGGTTTATTGGTTGTTTCATGGCAAAGTATTTAAAAAGAAGTGTCAAAAAGGTAAGCATTTATCTTTTACAAAAAGAAGAGTCTAAATTTGCTGACTTTCTGTGGTGACGATTAGTAGTATGCTACCTAGCCATTGTTTTTAAAAACAAAAACAAAAAATTGGTTAATCTATACCTTAAAAATAAATGAGGCATTTTAAAACTTGGTAAGAAAATAACTATATTCCAAAAAGAAAACAATGTGTGTCCTCTTGAAATACCGTACCTGACACTCTAAAAAGAGAGAAGCCATTTTCAAACTCTTTAAATGCTTCCCAAACACAGTTTTCTATGGATTTTGAACATATTTATTAAAAATATATAAATGCAGAAATGCAGGGGCACCTGGGTGGCTCAGCTGGTTAAGTGGCTGCCTTGGGCTCAGGTCATTTTCCCAGCCGTCCTGGGATGGAGCCGGGCATCGGTTCCCTGCTCAGCGGAGAGCCTGCTTCTCCCTCTGCCTGCTGCTCCCCCTGCTTGTGCTCTCTCTCTCACTCAAATAAATAAAATTTTTATATATATATGTGTGTATATATTTATTTAATATATATTTAATACTATATATTTAAATATATTATTAAATATATTAATATATTTAATTTTCACATAAATATATATGCAAATACATACATGCATATATATTTATGCATGCATATATATATATACACACACACACACACACACACACACATATGCACGAATCCTCGCATTGGTTTGCACAGGAAAAGGAAACCTTACTAGCCAAATCTGCAAAATTGATGGATGGAAATTAAATAATGGGTGTCTCCATTAACAAAGCATAGCCAAATATGTACTTACTCTTTTTGAGTGTATGTCCCTATATGAACTGCCTTTTAGTTAAGACAAACATTAAAACCGAGTACCAAATTAAACAGATTTAAGATCCAGACTTTGGAATTTCTGTATTTCCAAGTAGTAAATCCAAGATTTTTCAAACATAATGCAGCATATTCATTGCTCCTGCTTTAAAAAATATTTTTTTTTAAATTTAGAGTAGGGGCGCCTGGGTGGCTCAGTGGGTTAATGCCTCTGCCTTCGGCTCAGGTCATGATCTCAGGGTCCTGGGATCGATCCCCACATCAGGCTCTCTGCTCGGCAGGGAGCCTGCTTCCCCCCTCTCTCTGCCTACTTGTGATCTCTCTCTCTCTGTTAAATAAATAAATTAAAAATAAATAAATAAAATTTAGAGTAAACAAAAAGGTTTTTGAGCCATTACTAGCATTTATAAACTGGTCTATTCACAGATAAGGGGATCACTGATTCCCCTCACTGGTCTCTAAAGTCATTTGTTAAAATACAAAATAAGCCAAATAAGCCAAGAAAGAATTATTCTTTATAAATAAAATTAACATTACTAGATTTTAATGAATGCTTTTAGGAGATGTAATACCAACTGTAAATAATTTTTCAAATAGCAGTTTTCATTAAAACCTTTTTATTGAATTTCTATTCTATTTAAGGGACTGAGAGATAGGTTAGATGAAGAAAGGTCCAATACTCCAAAATTTAGGGGGATTTAAGACAGTACACAATTATCTATAACACAAGGCAAATCGAGTAAGGTCTAGAGAAATGAAGAAGAAAGCAATTAATTCTACTTGGTGTCTAACGGCTTCACAAAGGAGGTGTATAAAACTGGGTCTCAAAGGGAAAGTGGGATTTTGACTGGAAAAATTAGGAAGAACAAAGCATGACTGAAAACCACGAACAGAGGCATGTACAAGTTGGGATACATAAAGAATATACTGTATTTTCAAGTCACGTTATTAGTTGTTTTGCTGTCCTGACTTAGCTAACCCTTTTCTTCACATACCAAATTTAGCAAGATACTTTTAAAGGTGTTTTCCAAAAAAACATCTAATTCTTAAGTATAGTTACAAAACTGATTTATTGCAATTCCACAGTATTTGGGCCTACCTACTATGTTTACAGTTCTAACTTTCTCCAGATTCACTAGGGGGCTTAAATTATAAGTGTCACATAATGACAGGACATCAATTATGAACCTCCCAACCTTGCTTTTCTCCTCATGTAAAGGGATGGCTTGCTTGTCTCTTCTTTTCCAAACCTAATCTCTTCACTTGTTTTGAAATCCCAATACCTTGTACTGCTTCTTGGATTCTGCTCCCTTGATTACATTCTCTACTGATTCCCTCTATCCTGTCCTTAAACTGGCATACTCTCTGTTTTGGAGGGGAGAATACCTAGCTGTTTGACTTCTCCATTACATCTAGCTCTATCTAAAGCAGAGAAACACTATGCTTTAATACTTATTAATATTTTATTAATAGCAAAATATATATTGTTTTAAAAGCCAATTTGTAAATCAAGAGTCATGTATTTTAAGACATCTGCCCTAACATGTGGTAAATTGTATGTTAAAGGAACAACATGGGATGAAGCTTTAGAGATTACGTAATTTGGGGGTTTTCTAACATTTCCTGACAAAACTGTCCCAGATGAAATCTTTATACAGTATCTCAAATATGTAAAACTGACAAAAGTGCAGCTAATACTAGTCTATGTTCAAATATATTAATGTATTACCAACTTAAAGAGACAAATTAAGGATTAAGTATGTCAGTTACGGTCTTACAATAACCTAAGCAACCCATTTATTACTAAAGTTTTGTTTTGATTTCACCTAGATAAGTAGTTCCAAGTAGGTAGTAGCTTTTGTTTGTTTTGGTAGCAGCTTCTGTAGTCTCAGGATATGCTTCAATTAAATTTATTCAAAAAATTTTTCAAATAAGAATTTTTTCTTTCAAAATTGGTCCTGAATGTGTTACGGTTTTCAATGTGTATGTGTGTGTTAACCATGCAACAAAATCTGGCAGAGGGTAATGCCCTGTTTTTTCTTTTGCTGCTTATGCTTTCAGTGCCATGTCCAAGAAATCATTGCCAAACCCAATGTCATGAAGCTTTTCCCCTGTGTTTTTTTCCCAACAGTTTTATAGTTTAATCTCTTATGTTTAGGTCTTTAACCCATTTTGAGTTAATATTATGTATGGTGTTAGGTAAGGGTCCAACTTCATCCTTTCACATGCGCGTATCCAGTTTATTAGCACCATTTGTTCAAAGGACTGTTCTTTCTCCAGTGTACAGTCTTGGCACTCTCATGTATATATATAAAAAATTTTAGTTCAGAAGCATTTGGCGTTGACGGGTGTCTGTGTTGGTGTGAAAGTGACTCCCCATGATTGGATTCAGTGTCCTTGCATTCGCTAGCAGGTTAAAATGCAAATCTTCATGAAGACCTTGACTGGCAAGACCATTGCCCTGGAGATGGAGCCTAGTGACACCATCGAAAATGTGAAGGCCAAGATTCAGGATAGAGAGGGCATTACCCTCTGCCACACACAACAGCAAAGGCTCATCTTTGCAGGCAAGCATCTGGAAGATGGCTGCCGCACTTTCTGATTTCAGTATCTAGAGTCAACCTTGCACCTGGTCCTGCATCTGAGGGGTGGTATGCAGATCTTTTTGAAGATCCTGACCAGCAAGACTATCACTCTGGAGGTAGAACTCGGTAGCATCATCAAGAATGTGAAGGCTAAGATCCAAGATAAAGAAGGCATTCCCCCCTGACCAGAGAGGCTCATCTTTGCAGGCAAGCAGTTGGAAGATGGCCTCACTTTTTCTGATTACAACATCCAGAAAGGGTCAACTCTGCACCTGGTTCTCCATCTGAGGGGTGGCTTTCGTTTTGAATTCATAGTGCCCAATGATGACATTACTTTGCACTCTAGCCATTTGTCCCAGTTTAAGCCTAGAAATTACTAGTTTCAGTAATAGCTGAATCACTGTTTTTTTCCAATAGGTATTCAAAATGTTAATAAAGATATTGTTGCATGGTTCTGGGTATTATGCAGAAGCAGAATTGCTGGATCATGTAATTCTGTTTGATTTTTGAGGAACTGCCATACTGTTTTTCACAGCAGTTCCAGCATTTTACACTCCAGTAGCAATGCACAAGTGTTCCAGTTTCTCCACATCTTCAGCAACACTTGTTATTTTCTGGGTTTTATTTTGTTTTGTTTTATAATAGTCTTCCTAATGAGTGTGAAGTGGTATCTCATTGTGGTTTTGATTTACATTTTTCTAATGATTAGTAATTTGAGCATCTTTTCAAGCGCTTATTGACCATTTGGTTTTGGTTGGTGATATTGTTTTGGTAGAAATGTCTATCCGAGTCGTTTGCCCATTTTTAAAATTGGGCTGTTTTTGTTGTTGTTGAGTTGTAGGAATTCCTTGTATATTCTGGATATTAAACTCATATCAGATCCATGTTATATAATATTGTCTCCCATTTCCGTGAGCTGCCTTTTTATTCTGTTGATGGTATCTTTTGATGTACGGAAGTGTTTCATTTTAATGAAGTCGACTTTATTTTTTCTGAACACAAGGACTCAAAGAGGTATGTGTATGACAATGTTCAGAGCAGCAATTATTTACCATAGCCAAAAGGTGGAAATAGCAAACATCTATCTATACATGAATAAATAAATAAACAATAGAATATTATTCAGCCTTCAAAAAGGAATGAAATTCTGATTCATGCTACAACATGAATGAACTTTGAAGACATATGCTAAGTGAAATAAGCCAAATACCAAAGAACAAACATTGCATGATTCCACTTATGTGAAGTCTAGAAGAGTCAAATTCATAAAAACAAGAAGTAGAAAAGTGATTACCAGGGGCTAGAGGGGGAGGTGGTGCAGAGTTATTTAATGAGTAATTTCAGTTTGGGATGATGAAAAAGTTCTAAAGATAGTGATGGTTGCACAACTTTGTGAATGTACTTAACACTGAAAGTGTACTGAAATGTACACTTAAAAATGATTAAAATGGTAAATTTCATGTTGTATATTTTACAATTAAAAAAACTTGTGGAAAAAAAAACTTGTGTGTGCTAAATATTTTATTATGGTGGCAGTATAAAAATGTGGTTAAGAATACAGGCTTAAGAATTATGCTGCCTGGTTTCAAACCCAGCTCTGTCACTTTATAGCTCTGTAGTCTGTGCCTGTCTGCTCAGACAGTAACACAACCTACTGCATAGAATTATGGCAAGAATTAAGTAAATTTTACATGTAAAGCATTTAAAACAGGACATGTCACTTAGTAGTCAGTTTTAATTATTATAGGTTTAAAATACATTTTTAATGAGATTTAAATGAAACATCTACAGAACCTTGAAGCTCCTCCTCAAAATTCCAGAGTTCAGTAAAACACACACTGAAAACCAGTGATCTAATCCAAATTTCTCATTTTATAGGTAAAGGAACTGAAAATCCAAGATAAGAGATTTGTCTGAGGTCACATATCTTGTTTTGCTAATATTAATTTTCCTAAGAGTTTGGGATTAACCACTTATGCTGACATTGAACTACTTCAGAACCAAGGCAAAGCCATGAGATTTTACAGAATCTATAAAAGTGTGAAATCATCCACCGCACTAATCTTTATTTTTTGTTAACTTTTTTTTTTTTTTAGAGGGGGGTAGGTAGAGGGAGAGAGAGAATCTTAAGCAGGTTCCATGCCCAGTGTGAAGCCCAATCTCAAGACCCTAAGATCATGACCTGAGCCGAAATCGAGAGTCCAATACTTAACTGACTGAGTCACCCAGGTGCCCCCCAAAATGCTAATCTAAAAAATACAGTAATTATGTATGGGGTGAAAACCAAAAGATAGCAAAACCAAAAGAAAAGACATTCTAATTATCCTCAAAGACATGGTTAAAAACACCTCTTCAGAGAATAAAGTGTTAAAATATTAGTGAAAACAAATTATGTCGACTCAGAGTTTGAGGCACATTACTCCACTCCTTTTAGTTACTTACTATATAATCTTAATGAGACCTCTCAATCTAAAAACTCAGCTGCTTTTTTCTACCAAATAGAGCTAATATTCACCATGAGACATCTACAAATAATTCTTTATTAAATTCAAACAGAAGAGAGCAGCAGTCCAAATAACACAAAATGTCTAACCCCAAAAATCATGTATTAAAGCTTGGTAGACATTTTGGTACTTACTTGAATAGGGCAAGATCTGGTTTCTGGAAAATTCACAACACAAAAAGCAAAATAACAGAGACAATCTTTGAAGGTCAGACTCAACAAGAGCTAAAAAGCTTTTGAGCGTCTCTATTTTTGCCCTTTCTCCACTGGTCTTACTCTTCAATTGGGCTCTCAAAGGATAGTACCACCTCTGCTTGGAATGTCCTTGCCATCTACATCAGTTGAAATCCTACCCTTTCTTCTTCTTTTTTTAAATCCTACCCATTCTTAAAGGTTCCACTGAAAACCCAGAGCTTCCATGAATTTCCCCCCAGTGCTCCCAATCTAGAATTAATCTCTCCTCTTTGCTCCCCTATTTTGTAACTTTACTTCAACATTTTAATACATAAAGCGCTGCATTACAATTACCTACCTTAACTTCTTTCCCCACCTTACCCACAGGAAAATCCCAAGAGCAGTAGGCTAGGGAAGAAAGGAATCAACATTTGCTAACACCTCAGAACCTTGAAAGGTGCTAGGCATTTTGCAGACATTATCTCATTTAATCTGTTTGACAACACCCGGGAAAGTAAACAGGTGGTGTTATTCCCATTTCTCTGATAGAAAAGTACTATTGAGAGTTAACAGCTTAGCCGTCATACTGCTAGCCAATTTCAGGGTTTATGGAGCCTCTGGTTTGCCTGGCTTCAAAGAGCTCTTTCCACCACTCCGTGCTGCAGGTCTTGTCCACTCTGTGTCCCCCACTCTAACAACAGTAGGTATTCCATAAAGATTCGCCGAATTTAATATTCCTATGAGCTCACTACCACCCTTTTAATAACCTGTTCACGCCCTATGCCTAGCCCGTTACCTTTACGGTTCCTATACAGCAGATTTTACATACACACAGGCAGCTCCCCACATCTCCGAGAGAAATGCTGCAGACACATCAACCCTTATTGGGCGGTGAAGTGAAGAATCTGTCAATTCTCCCAGATTTCCCCAACCGCTCTTCCCACAGAATATAAGAAACCTCCATACACGAGACAACATTTGATGCGACGCTTATACCCTATTTCATACCAAGCTATGTCTTCGTGCTTACAAGCAGTTAAGGCTTATGCGGTTCCCAGCTCACACTGTGGGGACATCCTAAGACACTGAATAAGAAAACCACATCTTTCAGACTGTCTTAAAAATGAAGGCATCCTAACACTATTACACTGCCTCCCTCTCCTCCTCATCCCCCCCCCCATCCCCATGAATTGCAGTTTGGATTTCCGGCGGGAATGCACAGAGACATAGCGAGATGAGAGGGGGCTCAAAAGCAAGGGGCCAATTACTTAGCCTGCTTAATTAGAAAGAAGACGCAGAAGGTGCCCCGCATTTCTAGATCTCTGCACTGAATTCATTTATGAAAGGTGGGGGACACCGAAGCCCGAAGAATCCGAGACACCAAATCACTGCTTTCTGCAGCTAATCGGGGAGAGTCCTTTCCTCCTCGCGGTCCCGGGCCACCAGCACCCGGTGCCGGGTCCAAGCCCAACCGCACCCTCCCCAGGCGGTCCTGTATCTCATTGTCTCCCTCCGTCGCTGCCCCCAGGGGCGCAGGGGGGGTTAGCCCTGCCCCACCGACCTCCACTTACCGGCCACCGCCTCGCTGGGCGTGGTCCAACGAGCCCGGCCCCGGCCCGGCAGCGACCCCGCCCCAGGCTCGGCCGCCAGCCCGCACCGCGCCCGGATGGCGGGGCCCGGCGCCGGGAAAATGGAGGCGGGAGCCGCGGCAGCGCCTCACAGTCCGCGCCCCGCCGGCCTCTCTGCCCGCCTCGAGGGCGAGGCTGAGCACTCACCGCGGCAGCTGCTCGATCCTCCAGCGGCCCGGGGCTGGGCAGCCGCCGCTCCCGCTGCTCCCGCTGCCGCCTCCTCAGGCGCAGCGCTCCTTCCCCGGAGACGCCGTGAGCGCCCGCAGCTCCCGCGCGGCGCGCACCGTGACTGACTGACTGACTGACCGACCCGGCGGCGGCGGCTGAGGCGGGGCGGGAGCGCGCAGCAGGCGGGGCGGCCGCAGCGCCCAGCGGTGGCCGATACGAGTACGGCCGCGTCCGGCCAAGACGCAGAAGGCGGAGCTGAGGGCCGGGCGGCAGACAGGCGGACCGACTTGCGCCCGACCGCTCGCTGCCCCCGCCCGCCACCAACCACTCACTTCCGGCGCAGGAGGCCGCGCACGCCCCTCCCGGGCGTCCGCCCCCCGCCCGCGCCCCCCGCCCGCGCCCCTTTGCCCGCCCTGCTCACCCTCCCTGCAGGCGCCGGACCGCACCCAGACGGGGCTGTACGCGGTGCTCCGCCTTTCCTCCGCGCGCGCCTGTGAACCGCCTCCAGGAACCAGTGAATCAGAGAATGAATGAGCGAGGAAGGAAAATCCCGGTGCCGTTCCACCCCCTGCTCGCCTTTCGTTGGACGCAGGCCCAGGGGCCTCTGTCCCAGGGCCGTGGGACTCACTGAAGCATCGAGATCTCTCAAGGACCTGTATGCATGCACCTATATGTCATCCGCGTATTCAAGGACCCCAGCAACACACCAGATGTCTTAGGACCATTGTCGTTGCGGTCTGTGAGGCCTTTTTTTTTTTTTTTTTTTTTTTTTTTTAGGAAAACCCATTTTGGCTGACAACTCTCCGTATTTTCATGCACTATATTGAGAAGCTTTTAGAAATTGGTCATTTCCATTATCTTTAATTACGTTTACCTTTGAAATTTGCTTATTTTGCGTTCTTAATTTCTGTCACCCCCTTACTAACATTGTTAAGGAATAAGGTTTTGGCATTTTTCTTGATCACCAACCTCTAAATTCCTCAGATACTGCTTATTTTGATGCAGGCTTGACTTAGTTAGACTTCTAAGTTTTAAACTTTTTAAAAGTTTTTATATCTTTATTTTGACCTTCTCCTAAAGTTGATCAAAGGGAAAAATAGAATTAAATCATTTTTGCCTGGCTCCATGCAAAGCAAGTTTGCTGACAGCATTAAAACAACTGACCAGTCCTAAGTATGACCTGGAATTAGTTGCAGTGAACATTCCCTTATCATGTCTTCCCGTTTGCTTGCTAAGTAAGAGTATCTGCAACTTGAATTTTCACAGATAAAGAACTGACTGTACATTTTCTGACACCTGGGTTCCCTTTCTAAGAACCAGAGTGTTCATTTTTCTGTCCTGGGGCCTTATCCTGTTTTGGTTAACTACATCCCTTTTTTTCAGATATTCTTGAAGACTTTCAAATGGTTCCAATCTGTTCCAAACTGGTACACAATCTGTTTCAAACAGATATTTAGAACCATACGATACCATTACTAGCTGCCTTTCACTCTTGAGGTATATGTACTTTGGAAACATAAGTGCACTTTTGTATTTTAAGTTTTGTAGGTGCTTTAATATTCATGAGTAGAATACTGTAATCTCATAAATGAAGGTGCTGCTGACCAATTCCTTGCCTTCTGTTCCTTTCTTGTGGAATTCATCATTTCCTCTAATTACAATTATTTCAGTAAGTTATGACCTTCCCTAATGAATGTAATACAACAGTTTGCTTTTTCTTATATCTTCCATAATACTGGCATGGTACCCTGCACAATAAATATTTTTAAATTAACAAATGCAAACATTGTGATAAGTGATAATTCATACATATCTGTCTATAGCCTTTCATCCCATTTCCCTCATGACCAGGTTTACTGAGATTATACACACCTGAGTGCCAGACCTAATAAATCTCTATTGTCATCAAATGCTATTACCAGGCTGAGTGATGCTATACAAGGAAGATACTCCTCTCATTGAACTTCCTTTAAAAAATAGATCATTGAGTGCTTTTTAGATGGCTTTTAGTCAACTATCTTTCCTCCCACGGCTTAGGTTGGGCAAGGTTAATAAGAAAGAAAAACAAAACAAAAGTCACTTTCAGACATTGAGGAAAGTAAGCAAGTTCTCATCATTTCCTTTAAACCATGAAACCATTCATTCAACACAGGTTTATTGAGGTTTAACTAAAGCCTAGGAACACAAAGGCAAGAAAGACATAGCAAGGTGGTTCCTGCCCTCAAAAAGTACATAGTCTAGTGGGTAAAGGGTGCAAGGAAGTCACTATTGCAGAGTTCATTCCCTGCTCAGGAAAGCCTTCCAGGGGACAGGATTCTTTTTTTTTTTTTTTTTTTTAGATTTTATTTATTTATTTTAGAGAGAGAGAGCAGGGGTGGGGGGAGCAGAAGGAGTGGGAGAAAGAATTCCAAGCAGACTACCGGCTGAGCGTAGAGCCTGATGTGGGGCTCCATTTCACAAGATTGAGATCATGACCTGAGCTGAAATCAAGAATCCATCGCTTAACCAACTGAGCCACCAGGTGCCACTGGAGGGGATTCTTGAACCGCATATTCAGTGACATGGAGGAGCTAACCCGATGAGGAAGGAGGGAACTGGTGTTTCAGACAAAGGTAATAATACCTATGCAGGAATGGAGGTACCAAATAGCACAATGTTTTAGAGGCTCTGCAGGCAGTTCCATTTTGTCAGAACAGGCACAGAAAAGGGTCAAAGAGGTGGGAGGAAAAATTTAAAAGGGCTTCTTTAAAAAGGAGGTGGTGGGTGGGGCTCATGTGCTAAGCCAAGGAGTTTGAACTTGATATTCTAGGAAATACTAATAAATAATAAAATCTTTGGAGATTTTAAGCCCCAGAACAACTGAGTTTGCATTTTGGAAGCCAGGGAGACTAGACTGGAGCAGGAGTAAATTAGGAGGTGGTGGCAACAACTGGGATAGGATATGCTGCAAGTGAAGTGGGCAGGAGGGAACTAGATGAGAGAAATATTAAGGAGGTGGCCTCCATGGGATTTGATGTGTAATTGGATCTGAGAGAGTGAATGAGAAGGAGAAAGCTCGGACAACCCTCAGGATTTTGGTTTGGGAGACAGACTGGAATGTCGTGGTCATCTCTGTGAAGTAGAGATCCTGGAAAGAGGAGCAGATTTCAGGGGACACGCTGAATACCTGTAGGAGAAATAGTAGTACCATAAATCAAGGCATATCGAAGGATCTTAGTCCATTATTTTCCAAAAGCGTGTTATCTGGACCTCTAGTTGATATGATCCCCAAACATAAAATTTTCCTTTAATCGAATAAGTGAAAAAAGCTAGGCTAACCAAAATTTAGTGGGTTTTTAAACTAGAGTGGTTTTCAGTGGTTTTACTATGTTAATGTTCACTATGAATTTCTAAGAGATACATGTTATATGCAGCATTTCCCAAATGTAGTCAACCTTGAACTGCTTTTTTTCAGTGGAACAGCTCAAAAAACATGCATTCTACAGAACATACTTTGGGAAACATTGACCTAAGCCAGATTTTTGGTTTACAGTAAAGAAAACTATAGCCCTAAGAGAAGTGACTTGCCTGAAGTTCAATAACTATTATTAGAAGACACTGGATGAGAATCCACATTTTCTGACCCCACTCACATGCTCTTTCTACTACATAATGCTTTATGAGCTACAAACTCATTCTAGTACCTTCAGCAAATCATAGACAGAAAAATGTTATAAAAGGATTATGAGATATATCCTTTTAATTGAGGTTTCAAATCAGTAATTTCTAAAGCTCCGCTAATTTTTAATGATTACCACTTTACATAAGGTGAAAAGAATTGTACATTGGAAAAGTGGGACCAATTATTACCTTAATATGGTCTTTCTGGTAAGTTAGCAGGAGCCTTGTAAAATTAAATCACCTAACTAAATAGGACATCCATCTAGTTGCCCGAGCCCCGAGGTATCTTTAAATAAAACAAACTTTCAGGAATGAATAGAAACATAAAAACTGTCCCCAGAAATTTTAGTGCTGATTTTTTCCTCACTTTATGTTGAAGGAAGGACAGGTTCTAAAATGTACTGAGACTATGAAAATCCGCACCATGTTTTGGCTTCCTCTCTGGCACAATTCCCCTGATTCTGAAGGCTCTAATAGCTAATGGATGGGAAGATTTTCATATCCTAAGTTCATAATCCTTTACCTCAGAGAAGTTTCAGTACTTCCTATTCTTAGAAAAATGAGACAAATCGTTTGTTCCCAAGAGACTTCTTGGGACAATAGGACACTTTCTTTTTAAGAGTAGCTTTTTTACTTATTGCCTTTGAAACTAGTCATCACTGTCTTATGTTTCAGTAATTTAAACAAAGTATTTATTTCATTTCTAGATGCTATATTCATTTTTAGTAGGCACACCAAGGACAATCCCATGTAGTATAAATATGTTGAGGGAATGAATAATTATTTACTTAGAAGAATCAGTAGTCATACATAGTGAAAAGAACACTACTTATCAATTAATCAAAACTGTCTTTAGTGTCCACTGTGTCTCCAGCTCTGTTGAATCACTTAAGGAGTACTAGAAAAGTACAAGATATAGTCTCTGATTTTAAAAAAATGATCTCACCCATTCTTGGAAAGGATGGGGAAAAAAACACACTCTTATATCCTGCTGATGGCAATATAAATTGTTACAACCTTATTCTGGAGGGCAGTTTAGCAACAGATATTAAAATACCTTAAACTGCGTATCTCTTTGATCAAGCAATTTCTCTTCTATGAATTTATTCTAAGAAATAAGAACAAAACATTAGCTAGGATATTGTGGGATGATGGCAAATAACTGGAAATTCCCTAAATGTCCAAGAATGAGATTAAGAAAATGATGATTTCTAGAAAAATAGTTTTTGATATGAAAAGATATGCACAATATGTTGATCAGTACAAAATTACAAACATGTACAATATGAATTCATGAAAAAACATATTGCGTAGGAAAAATCTAGACGAGAATACAAGAAGGCAAAAATGTTTATTACACAGTGGTATGATTATGGTACTTTCTTTTTTTTCGTTGTCTTTTAATGAATTTGTATTCTTTAATTGGCAATTAAAATGAATGAACCAAGTTAATATTTATGAAGAGAAATAAACCTCTAAAAATATTGAGGAAAATAACACACAGAACATATATTATTTAATAGAAAATAAAGTTAATTTTAATTTAAAAAGGGATCTCGGCAGTCAAGAAACAGTGAGACATGTACAATGTACGAAAAAAGCATAGAACAATACTCAGCTCTAACACAGACTGTAAATACAATAGGAGTTAAGAGAAGAGAGAAATTAAGTGGGGTTGAAGCAGGTTAAGATGAATTCATGGAAGAAGTGAGACTTAGGTGGCATGCCAAGGGGAGAAACAGGTTCCAGGGCAGTAATAGAAGGTGAGGCAAGGGCCTCCCATGGCCCATACTAGACACATCCGACCCCTCCTAGTTGAACATTAACAACAGCAGAACACTTGATCTTTGCCTGAAAGTATATCTGTTTGTTTCCCACAAGCGGGATTTACATGTCCTATGTAATATAAATATGTAGTAAATAGAGTATTACATATCCTTTTTAATTTTTTTAAAGGTTATATTAGGTGGGTTTTTTTTTTTTATGAGTAGCCCCTTTGGGGTGGGCATATTATCTGCAAAATTGGTAGAACTGGACATTTCCAGATATTTATTTAGAACAAACACCAGCTATTATGCAAGAGCAGTTATCACAACCTGTACTCTTATGAATGTCCTGACGTCCGCAATCAGACCACATATGAATTCAACCAATTAGAACTCAGCAATCCTCTGATTAAGCACCTGTTACAGAGTGCTACTTTGGAGCCAGCTTTCCAGCTCAGTAACTAAATTAGTGGTAGTAATATTAGCTACACACACTAATCAAAAGAGTGAGTGACTTTGGTGTTTAGTGCTTAATAATAAACTGTAAAGTCTATGCCCATCTCAAAAATGTCTGCAATGGGAAAGCACAGGGGAGAACACGGACCTCCATCAAGTATCCCTTTAGTGTGGGTTATTGCCAGGTCTAGAGTTGCCACCGTAAACAGGGAAAAACATTCCAGATGGGGGGATGGTTAGGGCAGGAGGAGATGCAGTTCAGCCATGACTGCTGCCCAGTAAGTATTCATTGAATTGAAGGGACTCCATCCAAGGGAAGAAATCAAGGCTGAAGAAGTAAATAAAGACAGACACACCTGCTGGCCACAATGACTGGAAACATAGTAATTAAAGACTGGGGGTGGGAGTGCCTGGGTGGCTCAGTCCATTAGGTGTCTGTTTTGGCTCAGGTCATGATCCCGGGAGCCTGGGATTGAGCCCCACATCGGGCTCCCTGCTCAGTGGAGAGTCTGTTTCTCCCTCTGCCCCTCCCCCTGCTCATGCTCCCTCCTCCTCCTTAAATAAATAAAATCTTAAAAAAAAGAAAAGGCTGGGTGGGGGGAAGATTGGAAACACACATATACATATATATTTTATATATATAACAGATGGTTTATGGATATTATCACACATGATGTGTTCAATTACACTGCATGATATGTTTAATATATTGTTCCTTATCGGCAATGGATATTTCAATTAACTGTGCAAAGTTGCAATGAATGTAGTCGATTAACGTAGTCTTTCCATTGACCCCTGCCCCTGTGATTCTTTGCTTCAGATGATTTGTGCCTCACATTTTCTTTGAATAAGTGTACATCTTTAGCACACCCTAGAAGAAGTCATTGAGAGTGTTCAATCTGTAAAAAAAATAAAATTATTATCTAGGTTTCCAGACTTCGTGGTCAAAATGTATATATGCAATATATAGACAAAATGTGCTTTTTGAAACAGAAGTTTTATTTTACCAGAAACAATTTTAGATTCCTCTATTATATTTTTATCACTTAACACCTTTTTCCTTTATAATTCCTCCAGGGGACTGATGATTACATTAAGAAATGGCTCTCTCCCTTTGCTGCCTCATGGTCATATTTGTATGATTCTTTGAACTGCTTGAGAAAAATAATTTGAAAAATATGTCATGGAAAAGCAAAGTAAACAGATGAATAGCTGGTCACTAGAACTTTTCTTCAGTTATGTGCTCTGAGGCAAGGCTATGCCAAAGACCATGATGTCACTTAAAGTGCTGTCACTGAGTGAGTCCCATCAGTCCTGCTCTTCCAATATCCCTAATTGTCCTAATTGTCCTTCTTCACTGTTCTTTCTGCTACTACACTTCTCAAGATCTTCAGCATCTCAAACTAGCATTTTGCAAGAGTCTGTGCACTTGTTCCCACTAGCCGCTCCCGTTTCCCTTTGAAACACCCTGCATAATACTTCTAACTAATCTCGGGTAATATCAGGACCACTTTCACTGTGTCATTTTTTTCTGCTAAAAACAAACAAACAAACAAAAATTATAATCCTTATTTTGAAAAACTGTACATTACAAAACATCAGGTACAGTATGATCCTGACTTTGTTGAAAACAAAAAACCCAACCCCCTATCCATTGTTTAATTTTCTTTTCTTTTCTTTACTTTTCTTTCTTTCTTTTTTTTGAGAGACAGGGAGCATGTGGAGGGGAGGAGGGGGGCAGAGGAAGAGGCAGAGAGAGAATCCCAAGCAGGCTCCACCCCCAGCATGGAGCCTGACTTGGGACCAGATCTCAACCCTGAGATCATGACCTGAGCCAAAATCAAGATTCGGACCCTTAACCTACTGAGCCATCCAAGCACCCCCATTGTTTAGTTTTTCTATAATAAATTCTCATAAACTCAGTTGCTTAAAACAGCACAGAGTTATAGTTATTATCTTATAGTTCTGGAGATCAGAAGTCCAAAATCAGTGTCATTTGGCTAAAATTGAGGTGTTGACAGAGCCGCATTCCTTCTGGAAGCTCTGTGAATAATCTGTTTCTTAGCCTTTTCTAGCTTCTAGAGGCTGCCTGTATTCCTTGGCTCATGGCCCCATTCTCCACCTTCAAAGTCACAGCATAGGGTCTTCCAGTGTCTCTCTCTGACTTTGACCCTCCTGCCTCCCTCTTATGGCACCATTGTGATTAATTTGGGTCCAACCAAATTATTCAGAATAATCTTTCCATCTCAAGGTCCTTAATTTTATTTATTTGAGTCCTCTTTTTTTTTGCTTAGTCTGGCTAAAGGTTTATCAATTTTGTCTACCTTTTCAAAGAACCAGCTCCTAGTTTCATTGAAATTTTCTATTTAAGCCTCTAATTCATTTATTTATACTCTAATCTTTATAAGCCTCAAATTCATTTATTTATACTCTAATCTTTATTTTTTCCTTCCTTCTACTAGGTTTGGGGTTTGTTCTTTTTCTAGCTCTTTTAAGTATAAGGTCAGGTTGTTTATTTCAAGATCCCTAATTATATCTGAAAATTCCCTTTTGCTGTGTAAAGCAACATGTCCACAGGTTCTAGGAATTAGGACAAGCATATCTTTAGAGGGGAGGATGATTATTCTGTCCACCACCTATACATAGATAGACACAAATTTGCATGAAAAACTGAAACAAAGTATACCAAAATATTAACAGGTTCATTATCTCCAGATTAAGAACTTCAGGTGATTTTAATTTTTACTTCTCTGTGTTTAATCAATATTCCTGGTTTTCAAAATGAACTTGCATTACTTTTTTTATTCGTAGAAAGACAATGAAAAAATTAATATCATTATAGAGGACATTTGCCATTTTCTCTGCCCTGTCCTCTTCTCTTTTTCTGGAGACAGTATGTTTCTTTTGGAACTGCTCCTCCTAACCCAGCCTCCACCTCAACCGTGTGGTTTTAAGGACAGCTGGAAATCATGGTACCTCTTTACTGGTTACAGATGAGAGCATGTGATCCACACTGGGGTAACCAGAGACCTTCCCAAGCATTGCTTTCTTTCTTTCAACTACAATTGGGGGCGGGGGGAAGCAATTCTTCTCTGATGGGGCACTCAGGAAAAGGCAAACTAGAAAATGTTGGTGACTATGGTTCTAATATCATAGGGAACATGAGAACAAAGCAGAGATGAGGATAACAGGGAGAATCCCAGTGGTATTTGCATGCGTGGTTGGAGTTGTCTGAGGAACTGCTAGCTATATTCTTCTCCTTCCCTAGGTTTGGATATATAAACCAATAGATTTCCTCTTTCTGCCTAAACTGGCTGTCACTATCATTTGCAACAAAAAAGTCACGTTGAAATAGGTATGTTTTTAAGCCCATAACTATTCCCTGCTGTTTGTTACTGTCTCAAATTAGCTCCTCTGATGGTCTTCAAAGCTATTCACCACCCCCTCCTTCTCTGCCCCCACTTCTCAACATTGTTGCACTCTGGCTGGCCTTCTCATCTTTCCTCACTCACTTAATGGCTTTTGCTTTTAGGGCTTTGCTCTGATTCTCCTGATCTGGGCCTGTCCTCACCTCCCTGCCCTGCCCATCCAAATCCTGTCCAACCTTCCCAGCCACCTCTAGGACACTCCATGAAATACACACCAAGTCAGCCAGAGAAATCTTCTTTCTCCAGATGTTTATAACGTGCAAGTCTGCACCATACATTCAATACCTACGTCCACTATTTATGGTTTGATAAACTCCATGAGGATGAGAACCATACCATGTTTTACAAATTGCATTCATAGAACTCATTGTTCATGTTAATTGAGTAAATTGCTTGTTAAGTCAAAGCTCTGAAATATTAAGGTGTAGTACTTCTTGGATGAAAGCAGAGGCCATTGTGAATATTTATAAGTTAGACATGGCCTGGTATACTGAAGATAGTTTCATGATACTAAATTGTCATCCTTTTATATTGTTGCATGTTTTCTCATCATTTCCACAGAGAAAATTTAAGAATGGGAAGTAAGACCTGATGGGAAAAGATGAGGAAGTCAGAAATATTTAGCTCTGAGGGGGAAAAAATGGAAGTAAACCTAACAATAATTCTAATGTTTGTGAAAATTTGCTTTACAGAAGAAGGGTTCTTGGAATTAAGATTGAGGTAGGGAATGAGCATACAACCACACGATGAAATTTAGGTGTGCCTAGATAGATTTATCTCCATAAGAGTATGAAACAAATAAATTAATTCTGAACTTCATATAATGTAGTTTATGGTAGTTCTGAAAAAAAAATTGGGGGGGGGAATGGCTTATGGGATATCTTGTCTAAAGGCAAGAAGTTGAGTAAAATGACCACAAAAAATTCTTACTAACTATAAGGATCTAGTTTATAAAACTTTAATCTTATGCAGAGGAGGGAAAAAATTTTAATGACATCGAAATGTTATAGCTATGTATGCAGATGCTTTTGTTGTTTTCTCCATGAAAAGAGAATGTCTTATTGAAAATACATGCAAGGATAAGTTAAAAACTTTGCCTGATCTATTCATCTGCTTTCTTCCAAAGGAAAACTTAATTATGTTCAGATATCACCCAATTTCTGCCTTTGAAATCATTTTTGCCTTTTTGCCTCAAGTATAAGTGTAAATTTTAAGTCCAAGTCAGGTGTTAAAAAACCTTCGACAGTATTTTCTTTCTTTTTTTAAAAATATTTTATTTATTCATTTGAGAGAGAGAGAGAGAGAGCAAGCGCGCACCTGTAGAGGGAGGGGCAGAGGAAGAAGCGGACTCCCTGATGAGCTGGGAGGCCAGGGTGGGGCTCAGTCCTAGGACCCCAGGATCACGACCTGAGCCCAAGGCAGATGCTTAACTGACTGAGCCACCCAGACACCCCTTGACAGTATTTTCTACCTGGACCATGACACCCTTCTCACAATAATTCTAACATAAGCACGAAATAGCCCAATTCTATACAGCACTATCCCTACGGAACAGTAGAACACCGATGTTATATCTATTACCAGGCTAAAAAGTGATTCCAGGGGAGGGAGGAGTGAGTAGATGGAACACAGGGCATTTTTAGGGCAGTAAAACTATTCTGTATGATACTATAATGGTGGATAAGTGTCATTATACATTTGTCAAACCCCTTGGGATGTTTTCAAAGAGTGATCCCTAATGGAAACTATGGACTTCAGTTAAAAGTAATGTATCAATATTGCCTCGTCTGTTGTAACAAACATACTACACTAATGTAAGATGTTTATAATAGGGAGATTTGAGAGGGGAAAGGGCATGGGCCCTGGTAAAGGGAAATGTTTAGGAATTTTGTAGTTTCCTTCCAAACTCTCTGTAAACCTAAAACTGCTCCAAAAAAATAGCCTAATTTTGGGGTGTCTGGGTGGCACAGGTTAGGCATCCAACTCTTGGTTTTGGTTGGGCTTGTGATCTCAGCCTTATGAGATTAAGCCCCACATTGGGCTCTGCCTTTAACCCTGAGTCTGCTTGAGATTCTCTCTTTCTCTCTCCCTCTGACCCACCACCCAATCTCATGCTCTCTCTCCCTCTGCCCCTCCCCCCACCCACACTTATGCTCCTCTCTCTCTCAAGTAAATAAATACATCTTTTTAAAAAGCCTAATTTTTAAAAAGTGATTCCAAACACCTGAATTAGTCCTTAGTTAGAGAAAGAAAGGAAGCATAAAATAGCTATATTCCTATCTTTTGTTAAGACTATTACATATAACCAATATCTATCTGTAATAAATTGCCTCCCCAATCTTTTAAACACCTAGGAAAATCCTGTTGCTCTAATGGTCAACGTCTGGTTGAAAATAAGTTAAATTGGAAGCCATGAACATGTGTGTGTGTGCACACACATGCATGTGTGTGGGGGGGTGTATGATTTTGCTTACTATGAACTGAGATTAGGGAGGATACCTGATTGTCCTCCATAAGAAACTTAAAGTACTTGTGACAAAATTTCCCTTTTCCTTTTCTACCTCAGTAATAATCCAATATCCATTTCAGCTTTAATTTTGGAGGGTGGGGGAGGAAGCCATATCGGCATCAATGCTGGCCCATCATAGATCAAAAGTAGTAAATATTCTCATTCACTGTTCTTGTCATTACACTATATTTTAAAACTTGAATAAATAATGGGGATACCAGTCCTCTAGAAAGGATGATTCCTTTCAAAACTCTTTTCCTTATGGACTTTACAGATGAGTGCAGAATTTGGCCACTACGATCGAAGGCAAGTAAAAGGGTCCTATGGGAGCACATTAAGAGGGCCTATGCTCAGGGAATGAATGAAGAAGAATGGAATGACTGAATGAAACAATGGGGAGGTTTGAGCCATGACATAGGACTGTATATTCAAATGCACACTGGTCCACTAAATGCTTCATATGTATTTCAAGATCACATTCTCAAATGGACACAGCTAGTTCGTATGTGTGGCTCACCACAGTGTCTAAAGAATATCAATTGTTGGTGAAAGGGACCACTACCCTAGCTTTTCAGTAGGGGAAAGAGGTATATCTTCCGTTTTATCTTTTTTTAAGCATCCGTATTCAGTTGTTCTGGCTACGAATCTCAATCCTCAAACTCTATGTGCAAAAATACCACATTTCTTTGTTTTCTTGAATTAATTTTGACTCGGAGTTTCCCCTTTCACAATGTAGGCGAGAAATTCAACCTCAGTAGTTCCTGGCGCTCTCCTCCCTTGTTGCTTCCCATTCCTTGCCAAGGAAGTCAGGAGGCATCACCTAGCCTCAAAGCACTGGGGAGGTCCCTTCTGTCATCCATCCACATCCACATCCGCATTCCATGGAGGTGCCCACTGCCTTAGTTCTCAGTCTCTCAGATCCATGACTCTTGCTGCTTTCATTTAATCTTTGGGTACAGGCATCTTTGATGAGCTAGAAATATTTGGCCACTTCTTCAGGCTACTACCAGGGAAGAGAGGGCAGGAAAACAAGAGTGCACAGAAATCTCTAATTTTCCTCAAGGCACAACCTTTTCCCTCCCAGGCAGACTCAGTTTTCTTTTCCCTCCAGGGAATCCAGCATAGATTTCTGGAGGGGGTAGGAGGGACAGTTTAGACATTTGAAAATAAAACCAAGTAGGGAAGTATCTTGCAGGCAACTTCTGCTTTCCTCCTTGTGACATATTTAATACTCCCTCGAGGCAAAGAAGCATGTGGCCTACTACCTTCCTGAATTTAGGATGAGAAAGAGGAAAATACACGAGGAAGCCATAAATACATATCTCAAAAGCCTCATCCTCCCACACAGTCAGATTGCCCAAGCTTGCTTAGCTCAATGAGAATCTTTTGTCTGAAGCCTTAATGCAAAAGGAGCAACTCCTAGTAAACTACATGATAGCTACCCTCTTCCACAAATTCAGCCGAAATTCTGATGAGAAAGAAAAGTCAAAGATCAGAGATATGAGGAAAATGAGTGCATGGAATTATTTCCATAGCTGATGTTTATTAATATAAGATTAATTCCAGTATGTAAAGTGTTCAAAGTATGAACACCAATAATATGGATCAATTGATAAAGTTAGAAAATTTCAGTAGCAACTTTGTCCTTTGAAAGCCTGACTCTCCCATTAATAAATGTTGATATGAGGGGCACCTGGCTAGTTCTGTCCATGGAACGTGGAACTCTTGATCTCAGGGTTGTGAGTTCGAGCGCCACATTTGGTATAGAGATTACAGAAACATAAAATCATAAAAAAAACTGTTGATGAGAATGTAATTTAGACAGTCAATCATTATACCATAAGAAGAATCACTAGGTGATTTGTAGCAAATCCCCTCCCACGTATTTTTATCGAACTCATTCATTGATTTTTTTTCTCCTAAAATAATTTGATAAAGAGTGAGGCAAATCACTACCAGTAGTTTCTTCTATGATATATTTGCAACCTCTGTAATAATCTTTGCTATGTAATTATTGTTTTTCTTCTTCCTAGAAGTGTAGAAATTAACAAAGAGAAACATAGGAGTTTCCATTTTGTTTAGAGATTTCCTATTCTCTGTTCCTCTGCTCCAATTTTGGATACACTTATACATGTGATTGCAATGCTAAGTAAAAGTTATAATTAGAATATCATGGTAATGTAGGATGAGATACATCTTTGCTGTTCTTTGCCGTTACCACAACAAATAATGGGAAACCACAAAGGCCTCTTATGCATTGTTTTTATTAAGGGGCTGTCCCTTTAGAATATTTGTCAAACTCTAAGTGAAAGATTTTTTTGTCCTAAATATTTTTACCATATTTCCTATTTATGTTTTATGCTTCTATTTGTATAACCAAAATCTTCTTTCCTTTAAGTATTATCCAAGGGGAACATGACCTTTAATTAAATATCAGTGCTTGTTTGAACTGTTCCTCAATTAGATCATATTTCCTTAAACTTATTCTAGAGAAGATATGTACATCTGCTACCAATTACCCATGTCTGTATATCATGGTTCACAGAAGCAGGGACATTAAAACTGTGTGTCGGAAGGCCAACAACAAAAAAGTTACTAGCTCTCGGGGTAATGTGAGGATGTGTGCCTGATTCTTTCCTTAAGGCTCCAGAAAGGGGGAGAAAAATCTTTTTCCTCCAGCACTCCTTAAGCAGCATAGCGATTGAAGAACAAATCACCTACATGTAAATTTTTTAAAAAAGATTTTATTTATTTATTTGGCAGAGAGATAGAGAGCACAAGTAAACAGAGAAGCAGGCAGAGGGAGAGAGAGAAGCAGGCTCTCCGCTGAGTAGGGAGTCCGATGCGGGGCTTGATCCCAGGACCCTGGGATCATGACCTGAGCAGAAGGCAGCCGCTTAACCAACTGAGCTACCCAGGCACCCCTACATGTAAATTTTTTATCACATAGAAAAGCGTACTCCTAGAATGTCATATAGAACAAAGAATTAATGTAGATGATACCTCCCAGACTTTTGGCTTGCCTAACCTCTCATTCTAATCCATGTATCAGGTAGACCTGGACTTTCATTCCTTCAGAAAAACTTTTGTTAGGGCTTACCACGTGTCAGCTATACTCCTAGAAACATAAGCTCAAAGGCCGTCTAGGACTAAAAACCTAAATTATCTCTGAAGATCAGTATTGGAGCTCAGGGTCAGGGTGGGGGGCTCAGAGTGTCCGTCTAAGCACTGGACATAGAGTGGGTGCTTTGAGGATGAGGTCAGCCAAGGCAAAGGGAAGCTGTCCAGTCAAATCCCGAGAATAAGAGCCATGAATTATGTCAGAGAAATGAGTAGTAGAACCCCAGGCAGGTGGTTAGCAGTAGGGAGGCCTGGAAGCAGGTAGCACTGACTTTGTGATAAGTCTGGGGTTCACAGGTTCTGGTTCCCAGAAGGACAAAAGCAAGGTGGATCCCAGGGCTAGAATAACCAAACTCGAAACTACAACATGTATCATTGCTTGCTACACAAAAGCATCCCCATTTCCCTCCCAGGCAGTCGGGGGTGGCCATGGGATCCAATTCTAATGCAAAACATATTAAAGGACGTCTGTTGGGAGTAAGGGACAGGTTTTTGGGAAATATTTTGCTTTCCTGAGAAATAGGGTTAAGCATTACTGGCAAGAATCTTTCTTTCTGTTTTCTAGTGTTGACTATAAGCATGCTGCATCAGTACATGGTCATCGAAGGCAATGCTAAGGATGGTGGAGAAAAGAGAATAAGGCTACGTCTCTCTTTTTTTTTTTTTTGTCAGAGGGAGAGAGAGAGTGAGCATACAAGCAGTGGGAGTGGCAGAGGAAGAGAGAAGCAAACTCCCCACTGAGCAGGGACTCAATCCCAGGACCCTGGGATCCTGACCTGAGCCAAAGGCAGACGCTTTACTGACTGAGTCACCCCGGTGCCCCAAAGCTACATCTTTGATACTGTGCAGTTACAATCCTAGCCCTGGATGCCACACTTCCAGGCTTCTTGTAATTAAAATACAAAACAAAACAAAACAAAACAAGCCCCACCTGTTTGGTTAAGCCACTGTTGGGAATTCTGTTGCTTACAGTCAAACACATTCCTAACTGAAACGAAACGTAGAAACTCCATGGAAAATAAGGGGTAGAGGTCGTGATTTAGCTATTGAAGTAAGAGTAAGAGATGGGAGATAGCTTACAGGGAACTAGGTCAGAACTCAGTGATTAGAACTGGGAATGGATCCAGACAGAGCACAACCAGCAGAAGGCTGGTTTTCAGGCTTTTTAAATCCCCTGTGCCAAAAACAGGACTGGACCCAGAACCTAGGAGAGGACAAGGGGTCTAGGTTAGGGCATGGAGTGTTTTGTGGGTAAAGAAGACAGAGAAGTATTAAAGTCTTGTTTTTCATTGTCAAGGTCTTCTTAAAATTTCATCCCATTGTTTAAAATGATCAAAATAACGTCTGTCATCATATAAACCAAAAAAGTAAACACTGTTTTTCTGGAGTTCATGGAACATCACAAAGTTTTTTCCTCATTAATGAGTTGATTAAAATGTCTATTAAAGACAAATTGATCTAAATTACAAAAACGAGAGTCAAGAGATCTTACAGGACTAATACCTATGAAGGTATGTCCTATGCCCTATGAGAACTTTTTCTCTACTGTCCTATGAGAATACCTTTTCTCCGTCTGAAAAAGTATAACAATAATATAAATGGAGTATTATATTAGCAAATAAAATGTCACATTTAAAGAGGGCTAAACCTTTATTATTAAAAAGTAGAAACAATATAGAAGGTATAAGATGTAGGAAAGGAAGTCTTGTCATCTGAATGTATAATTAAATTCTATCCGGAATTAAAGAAAACATGATCTATATTTGGGAGTCTTGGGAAAAAAGAAGGGAAGGGATAAACTTAGGGTTAAGAGGTGAGGACATAGTTGTGTTGGATGGAGTAGAAAGTTCTAGGAGACAGAGGGGCCTTGAGGACAGACTGGGCTCCACCCTAGACATTAGTGGTGAAAATGAGATTCTTGCTTCGGGAGATTCTTCTTCTGGGAATAGAACTCTGGGAGCCAGAGTCCAGCATCCTTTCCCAGGAGACCAGAAAACCATTTACTTCAGGGGGAAGAGAGTAGTCGTTACTGACATTTCCCTATCCTCTCACTGGCAAGAAAGTGGCCCGGAAACCAGACACGGTTTTATAGGCGGGAACAGAGTGGTAGCATCTAAGGTGAGGCCAGGCATGGGCTGAGGTAGCAGGAAGCAGGTTACCTGAGGTCAGGCCAGGTATGGGTTGGATACGGCGGTGGTGTTAGAAATTAACTGCATTGGCCCAGATGTCTTTCCCCCAAGATTTTGATATTTCAGGTATCAAAATTCCAGGCCCACCCAAAGAAAGCTCTCAGTCTGCTGGGTTACACACAACCCTTCATCCAGAAAGAATTTAATCCACTGGATAGATCCTGAGATGTGAATTGTCTCTAACAAAGTGTAAGGTCCCACTGAGGTCTCAATCCTAGAAAGCCTGACCTCATCATTGACTCTCTACCATGCAGAGCCCTTTTGATCTTCAAAAGCTCTTACTCTTCAATTTCAGACTTGATTCCTCAGACTGGGTCTCCAATAGCTTTTTAGCCCACTGACCAAATGGTTGGCCTTTCTGAGAAATCTGATCAGGAACATGAATAAACAGGGAGGTCTCAGCTTCTGACCTGATTTGAAGCTGCATAAATGTGATCCCCTTTCTCAGGGGGATTAAGTTGGTTCAGGAGCCCTGTCCTCCACCTATCAAGGGAATTCTTCTCAGTTGAAAACTCCTGTTTCTTCAAGGCCAGGAAGAAGGATTCAGCCCAACGGAGACTCTTCCACACTTAACATACAGGGGAAAAAACCTAATTCTTCATTCAGAGTGGGCACAGGTGATTCCACAGTCTCCCTGAACCTACAGAGACCTCTACCAGCTTGATTATGGTTGGCATTCCTTTCCTTGACAACTCCTTTCAGGGAAAATTAGAATAAAAGACAAATGCCTAGTCGAAGACATACATTGACTGAAACTCATTCATACCAAGGTAATAAGCCAGTTAATCAATACGCTTAAGTGACTGATTTGGGAGAAGTTACTGGGTCCTTGACGTGGATGATGAGGTGGAGAGAGGCCTGCATGAAGCAGAAAGAGTCAGGTGAGTCTTTTCTAAGAAGAAGGAGATGAAGACTCTAAAAGCAAATGTCATTTATTCCACTCAAGAATATTTCTTTTGCGTTTTTTTTTAAAGATTTTATTTATTTGACAGAGAGATAGAAAGAGAGTGCACAAGTAGGCAGAGCAGCAGGCAGAGGGAGAAGGAGAAGCAGGATCTCTGAGATGTGGGGCTCGATCCCACGACCTTGGGATCATGACCTGAGTTGAAGGCAGCCGCTTAACCGACTGAGCCACTCAGGTGTCTCAAGAATATTTCTTTTGAAATACATAATGCACATTTCTCTTTATGTGGGGAGAAGGATTTAAATTGTCCAACTTTACTACAAAGCAGTTTCATTCTAGACCAGATAGTTTTAGGTTTCCATAGTAAGCTACTATTCAATTATTATTAGTTACTATTTCTATTAATTAGAATAATAATGATGATAATACAAATGTACATATGACCACAGGCTACTTATGACAAAAACACTGAGAATGTGCAAATTCACATGATTCACTCAAATTGTTGGCTCAATCCGTTCTTCAAATAGGAAGAAATTGAAATCCTATTATCTCTCCTCAAAGTTGTAATGTCCTGTCTCTATTTACTTTTACTTCTTAGGAACTCACCTCTCATGTCAACTCAGAGGCTTTTATTTTCCATTTTAATCGCTGAATAAATGATTTTTTTTATATGCTTCCAGTATTTATTTTATCAGAAAATTATTATATTATGAATCTGCATTGTCAATTTGATATGAAAGCTAAAAGCAGAAGTTTGAATAAATGAGTGTTCCATATGAATGAAGTTGGAATTTGTCTGACATTATTTTTCCTACCGTACATTCAATATATGCTGTGGGTGTGGTATAAAATAATAAGTTTTTATAGCCAGAAAGAAGTGTTGGAGACCATTTTTGTCAATGTTGAATATTTCTTTTTATTTCATTTTATTATATTTTAATTAAGTTTTTTATTTTAATTCCAGTATAGTAACAATGCTATACTAATATCAAGTATACTATAATTCTATACATTACTCAGTGCTCATCAAGATAAGTGTGCTCTTAATCCCCATCACCTATTTCACGGTCCACCCCTTACCCTACCATAACCATTAGTTTGTTCTCTATAGTTAAGAGTCTGTTTCTTGGTTTGTCTTTCTTTTTTGTTTCCTTTGCTCATTTGCTTTGTTTCTTAAATTCCACATATGAGTGAAATCATATGGTATTTGTCTTTCTCTGACTGATTTATTTCACTCCACATTGTATTCTCCAGCTCTATCCATGCTGTTGTCAGCATTAAATATTTCTTTAAAGTCTCAAAAAGAATTCCATGGTCCTTGAATCATTTTAAATCACATTTAAAAGTCAGATATATGGAAATTAAGAGTGTGACAAAGCAAAAGGGAAAAAATTACGAGAAAAGAGAATCCTAAAATAATTTTGTAGAATTTTTGCAATTAAAGTACTTTCGGAGTACTGAAGAGAATAACAATTTGATTTTGTAAGAAGTCTGAAATTAAGATTAAACATTTTTTTTTAAAGATTTCATTTATTTATTTGAGAGAGAGAGAGAGAGAGCAGGGGGAGGGGCAGAGGAGGAGGGAGAGGGACAAGCAGACTGTGCTCAGTGTGGAGCCCAGCGTGAAGTCGGATGCAGGGCTCAATCTCATAACACTGAGATCATGACCTGAGCTGAAACCGAGAGTAGGCTGCTTAGCCAATGGAGCCATCCAGGCGCCCCAAGATTAAACTTTTTTTTTTTAAGATTTTATTTATTTATTTATTTGACAGAGAAAGAGAGTGTACAAGCAGAGCCAGGGTCCGGATTTTGGTGTGGCCACATGGGAGTTTTCAGCAAGGGAATGGAAGCAGGAGTGACTTTTGTCACTTCTAGTCCAAGACTTAAGAAGCAGGTATGACTTTCTACTTGCAATCTCCTCTTCCATTTCCTCTTCATCCTCCTCCATCAGGCTGGAGGCACGTGAAAATGGGGGCCTAATGGAGATGGAGCCACAAATAAATTGAACCTTGATCCCCAAGTCATTGGAAGAAAGCTGCCTGCCAACCAGAAGCACTACATGAGCAAGAGGTGGGCCTCAAAATGTTTCATAGCTGGAGGACAACAGAAATTTGTTATAGCAGCTGGTGTTTCTCCAGCAATGTAAATACCCTATTACTGTCATTTACTGGAAATTTCCGATAAGAGATTCTGCTGAACTTTAATGACTAGGTGAGATTCACTTGCAATTAATAGACCATTTGGACACAGATTTTTTTTAATTGTGGTAAAAAACACATAACATGAATTTACCCTCTGAAAAAATTTTAAGTGTACATTATAGTATTGTTAACTATATGCACATTACTATACATCAGATCTCAAGAACTTTTTCATCTTGCATGATTGAAACTTTATACCCATTGAAGAACAACTGGATATGTTTCTAAACTAATAACTGCTTATGTTCTTGAGGGGGTAAACTATTTTCTTGAAGTCTTAATTTCAGTACAAGCATAATATAACATTTAACATTGTATAGCTCTTTCTATGTGCCAGGCAATCTTCTAAGTGCCTTTTATATATTATTCCAATCTAACCAAAAAAATTATATATATATATATGTATATATATATATATATATAAAATAAAATTGTATTGAGAGGCAAAACTCTTTTTTAATAACAAACCTAGGATTGTTGCATATTTTAAATTAATGAATCCTAAATGATGAAATTTAGTATAAAGGAGGATATTTAAAATAATTGCAAGATAATTTATTGATTTATTATAAATATAAAATGTTCATTAAAATAGATACACAAACAAGACATGTTTCTGATATTTCTGATTATTTTACTGCTTGTGGCAGTAACGGCATTGGTTTTTCTTACTCAGATGGTTTTCTTAGCCTGGACTGCCACGGTACATGAATGTTTCTGTCCTAGACTTAGCCATCTATTAAAAGAGTTGGTGAACGGAGTGATTATAACCCAGGATCAATCTTCATCCAGAAAGTAAGCTAAAGGGTTGCTAATGGACCTTTGGCTAGAATAGGAGTTCTATCCTCTGCCATACTGACTCCAGCTCTACTTTCTAGAGTTGTAAATGAACACAAAAATGCCAGGCTTGCCTTTACCTACAAGAAGTAAATTGTTACAGACATTCAGAGCACACTCCAAATTATACAGAAATGCTTTCTCCAAATGCACCATGACTGCCAGTCAACTTTGTCACATTTTCCAAATCAGTTGTGTGGGGTGGGGAAACTTAAACTCCCCAGTTTAAATTTAGATCAAGCTCCCATATCAAATTCCCACACTCACTCTTTATTTTAACCTCCCAGAGTAATGCTTTCTTTAATCTTTTGCTGTCCTTCCTGCTTATCTGCTTTCATTTTTTTTTTTTTTCTTATATCCTAATCCACTTTATAAGACCTGCTCAGGCTCTATTAAGGCTAATGCTTTAGTCTCTTCCTGGCATTTTGCAATCGCCTTTCGTCTGGCCCCAACAGCTGTGATCCGGAAGCCCTCACTCACAGGTTCTGTCCTGCACTTGAGTTTGGGAACAACCCTTAGTCAGGTCTGAGGCAATTTAAAGAGCCCCAGGCCAGTATCTGGACAACTCAGCCTCAAGTCCTGCCGTCTGCTGATGCCATTTGAACATTCTCCTTGTATTTATTCAAAATTGATCCTCCTACCATTCATTCCCTACCTTGTGTCAGGCACAGTATAACACAATGAAGACCCAACAAATACAGACACAGTCCCTATTTTGAGGGTCTTGCAGTTTAGAAGTGTAGACAGATACGGTGAATGAAGGACTTCCAATTTTTAGCAGAGATGCCCCCTTGTTAATTATATTTATAGTAGACCATTATATAAATGTAATATAATAAATATAATATATGTAATATAATACAACGTATACTACAATATAATAAAATACAATATAATACAATGTAGGTACATGATACTTATAGTCATTAGGCTCTAACTTGTTCCCTTTTGTCAACATCCTTGACTTGGGACTTGACCCTCTCTGGGGTTGGAGTCCTACCTTACTCAATAGGGCTCTTAGACTTAAATTTCTGGCCTTTGGCCTAGTTCCCTACAAAAATCGGTGCTTCGTAAGACCTCTCTGTTCCTGATGGCCATCAACCTCCATCTCTGCTTCTAGCCTACTCCTGAATGCCTTGGATGCTTGGGTTCTTATTTTTTGACCCTCACCTGTACCTCCATGGAATCTTCCTGACACTAATCTATTCCTTACCCAGGCTTCTGTCCCATGTCTAACCTAGAACAGTCCCAGAGCTCCTGGCCCACAGGGCTGATGGGACATTGCATCCTAGACTCTCTGGCGCTTCTTGATCTGGTCCCCTCACACCAACCGACCTTCAGTTATGTTGTTCTACTCCTGTCCCGGAACTTTTTGAAAATATTGCTCCTATGCCTAGAATACTTTTTTCCTCCTTTGTGATATCCTTCTGCCACTATTAGCTTGTGGGATTTTATTTTAAGTGTTTCTTTTTGAAACCATATTCTACAGAACATTGGTGTGTGAAGGGAAGTTAAAATAATTCTGTAAAAAGAAAGAAGAGTGATTTCTGTGGGCAAATCTTTGGGAAGTACTTGGATAAATAAAATTAGATTCCTTACCACAGGACATCTCAGAAGCCTAAGTAAGCTAATATGCATAGAAAATTCTTTATAAGGGTCTGTAGAACTTTCCAGTAGAGCCCACTTTTATAGTATACTTCTTAACATCTTTTGGGACTTTTGAGTAGCACAGCTTGGAAGGTACTGTTTTAGAGGTCCGAAAGGGCTCTATTTAGTTATAAATCATGTATCCATTTAATTATTTCTTCTTCATTGAATCAAGATTTATAGAGAGCCTCCAGTGTCCGGAATGATGTTATATACTAGAGACACTAGGGTGATTAACCTTTGAGGAACTCACAAACAGATATGAGCATGGTCATGTTCTCTGGAACTCATACTCACTAATCTCCTTAGTGATAACCGTTCTTAAATATGTCTTACCACTGACTGACCTCATGCAAAATTTGGTATTTCTAACAGTTTTGAAGCAGTTGGAATAGTCAACTTAGATTTGAAGTTCTGCTTTAAGTAGCCCTTACCTTCTTGGGCTTAGTTCTCTCATCTGTAAAATGGGGATGATAATGTCCTATTTAAGGTGGGGCTGTGGTTAGGGTTAAATCGGATAATATATATGGAAGTTATTTGCAAAGGATCAGAAAGTTATAATTTATTTTTTCAGAAGAGATAACTTATTGAAGAAGAGAATTATGGAATAAAACCACTATGACAGCATTAGTAGGTACTTGAAGCATTGTACTCAGATGTTCAGTTTTATTTTTCATTTTTTTAGACATTACTCCTTCTTAGGCAGAAAACACTAATGTTGATCCAAATTCAAATAACAAAACAATTTTGCGTTTTTCAAATTTAACTTTTTAAAAAATATATTTATTTATTTATTTGAGTGGGGGAAAAGTAGGGGGAGAAGGAGAGAATCTCAAGCAGACTCCCTGATGAGTGCGGAGCTCGACAAATTCCTTCCCATGACCCATAGGATCATGACCTGACCTGAAACCAAGAGTCAGAGGCTTAATTGACTGAGCCATCCAGGCACCCCTCAAGTTTAACTTTTTGAGAAGCTGTAGGGCACTACTGAGTTTCTGTTCTCCCCCCAAATTACCATTGTAATTATATTTGCAATCCAAACTTTGATGTGGGGGGGAGTGGTAAATTTCTCTCCAATTAGGATATGTATTTAATTGGGTGGGAAGTATATTAAACAAAAACTTTTCAATGTTTATTTTAAGAAAAGTCTATTTATAAGAATCAGATCACTTTTATGTGTGTTGGGCACTAAAATATTTACTGGAATCAATTTAATTGCCCTATGTAAATCCTAATTTGAAAGTCAAGTGTGATAGAAAGAAAAAGAGGAAAATGGTCAGAAGAATATAAGTATCTGAATTAAGGAATCTGTTTTTTCATAGGAAGGGAATTCACACATTGTTTTAGAAAAGCAGTATCCTCACCAAACATGCTGTTCTGTGTTCCTTAACCCCAGGGGAACTTCTAGGAGGTCTACCCTATGACAGTGCTCTATTTGAATTATTAGTCAACAAATTTCAACACAATAGAAACTGTAAAAAGAATACAAAAAGACCTAGAAAGTGTCTTAGCTATTCCACTTCTGAGACAAATGGCTTTTTATAAGGAAAGTATCTTGTTCTGATTTCTTAAGTTACAAATTCAGCCATGTGTGTTTTTATTTAAGTCCAGGGACTTTATTAATGTGGAAAGATATGGAAGAATGGCCCAAGGTAAAAATCACATTGCTACTGAGTCTTTGCAATTAGCTAATTTGACTAACTCTTTTTCCATGGAAGGAAGAGGAACTCCCTGTGAGCTGGAAGAGAACCCGAGAGATCATCTTTTCACTGGTGAAGAATCTTGGGTAACTTTTGCTAATTCAGAATCATGGCGACTGCATGCCTGTAATACCTTACTTGCAGTCATCCTTTCTTATTATACATAAGGAAAGACAATTGCTTTAGGTATGCTTTATCTGATGTGTGGAGAGGCAATCATTTTGTGTATATATAATTGTAACTACAGTAAAGAACAATGTCAATATGTAGTCATCTTTCTTCATTTGCAAGTAAAAGAACTCTTTATCCTTTGTTGGAAAAAAAATGGCTTTCCCCTGCACTGCTTGTTTCTTTTCTATTTTGCGGTTGTTTCTTGTGACATTTTCCTAAACATCTGAATTGAAAATTATATCTTTGGGAGTGAAAATACTTCTTTTACTTACTTTCCAAATAAAGAAATTGACTCAGAAAAATAGCACTGACATGGGTTGGAAACACAGCTAGTTATAAAATTATACATAATTTGTACAACCTTGAAGTTTGGAGCTGCTTACAGAAACTCGTGCCATCAAACCCTCCAACTCAATCAAATTCAGCTTTGTTAACGTCAGTGCTGGCTGTGTAGCCTCACCATACAGGCAAGAAATAAAACAAAACACCAGTAACAGACAGCAGTGCTCCCTAGAATTCCCGTCGTTGGAGATTTACTCGTTTGAAATAAGATATTTTATTCTAGGAGCGGTGGAAAAAATTCAGAAGCCTCTGGAAGAGGTGCAACATTGGCCCACTGTCTTCAATGAGCACCTGGGGGATAAGCAATTCATTCATCTTTTGGGAAACATTGGGAGACCTAGGAACTGGAGGTCACTGATATAGTCATACTGGCCGGGTGTTAAAACTCTAATGGCCGCTCTGCTAATAACTCGCTGTATGAGTTTGAGCACATCACTCCCCACCCCTCCAGCCCCCAGCCCCTAACCTCTTTTTCCATATCAGTAGAATGAAGGTATTGTCCAGCTCTAAATTTCTACAACTGTTCTAAGGAAAAGAAGGCAGAGTGAGATGGAACCGGGCTTTCGAACAATGAGTCTTGTTGTCCCCGACCTTTTTGTCTCTGCAAAGTGAGGGAACATGAAGGCCAAGCCCCAGAGCTGCTTTCCAATACTTCCTCAGCTCTGTGCTCCTATCTTGAGTTGTCTCAGGTGAATGGTGGTTCCTAATCAGGGAACAAGGGCCCAGAGGCCAGATCTGCCCCACTTGGAGCCCCATCTAGACGGCTTGCACTCAGCTTCTAAATTTTTTTTGTTAGCATGGCTGTGAACCCACTCTTTAATGACACTCTGCTTCTCACTTTGAGTATGAAATAGCCCAAATGACTCAATTTTTTTTTCTGTTCTACTGAACTCTAAGTCCCTAATTTACTTCCTCCTTTCTTTTCAGAGTGGGTCAAAATTGCCCTTTAAAGAGAATGCACAGAGTTTACCAAGACTGGTTCTGATACACTAGGGACACTTTCAATGGTAGAACCAGTTTATCTGACACCCACCCTGCCTCCTGCCTTAAAAACAAGCAAACAAAAAAAACTACCTAGCTTCTTACAAAATCCAGATTCCATTTCGAGTTTATCTTTGTGTATGGTGTAAGAGAATGGTCAAGTTTCATTCTTCTACATATAGCTGTCCAATTTTCCCAGCACCACTTATTGAAGAGACTGTCTTTTTTCCACTGGATATTTTTTCCTCCTTTGTCAAAGATTAT
>CM052883.1:144671165-144715149 GCA_028534135.1 Potos flavus
AGAGACCTCTTTTTGTGTTTCTTAATAAGTGGCACAATCTCTGTAGGCAAAGATTTCCTACATTGTGAAATCTACATACCCAGTACAGGCGCTTGTATTACTCATGCTTGGCATTCGTTAGTTGGTAATAATTACAGTATCTCATTTTAGAGGGAAGAAGTAAGTTACTGAGAGATCAAGCTGCAGGATTATAGGAGTGGGCCAAGAGTCAACCCTTAGCTGTTGAGCTGTCTCATTATTTAATAACTATTTCTCATTGTTGCAAGGATAGTTATTACCATTACCATTAAACTAGCTGATTTTGAGCTAGAAGGTATAAATACAGACTGCAAGATTGATAAATCTCAAGACACAAGAAGTCTAAAACATAAGGGATGGAAAGAGGTCCATGTCAGAAAGTAGAAAATGAATTAGTAGTAGGAGCAATATTGTGATTCCCCAAATGAAATGAAATGATAAAAATCACATTGTCATTAATTTATATATTGAGAATAATTAAAAACAATGCCTCACAGCATTGTTCTCCAGGATGAGCAAAAACTACAATCGTTTGCAAGATTATTCTCTATTCTTAAGTGTCTCTTTTGTAATTCCAAGAAGATGGGATCTGCAGTGCAGTGAGCAAAAACAATTACCACATTTCTCTTGTGGGCTACAGCTAAGGCTCAGCCTCACCTTCCTCCTCACTAAGACGTGCAGCAGACATCAATCATCATTACTGCACAGGCTGTCTGCATCCCTAATTAGGAAATAACACACAGTAGAGCTTAGCAGCAGAGTATGCAGTATTACGCATTTTAAAAAATTGTGGTAAGAAGCAATCCCAAATAAATTGCACAATAGCTTGTGTACTGTGAGCCCAGAACACCACAAGGTCTTAGGAAGCCAAAACCATTTGTCTGGTAAAATTTCAAGAATCTAATTGAACATAACTCTGCTTGCCTAAGCAATTTGTAATTATGTTCTTGAGTACAAATAAGGATATTTTGAGGATTATTTCTCATATTTTTATGGGAGCTTTCCAGGTTAATTTACCTTGCCATGGTTGCTTCATGCTGTTTCCTTGGCTGTTTATTTGGCATTTGATGCAATTTGCTGTAGATGGTTCCAGCACATTGAGAGATTGTTACCGGATGGGAAAACACCATGATTTGTGTCTTATCATTGATTTGTGGCTTTATAGTTTCATCATATTGTCATGATTCATCTTGGCTATTTCTGGGCAAGCGAACGGTGGAAATTATTCTGATTTAAGGAAAATAAAGGCATTTGAAACTTCAGCAGGGAAGGGAAAGGGAGCTAACATTTACTGAGGACCTACTGGGTTCTAGGCAGTACTCCAGGAACATTTTCTGCTTTTATCCTCCAAACACACCTGTTAGATCTTTATTATTATCTCTACTTTACAAATGGAAAAACTGTAATTCAAATTACATAATTGCTTAATGTCACACAACTCATACAGTGGGGCCATGACTGCAAACTAAGTTTGTCTAACTCCTATCACTCTGCTTCTTCAAACAGTAATGGCACCTTGGATTTATACAGAGCTCTATCATTTACAAAGCATTTTCCCATATGTGAAAGGTGATAACATTAATTTTCCCGACAGCTCCGTGAGGTATACACCATTATAAAATATTACTGATGAGAAAGATGAAGCTCAAGGAAACTATGACTTGCCCAAGGTCAAACACGCAGTAGATAGCAGGGTTAGGACCTGGAGACTTATGAATGTAAGGTCATCACTTTCTCCATGACACTAGTGAAGGCTTGGAGCAAACCAATTCCTGTTTAGAAGAATGCAGATGGTTTTGCACCAAGTTCTGTGTTCATCTGTTACTCTATATTTCTATATCCCATACACTTGGAAAAAATGACTTGTGAGAAGCACAGTATAAGACATAGATGTTGTTATACAATTAAAGCCAAGGTAAAAAGACCACGTAGTGTATTAGTGAATTAGAAAACCTAGGCCAAGAATATACATTTGTGGTTGTGCATAAAAGTGGCAGAAGTTAGATCTGAGGTCATGTACAAACTTAGGCATTTGTTGTAGTGTTGATGATGTGATTAGGTGCTTTTCAGCCATGCTTAATAAAGGACTCTTTTGCCCAAGAAGACTACTCATTAAAAAGTTGGAGTGGAGTGGGGAAGAAGCTGGGGGAGCAAGAGGAATCTTTCTCTACCTTTTCTTTTCTTTTCTTTTTTTCAATTTTTAAAAACAGATTTTATTTATTTATTTGTCAGAGAAAGAGAGCACAAGCAGGGGGAGCAGCAGGGAGAGGGAGAAGCAGGCTTCCTGCTGAGCAAGGAACCCGGATGAGGGACTTTGATCCCAGGACCCTGGGATCATGACCAGAGCCAAAGGTCCACGCTTAGCCCACAGAGCCCCCCAGGCATCCCTCTACTTTTTCTTAATTTTGCTCTCTAACTCTCCACTCCCTTCTCTTTGACTTCCCCTCCCTCTCCTAAAGATGTTTACCTAATAAGAGCATTGGCACCAAGATGTACATGAATGCTAAGCTTACCTTTTCTTGTCTTTTTTTAATATTTATTTTAGAGAGAGAGAGAGTGTGAGCATGCAGGAGTGAGGAGAGGAGCAGAGGGAGAGGGAGAGAGTGTCTCAAGCAGACTCCATGCTGAGCATGGAGCCTGATGTGGGGCTTGATCTCAAAGGCCTGAGATCATGACCTGAGCTGAAATCAAGCGTTGGATTCTCAACCAAGAGTCAGATGCTCAAACCAAGAGTCAGGTGCTCAAGTCATACGCCACCCAGGTGCCCCTATGCTTACCTTTTCAAAAAGAAACCTATGAACACAATTGGACTTCCAAGTGGTAGAATGTCCCCTAAAAAGGTGTTTTTTTTTCCGTAGGAACAGTTTCTGTTGTTCTATGATTACATAAGGCAGCCACATCCCTAAACTTGCCCATATTTCCCTCCAAATAGTCTTTGAATGCTCTTTCAACGACGCATATTTATTGGACACAATTTGTGGCAGGCATGATACCAAATGCTGGGAATATGTTAGTGAGAAAACAGACATGCTCTCTTACAGAATATAAGCTCCAAGAAGGCAAGGTCTGCAGTGTACAGAGTTAGCATTGTTCTCTGCCAGTATTAGCCTCAATCTCACTTTAGCAAATGACTGTGTACTCCCTTGGGCCCAGTAACAACAGAGAACTAATACAAAGTGTATGGGTTATGAGTTTGCAGATGGAATCACTGAAGCCACCAGTAGAGTACCAGCAATGGATACTGTGTTGGAGTGTTTCTCTTTTCCTCCTTTCCTCCCTCCCTCCCTTCATCCCTTCCTTCCTTCTTTCTTTCCTCCTTTCTCTTATTACCACTCAAATTATTCCTAAAAACTGAAATTGGTTTACAGAAATCAGGCTCTAGGGATGACCATTTTGGGTCTAACCCCACAGCACAGACCGTGCACATTTTCTAGCTGTGTGCCTCTGAGGTTCATTTCTCCACCTGCCAAGTGAGGACACTTAATAGCTACCTTAAAGTAGGTACTACTTGTACACAGTAGGTGCTCAGTAAATGGAACTATTATAATCACTACTAGTTAGATTTAGAACTCTTCATTAAGTAATTCACTACCTTTACAATAATGGAGAAATTTTCTTTATAATATTGGAGGCACTATTTGTGGAAAGATGATATTTATAATAATAATTCTGCACATTTCCAATTGTGATGTATTACTTGCAGGACTTTTATTTAGCATATTCATAGCTTAGATTGTTTTGATCATTCTAGGTAGGTTCTTTTTTTTTTTAAGATTTTATTTATTTATTTGACAGAGAGACAGTGAGACAGCACAAGCAGGGGGAGCAGCAGAGGGAGAGGGAGAAGCAGGTTCCCTGCTGAGCAGGGAGTTGGATTCAGGGCTTGATCCCAGGACCCTGGGATCATGACCTGAGCTAAAGGCAAACACTTAACTGTCTGAGCCACCCAGGTTCTTTATATACCATTAGATCAGCTAAGCAGTTGAAAAGTCAACAGGTATTTGTAAAATATATAATACTTGTAAATAAACATTTACATGACATGGGAAGCTGGGTCTATTCCCCCTTTAGTCTTTGATAAGTTTTTTCCTCTCATGATATGACACAGAATAATGTGACCAAATGGTATGGCTCAGCTGTGCTCTCTCAAGGACACTGTGGAGTCCTTTGTGTCATCTTAATGCCTCAAGTTCAAGTGCAGCTAAGGTTCCAGTGCTTAAGTATCAGCTTTGGAGAGTGCCTGCAGAGATGCAAAACATCCATGTTGGAGGTCCTGATTCATTAAACTTTTGGCATGATTTAGGAAAACAGAGAGATCCTATAATACCCAAACCAAATTAAATAGTATTGTATCATAAGAAACAACTAAAATTTGTGAACCATTCTCCAACAACTACATAGCCCTGTGGTGTGTTTGAAAGTTTTGCTCAGTCTATTCGGCCTTCAGATCCAAAGTTTTGGCTCCCACTGAAGTTAATTTTCATTAGAAGGATGCGTTCTTATTAATTGGGTATTTTCTTTGAAAGACAATATGCATAAATGCAAGGAAAAAAAAAACTCCAAGCGGATTTTCTATTTGCCTTTTATAGTTCTTTTTGGAAACATGCTGAGTGTGACTATATAGTAAATATGTCTAAACACAAACACTCTATAAGTTTTTTTCCCCCTCACAGTGAGATTACACATTTACTGTAATAATGGTGATGTTGTTCAAAATATGTTTAGAATAGCCTTCAGGGCCTCTAGCATTTTCTTTGGAATGTCCTCAGTGGTGGAAAATCACATCTTTCAAAGATGGATGTGAGTTTCAAAAACAAAACAAAACAAAACAAAACAAAACAAAACAGAAAACCCAAACCACCAGTGGTCATTTAATGGAGCCAGGTCTGGGCAATCAAGCTGGATGATTCCACTTGAAGTTAAAAGAAAACAAAAAGTGATATATATGATAAAATCTCGTAAAAGACTATGATAAATGTGGCACATAAATGGGCTTTACAAACAATTCAAAAGAGTTCTAAAATAACTTCAGGCAATGCCAACATTATTGGAATTACATTGCCTTCCAAGGTGACTGCTTTAAAAATCTAACTTTTGATTCTTTTGTGAAAATTTGGCCTTGTAACTTGCTGTCGAGACTTCATGCCAGTGTGGCCTGACTCAACGAAATTCCAAGAACCCAGGGACTGTGCTTTCAACGATTAAGATATATTTTTACTCAAGTGCTTCGTATGATGCCAAGCATTTTGTGGCAACTGAATCAACAGTAGATGATGATGGTGACTGGCTTTGATACCAATGGAGTTGATAATATAAGAAGACTTGGCAAGACATTAGTGACCATGTGTTGGCTGCTTCGGGAGGCCTGGCATTGCCTTAGAATAGAAAGGGCAAAATTGCTATTTATTGGCAGTTTTTTGCTCTTTTTATGCAGCAGCTTATAAAATATGTGCCTTATGTTTACTTCTAACACAGCTTGTTGTGTTAGTGTGTTGTATAGTGAAGCCACTGGATACTGACAATCAACCACTAATGATGGAGACATATGGCACAGAGCAACATTGGAGTGGCTTATTTGGAGGAAGGAAAGTCAGGAGAGGGCTTGTTAATCAGTGACTATGAATCCAGAGGAAGACTCATAGATTGTCGTCCTACAAAGTACAAGCCACTGACAGTTTTCCATTATCATTTATACCTTGGGAAACATTTGTATTTTTATTCCAAGGTATACTAATGGCAAGAAAGTATAGCGTATGCCCTAAATAAACAAGAAAAGAATTCTCTGTAGATTTTTTCCTAAGGGAATTTACATGGTAGCTGAGGAAATCAGGTTAGGCAGAAAAAAAAAAAAAAAAGCTCAGTAGAAAGTGATGATAATTATTTGGGGAGTATAGGTAAAACGAAATAAGTGGTTGGAAGAAGGAGAGTCGAGAAAAGTTCTGAGGAAGAAGAAAGATTTGATCTGAGATTTGAGAGTGACATCAGAGAATATAGCACATTAAATATACAGAAGCAAAAATCCATGAGATGGTAGGGGAATGAGCAAGTTGTTGAGTGGGTGAAAGGTGGGAGAGTGAAGAAGGAGGGGCTGGAAGTAGGTAGAAGTAGATGAGCTTTAGGTTGTAGGAAGTGGAGAGGAGTAAACAGATGAATGCTACCATTTGAACTTTGCTTCATTAAAAACAATCTGGCGGTAATGTTGCGGGGAGAGATGGCTTTCACCTAATCGTTCAACGATTAGCTAATACTGGAACATTAGCTTGAGATGTTTTCAACCATATTAGATGTGAATGAAACATGAGTTGTAAATGCATCTTTAATTCTGTGGTTGTAACATTTCTGATTGACTTACTAAATTAAACTTTTCACACATGAATGGCATTGGTGTAAATGTGTTAGCTTTATACCATCCACTAGCTGGACATAAAAAAAAAATTTAACCTTTGAGCTTGGAGAAGTGCATTCAAAAATGCAGGTTCAGGCATGAATTGCCTATTTTTTTCTATAAAATGATGAATCTGGAAAAATCCTTAGGGCAGAGGTAGTATTGTATTCATTTATCTGTTTACAACCTTTTAAGTAAGAGGAGGAATGATTTGTTCAGATTTTCTTAAACCTCTGTCTGCATCAGAGTGCACGTTGGTACAAGTTTCTTTTTAGTTCCCCAGGCTACAATAAACCCAACATCTGCTCTCTTCTTATTGGTGGCTATAAAGCCAATGTATCTGGCATTGGAATGCAGGTCCGGATATCAGACAGCTTGACCATGTTACCTTCCATGATGCTGCTTATTCTATTTTCAAACAAAGCCAAAACCAATCCCTACACCTAGAACTTGTCACCTGTGCTCAGTCAACACCAAACCAGGAGTCGGTGACGCGGTCAGCAAAAGTAGAAGTGTGGGCATCATTACAATGCTGAGTCACTCTCAGAGGTCCATGCTTTCACTGAATTAAAGTTGCAGTGTTTTGAGCATAGCTTTTAATAACACAGAGCTCTCATAACCAAGTGTGGGAGTAATAATAGAACAAGCAAATTATAGAGAATTGGAGAAGGGATTCCACTACTGAGGAAGCAAACCAAGGGAATAGCTTTTACATGACATGTAATTTGGTTCCCCACACATTCCAGTGTCCCTTCCAAATACAGATTTTATTTTTCATGTGGAGCCAGTGACTGAAAATGTGGGCTGCACACATGATAAATTCAGCGCATGAAGAACTCTGTGTTTTAGGGTATGACTTAGAATGTTTTTTTGATACTTTTCCTCAGAGTACTGAAATCAAGTATAATTTTAGCTCTGTGTTGTTGACTATCAATGACAAAGAACAGTGGAAGATGTAGATACGATGTATCAATGGATGCTCAATTTTACTTTTTTCAGTGAAAGATATCTACTTTGTGCCAGACTCTGCTAGACTCTGCAGGTGTACAAAGTTGAGGAAAGCACATTCTTTTTCTCAGGGGATTATATCTAATAGGGGAACATTAGATAAATGTACAATTAACTCAATTACAAGGGAGAAGATGTTAAATGCCATAGTGAGCTTACAACCAATATGCCACAGTAGCTTGGAGCAGAAGAACATCCAGGAAAAGTTAAATGGAGGCAATAGGTGTGAATCTCCAAGAATCTGGGTGTCTAGGAAGATGGTGGCCCCATTCATGGAAATGTGGACGTGAGGAGGAAAAGTAGGTTTGCCTGTGAATGTGCTGAGTTTGAGAAAGCAGTGAAACATGGATATCCCAGTGGTAGTTGGAAGCCTGTCTGGAGAGAATCTGAGGATAGGGATGTGTATGGACATGCAGGTATAAGAGTAGAAATTGTGGAGGAGATAAGATCACCAAGAAAAGCCATAGGGAGCAAAAAAAAAAAAAAAAGAGCACTGGAAACTTTTAGGGAAAACCCATTTTTAAAGGACAAGAAAAAGAAAGGGGGAGTGGCACTGAAGGAATGAAGGAATGGTCTGAGCAGTGGGAGAGCTTAATTCAACAGAATGGAGTTTGTTGAAATTTAAGAGTGGGTTTCAGGAAGCAATGGAGCAACACTCAGGATTGCTGAGAGCTCTAGGAGGAGGCAGACCCAAACGGTGTTTAGTGATTACAAGGTGAGGGATGCCTTTTAAGAGAGAAGTTTCAGGAGAATGGCAGGGGCAGAAGCCAGATTAATTATTAAAAGTATGCAGAAGTATACAAAACAAATTACACAAGAATCACGCATTTCCCTGTTAGGACAACTACTCCTCACTTAATGTCAGGGAAATAATGCAATAGCTAGGGGAAATTATTTTATAATAGATTAAGCATTCAAAAAATCACATTTGGTGAGGTTATCTGAGTCTTTCTCACGCATGTTAATGTAAACCCTTTGTTGAGATAAATGAGTGGCTTGTCTTCCGTGTTATTCACACTTGCTAATACCGTGAATGAAAATTACATATAGATATCTATGCACCGAAGAGGCAGACGTCTGGAATAAGTGATGGAAAATAGCAGAGAAGATGTCACTTCAAAAAGCTTGGCATGTGATGCTACTTTAGTCATCGATTTTTCTCTGTCTTGGAGTGATGATTTCTCCTCCTGATTTCTGTGCTTCTCTTTGAATCCCAGGCTTTTTTCTTTAATGGTGTCTTAAGTGGTTGCAGACTAAGCAATGGGACTATGGTTACAAAATTACACTGCAAACATCTCTTTCGCCTTCTTCAGTAGGATTAAATAGCTGGTGATTATGGAAACAACAATAAGATTGCAACAACAGTATCTTTTATTTCTATATTGCCTTTCACTTCTCAAATCCTATTTGCATATGGCTCCCATTTGACCTCAAACCAGTTCTCTGGGGATAAACATAGCTCTTTGGGATGGGAGTGAAAAGATAGGGGGAATATATGATTTATTTATTGACTTTTTCCAGCACTACTGTAAACTCCATCTCTTTTTTAAATGCTTTTTTTCTTCTCCGGTTAAACTGAAGGTATGTAGATAGCCAATATTTCTATATTATTATTTTTAACAAGCTTATGTGCTCATAAAGACTGGGTAATTAGATATAGTCCCTGACATCTGTGAGAGTAAAACATCCCACGTTAATACTCTATGTAACAGAATAAACAATGGAAACATTGAAATAGAAATTAGGTAATTATTTTTATTTTTTAAAAGATTTTATTTGTTTGAGAGAGAGAGAGAGAGACTGCAAGAGAGAGAGAGAGAGAGAGAGAGCACAAGCAGGGCAGAGGGAGAAAGACAGCACTCAGAGGGCTGTTGAGTGGGGAGCCTGTCTCAGGGCTTGATTGTCCAGGACCCTGGGATCATGACTTGAGTGGAAGGCAGATGCTTAATCTACTGAGCTACTTGGGTGCCCAGGTAATTATTTTTATTTTTTGAAATTCATACTGAAAGTCGAATGACCCCACAGTGTAAGGGAAGAGAATGAGGCGATTTGACTTTACCTCATTTCTGAAGTGCCTTTCCTCCTTTCAGTTGGATAATCCTTCTATAAAAGACATTATCGTTAATGGATAATAGTTAAAGGTATTTAGAGTTAAATAAGGAGTGTAGGGGGGTTGGAGATGAGGGGGTACAGTTACAGAGAAAGAAAATCATTCAGTCATGAATTCTTTCATTCATTTAACATTTACTGATCTTATTATGTGCCATGGGTTAGGTGAGGTCTGGGGTATAAAGTTGCTTTGGTGAAGGACAGATATTATTATTTTTTTAAAGATTTATTTATTTACTTTGAGAGAGAGAGAGAGAGAGAGAGAGAACATGAGAGGGGAGGGGCAGAGGGAGAAGGAGGGAGAGAATCCCAAGCAGACTCCCTACGGAGCTCAGAGCCCCTTGTGGGCACTCAGTCTCACGACCTTGAGATCATGACCTTGAGATCATTACCTGAGCTGAAACCAAGAGTCTGATGCTTAACTGACTGAGCCACCCAGGTGCCCCAGGACAGAATATTCTTTTTTGAGGACACCCTGCTAAAAGAGTGGAGAAGGAAAGGGAAAGCCAACAGTGAAATTGCTGGATGATATGAGGAGTGGGGTGCTACTGTCAACTTCTCTTTTCATCAGGAATCTTGCTAAGCCTCAGGAAGAAAAGCTGGTTGCAGATGGAGGATTGGAGAACCCTCAGGTAGAGCATTGAGTTGAAACACTCCTGGACTTCAGTAAATGGTTGGGGAACTGTGCCGGGTTATTCTGCACCAGTAAGACTTTTTGATAGCTTTGGAGAGAAGAAAGTCAAGAGCAGCTCCTAATTTGAAACCTTGAGACAATTTGAGAATGGATCAAAATATCTTTTCTATCATATATTTTCAAAAAAATTAAAATATCTAAGGCTGGAGGGTCATGTTTCAGCTAGTGTTTTGATTTAATTCTTACTCAAGAGAGAAAATTGCCACTTGGATCCTCAACCCCAGTTTTTGTGGAATCAGATTTTATCCCCCTTCTCTGAAAGCTCTTATATAAGAATTGTCCAGAGTTAAATGAGAGGTGACAAGTTCATAGCCCGGAAGGAACGTTGTGTCTCTGGGCTATCAAAACATTGATCATCCATCCAGCCATTTAGCAGGGATTCCCTGGAAAATGTCTAGTTTCTAATGTAGAGTCAAAATATGTGAATGGAAAGACTAGATTCAGAAAGCTGTCTGTCTGAGAAGAAAATACACTGATGACAGAATGCAATGTATATTCTGTGAGTTGGCAGAAATGTGGTTATGTTGACTGTGTTGACAGTTGACAGAGTCTAGGACAGAATGTCTTTGAGCAATTGCTCTGAAGTTGGGTATTTTGTTTTTACTGGTAGAGGGAGAGGTGTTGGTGGAGGTAGCAAGGGCCTGTTCTATACCCGATTGACGTGGGCCTGATAAAGTTCACCACGTTGGCTGGCTCCACTCATGGCTGATAAAGCAAACTAGAATGGCAAGTTCTATTGGCGGTTGTCTGAGCCAGTCTGCACAGGTCTCTGATTGCTGTGAATCAGCTTGTGTGAGGTTCCCTGGGCAGTGGAACCAGAAATACTGGTTTCTACCAACCGTGAAACTCCAAAGGACTAGTGCAACTAACTGACCGTAACAGCAACTTCAAATCCTTTCTTGGAGGAGGCAGGTTCACAAATAAATAGAAAACAAATACAACTGACTCAAACTGAAATCTGTGGCTTTGGTTTGATGTGGTGGATGGATTTAACCTAGTCGAAGAGAGAAAGCAAGAGTCTCTACACATACGCAATCACTGTTCAACATCATCTAAAAGAATCATAAACACTGTTGAAACTTGTAATCATGTGACTAATAGAACGATAATTATAGTGTTCTGTAAATGAGAGTGTGAAATGATAGTAGAGAGGAGTATTCAGCAATTTAATAAAACAAAATAACACGCTAATAGTTATTGCAGTATTAAGTACTCATTGTACATGCTTCCAAAGTGTTTTGAATTGTAAACAATCTACCATTTATTATAGAGTTATTCCTTCATTTTTTCCCCTCTGCTCAAAACTAAAAATTCACTTAAGCCTCTTCACAATTCATCTCCCTTACTTTAAAAAAAGAGTAGAAGCACAACAGCTGAGTAACTTGGTTTTTTTACATTTCAAGCAATCCTCATTTAAAAGATATATACAGAGGCTTACATATTTGTCTTTCACCCCCTTTTGGAATTATAAACAGATTGATCGCTCTGGGGCCTGGAGCTGGTGCTATTTATTGGCCAGGCTGATACAGCAGACTTTGTGGTTCCATGCATAGTACCCTGATTCCCGGGATTAGGAATACAAAAGCTGATCTGTGGGGAGAAGGAGAGTTTTCTGGAGGCACGCGCAGCTGCTGCGGGCACATGCCAGCCCATTAGCCAATCTGACAGCAGCACTGACGTTACTCTCAGCTTTTCACTACAGGGCAAAGAGAAGCAGATGCTGCCAAAGGGCCTTCCCGTTCTTCACTGCACACAGAGAAGGGGAAAGCCAGAGAGTCCGCTGATTGTTTCCCTCCCAGCCTCCTTTTTTCTGGGCCAAGTTGCCAGGATCTTGGGTAGTGATGCCTTTACCCCCCTAAGGCACGTGGATCCTACTTTATTTTAAATGTAAGTGAGCCTGTCTTAAAGATCACTGCTCCCTGCCCCCTGCTACCTTTTTATGATGTAGGAAGATGGAGATTTAAGTGGGTGATTTTTCTGTGTACTGAATTCCATTTCTAGAATAGAGTCCATATAAATAAGAATTAAACATTGTTTTGCTATTCCCAATACATTTAGTACTGTCTATTAATTGCTCTAGTCATTTCAGAATTTAAAACTGAATGTTCAATTAAGCTTGCATAAGGGTTGTTTTACTCTTGGGAAACTAGAAAAAAGAAAATTTAAGTCCATTTAGATTCATTCATACCACTGACATACATAAATGACAATAGGCATGCCATAATCCTTACACTTGGCTTATCTGATGTTTCATGAAGCTGTCAGCTAATCTGCATATTATCCAGATGTTTTGCTTTCACCAAATTTCAGGCTTGGACTGTGAATACTCACAAATTTTTTTAAACAGATTTTATTTATTTATTTGAGAGAGAAAGAGACAGAGAGAAAGTAAGGAGGGAGAGGGACAGAGAGAGAAGGACAAGCAGACTCCCTGCTGAGTGGGGAGCCTATTTTGGGGCTCGATCCCAGGACCCTGAGATCATGACCTGAGCTGAAGGCGGACGCTTGACTGACTGAGCCACCTAAGCGCCCCACAAATATTTAAAAAAAAATGAGCATACATTATTGATTGTCTCAAAGTATTTCGGTAATAATGTAACAGTCCTTAATTATAAGTAGAAAGCTGGTATAATCCAGCTATGGAAGCCAATGATGGGAAGCAACTCAATCAAGCTTCTTTCTCTGTCTTGCCAGCGTCAGTCCAGAGGAACACAGACAGATTATGTATTTCCTCTGGGTAGTGTCACAGAAAAATGGAGAATTTGCAAGCTGGGCCAGGAGGTGTTATTAAGTGGAGATAATAAACACGGTCCCTGATTAAGTAATGATGATAAAAACGTGCTTTTAGGGAACAATTAAATCTTTATAGACTCCAGTAGGACATTTAATATGTTTCTCAACTTGTGCATTCCCCATTTGAAGAGGGCTGGATCTCTAGCTGGGATGACCTCCTCCCCGAATTTCAGAAGTGCTAAAACAACAAGCAGTGCCTGGCTTGGTGATTTTCCACATTCGCCCTGTTTAAAGGAAGAAGCTTGTTCTACTGTAAACAGTTATGGGAACTGTTTGCTTTGGATGGGCTTGGTGCCCACAGGCTGAGGAAGGCCTTCTTAGTCTGGGTTCTTGCCAAGGTGGAAATTTAATGCCAAAGGCTTCCTAGTAATGTAGAGGCATCCTCTGACTTGAATAAGTTTGGTCTGAAGAAAGCGTGTTGGGGAGTCTGGAGATGGTAGTAGCAAGCTTGAAAAAACAGTCACTTGAAATAATAGCTTCTGCTAATCTAGCATAGAGCAGAATTCATTGCCATATCTTGGACTGGATATTTCTTGAAACTGTTTTTGCCCCACCAATGGTTAGGAAAGGCTTTACCCTGAGACTATAATGTACATCTATAGAAACCTCTGGGATTCTTAGAGTCCCTTATATTTATTAAACCTAGGGGATAAGCATTCTGGGTGACTTAATCTAATCAGGAGCATATACACAGCCCACGGGCTGGTCCAGGTAAGTAGACAAAGGTAAGCAGCATGTAGCTGCTAGAAAGAAGCCAGTTTTACATTCTAGTCATTCCATTACTTGCTGTACTCAGAGTGGACAATCTGTAAGAGTTGTGCTTCTAAACCCAGGCTCTAGAGATAAGCTGCCTTGAGTTCCTGCCCTGCCGCTACCATTATTTGATGGGACCTTGGACAAATTGTCTAAGTTCACTGGGCCTCTTTCTTCACCTCTATAAAAGTAGGATCGTCATAGGGTCTCAATAAGTTAATACATGTGGAGCACTTAAGATAAAAGCCAGCACCAAGGTAAGTGCTCAGCAAATGTTAGCTATTTTATTTTCTCCTTCTCCTGACATTATAGGTGATGCCTATTGATGACTGACTCATTGTCTAGCTTGATGGTTCTGGTTGGAGAGGGAATTATAGGAGAGTGAGAAATCTGTGGACATGCCATCTGGTCTACCTTAATATCTGTATGTACCCATATCTGTGCACAAAAGCAAAATAGGGCCCGCTGAATGCTCAAGCATGTATCAAGACTCGTCTCAGAAGTCACTTTTCTGGCTTTTATGTTATTAGGCAGATCAGTTCTGTTTTTAATTTTGTTCTATCCTTTTGATAGTTGAATTCAAGCCATGCTTATCGTAGCTTAACCTTACCCAGAAGTTACCGTGCGCTAGCCCTATAAGACTACAAACGACCTATGGGAACAGTCCGTTTCACATACAAACAGTGGTTGACCAAATCTATATATTCTCTCAGGTATGGGTGGAGCCTCTAAAATACCACATAGCAAGTGGGAGGCGGGGCATTTACAAGTAGCAGATCATTGTATAACCATTTCCTGTGCCCTGGCCTGCTCTGACTTCAGCTGCTTTTTAAAGGCACTGATCCACAGCTTTTGTTATGAACCCTAACCCCAGCACCTCCCCTGCGCAGCTCCACTAGCCACTCCCTGTCTTGGATCCTGGCTGCCTTCTGTCACAGTGGCACAGCTCATGTTATCTGAATCCGGTGTTCCCTTGTTGTCCCCTCTGGTCCTGCAGTCCCTGGTGTTTGTGTGTTTACTTGCCAGGCACATGGTCATTTGCTCATCCATTCATTCAGCCATCTATCAGGCATTTATTAAGGCCTCTTATGTACTACAGGCACTGCAGTAGTCTCAGGCCACTGAAGCTCGGTGGCAGGGGCCACATCCTAGACTCTAGAGGGGAAGAGACACACAGACAGATTGTGACAAAGGTAGTAAAATGGGAGGTGGGATAGGTAGTTAGAAACATTGACTTGGAACCCGAGTGATAGCGTTCAAATTCTTGCTCTGCCACTTTCTATCTGCGTGAACTTGGACAAGTTTCCTACCATTTCTATGCCTAGTTTCCATATTTGTAAGACAGGGAACATCATTGGACCCACCTCATAGGATTGTGGTGGGACTTAATATTTATGAAAAATGTAGGAGAATGCCTGAAATATATAGTAAGTGCTATGTAAGTGTTTGTTAAATAAATAAGCACAATGATAGTAATATACACAGGATATTATAGGAGCAACTAGTCCCATTAGCAAGATTAAAATTTTGTTTCCACTCAGCTCTGTCACAGGTTTGAGGAACTCTTCCTACTCAGGAGAACAGAGAAAAGAAAACAAGCCAGGGGTGCCTGCGTGGCTCAGTTGTTAAGCATCTGCCTTTGGCTCAGCTCATGTTTCCAGGGTCCTGGGATTAAGCCCCACAGCGAGCCCCACATGGAATCCACATTGGGCTCTCCCTCTCCCTCTCTCCTCCCTACCCCCACTGCTGCTCACTCTTCTCTCTCTCACACTCTCCGTTTCTCTCTCAAAGAAATAAAATCGAAAGAAAGAAAGAAAGAAAGAAAGAAAGAAAGAAAGAAAGAAAGAAAGAAAGAAAGAAAGAAAGAAAAGAAAGAGAAAACAAGCCAGGCCAGAGTTTGGTTGTTGAGCCTCAGGACCACTGTTAGTGGTCAGCCTGTCCTGATCTTTTGCTTTATTTCCAGAAATGAACCTTTTGCCTTGATCCTTGGACCAAACTTCTACCTCGTATCTTTTTTTTTTTTAATTTAAGTTTTAATTCGAATTTTGGCTCCCCGCATCTTTATTGCAGTAACTGAGTCTTTGTCTTATTTTCCTGCATCCTTAGTCTCGGCCTTAGTTTCCGGTCAAGCCCTCAGTTCTTCTGGAGCAGAGGTTCTGCCTTGATCTTGACAGTCTTGAACTCCATTCTCCAAGTAGGGTTCCAGCTACCAGCCGCCAGACCTCCTGCTGCCTGGATCTCAAACTATTACTTGTTCTAGGAGTCCCCATTGCTTTGTTTCTTCCACTTGCTCAGACACTTACCTATTAATTTACTCTCCTGACAGTATGCCCTGCCTACACGGGGGTCCCTCCTTAGTGCCTGTTTCCCAAGCATTGACCTGACCTTCACAAGCAGGTGTTTATTGTCTGGTCTTCTCTCACCTAAGGGCTGTTCTGCCCCCACTTAATTTTCCCTAGTAAAAGGAAGAAGGTGGGAAGGAAGAAGGGCTGAGTCAGACATTCTCTGTGTTGCTCATGAAGTGACTTATACAGTTTAGTTGCTGGTTCAAACGGATTTTTGGAGTGTGTGTCTCAGGAGGTATGTGTAATGAAGTGCATTGCATAGGTGTACTCAGGAGTGGGTTGCTGTATATAAAGTTTGCTACTTGGGACTTTCTTTCCTTGATGCCCAACTTAGGGAAATTTCTTTGCTAATTTATTTCCCTGAATAGCCAGTCTTGCTCAATACCAGTCATGTGTATTGTCCCATTACTCATCAATTAATGAAGTCACAATATTGCAGTTCTGACTTTTTACTTCAGTTCTTGCTACATAGTTTTCATTCTTCATGTTTACATGCGCATTCACTACTTCAGGAAGCCATGGGTTTTCTCTCTGTTTTCCTCCATTCCCATTTTTGCTTCCTCAGACTTTTCTAAATCTCGAATATACTTTAAAAGTCAGCCCAAAGAATTTCTCTTTCCATGGACTTACTTCTGTTGAACATTGCCACGTTCCTCTTGAATAAGACAATCCAATCATCTCCATTAAGATAATAACCTCAGAGCTCCTTTACTGACAAGGGTGGTGTGAAAGTGAGATAATAATGAAAGGGAAATAGAGGGCATAGTATAATCCCCTGCTTTTAGCAACATAACCTAATTTTCATTAGGCCCCATGTAGCTGCCTAATTTCCATTAGGCACCTGCTGATTCCTTATAGCCCCACACACTGAAGACAATTCATTTTCCCCTCAATTCTATTCGGTACTTAGATTTAATTGAAAACTTAATTATAAGTGCTAGAAGTCATCTGCAGAGTATTTCTCATTTGTGAATTATTTTATTATCCCTTTTTTAAAAAATGACATGCATTTATTTTCGTGGTTGAGATAATTTTCATTTTAAATAGCATCTGACATTTGCAAGGGTTTTAAAGCACATTCACATATGTTATCTCATTAATTCTCACAGCAGCCCTGTGAGGTAGGTGGAACATATTATTCCGATTCTGCAGATGAGGAAACAACGGCACAGAGAAAGATTGTGGGGGGTAAAGTAGAAGGAGCGTTTGGAAAGGAGTGCACCGGAGGGGGGGCCCTGAGGATGTAGTCCTGCTTTGCAGCTCTGGCACCATTGATTCCTAACTGCGTGCTTCTGGGCAACTCACCTAATCTCTCCACCCCTAAGGTTCTTTGTCTGAAAAGCAAGGGACTTCGATACTCCATAGGCTTTCTTCCAATTCTAAGTCTGGAAAACATTTGTGTAAACAGATCCATTCAAAAAAATAAAATAAAATAAACAGATCCATTCATATTTACCTCCCCTACTCCAACTTTGACGAGTGAGGAATGTGAACACACACAGACACACATGCGCGCATGCACGCACACACACACAGACCTCAAAGTACTCCTTTGGACCTAGAGTTGAGGCCGACCAGTCCCAAAGTGAAGGGTGTTGCTGGCTGGGAGAACAAGGGAACTGGGAATGTAGACAAAGATGATTTGTTCTTGAAAAGGTGTAATATTCATTCTAGGTAGATTTGAGGTGGCATGTCCTGGCTGGGACAGTGTTTGATCCAGGTCTATGTGAACGTGAAGGAATTAGAGGATTGCGGAAGGTTGGAAAGTATGTCTTTTTAGGGGAGAAACGAACTGGATATTAATTACAAAGTTTCACTGCATGATGGTTAATAGAAATGTGGTAGCCATCAGAATTGTTTTAAAGGTGATTTTTTTTTTTAAAGAGTAGTTTTAGGTTCACAGCAAAATTAAGAGGAAGCTACAAAGATTTACCATATACGTGCTGCTCCTGCATATAGACTCCCTCAGTATCAATGTCACTATTATAATTTTGGAAATCTTGACATAAAACTACCTCTGTAAGTGCAAAACTGTGAAATGCTTTCTGAAAAAACAATGGATTTATTTATTAATCATTGCAGAAGAATCTTGCGGTAACATTTTAGGAAGAGGAAGCCTTTCTCTTCCTCTCCTTGTGTTAGTTACAGTGTTACGGCACTAACACTTAGTCAGTAAAGGATGTGACCACAAGATTATCTGTTTTGTAATATAAATAATAATCTTGAAGGATTTCAGTTGTAGTGCTTTACAACCGTGGTGTTTGTTTTGTGGGCCTATGTGTTTTTACATTTCTAGTAGCTTAGATGTTTTTACTGATCATATAATGCGAGCCATTGGTATCTGCTAGAGCCATCCTCTTCTCGTGATCAGCGGTAATTGCTAACAGAAGCATTTCATGGCAGCATAGTTGGAATGCTTCTTCACTGAATCCAAAGTGAGGTAAGCTCAGTGTGGACAAGGAGCCTGCCGATGTTATTCACCCCTATCGCCTTTCGCCCAGCAATAGTAGACCCCATAAAATTATGGATGAGTAAAGCATATTCCTCCTAAAACTATAACAATGTTTGCAATGATCCATAGTGGAAATAGTTGCATGAGGCTACCAGATGAGTGGATTAAGAAATAACCTCTCTGTGTGAGGTGAACCACCAGGGCTCCATGCTGTATCTTCAATCACAATATTCAGTGAATATCATTCCTTTATTTTTATGATCACAAAGAAGTGAAGTGTCCCTGGTTTTTGAATAGACAGTGATAGTTTCTGTAGCTGTGTAATCAGGGATTTCGACTTCTACTGAAAATATTGCGAAGCAAACAGCCCATGCAGAGGCTGGTGAAGATGGTATATGCATCTTGGTTACTCTTAGGGCCTGGAAATAGAACCCAGTGTAAAATTACTGGATGGACTTTGCCGTGGTCTCAGGTCGAGACTCCAGTGTAGAGCACAGTAGGGGACAAGTGCCTCCACATTCTATTGAGAGGAGCTAGACCAGTATAAGGGCTTGCTAAGAGAAACCCTAAACTGTTTTTATTGTCCCTTGTCCAACTCCAACAAGAGTTCTTGGGAGAATTTTTAAAAAGAAAAACTTTATTGAGATATAATTCACACTCCATCAAATTCACCCTTTCAAGTATACAATTCAATGGTTTTTAGCATATTTATAGAGCTGTGTAATCACTACAACTATCCAGTTTGAGAACACTTTTATCACCTGCAAAAAAAAAAAAAAAACCTGTCCTCATCAGTGGCCATTCACCATCTCTCCTCCCTGCCTCGGGCAATCATGAATCTGCTTTTTGTCTCTATCGATTTGCCTATTCTGGACATTTCATTTAAATGGATTCATATAATATGTGGCCTTTTGTTTTTGGCTTCTTTTACTTAGCATTATGTTTTCAAGGTTCATCCATGTTGTAGCATGTTTCAGAGTGCCACTTTTTAATGGCCGAATAATAGTCCGTTGTACATATCTACCACATTTTATCCATTGATCTGTTGATGGATATTGGGTTGTTTCCACTTCTGGACTGTTATGAATAATGTTACTGTGAACACTCATGTACACATTTTTGTGTGGTCTTGGGAGCATAGAACCTCTGTCCCCCAGAGTTTGTGAGCACAGAGTACGGAGTCGGCTCCTTGACTAGACATGAAGCTGGCGGGAGCTGCCCTTCATCGCAAAGAGAAGAGAGAAGGTTGTAGTGGGAGTAAGCTACAATTCCATGGTAAGCAGGGTAAAGATTGTGTTTTATAGGGAGTAGAGTGATACTAGAGAGTAGAGTGACACCACAGAAAGTGCAGCCATCTTAAAAAGACCCTGACCAAGAATACTGTCTGTGTATGGAATTACTGCCTGAGGAAGAGCTAAGGGAGCATCCTTAGTGGTCAGCAGTATAATCTATGCTCTACTTGAGGGAACAGAAAAGCGTTGGAGATCCCCAGTGGGGGGGTGAGCATTTTTCTAAAGAACACACATAAATTCCCCACCGGAGAGTCAGAAGAGTCACGAAGGACACCAATAGCCAAACAAGGTAGCACCAGCTATTTTTGTCTTCAAAAATGAAGACATTTTTGCTTCATTACTTCTCCTTTCTCCTCCACCCCTCAACCGGGGAGGAACAAAAACAAACCTTATTCCAAGGACTGTGTTCCACTTCCCTATTGCAGGTTACTAGAACCCATTAGGACCTGACCTAGAATGTAAGGGAGGAAGATCTGAAAAAGAGAAAAAAGAGAAGTTTGGATGGTAGAGAAGATTGAACCTGGATGATACCTTGAAATATGACTTTACAAAAATAAAAAAGGACCTAGAAAAATCATACATTTTTCTCAAAATATTGTCTGGGGTCAGGAAAAAGATTTGCCAGAGCAGGTTTGGAGCACAAGAATGGGGGAAAGATAAACTATACCTATTTTTTGTTTGTACTCTACATAGTCTAGCCCAACTAATATACAAGTTTTTGTCAGAGTAATGTTATCTCTGTACTGCATTCAGACTGCTTAGGCCTTCTTTGGATCCCAGAATTGTGCTAGAGATGCTTTGCTGTAGTGGCTGGTCGTATCCAGTACAGGGGCTGTCAATCAAAGGACATTGCTACCCCCACGACAAAGGTAGGTGCCTGATTTTGGAAGTCTTTCTCCTCCTGAGGCCATGAACTATAAATATCACACTAACCCACTGCTTCTAGAATCATTTTCCCTCCACGTGAAAAGAGCTTGCTGGAGAATGAAGCCAATCCAGAGAGAAATGAGCTAAGAGACAGAGACTATCTGATTCATGATACAGTGTTAAAATGTTAAAAAAATGTTAAAATGAAAAATGTTAAAAAAAATTCTTGCACCATTGGGACATGGAGTTGAATTAATCATACCCCTCAATTCTTGGCATATATCACCAATGGTCACCACTTCTCATTTTATTTTATTTCATTTTTAAATTAGAGGGATAGGGAGAAAGAGAATCTTAAGCAGGCTCCATGCCCAGTGCAGAGCCCAATGTGGCGCTTGATCTCAAGAACGTGAGATCAACATCTGAGCCGAAATCAAGAGTTGGGCACTTAACCAACTGAGCCAACAAGGTGCTCAACCACCTTTCATTTAAAAAATTACTGCCTCCTCTCATCCCCCATCTCCTCTCACATTCTCCTCCCATTACATTCCTCTACGTAAATGTGTTTCAAGTTTTTCAAAGATACATGCATATTGGAGAACATATATTGACATGGTTTTGTATGTGTTTTTAATATAAATAAATGACATTGTATTATAGACTTCACTAAGTTCACCCCCCCTTTTTTTAACCCAATACTGTGTTTTTAAGTTCTAACAGCATTACTGTATGTCTCTCATTGACCTGACTGTGGCTGGGGCTCCTAGGTTGACTCAGGCTCCTTCATACCATACACAGTGCTGCCCTTGACATCTTCATATATGCTGGGATACACCTAGAAGTGGAATTTCTGGATGTTTTAGTTACCACATAAGCTAAGAAATTATCTTTTTTGCTTAAGACACTTGGCAATGGATTCGTGTCACTTGCAACCAAAGGACTCTTACCTAATCTTTGCCTTTTGGAGGTGAGGGGCATCTTGTCCCCTCTGCCTGGCCTCCTCTAATCCCCTTTGGTGAGGCCAGTAATAAAGCAGCATTTCTGATGTCCATCCATGCTTTCAGACTCAGTAACTGGCTTCTCCTTTGGGAAAAGTCTCATCACCCCTGGTTGACATAGTGGATAATGAGAATCTGCAGGTGTTGTTTTACTGAAAAAGTATTTTAATTTAATCCATATTAAATGCTCTGAGCATAGAGAAATGTTTCCAAACTTTGGGACTGCAATTATGTTTGGGACTTTCTAGAAACGGAAATGTCTATTAATGCTAAAAATACTTTTCTAGATCAATCATCTTAACAATAAAATCTTATTAAAACAATATTTTCTCACCACAAGAATGTAAGTTATGAGACCTTGGTTAGGGAGATTTCCTTCTGTGGTACATAGATCTTTCTCCAAATGTTTTTGTTTACTGAACTTTTTGGGACTTCTCAGAAGTCTTCCTGTCACACGGTGCTGCAGAAACTCCCATTCATGACCCAAAAGTCAGTTGAAGTAGCTGAAGAATAATGAAATAGCATTCTATTCCTTGACAATGAGTTTATATTAATAAGATGAAGTTCAGTAGGGATAAATTCAAGGGATGTAAATCTAAAACTATTCATTGATGTTAACGCTAACATCAAATGGGTTCAGGAAAATGTAGTCCCGGTTTGACAGCAATTCATTTGAAAAGGACATAGAGGTGGTAAGTGACCTTAACTTAATGAGTAACAACAGTCGGAAGAAGCCGTTGGAAGCCCAGTGCAATTGGAGGCAGCAGGAATTGAAGGGGAGTGCTGTGTTCAGCCTGGGGGGCAGGGGAGGAATCAGTCCCTTCTCTTTTGCTAGTTTTAACATCTCTGGGGGATTTTTCTGAGCACCGAACTTAAAAGAGACAATGACAAGTGGGAAGCTTTGAAGTGAGGACAACTGGCATGGAAAAGAAATCTAGAAACTATCATGTCAGCAAACACCAAGATAATACTAGCTGTTTTTAAATATTTGGAAGGCTTCCATGTGAATAATGGTAATACCTTACATTATATGTAGCACCTCACAATTTTCATAGCTCTTTCATTTTTATTATTTAACCTGATTCTTCCATTGACCTTGTGAGGTAGACCAGTTAGCTGTTGCTCTCATTTTACCAATGAGGACACTGAGACTCTAAGAAGTTAGCTTCACTTTGCTCAAAGTAGCCTGTCAGTTGAATAGGGTTGCTGAGACTAGAACAGAGGTCTCTTGATCTGTGTTTAATGATCTTTCAGTTGCCTAAACTTAAGGCTCCATGTTCTGTGCTCTTGTGGAAGGCAACCCCAGGGGCAATGGTGTTAGTGAACCAGAAAGCAATAAATGCAATGTAAAGAAGACCAAACACACACACACACACATACACACACACACACACACACATGCACGCACACACACAGACTCGCAAGTGCTCTCCAACAATGGAAGGGGTGGCCCCCAAAGTTGTGGTGAACTTCATCATGGATATTCTTCCAGTGGAGATTTGATGATAGCCCTTCAGGAATACCCTAGAAAGGATTCCTCCATGAAGAAAGACATTGGAAAATCTTCTTTGTTTTCATAACTGTTATTTTATGTATTGGACCGGGAAGAAAATAATCATATAAATATTCTAGCAACCTGCTATGTTTTCATCTGTCAGTTTGCTAACTAGAGCTAAGATCTGAAAATAAAATTCCATTTGAAAAAATATTATTCTGGCTGGTGCCAGATAAACGACTCACTGATATATTTATGTCAGTCTTATTTCTGTTTATTCCCTGATCAGAAGTACATTGGTGTCAATGTCTCTTGCACTTCAGCCATTTCCCTTTACCCCAGTTGTACACAGACAAAAGAATAAGAGAATAATCATGAAAAATCAGGCTCTGGGAACAGATTTGCCTGGGCTGAGGTCTAAGTCCAAGTCACCTCAGAGACTCACGAAGTCTGATGTTTATGCAGCCTCAAGTATCTTTATTTTTACTGTGTGTCTGAAGCTCATGACATGATCAAGGTTAGTAACTATGGAGACGGGAGTGATTTATTTACCACTGAGGAGGTTTAGCACTGACACAATCAGAACAGGTTTCCTCATGCAAACAGGGTCTGCTTATCCTTTATTAAGAGAATCTGTGGGAAAAAGATGGATGAATAGAACTGAGGACTCTGAGGAGATACTTTAAATGAAGGCACATGAGAGCAAAAGGGAGAAAGAAAGGGCTTGGAGAAGGTATGGGGACCGATGTTTCTTCTCACCTCCATGTTTCTGCTTGTCCAGTCTTCTCCTTTTGGAATGCCCTTCTCCATCCGGAACGGTGACTTTCTCCTAGCTTCTCCCACCTTCTACACAAAGGCTTCCCAACAAAAATAACTCACATTTATTTCCCCCTTTTGTGACTGGCTATGTCAGACGGCTTCTGTACCATGCCTCTCTGTAGTGGATTACATTAGACTGAACATTTTTATTATTGTTCCCAGGGTTGCCCCACAGGCATTTTGTGTTCTGTTCAAGACTGTCTGGTCAACAGGTTGAGTAGGGACTGAAATCCAGACACATTCCTTTCTCCATGCCAATAGCACATGTAGAGGATAGAGTGCCTTTTCAGATTCTCACAGAACATCAAACAGACTAGTGGTGGCCCTGATTGTCCCCTAAGTATTTCCCTTGTGTTTGCCAAATCTCCTCAATGGGTTTATATACCCCTTGAGGGCAGGGGGCCTATCAGATCTACTTCTGCATTCCCCACAGGGCCTGGCCTGAGCTAAATGTTCTTCCATGACTTGAACAGAGACAAGGAATTGACGGAGGCCTTAACTCAGAAAGTGAAGCGTAGGGAAGATGGTCTACAACAGAGAGAGAAGGGAGAAGTCCCGGGGAAAGAAAGCAGAAGCAAAAGAGTTTGCAACTGCAGAGACCATTTCTTGATCTTGCTTTTCTTCTTGTGTTTCAAGGGCACCTTGGTTTTTCACGGCATTTCTGGCTTCTACTCTCTAGTTCTGGCCAACAGAGATTGAGCACACGAGCAAGGGCTCCTCACAGTCTAAGAAGCTGAGCTTGTCGGGTCTCTGTTAGGCATGTCTGGCTCCTGCTGGTTGCCGGGGCTGGGCTGGAGGTCTAAGTGATGAGGCCAGGGCTCAGCATAATTTTGGAGTTGCAAAAGGAAAACAACAGAGATCTGTGGGAGATGGCCTGACATATTGCACTGGATCCTATAGGAAAACCCCCAAGAAAACCCTTCCCATCCCCAGTGACATCCCTCTTTATGTTTCAGAATGAAGTTATCCTTTGTCATCACTCAGGCACAGCTGTGATTTCTGCAAACCAGGTTTTCAGGGGGCACCTACCTCAGACTCGTATGTCAGAGTCCAGCTTGGCTGACCTCCTTACATTTAATTTCACTCTTTTCAGAGTCAATGTAAATTGTGCCGATGACTTAAGAAGAAATCACAGGCTGCTTCATTGTTTCCTCCCTGAAACTTCTACCTCAAACCCCAAACCAAAAATACCATCAACTCACCACACTTGAGGAAGCCACAGGAGGCGAGAGCATGCCTGAGGTATGATTGCAGCCAAATACCCGATGCAAAAAGAAAGAAAGAAAGAAAAAAAAAAAAAAAAGCTCATAGAAAGCATGGAGTGCTAAGAGTTGCTTTATTTTTAGGCAGTAAGAAAACTAGAACCACTTACGATAGGCAAGCCTCATCGGCTGGGATGGGTTTTGGGCGATCAGAGGAAGCAGAAAGAGCTGTTGTTACTCTCAGGAGAAATGGAGTCCCCTCCCTCTCTGACATAAGCCCAGACCTCGTTAGCTAATGTCTTTCACGTCTGGGTAGAAGTAACACAAATAAAACTGTGGCATGATACAGCATGAGCAGACTAAACAGTAAAAGAAGGCGTAGCACGAAAACGCTGTATCCCCAAATAGACCCATTTTGTTTAAATAAGCCCTAATATCCATAAACAGCAAAATGAAGAGCGCTTGAAGTAGATGTTGCGAAAACTGCCTACTGTCTACTCATGAGCAACAATCCAAGGCTTTTGCTTTGCGCTGTGCGATGGCAAAGGAGGGTTTTTTTTTCAGTTTAGTACTTTTCCTCTTCGTAGACCTGGACAAAGTAACCTCAGAGACTTTGGACAAATCATCACTCCATGTCTCCAAACTCCGGCTAATTGCTCTGTGAAATGGGGATTAAAGTGATACTTTGTGGGGTCACTGTGAGGATCCAATGACACGATCCATGAAAAACAGGCATGTAGGGCCGTGCCTGGGAGATGGGGCTCAATAAACATTTGTTGTCATATGGCTCAGCACAATGGCCAAGTCCACAGACTCTAGTGCCGGCATGTCTGTCTTTGGATCCTGCCTTGACTACTCACTGGCGATGCAGCCTTGGGCAAGCGACTCAACTTCCCTGCACCTGTTTCCTTAACTGTAAAATGGGGGAAAAGATTACCACCTACCTTGTGAGCTTACTGTGACCACTGCCAGGCATGAGGTGAGGATGGTATAATGTGGTAATTACTTTCATTATTCTGTAAAGAGAATTTTGGTTCTCCTACTTTCTCTCTACTCCCTGCACCCAATGTTGGAATTCTCTCTCCTTTTTTAAGTTTGAGTTACTAGAAAAATCTCAATTCGCAGCATCTGTTGGGGCACTGTTCTCTCTCTCCTGCAGCCCTGAGCAGGAACACATCCAGTGGTGAGAGAGTGCTAGAACCAGAAACTTGAGCTGTGCAAGGGCCCCGATAGCTCCTGCCTGCCCTCCCCTTTCCCAGATTAACCCTGGGAGCTCAGAGGTGGCCTCAAAAATCTGGGGGATCTGTTGAAGCTCCAGTGCTTCAGCTGAGACCAGGTTCTTGAGGAACACACCCAGAGGCTCAGAGAGGATTCCAGATTGTAGAGCAGAGCAGAATTCCCAGCTCCATTTTCATTTTCTCTTCCTTCCTTCCTTCCTTCCTTCCTTCCTTCCTTCCTTCCTTCCTTCCTTCCTTCCTTCCTCCTTCCCTTCCTTCTTTTTAGAAAAGATTTTATTTATTTATTTGACAGAGAGAGAGAGGGAGAGACAGCACAAGCAGGGGGAGCAGCAGGCAGAAGGAGAGGGAGAAGCAGGCTCCCTGCTGAACAAGGAGCCTGATGTGGGGCTTGATCACAGGACTCTGGGATCATGACCTGAGCCACGCAGGTGCCCCTCCATTTTCTAACCAGCCTGACCTTGGTGAATTCCACAGTCTGGGGAGATCCAAGGCTTGGAAGGTCACCCATGGCTGTATAATCTGGAGAAAACTTCCAGCCCAGAATTTCACCCAGGGGTAGAGACACTAGCTGTTTTTCAGCGATGGTAGCAGGGTGAGTGCAGGAAGGGAAACCTCTCCTTAATGAGAACTTGCTATGTGTCAGCTGATTTGTTTCATATGCTGTCTCTCTTTGAATCCTTATGAGAGCCCTAGGAAGTAGGTACAAGAATTATGCGCATTTAATAAATGAGAATATTGAGATTCAGAGGGGTTATAAAGGGTCACACGGACAGTGGTGTGACAGGAGTCTGGGATCAAACCCCATTCTGTGTGATTTCAAAGCCAGTGCACTGAGCCGAATGTTTCCAGTTGTCTCTCTCTGACCCTCTCCTTTTCCAGATTTTTTCTATTCCTTATTCTGTCCTTTTCAAAACCTCCACCAGAAAAGACATTTACCATAGACATTTGAGTCCGTGTGTGAATTTAAATCAATGTGTCACAATTCCAGGGAGATAGTCTCATTTTAAGGTCCTTCACCAATTCTAAAATAAAAGGCTTTATTTCATTGAAGGGGTTTGGAGCATTGTTCAGTAAGCAGGGATGCATTTTTGGAACACTACTCCTAAAATTGTAATTCTTGCTTGAGGGCTAGCCTTGCTAATAACAATAGCAACAAGAACAACAATTACAATAGCAATGATTGCAACAACCATCAGAATGGCTTGTGCTAGGGTTTAGTGTGCTGTGCCCTTTGTGTAAATCATTTCATTCAGTCCGCACCACAACCCTTACAGTCGGGCCTTATTTTACTTATCAATTTATAGATGAGAAAACTGAAGCTCAGAGAGGTTAAGGAACTTGTTTGGGATCATAGAGCAGGTAACTGTTAAAGTTAGGGATTTGACCCTAGGTGGGTGTGTCTTCAGAGATGGCATGAACTCACCCTCTGTCCCATACTGGAGAAAACTAAGCTTTCGGGGGGACCCTTTTGAAGTAGGCCCGAGGTTCTCCTTACCTTCTTTCTTTCTGCAGATTTCCCTGTCCTTCTGGCACAGATGGCCATACAACATGAGATTAGGTAGAAGTGATACCATGACTAAGTCTCCATTTTATAGAAGCAGCAATGGAATGATTCTGTTTCTCACATCCCGGCACAAGGACTGCCGAGTCCCATGATTACTGGAGCATTAGCTTAGCCGCATTCTATACTCGTTAGTTCTGTACCTTGTCTCAGTCGGGTGAGAGTCCCAGGCTCTTTTTCTATCTACCTGGGGATTTATACTAAATAAATATTCCAAGCAGAATTAGGCCAAGGGCTGTCTTTTGCATATGCTCAACTAAATGACTCCGTGTTGGAGTTGAAATGGTTTGTGGTCCCCGGGATTTCAGAAGATAATCAGTCTTCTCTGTTTCAGGTCAAGCCTCCAAGACTAACACTCAAAATTCACTTGACACAATTATTCGTGCTTTCTTGGAAGGAATCAGTTGGTAAAATATAAGACAAAGCCTGAAGACCATGCTAAATGTTACACTGCCCGTTGTGATATTCCCTTTAGGTTCTGTTGAAAGGCACGAGAAAAAGTTCATGTGTAGTAGACATTTGCTGTACCACTTGTACACTCTATATTTGGTTTTGTCTGATTCTGTATATTTAATTCTTCCGTGGAAGACAAGAAAGCAAATGGGAAGGTTAGGCTCACAAGAAATGTTGATTGTACACAGAAAGTGAACCAGCAGCTTTTGAGAGATTGGTGAAACTTGTAGGATGTTATCTTAGAATGGTAAGTACAGAGAAGGTATAAGGAAATAGCTTGTGAGACAGGCAGAAGTCATGAGATGTGTTCCATATAGACAATAAGTGAGCAGGCTGTAAAACATGTTAAAGAAAGAATAAATGAAATATAGGATGGGAAAAGATACAAATGTTGCTTATAGATAGAAAGGGATGGAGAGATCAAGTCATAATCATGCCACCTCTGGGCCGACAGCTATGTCATCCCTAGTTACTACTCATTGGTGATACCAATTTTGGTCCCACATGTCTTCTTCCCAAGATATGAACATAAAAGCTAGAGCTGCTGTAGGCTAATTGGGAAGCTATAGTTGTGGCCAGGCAAACTTCACCCTGGGTCTCTTTGAGAGAACAAGCGTGTCATTATCCCAGAACACCTTCTGTCTGTTGGCCCCCTTACTGCAACCTCATCTCTGGTCCTCACAATCACACTGATAGGCTGATGTGGGAGAGAGAGGGAGAGGGAGAGGGAGAGAAAGAGAGAAGAGAGAGGAAGAGAGAGAAGAGATATGAGTGTGGTCCTTCCGCCCACTTGCACCTTATTCTAAGTGTGTTCAACTCTTCCCCTCTGTTTCTCATGCTGTATTTTATTTTATTTGTTAAGGATTTATTTATTTATTTGACAGAGAGAGAGAGGGAGAGAGAAGGAGCTCACAAGAAGGGGGAGTGAGAGAGGGAGAAGCAGGCTCCTGGCTGAGTAGAGATCCTAATGTGGGGCTTGATCCCAGGATCCTGGGATCATGAACTGACTGAGCCAAAGGCAGATGCTTAACTGATTGAGCCATCCAGGTGCCCAGGGAGAGAGTCTTAAGCAGACTCTGCACTGTGCGCAGAGCCCGATCTCACGGCACAGATAGCAGGACCTGAGTGGAAACCAGTGAAAGAGTCCGATGCTTAACTGACTGTGCTGCCCGTGTGCCCCTCTTATGGTGTATTTTATTTTAAAAAATTTTTTATTTATTTAATTTTATTTATTTTAAAGATTTTATTTATTTATTTGACAGAGAGAGAGAGAGAGTGAGAGAGAGAACATAAGCGAGGGAGAGAGAGAAGCAGGCTTCCTGCTGAGCACGGGGCCCAATGTGGGACTTGATTCCAGGACCCTGGGACCACGACCAGAGCCAAAGGCAGACATTTAGTGACTGAGCCACCCAGACGCCCCACTCTCATGGTGTATTTTAAATAGATTTACTAAACCATGCAATTTTGAGCATATTCAATTTTGAGGCTTTGAGTCTTTCTGTCTTGTGGCCTTGGGGATGATTTACTTGATAGTGTTCTCAGAGGTAGATTCCCACATGACATGCATATTAGATTGTTACCATTTGGATATTTTCACTCACATCATCTGTTTCCTTGGATAAGACTCCGGATACTTTTACTCCATCAGAGGACCTAGGAAAGAGCTGTGCCAACAGAGTTTGGAATAGAGGCAAAACCAATTTTGGAGAGCTCCAATGTGTGTTGAAAAAAAAAAGCAGTCGCATAAATGTGTTGTATCACATCCTGAATATGGTCTCAGGCCTTCTGCCAAGGTAGTTAGTGAACATTTTTTATGAATTTGGTTTTTTTTTCATTAGGAAAACTACCGAACCTCTGAATTACCCAGAGTAGCAAAAGAAGGACCCCATGGGCCCTCTGTCATTCATTCAGAGCAATTTGGGAGGAATCAAGAATGGTGGTTTGCAAAAACAGACCCAGAAATAACAAATGATTTTAATGACTCTGGGTGACTTACCAGCTCACACTGAGCGACCACCTCAATATATTATTTATGCCTTTTGTGTTTTTTCCCATATAGCATCCTTTTTTATGCCCTCTGCTTACAGTATTCTATTGTTCATGTATTGTGTTTTAACCACAAACTTTTTGCCACTATCAGTCACATGGTTCTAAAATGAAATACAGATTATAAAAGGAAACCCTTCCCACGCATTGATGAAATGGTTTCCAGCTGGTCTTAAAAGTGTCTCTGATTCCCCGTGGATGTAAGCGTTTATCTGCTAATGTTTAGCACTTGGGACTTCCCCTGCTCGGTCAAAAGTGGGAACATGGAGATAAATCCAATGTTTTAAGAGCTTAGTATCTGAGAAACATAAAATTGGATGAGATAGATATCACACATGTATAAGAAGAAAGTTTTAAGCACTATATAGTGAAATTATGCCTGCCCTCAAACACGAAAACAAAAACAAAAACCAAACAACAAAAAAACAAACAGAGAGCAACAGCGGTAACAAACTCTCTGTGTCAGAGAATACAAGGCTTGGTCGTTTTGTGATCAGGAGGAACCAAGTGTGTTCAGAAGGGCTAAGACAGTGCGGGTGACGCTGTCCCGAGTGATATGTCAATTCCTGCAGAGGACCCTAGGTCCTCAGATGGAATCCCTATGGAAAATTGTGTGTTTGGAAAAATAAAAAGGACCTATCAGGTACCCTGGGTCCCCTCCAGGTGCTCTGCTGTGTTGGTGGCTCTAAAGGTTTTTCATGCTGTCACAGGTATTCAGGCCTCGGAGATGACTCCGTGGTGGTTGCTAACAAGAAAGGAGTTAGGGAGTCATCACTTCCAGGCAATTTTAAGGACCAGGGAGGTCCCTGTGCCTGAATTTAGATAAATGTTTAGATAAATGTTCATTTTCCTTTTCATTACACAACTTGCCCTTCTTGCCTGTGGTAATAGGCTTTTATCAGTTATAGGGCTCATTTAAGTCAATCCAGCTTTGGACTTCAACTAGATAAATGGTGGCATCTTCCAGGAATATAGTGGAGAAATCACTCTCAAAAAAAAATAAAGCACTGAAGTGCAAAGTAATAAAGTCCAGAAGAACACTCCAAGCGATACCTTTGTTTCTAAATCCTCTGACTTTCACATCCACCAATCATGGATTATTTTTCCTTCATTTTAGCTGTCTCTGGCTAAAACGGGTGGGGTGAGTCTCTTTGGACAACAATAGGCAGTCTCTCCCCAGTTAATGGGCACAGTAGTAAGATTTATGTCAGGAAAACTTGCTGGAAAGAACAAAGTGGCCTCCCAGAGCCACCTACTTCCTTAGCAATAACTTTCCAGTTGAAGTCAGAGTGGTACTTCTCAAACAGAATTCCCTCAGAACACTAGTAGTTAGTTGTTTAAACCGCTAATGGATTTTATTGCTTCTTAACTATCGTGTATGGTAAAAAAAACAAAAGTGTGAAAAATTCTAGGTCGAGCAAATTTCAAGGAATTACTTTCCTGAAGGGCGTTCAAAAATATTTAATGTGTTAATACAAATCACATGTCTTGGAATTAATGGTTTGCAGCACGCGGTTTGCAGACATTGAACAAGGGAGATGACCTGTAGAGAAGTGGTCCATACTGGCTTACATGACCGCGGGTGTCACTGACCTCTCAACTGCCAGGGGTTAGGCAGTGCCACTGGGCATCTCCAGGTGTGACTGGGGGATGGGTAGGAGAAGGAGGAAAGGAAGCAGGATAAAACAGAAATGACGAGGTGATAAAGATGCTCAGTGACTTAGATTTCTGACTCCCATGTGTCTGGGTTTGGGGGCCCTTTTGGGTAAGAAGCATTCCTACTACTCTTGCTGTGGAGCAAAACTGACTTGATCTCACCAGAGGAGGATGGCATTGGATGATACAGCTCTCTGTGTTTTAATCAGGGTTTGCTTCCTTTTCCAAGATGGCTTCTCTTTTCTCAGTTATGCATATGTTATAAAAATGTGTATATTGTAGAATTACCATCTTTTCTTTTAGCTATGAACTTAAGTTTTCTCCCGGATAGTACATCGAGTCATGGATATTTGGGTGTAAATCTATAGCAAAAGTTCATTGAGAAGAGGAACAAGGAAAATAAAGATATTCTGAGGTCAAGATGGGATGTGAAGTGGGCAAAGTGAGAGGAGGCTTTAGAAGGCAGAGATGGTGAAGAAAAGGCCACACACCAGAAGGGGGAGAAGGGATTGAATAGCGTGGGAAGACCAAGAGAGAAACTCATTCAAGACTTTCTGGAGGTAGAATCCAGCAAAACGGTTTGCGTCAAGTAACGTCAGAGAATGGACCCTAGAACTAGTTCGTTGCCATTATGAATGACTGGAAAAATACAAAGGAGTACATAGCAGAAAATAAAAATTTCTCCTCCATACCTCCAGAGATAGCCATTGTTAACTTGCAATATGTTTTCCATATATATATTCATTATGCAACTATATATATTTTATGTGATAAAAATCATACCACATATATAATTTGATATTCCACATTTAAATTTAAGACTTAATATATATACTTTATTTATTTTTTAAAAGATTTTATTTATTTATTTTAGAGAGACAGCACAGGGGGAGGGGCAGAAGGAGAGGGAGAAGGAGAGAATCTCAAGCAGACTCTCTGCTGAGTGCCCATGTAGGGCTCAATCCCATGCCCCTGGGATCATGACCTGAGCAGAGAAATCAAGAGTCAGATGCTTAACCCACTGAGCCACCCGGATGCCCCTCTCAAAATTTTGACTTCAAAGAATTTATTCACTGAGGGAAAGTATTCCCCTGACCTGGAATGAAAACTTGGGGCAGCTCCATGATTTTGTTGATGACTATGGCCTACAATTGCTGTAAATCTCCCAATCTCCATTCAGGAATTAAAAAATGCGGTCTGGAATAAGAAGCCACACTCCAGTCTTCGTGTAGAAGTCAGTCCCCTCCCATTGCAGGTAGGCCAGTCAGTGGCAGTTGTGATCAGTTTTTTCTTGCTGACCTTCCCTCCTCAATAGCTAAGGTTTCTGACCCAGGGTGGGGGAAGAATGAGGGGTCAGGGGGAAGGGACGGGAAGGTTCTTACTGTCTTAAGATGAACTGGCAGCTTATAGACTCCTGCCCAGGGGTGCTCTGCCTTGATGGAGAGGTGATTCCTCTGGGTTGGCAGCTCTCCCTGTGGCCCCTTGTTTTCCATCTCCCCACTCTGCACAGACTTTCTCTGTTGGGGTTCCATCGCGAGCACCCAGGTGGTCTTGCACAGCATTCCTATTAACATGACCTCTTGTATACAGTCTTACTAGGAGTTTCACATCTTGTTCAATGGCACATTTCCTCCCAAGATACTCTCTTCAAAAACCCTCCTTCTCCTCACCATCTCTCCGCCATTTTTTATCTCCACTGTGAGCCAGGAATGTAAGAGACGCATAAAACCAATTTTCAGCTAAATCCTTGAGAAATTTTGCATTTGGACTCATACCTCCTTTGGAATGTGGCCACTGTCGTATCTTTGTGCTTCAGGTGAAGCCTCAGTTTTAATTCCTGTTACAAAGATGTTTGTACCTATACCTCTGAATTTCTCTTAGGATGGTAATTTACCTGAAGATGGCTTTCCAGAAGGGGAATCATTGGCTCCAAGGATTTGGAACGAGTATTTTCATTCTGAATGCCTGGTTGTTTTTCTTCAACTGTGCGACTGAAGTGGGAATGGCTGGGCTAACTCAGGGATGAAACAGGTTGTTATGGGCAAGCTAGACCCTGTGTTAAGTGGTGCCGGGATGGGTATTGGGATTTTTCTATGTACCTATAATTTGCTTATCTGTTTAGTGCCAATAGTTTGAGGTTCTTCACACTGTAGTTCTTCTAAGCAACTCCCAGTGTGGGGAATAGTTACAAAGGGACCAGGCCCACAGTTTGCAACGGAAATAGGAGACTCTTGGATGCGAGTATTAGTAAAGATTTAAATAACAATAATTAACATTTACATAGCACTGAGTGTGTGGGGAGGGGCCCTTTTTAAACTACATTAACATATGTTAATTGGTTTAGACCTCGCACCAACTCTATGAAGAGATACTTTTATTATTCCCATTTTACAGATGAGGAGGCTGAGGCACAGGGAGGTTAAGTAACTGACGGAGCTACTAAGCGGCACCGCTGAACATTGACCCCAAACTGTTGGGCTGCACAGAGTGCATCTAACCATTGCACAGAGCTGCCTCTGATGCCAAACAAAGCACTATTTGTTGGGATTATCCTCAGAGGTTTTGTTACCTTCCCATGAAAAAGACTGGAAACATTCTCAGAACGAATCTGATTTCCAGGGGTGACAAGTCTGAATGTGCAAAACGAGGACTGCAGTCCAATCGGGTGGGTACCAGCTCCACCTTGGTGGTGTCTGGCTTGGTTTCTCTTCCCCTTGACGGGGAAATTGGGACCCACGGGGAAATTGGGACCCACAGCACGGTTGTGCTAGGTGCAAAGGGGATACTCTAAAGGGTTGTTGTGTGGCTGCATGAATGATAGAGTCTACATAGACGAGGACACAAATGCCTGTTCTCTGCATTTGTTTTCTATCTCCTTATCATCTTTAATCATCATGGCAACAATATAAGCTATTAGGATTGTCCCCGGATCACAAATGAAGAAGCTGAAGTTTAGAGTAAGTAAGGGCTTTCACCTGTCCGAGGCTGTGCAGCTAGTTCCCAGGCCATATCGGTCATACTCTTCTGTTCACCTCATATCTGCCACTTACGTCCTATGATCTGTCACAAGAGTAACACTAAGTATTCGCTTACGTGTGTTCTCTTAAAATAGTCCACTTAAAAGACCCAACTAGTTTATCCTCATTTAGATGCCTCATACTCAGTCTTGCTATTAAAATATTTCCTTGTGTCTCCAAACTGATTGTTCATGTCCTTTTCATTAAAATTAAACCAGAGTAATTTCTACATAATTTAGAACACTACTGGCTTTGTTAGAAAATCCTTGTACTTGCATCTTCCTTACATAGCATATTTTTATTTTTAGTTTTTTAAAGATTTTATTTATTTATTTGACAGAGAGAGAAAGAAACAGCAAGAGAGGGAACACAAACAGGGGGAGTAGGAGAGGGAGAAGCAGGCTTCCCGCTGAGCAGGGAGCCCGATGTGGGACTCGATCCCAGGACCCCAGGATCATGACCAGAGCCAAAGGCAGATGCTTAACAACTGAGCCACCCAGGTGCCCCACATGGCATACTTTTAAATTAATTATCCCGTTCCGTCAGATCCTCTTTCTGCCAATGAGCCTGGCCGCTCAGGGAGATGTGCCCTGCTTCCAGCATTGCAAGAACAGATGCCTTGACCTGGAGTCGGAGGACCTGAGTCCCGGTACTATCCCGCTCCTCTACCCTGGGGGAGAGTATTTTAGCTTCTCTTGACTTTAATTTTCTCCTACATCAAATGAAGAGGTGTGACAGGTCAAGGAAGGTGTTAGTTGTTCCCATCACTATTCTGTCTAGGGATTCCTCCCTGCTGGCTCTCAAAGCAGTTCTCAGGCAGGCTCAATGGATGCATTGGAGGTGGCAGCCAAGGGGTAATCTAGTCACTGTCTTTGTAAATAGGGACACTCAGCTCCTCCAATGGGCCTATGCCTAACATTTGTGGTTTGGGATAAAAGTGCGCAGGGAGGTCCCATACTTTATGTCTAAATATTTAAAAGTTATAGGTCAAACTAGCAAACTGTTAAATAATATATGTTTTCCTTTCCTACCTTAAAAAATATAGCTTCATTGTAACTTGGAATTCTCTTACTCCTCAGTGTTCCATCTTGGAATGTGGCAGCAGAGGGGAGATCAGCCACCGGCCATGGCTTATCACCTTTCTTCCAATACCTGCAGTCAAATTATGAAGGATCTTATGTGCAAGTGTTGGTCATTCCAAGCTGTGCATCTAAGTTCGTCTCACACTGCAGTAAAAGCTGCCCCCCCCCTCCATCCCTCAGGCTTAGTTGTGAGCACCCTGGTGGTGGGCAAGGATTTGGGCAAGAGGATTGTCCAAGCCTTAGAAGGCTATTTGGGCAAGTATGCTAGGATCCTGGTCTTAGGTCTTGCAGACTCCTCACCCTGAGAGAAGGGGCATCATTGAAAGAGGGCCAGAGTAGTTTCTCTACAGTGCAAGGTTGCTCTGACCTGATTGTTCTTCTCCTGTAGCTACCATTAAGGGTAGCTCATTCTTTTCGTTAGTGATCATTTATGACCATAAATACTGATCACCCCCAAATTTATATTTCTACAGAAACTGAAGGAGTAGAGAGTTTCACAGAGGCAGAGTGGTCAACAGCATCAAATGCAGCAGAAAATTCCAGTAAGCTAAGGCTTGAAATGTGTCCATTGGGACTGGGAATACGGAGGTCATCGGAAAGGTATTGAGAGATGAGGAAGTAGAGGTAGAGACTGAGGCATATCATGAATTTTTCCAGAGACGGAATGTTTATTAAGGCTCCGTGTTAGAAATTTCACATATTCTTAGTTAATTCTCATGATAATCCTGCAAAAGCAGCACCCTTATCCTCATTTTTCAAATGATATGTCTACATGTCTGTGACACGACGTGAATTTCTATATGAATGCAGATTTTCTTCCTGAATTCTAAAACCAACTAACGCATAAATAGAAAGTCAAATAGTACAGAGAAATAAAAAGGCAGGTCAATAAGCAATATAACCTTTGTAGCTGCCTTTAGTTTCTAGGCAATATTTTATTATACTTTGCCTGTGTCCTTTGTTTAATCTTGGCTCGGGGCCTTTCTGTTTTATCGTTTGACAGGATTCAAAATGCTATTTCTAATCTTCACCAGTAAAAATATTCAAATCACATGTTTTAAGGAATAATTCATTTCAGACTGTCTCTCTGCGGGGAGGGAGATCTGATGAACTAGAAACACGGCACTGAGAATTAGAAGCACAGATTTTGTTTCTGGTTCTTGCTATTGACAAACTACGGGATTTAGATAAGACAAAACACCCAATCCCTTGAGTTTCCTACCCTCTAAAACAGGGGTAATGATAGTGCACTGCTTACCTTATAGCACTGGTGTACAGGGTAACTGAGATGACGTGTGTGAAAAGGGTGATGAAATGCTCTGCGGATGGCAGAGAATGGTGCTTTTGAATCGGGGATTCAGAGCCACCTCCTTATGTCAGGCCTCAGGCAATGTGGACTTGAAACAGGTTTACAGACCTTTATGCGACCACTTTGTAGCCAAACACGTTTTAGAAAGGAGTAGAGTTTTTCTGATTTTAGAAAGGAAAAACAGCGCGTATATCGCATATTACAACACCCCCATTGAGGGCTAGGGAAGCATCCTATAATCTCACACATGAATATTACTTTAGCAAGATGCAACTGTTCATGAGTCTTGTTTTCATGTAGGTCAGTATAGTAGGCTGAACAATGGCCACCCAAAGATATCAGGTCCTAATTCTTGGAACCTGCAAATGACACTTTATAAGGAAAATGGATCTCAGTAGATATCCTTGAGTGAAGGATTGTGACAGGTGAGGTTACCCTGGATCATCTGGGTGGGCCCTAAATACCACCAAATGTATAAGAGGAAGACACAGGAGATTTGATATACATGGAAGAGGAGAAGGCAATGTGACAGCAGAAGCAGAGATCAGAGTGATGCAGTCACAAGTCAAGGGATGACGGCAGTCACTGGAGTAGGAAGAGGCAAGAAACAGATTCTCCCTGAGAGCCGCAGGAAGGGGCGCAGCCTTTCTCACACCTCGATTTTGGCTCAGTGAAGCTAATTTTGTACTCTGGCCTCCAGAACTGTGAGAGAATAAATTTCCCTTGTCTTTTTTTTTTTTTTTTTAAGATTTTATTTATTTATTTGAGAGAGAGAGAGTGAGAGAGCACAAGCAGGGGGAGCAGCAGGGGGAGAGGGAGAAGCAGACTCCCCACTGAGCAGGGAGCCTGACTGGGGGCTCCATCCCAGTACCCTGGGATCATGACCTGACCCAAAGGCGGACGCTTAACTGACTGAGCCACCCAGGTGCCCCTTAATTTCTCTTGTTTTAAGCCACCAAGTTTGTGGTAATTTGTATAGCAGCCCTGGAAACTAATACAGTCAGGTTTTGCTGCAAAATGAGTTATGAAATAAAAGGCGAAGTTTTCAGTTTTTTGCATTTGGGTATTGGAAATAGACTGTGAACCTGTATCTAGGACTGGTACCTGAATATCTTTCAAAGTGATTGCTATGCCTGAAACTGATTTGACCCTGTATGTTAACTATACTGGAATTAAAAAAAAAAAGGTTATTAGGCTATCTTCATATTCGTAGCCTGTCAGAATGGTGGTGGTGGGGAGGGGAGGGGCAGCGGGCTGGAGTTGCTGGTACTCTCACTGTGGCAGCGACACTGGGCGACACTGACGGACATCAAGTTGTGTTGAGGGAGGAGGGCAGAGTGGGCCCATCGAATAACAAACTCTGAGCTGGGGCCACAGGGTGTTTCACCTAAAGTGCGCGGCAGTTTCTTGCCATGCATCAGGCAAATGGCTGGCTTCGGGGATTCAAGAAGTAGCCGTGTGTCGCCACAGGTAGCTGATTCTCAAGAGCCCAAGCAAATAAGCACAGGTGAGAGTCTGAGTCTCAGGTATCAGGGAAGATCAAGACAGGGGCTAGGGCATCAAGGGACATTGGTAGCAAATAGATTACTCTAAGAGAAACTTGAAAAAATAGCAACTGATACAGAACTCAGTTTTATCAATGTGCGTGTGTGTGTGTGTGTGTGTGCACGCACGTGCTTACCCGCTGGCTCCCAGCTTAAGGTCATAGGTTAGCACCGAAGCACTCGTCATGGGCCCAAGGAGAGCACTCGTACTCAGCCCAAGGAGAGCAGTGCTCAAGCCCCAGAGGACTCACACCAAACTGGATCAGGAAACTGGGAGGAGTGGGATGTGACTGGCTGCAGCAATGGAGACACAGGCCAATGAAGGGAAAATCTCTGGGGTAGGAGGTGGGTCGGAGACAACAGCTGCTGACGTTATCAACATCTTTGTCTTTTTGTTTGTTTTAAAATCAACTTCCTGATGATAAAATGGCTCTTGTATCAAAATGCAACCAACAGTCTCTGATGAAATTGTTTGACATCTCTATTTTAAAACTCATTAAGTTTATCTGAAGGCAATTTAAGAAGTTGTGATCTAACCTAAATGGCCAACACAGGGTCTGATTAAGTAAACTATGGGCATCTGTGCAACCAAACATTTTACAGCCATTAAAATTATGTTTGTAGAGAGTTTCTAAAGGCCTGGGGAAATGTTTATGCTATAATACTGTGTGAGAAAGGCAGGATACAAGATTGTTTACAGGAGAATGGAGAAACAGAATAAAAACTGCAGGAAAAACAATCTAGTAGGCAATCCATCAAAATATATTAATACAACGATAGCTTCTGGGTAGTGGGGGTAAGGGTATCTTTTAAAACACCATCTTTCTAATTTTTCATTTCCTAGATTATCTGTGCCTCACCTTTCTCTTAGTTGTTTTCATGTTTTATATCTATTACTAGTGTAATGGAAAGGACCCAATAAATTCTCCTTTCTGAAAGAGCTTACACCTAACTTTCTTTAACTTAATTCAAAGCATTTTGTGTTTTAAGTGCAGTAATATCAACGAATAAAAATGGTATTGCACTAATCTTTCCAATTATATAAACTCTAGTTACAAAAGGAAAAAAAAAAAAAAAAGAAGGTTCTTCCTCCTCACCCCCATCAAGTCTAAGAAGAAACGAACTTATGTTTTTCTTCTCCCGTAAAGCCAGACTGGCAAGAAGATTCAGGCTGTGGAAAAGCATTTGGAGAATCCTGCTGTGGCGCAACATGGCTTGCATTTGCCCTTTTAACACTTTTGCTGTAGGAAGAGGCTGCTTTCAGAGGTGAGTGTGTGTGTGGAAGAGAAGAAGCTGTCTCTTCCATTCCAGCTGGCAGATTTCCTCTAGGGAGTGAAACCTTCAAGGTTCTTCTCAGGCATTCATCTCTTCCAGGATGCCCTCCCTTCAGCCCCCACTGGAGGAAGTGTCCTCCCTGCTTTCTCAACACCCCCTCATGTCTCTGTCACTGTACTCATTGCATGACCTTATTTCCCTGACAAGCGGAAGCCGGAGACTGTTTCGCTTATGGTGGTCTTCACAGCACCTCGAAGATTCCCTGGCAGATGACAGGTGCTGAATAAATATTTGTTAAATGAACGGAGGGATTTTCCAAAATCATGAAAGGAACTGTATGAGCTCCCTCGGGCCGTCATGACCAAGCACAGTGGCTGGGTGGCTTAAAACAACAGTAATGCGTTCTCTTACAGTTCTGGAAGCCGGAAGTTTGAAATCAAGGTGTGAGTGAAGTTGGTTCCTTCCTGAGGCCCTTTAGGGAGGGTCCGTTCCATGCCTCTCTCATAGCCTCTGGTGTTTGCTGGCCATGCTGGGCGGTGTTTTGACTTGCAGCTGTATGACCCAGTCTCTGCTCTGTCTTCGCACAGTGTTCTCCATCTGCGTGTGTGTCTTCTGTGTATTATGTCCCTGTGTTCACATTTCCCTCTTCTCATGAGGAGACCAGTCAGACTGAATTCAGCAGGACCCTAATTCAGTATGACCTCATCTTAACTTGATTACATTCGCAAAGACCCTATTTCCAAATAAGTCACATTCGTAGATATGGGGTTGGGACTTGAACGTATCTTTTTGGGGGACATGATTCCACCATAACAGAAACTATGGGGGACTGGTAGACGCAGCCAGCACAAGACAATGGCCAGGCAGAGAGGACACCAAAGGCACTACTAGCCCTTGGTAGCCAGGAGCAGGGGGCTGGGTCAGCCTGTGATCCAGAAAGCACAACGGGGCAGGAAATGGAGAGCCAAGCAGGTGGGCACTAAAAACAAGAAAGGAAGAAACTGAGTCTCAGAGATTTGGCAATGTTGCCAGGCATGGAGCGACAGGAATTTGGGGTTCGCGCGAGAGGAGCAATTTGCCAAAGTCTACTTTCATCTTGCCCTAGGCTGTTTCTCACGTGACATCTGCTGGTCTTCGGCTCATGACATTTACTTAGCCTCTGGCCCCAGATGAACACGAGGGGTTTGGGCATGAAATAAAGTAAGTAAGAAAAAAGTCAAGCATTTTTCTCTTCTGAGTTGTAAAAGGAACAAAAATGTGTTGGCTCTAAGTATCATAAAAGCCTCTGTGGGAAACACATGGAAATGCACTCGGCCATTGTCCTAATCGTGCATTTTCTGACAAATAAGCCCGTAAATTGGTAGAGTATTTGGCAGAGATTAAATTCTCATAAGTGGCTATATGGTAAATTTTATGTGCAATGCAGAACCCTGGGGTTTGAAGAACAAAAGAAGACATGCTGTCATTTCTCTTCGAACTAGAATTTTAAAAATGTTTATTATTCATTGTAAAGAGCATTTATAATAGCGAAATTGGAAATTATCTCAGTAAATGAATGCCCCAATGTGGAATGGTTTCCATAAGCTATTCCTTTGTAAGAGTCATTTTTTTCCCTAAAATCTCATATGAACCATTTGCTGTTTAACCTGAGAAGGATGTAGGACAGAATTTTAACATTTCCATGATAAGAGACCTTAACTCTTGCATTTGTTATCTCTTACTACGTATTTCTTGTCCAAGAATATCCAAACTTAAGATTTTTTAGTCTTGAGTATCAGAAAGTGAAAGGAGAACCTGATGAGTTAAAATGCTCTTACTTGATGAGGACCACGTCCTTTGAGTTTAGTATAGTTGAAGAAAAGATATTACAAGTCGAGGAGAAAGACAAAGAAGAGGTGGCATACCAAGCTGAACCCAAACAAGGCAGAAAACTGGGGTGTAGATCTACCAGAATTTCAGGAAAGACTGTTCACTTCCCTGCCTCCTGAACAGGAGACTGGAGTTTGCAAAGGAAAAAAAAAAAAAAAGAGAGAGAGAACTGCGCCTTGTCATGTGCAACAGTAATTTTCGGTTATTTCATGCATACTTTGAGTCTGTTTTCGATAACCGAGCCTATCTTTTGTAACCCAGGAAAAAAGGAAATATTTGTCCTACTGAAGGAACTGGACTGGATTTGAGCATTCCATCCTCAAAGATAATTGAGACTCAAGAAGTTTTCTTCTTGAGCAAGAGTTCAAGAGAAGTTTATACTGACTTCACAATTGGCTCCAACCAAAAGTTTCAGCACCCTTTTACTTAAGGTATTAACTTACTTGACCCCTAGTTTGTACACGATACTGGTTAAGCAGAAAGGGGGCAACATGAAAACATATTTTAAAAATCTGGGTTTGAACTATGCCTGGTATGCAAAAATAGTTAATTCTTCAAAACTTGGCATTTAGAAAAGAGGGTGGATTTAAATAGAGGATGGCCAGCTGGCTAATTACATGTTGCCAACATTTCCCTCTGGCTACTTACTGGATGAGTCCTGTTTATGTCAAAGGCTGACTCTGTCCTTTATCCTCTTTCATGGCCCAGAAATGGAATGCCATGCATTTCACTTAAGACGAAATGTTCTGGTGAAACCCAAAGCAACAAAGCCCGCTTCACTTTCTTAGTGGGCCAGACAAGGCAGGTGGTCCTAGAGAGGTTTCAAGACAGACTGAACATTATAAAGAAATTCCACTTTACCACCCTCTCCATGTCCTTTTACAGAAGGCGATTTCTTATCCTTAAGATATTGTGAAGCCAGAAGCGATTGATGGCACATTCAAGGTGGGGTTTTTCAGCATGAAAGCAGAGACTGACTTCTCGAAGCCCCATCTACCTAGCTGAGCCCTGTGGATTAAGTGAGAGTGGAGGAATGGAGAGTGGAGGAGTGGAGAGTGGATTAAGGATGTGAGGTAGGGATGGGTTCTTCTCATCGCATGATTAAAAAAGAAATGAGTCTCCAGGGACCTCTGCAGTGGATTGCTCAGAAAAGGAACCAAGTATAAAATTGATGGAGCCTTGCAGAGAACAAGGCATAGAGATAGAAGGGAAAGGAAGGTATGCGTGAGGGCCATGTGCTGGTTATATCACCTAAGTCCACCCATAGGAGCCTTATCCAAGAGGCATGCTAAGTAGTAGGAATTGTAAACTCAAATGCCTCTAGGCAAGGACTAGTGGAAAATACAAATGTTAGAGAGTGGAAGACCATGGGGAATGGTGGCGACTGTGCTGAACTGCAGAATACGTATCTGGTATAAAGGATTTAAAATAAATTAAAAATAAATTAAAACAGCACGCTGACCAGACAAAACATATCTATGAGCTGCGTTGTGCTCAAGGACCACCAATTTGTGACCCCTCTTTAGTGAGAGCTCAACATTGAGGGTCTGAATTTTTTGGCTGTATTTATTCAGTAAAAGTGTCTTGTAGGGGTGCCTGGGTGGGTCAGTGGGTTAAGTGTCTGCCTTCGGCTCAGGTCCTGATCCCAGGATGCTGGGATCAAGTCCCATATTGGGCTCCCTGCTCAGCAGGGAGCCTGCTTCT
>CM052883.1:144715649-144872506 GCA_028534135.1 Potos flavus
AGCTTGTACTCTCTCTGTCAAATAAATAAATAAAATCTTAAAAAAAAAGTGTCTTGTAATTCCGTTTTATATAAGGGAAAGCTACTGTCCAAACTTTCCATCATGATCTAAGATTATGTAAAATTCTTTCTTTTTTTCTGTCCTTTTTCTATTGTCATAAAATGAAGGACATATCTTTGGAAGGAAGATGTCCGTCCATCTTGGAAGTGGTTGGGGGGCCTGCCCTTCACTTCCTCAATGAGTAGCTGGGAATAAACACTGAGAATCCCCCTCCATCACCCACTCCATGCTCTGGGGTTATTAGCATACAGCTCCTTAATCCCAGGCACCCTGGGCTTGCTCTCTCCTATGTCCTCCCCAAACCCCAGTGGCACTGCAAAGGAAGCAAGCCATCATAACAGTGAGTTTTAAGTCAGCTTTGTGAATAGGGCCAGAAGTTTTTGTTGATCAGAAGGAGAGATTACTTTGTTGCTTGGTATAAATAAATCAAAATAAATTCCTCCTAAAGTGGGTGCCCTGATGGGGGAAAGCCTGAATGAATAAGATTTACAGTTGGGATAATAATATTGAGCCAGGGACATTAACTATGGTTTTTTAAAATCCTCTAGGTCTCTAGAGCCTTATTTTTTGACCTCTCACCTGAGAATTTCTCTCTAAACTCCTCATTAGGGATATTGTTTAAAATAGCTTTAATATATGGCATATATTCCTTGAGCACATCAGAGGCTAAACAATAGCATAGTGGCCTTAGCTTACCCCTGTTACTATGGCGGAGTTTCCCAGAATCCATTGTGGTCAGACTAGAGTTTCCGTGCATATCTTTCTACTGGTTAGACTACAGCCTTCAGGACCTTCTGCTCTAGTTACACATAAACATCCATACCCCAGGCTGCCAGAGCAAAAATAGTACTAGCAAATAGTTACTAACCACTTGGTGTGCATCTGGTGGTTGTATATGAAAAGTGAAGTAGAAATATGTATCAGAAGGCTGATACAAAGAAGAAGGCCATCAGTGGAGCTGGAGTAGAAGATTGGAAAAGTAGGTTGGAGTCAGCTATAGGCAGTTTTGCTACCTGGGTTTAGAAGGTCAGACATGTTACTAGATGTAGGGAGTCCTTGAAAGTTTTCGAGCAGAGAAGAGAAATGTGGAAGAGACTTTGGAAAGCTTAACTTGGCAGACATTCCAAGGTGGCTCAGAGGTGGTAGAGACTATAGGCTTGGAAATTAAGGATAATAAATCCAACCATTAAACCATCTAGAGGCTTGTAGTGACAATGGGATACTGAGTTATGAGGATGAATAGCTAAAGTTAATTGTGTGCTTTCCATGTACCAACTACTTTGTAAGTGCTTTATAGCATTAATTAATATTTGCAACAACACTTTGACATGGGTGCTATTGAATATCACTCTTCTTTTAGACAGAGAAACTGAGTCTCAGAGCGGTAAAGAAAGTTGCTCAATGTAACTTGGTTAGGAAGCACCAGAGTTGGGATGCAAACCCAGGTGCTCTGGTTGCAAGCCCTCATCTTTAAACATGCCCTACACTGCCTTTCAGCAATTGGCAGGTGAGTCTCTTAGTCCCTCACCTTCTCCTGCCATTGTGGCAAGATGGGGACCCAGCCTGGGACCACTGATATGACTCTGCCCCACTCTCTATTATATTTGTGCCTATAGCTCCACCTCAGACAGCATGCTTGCCCAGTAGTTGACTTTGAGACATTCCGAACACTTGCCAATGCTAGCCTTGATTTCCAAGGAGACTTGCAAGCAAAATAGGAGAAGATGAGGCACGAATACTTTGCAAATATGATGAGCAGTCATGGGATGGTCGTCATATTCTAGCAGAAGAAGGAAAGAAATTCAGATCTTTCTGCCCTGTTGCTTTTCATGAGATGTTAATGATGATAACTGCCTGTCCTCCTTCACCTTGGGTCACTGGGTATAGGATGCATTTACTTCCAAAATGGGAGTTTTGGAACTTACTTGCTAAATTTTTGGTGTTACACTGGCATCCTTCAGTCACCATAAGATGAGAAAAATCTCTTGTGAGCTCAAACTGACTACATGTTTTTCTCAAAGCTACTGTGAAAGATCCCCAAACATTTTGAGCCTGCAGATGTTCCAGGCCAATGCAGCCTTGTAAAAACAAAACCGAGAATAGAGGTCTGCCATTTAAGTTTCTTCTAACACTACTCTGAAAAGCCCAATGCACAGTCAACCAGAAGGTGGCCTAATTACATCATGTTTAAATTAAGGTAATTCCATATAGGTTGCATAGAACAATTTATATGTATTTGTCTCATTATGAAACTTTCCTATATAAAGATAGCCATTAACTCTGAGAACATTAATTTTGTCTAGGGCTCTAGACTCATATGGTATTACTTCTTAAAATAGGATCTTATAATAAACACTACAGTATTAAAGGAATTCTGTTGTAGAAAAACAGACAATACTTAATTGTAGACCTAAATTATTTACAAATGATTGTCATATCATACAATGGAGGAACTTACACAGTGTTTCACTTCACATCAATTTCAACGAAAACTGATTTAGAACTTGCATATTATTACTAAATCCATATGATGTAGATTTTATTGCTACATTGGGTTCTCTGTGATGAATTATATCAAGAATAAGTTGTTTATTGTTTTAGTAGGATGCCCTCTGGTCAGGTCTAACTAGCTACTCTCAACTGCATCAGCACATCAGCCTATTTATCGATCATCTGTTGAGTAAATTTTTAAGTTGAAACTTTGACCAATTATTGGAATAGATTTATTTTGGCAAACAAGCAGATTACAGAGGAAAGCAGGCTTAGAAGGACTATTGAGAAATCTGGAAAACATTTTGTTTAGAAAGTTAAACAAATGTCTTTATTCCATAAGATAAACATCTAATTCTGAGTGGCTGCAAATAGAGGTTCTCTAATGTCGATATTTAAAGATGCATTGATAAACTTGTCAGTTTTCTATAAAAATATGTTACTGAGATATGTAAGGGTAAGTTTATTAGAAAACGCATGAAACAAGTTTTAAAATTTCAAAATCATTCTTCTTTGATATAGTATGGGTCCAACTTTAGTCAGAATTGGTAATAAAAACTAGGACATTTATTTTTTAACAGTAGAGAAAGTTCATCAAATCCTTGAGGAAAAGTTTAACATTTGGGTCACTCTTCCTAACGATATTGGGTTTGTAGAATTGATATTGATCGAGAACTAAGAATTCTACTTCTGCTTAGGAGCTTTAAAAATTGATTCCATGAAATCAATTTTTAAGAGCCAACTTTTCCCAAATCCACATTTCCTATTAAATTTTACTTTATTTTACAGCATTTTCTTTAATATTTTTCCCATAGAACTGAGACTTTTTTTATATTTAAACAATAAAATTCCTTAAAATGGGTTTTGGGCAGATAACATGTTAACAACAATGTTTTAAAAATTTTAAAACCATATAATATGCAAATGTCTTATAATTTGGGTGGTATTGTTTGGAAACGTATTTTATGTATTTTTAAGTAGGCTCTATGCCCAATGTGGGGCTCAAGCTCATGACACCGAGATCAAGACTGCACACGCTACGCTCCATGAACTGAGCCAGCCAGGCGCTCCCCCCCCCCCCCCCCGGGTATTATTTCAAAGAGCCAAGAGCCCTTCCTTCCTCCATCCCCATACTGGCTCTGGCCCCCATTCTGTCCAATCCTCTTTCCAGGTGTTTATACACCTATATGGCTACAGTGGTACAGAAACATACGACTTTTGAGTTTTCCCCTAACATTTTTATTCTATTTTCATAACATTAATTTTCTTGATAAAGCAGTAACAGACTTAACAGGACAAATAATGTTTAGCTCCACCAAATGGCTAGTAGTAAATTAACAGTTGAAACAGCCAATTAAGCACAGGTGTCTCATTAGGGACTCTTTTTCTCTTGCCTGATGATTCCTGGTCACGGTTGGGTAATTCTTTGTTAGTGTCCAGAGGAATGTAGGAGCTGTGTTACACTCTGTCAGGTCCATTAAACAGTTTGTTTCTGTCTCACATTATTGCTTTTATGATCAGAAAGAACAGGCCCCTTGAAAGCCTCACCGAGGGTCACCCGGAACAGATTCTGATGACCGTCAACCATGCCCTCTCTTCTTTCCCCTCTCTCCATCTTGCCCTGTCCTTGACTCTCATCCTTTTTCCTTTTTCTAGTTTGTCAGGCACCCATGATTGCTGTTGACTTTGGGGATAAAGTATACATACACTTTACAAGTGGAGTTACATTTGCCAAGTGGGTTATACCCAAATGCCAACGAGCACTGATTTCCTGGCCTTGTGCACAGCCAACATTGCAGTTAGAGAGACCCAGGTCTGACCCAGTACCTGTCTGTGGCCATAACAAACTACAGAATCATTACCTAACTCAGGTTCCTCTTCAATAAAATGGGGGTAATATGATCTGCTTCATATGGCTATTGTGAGGAAATAGCAAAATAATGTATGTAAGCTTTCCTAGCATAATCTTTCAGTGAAGGTGGTTCTTATCACCACAGTGTTGGCCCTTGCTGGGGGCTGGTGGAGGAAGATGGAGAAAATCTCTTAGGTCTTAATCAGTCCCTTAGCTTCTGGGAAGGCACTTTCAGCATTTGCACAAGGTTTTGTGAAGAAGTGGAAAAAAGTAGGGATCAAAAGTAAAGTGACCTGGACAATTGGTTGGGTAAGATGTTTTGAATAGACAAAGTTCAAAGGGGTAAGTGCAAAAGGTTTACAGGACAAAATCAAAATGCTACCATGCTGGATGGGGAAAGGTGGACTTCATCTCAGTATGGCAGCCCTGATAGAATGAGTTAAAAAAATGCTGTTTATTTATAAAGCCCATAAGATAGTGGGATGCATGCAAGGCAAAAGGCAGGAAGTGGCCTGTCAGCCCTTCCCAGCACTGGTCTAACCCCAACTGTGGCTACTTTGTGTCTCCCCTTGAAGGAGGATGTGGGGACCTGGCAGAACTACAGAGAAGAGCACAAATGCAATGAAGGCTTGGAAAATAAGGGCTAAGAGGAAAGGCCAAAGAGCTATGGGGTTATTTAGTTTAGAGAATAAAGGTCTAACAGATTTGATGGGTCATTTTAAGAAAGACATTGGTTGTTTCCCATCTCCACAAATAACAGGACAAGAAGAAAGAAGCTTACATTGCACTTCAGAAGGTTTTGGGCTAGAGAATTATTAACAAGGAGGCTCTGGAGGCTCTTCCTGGCAATGGGGGGAAAACAAGGATTACTGTATATTGTGGGTGTGTCTACCCACTCACATTTACATGCAAAGGAAGAATGAAGGTGGTATTCAAATACAAGCTTTTCCATTATTTTGAAAACAAACCAGGTGCTCCTTGCTTGAAAGCATTTTGGTTTCTAGTTACTAACAAAAAGTTAGTCTGAGGGTTTAGGCACAAATTGGATATAGGTTCAGGATTTTCTGAGACAAAGCCTTGTCTGGTTTTGGCCGACACCAACTAAAATGCTCTTTGAGGCTACATTTCTTTACCGAATCTCAGAAGAAGCTACATTTGACTGTGACTTTTAGGAGAGTTTGATGAACCCAGTGCTGGTGTCCATATCGTTGCATGGTGAGGCTATAATGAAGGGTTCTCTGCCTTTCATTTATCCCTTTAGGATGGGGATGGAGAAAGTGGGGCTCCACAAGCAATTCAGCTCAGGATGTGGTGGTGTGCAAGTTAGAGGGAGAGGAGCACGTTGGCTTTAGTAAATATGTGGTCTGTCAATGCTTCCTGCTGTTTTCCAATTTAGGTGACTGGTGGCCTACTTCAGTTTGGATGCTTCCTCTGCTACTAAGCGAGGCCACACTTGGTGAGGATTTCAAAAACTCAAAATAGCTTTACTCGTTATAGTCCTCTTCTCCTTTCCATCTACCATTCTTTCTATAATTTCTGTTATTAATTTTGAATTCCATCAGAAATACAGAACAATTATGTTTTGGCATCTTTCCATGTCAGTATACGTGACCTACTTCCCTCATTTTAACTACTGCTTTTTTATTCCTTGGCATGGATATACCATCATTTATTTTTGCTATCATTTAAAAATATTTAAGATTAGTGGGGCGCCCGGGTGGCTCAGTTGTTAAAGCATCTGCTTTTGGCGCAGGTCATGATCCTGGGGTCCTGGGATGGATCCCCGTGTTGGGCTCCCTGCTTGGCGGGAAGCCTGCTTCTCCCTCTCCCACTGCCTCTGCTTGTTCCTTCTCTCGCTGTCTCTCTCTGTCAAATAAATAAATAAAATCTTAAAAAAAAAATTTTGAGATTGGTGATCATAGTGAAAGTTGGAGTAATAGTTTCTTGGGGAGAGGAGGGGTACTGATTAGAGGCAGTATGTGGGAAAGTTCTGGGGGCCTGTAAATATTCTACTTCTGGCTCTGAGTGGTGATTACATGGGTGTGTATACACATAAAATTTGTCTTGCTTGTGAACTTCCCATACATATTTTTACCTCAACAACAAAGCTTTAAAAAAGTGATTAAAGCCATTATACTTGAAAAAAATTATCAAGTCTTAAATTATATTTCTGAAGAAATAAGGAGGGGTGTAGAAAAAAGAGCTGGGAAAAAAAGGAGCTAGCATTTATTAAGTATTTTCTGTCTTCTAAGCACGTTATGTAATTTCTCTTTTAATTAGCAACAAGTTCTCTGTGAAGTGGGTATTCTTATCCCACTTTTATAGATGAGGAATCAAACTCAAAAAGGGTAAGTTAAGTGCCCAAGTTCACATGTACTTGGCAAGTAGCAGAGTCAGGATTTGAACTGGGATCATTAGGACTCAAGTTCTGAATGTAAGTCTTCCAGGAGAGGCTATTAAACTGAAGGAGGTAGAGCTCAGAGGCTGAGTGCGTTGCCCAAACTTATGCTCTGGGTGAGTGGCAGGTCTACTGATCCAGCCCACTGCTTCTTTTGTGCAACAACTTACTTCCTCTCTGTTTGATTTTCAGAGTGTTTAACAAAATTATTCTGTTTTATAACCTAGAAGAAAATGTGTGAGGTGAGGATTTACTGATGAAGAAACTTCTAAAAGTTTCCTACTGTCGAAGATGCAAGCATTTAACATTTATGAAAGCATAAACTAAACTACTTGAGAGTCCGAGAACTTTCTTTTCGTTTTGGTCCTGGGAAAACTGGGAAATTATATGCTTTTGTAGAAAATGATTTAGTTTTTAACCTCAGAAATATGTGAGAGTTAGGGATTTTCCTTGTTTTGGAACTTGTGAATGATATATCATTTATTTAAAGATGGTAAGAATAGTTTAAATGACAAAGGAGAGGACCTGGGACAATTTAGGAAAACTCATTTAAGAGCATAAATTGTGTATACCTCTATATCATTTTGGTTATAGGGACTAGCTCTCTCTTTTCTGACTATTTCCCTTCAGTTTCATTCATTAGACTTTTTAAGATCTTCTTTTTTCTATAATTTTCATTATTAAAAATACTTTTTTTCTCTCCATTCTCCTCCTCTTGATAGTTTTCTTCCACTTCTCATTACCAAGTTATATATGTTTTAATTATGTCTCAGCACTTGGCCCGAGATTGTTTACATCAAATCCACTTAACCATATTTTAGAGATTGATAATTGTGCTCTTTTAGTAATGACGGAGTCAGCAAGAACAACACATACTCCTCATATAATCAGTTCACTCCCATAATTGGAATAAGCTCTATTCTGAAATGTTATCTATTGAGAACCATAAAACTTTTAAATCTTCAAAAGGACATTTGCTAGAGTTGTAAATAATGGAATCTTAGATTGTTAGCCATGAAAGAGGTCTAATTTTGTGCAGGAGGAAATAATAGCCCAGGGATCTTTGTGCAAATTAGTTTCTTTCATCACAGCAATCCGACTTGTATAACCTAAAGTAAATGATATCATTTCTTTGTAGTATTGATGAAATGAGTTTGTAATGCCTGCTTCCTTTGCTGATTTGGCTTTGGAGGTGTGTATTATAACGCATGCGAAGTTGAAAATGCCTTTTGGACCCTCTAGTCATTTAGTTTATAAACACAGAAACACTAGTAAAGAAAAAAGAACAAAGGTCCACATATTTCTTCCAGCTCTTTGGGCTCTTTGGCATGAAGCTTGGTTACAAGTCAATGAAATCACCTTAGAAAGGCCCTCAGAGTTAGTGTTATTGCTAGAGTGGACATGAATAAAAGGCATAGACCTATGTTTCCCCTGCTGGAATATACATTATATGCTAAATAGAATCTTTGCTAGAATATACGTTATATGCTAAATAGAATCTTTGACTATTTTTTACTGCCTCTCTGCATCGAAGACCAGGACAGCCAAGTTCAACTCCATAGCCACTCTTTTTGACATGGTTATGGTTTTCTGATGATGACAACTCCACAAAGCAAGTCATATCTATGGTCTGATAGAAAAAAGGTTTTCTTCAAGGTGAGTTACAACCACTTCAATAGAAATGTATTTTGAAATATTATCTCTGGAATATATCATTTTCTGATATGTAAGTCTAAAAGGAAATATATTTTCCTCTTCCCCAAATAAAGTAGTTTTCTTGTTTTTCTTTTCTGATTACAAAAATAATAGGTTGATGCAGCAAATCCAAGCAATACAGAGAAGTATTTAAAAAATGAAGTCATCTTGGCACCCAAGAAATGTTAAAATTTCTCTTGACATCTCTCTATGTATTTATTTTTTCCGTGTCTGTGTGTGTATGTGTGTGTGTATATATTTATATACAAGATATCATAGACTCGTATACTTTGTTTTTTACTCAACCATCTGTCATGGAGATTTTCTTTCCTCAAATGAGTATTGAATTCTTTTTAACACGTTCATAGTAGCCCATCATATGGCTATGTCAGAATTTAACTAATCCCCAGTTAATGGACATTGGGTTGTTTCCAGTTTATTGGTATAAGCAAGGAGTGAACATTCTTGCACATGTATCTTTAACTCAAAAACCTATCAGGAAAGTAGATAAATTCCTAGAAGTCTGGTTCACATCACTGGTTTGCTTCCCAAAAACTTTTCTTTTTAAATTTTACCAATTTTGGTTGCTGCAACAACACTTGAGAATATAGAAGCAGATTTTTAAGTTCACTGACTTGAAAGTCTTCAAATATTCAAAATTAATATTCATTACTTTTGACAAACAAATGTCAAATGTCCCTAGTCATTACTAGATTAAAACATGTGCTATTAATGATTAGCAGGCAAAACAAATCTTTCCAACTGTTTGCCAAGCCATCAGAAAAAAAAATCCCTCCTTCTTCCATGTTCTTACACACAATACTTTGTGTATACCTCTACGGAAGCACTTACTTGATTTTGACTTTTATTCTTAGGTGTTTTCCCAATCAAAATGTTTGCTCCCCGAGGGTAGGAACCATACCACCACCCTGCAAGGATCTTATAAAGTGTGTCTGTTCCTCGGGAAACTTTGCGGATGAATAAACAGCCACAAAATTTTCCATTTGCTTCTCCTTCATTTAGCAACTTGTGCCTCCCTCTTTTTCCTTGGGTTTTGAAATATAAGTGTAATATTTGCCCAAGGCAAATAGACTCAGGACTTGAGAGGCATTGTGTAATAGAGGTTAAAATCAGCCTACTTTAACTCTTGACTCTCTGATTTATGAGCTCTGAGATGCTGGGCAAATTGCTTAACTCCTCTGAATCCTAATTTTCTTCTCTGTAAAATGGAGATAGTAGGTTCTACTTCAAAAAGTGTCATACAGATTAAAGGAGGTCATGTCTTAAAGACTTTAGCAAGGTGCCTAGGGTCACACTTGATAAAAAGGAGCTAGAGCTATTATTATTTCCTCAAAGGTACAGATATACAAAAAGGAAAAAAAAGTCATTGGCTATTTCTTGCCCTCCACTTTAGCGGACACACCAGCTTCTCGATTGGACACCATCAGAAGCTCCAAGTTAACAGAGATTAGGTCTGTGACTCGTAACAAAACCAACCTGGAACATACGTCCATTGATAAAAATTCATGTTTTTAAAACCGAAAGAGGTGCTCGGAGTATGGAAATAGGGAAAGAATAGGATTGGGCTAGGTATTAATAACTATAAGGGTATTTTGTGAGGGTAAAAAGTAACTTTGGACAGTCTAGCCTTAAGCATCACATTATACAACACCAGGGAATAAAAAACAAAACAACAAAAACTAAAAGTTGAACTCTGGCGACGTTTGTTCTTTCCTAACTGGCAACCAACCTTTTACAACGACAACCTACTTTTGCCTTTTTGGCCCTAGGACCGTTCTTGGTTTTCACCAGGCTTGCCTCACTACACGGGAGTATTTGTGGCTGAACTTACTTTCCATGGAACAGTTGGGTCTTAAAAATGTGGAACACCTTGTGGGCCTGCTCACTAAATTTCCATCCGGTTTCGGCACTTGCTGCTGGAGATGGCTCAAGGAAATGCAGCGTCATCTGTGTGTCTCATTTCCAATAGTGCTTCCCTCCACTTGGGTTTCTTGAGTAGAAAGCCAGTTATTAACAGCAAGTGTACTTCTAAAAAAAAAAAAAATCTATGGAGCAAAAGACCCCAATATCTTCTGCACTGAAGCAGAATTCAAATTTGGGTGAAAGCTCTCTTTGAAAGGCAGAGTTTTAAAAAAGATCAGCAAAATGCGTGCTTCCTGAGATTAAGTAAATATCCTCTTCTGTGGAAGCAAAGACACTTTTTCCTCTTCCTCGAAGGAAACCAGATCCTGAAGACTTAGCAGAAACACAATGCTTCACTTTCTAAAGGCTTATTACGACACAATGACAGCACTATCATTTCCATCAGGGTAAAGTGCTTCACTTGGCTCAAGGCCAGCGAGGCTCAAGGTCATTTAGCACTTCTACAATGTCTGACACAGGCAAATACCTTCATGTTTATGCATTCTGTATTCGTTTAGGAAGCATTTGAAAAACGTTCTTTTGACGGAATTTCATTAGAAGCGGCAGTCAGGTTTTGCATGGGACCAGATTTGCTTTCCCTGGTGTGGCTAGACAGTCAGATAGTCTCTAAGCCATTCTGAATGATGGTACCACCCACTTCTGAGGCCAAAGCAGTTGTCAAATCAGTTGAATGTGCAGAAGGCCTTTCAGTTCTTCAGTCAAAGAAAACCTGTAATTGTAAAATTCCTCCTTGATTTCATTGTTTACATAGACGTAAATAACGCTCCCTTGTCTTTTTTCTGGTTATGTGGTATGCGGTCATTCTGGATGTTTTGAAGAAGTTCAGTAAGACCCTTACGTAAACATCTTAGAGAAATAGCTAAGATTTAAAGCTTGCAACACTTCATAGTTTTGTCTATTAAAAACAAAACGATTTTTTTCCCCAGAAGGTTTCTACCTTGCTGCCCCCGCTCTGGTTATCATGGCGGACTTTTGCCCCAGGAGACTATGTCTCTACGCAACAGTCATGTAATCCTTACTTCCCAATGAGAACTACCTAAGCACTTACAAATAATACCTCCCCTGTGGCCAGGCACAGTGGCTGCTCTGTGACTGGAATCCGGCCTCAAGGGATGTGCCCAAGGGGGTGAGGGGGTGAGGGGAGGAATCCTCAGAGCACACACAGCTGTGTAGCAGGCCTTTGATCCAATAGCAACACTGGGTCTAGACAATTAGAGTCATTTCAGTCTCTAGCAATCTGACATGGCAAATATGCGGCAACTACTTCCCAAGGCTTCTCTCCTTTTTGCTTAGATTGGCAGTGGGATGAGGATAGGCTGTGGGAAGTCTAACAGGAAAAACAAAGTATTTGTTTCTTCATCCATTTCTTGATTATAAATGCAAACATCTCCTAAGTGCTCTCTGTATGGCCCGGGCACTGTGCTCAGTGTTTTACGTGCATTATCTCTCTTAATTCCCACAATAACCAGCAAGCAGGTAAATTTCAACCTTCATGTAGCAATTGAGGAAACTGAGCCTTTGGAGAGGGTAAGAAACTTGACCAAGGTCACACAGAGGTAAGAGGCAAAGCTGGGACTCCCTCCTGATGGGATGCCAAGGCTGCGTTCTTAACCATTGTGCTATACTGCCTCCCTGTGTTAGAACATCTTTTATCTTTCATCCACCACAGGGTGGAAGGTAAGTAAGAGAAGAAAGCTGCCAGATGCTGCCGGATGCCTGGGGATACTATTATATATGCTTGCCATTATATTAACATACAATTATAGGAAGATACATTAAATTGTTACATACATACAAACGATGAGGAAACTTAAATAGGCTCCAGCAAATGTAATTCAAGCTGTTTGATCTCTAAAATATGATTATAATGATCTCCTTCTGTTGCCTCTGTCTGTCTCTGGTTTTCTGAAGTGATCTTTTATTTTGCACAAACAGTTGTTGCTGAGCAATGCCAGCTGCAGGGGAACCATTCATGACATTACCTCCCCTCCTCTCGTCCCTCCCCACCGCCTCTGATCCTCGCAAGGGCTATTATTGTGAATTTACATGATTGACAGAGATGGGAAGCTCTCCCGTTTGTTTCTCTTACAAAATTTACTGAAGCAAAAGCATCTCCAAAAGAGACACCAGCATTGCGTCTGGTTCAGACACAACCCTTCGGGGGGAAAACGGCTGCCAATACAATTTAGTTGGAAGGTGGCGAGACGGAAGGAGGAGGAACAGTTTGGGGGAATTTTAAGCACTCTGATTCTCATAGTCTCCTATTTTGGGTACCCTGAGGGATAGTTACATCTCAAAGCACAAATTAGAATAAGGAGAACTTCTGAGATTATGTAATGTCCTCTGTTAGAGACATCAGATTTAGGGTTGGTCTAATTGACTTGGGCTACTCATTTCTGAAAATTGCCTCTGGGATGCAGAGTCATCCTTCAATTCAGCCTTCCCCTTGTTCCGTATTCTGTGTGAGGGAGTATGCTCAGGAAACCAAAATCAGAGAACCCCACAGATACCCAAAATCTGTACGCATGTCCCGGGTCTTCCATGCAAGCATAAGTCCTTTGGTTTTCTTGGAGGCTCTCAGTCTTCTGTGTTAGGCTTTCAAGTGCTAGAAGTACTGGCAACACCAACGAAGGACTTCAAAGAACCAACACTACCCCAGCATCTCCATAATGATAGAACAATATCTCTTGGTGTCCGCAAAAGTTACCTCCAGCAGGAGCACCGCTCCTGGGCTCCTTGCTCCGCACGGTCTGCATTTGAGAAAGGCCATTTGCGACCCTCACTTTGTTTATGAAACAAAGGGTTGACATGTTTTAGAAAACAAGCAATCTCTGTTGTTGATCTGCCCCGACGCCCCATCTTCTACTCTTTGCAAGATGAATCCCAACAGACCTCGGGAACAGTATATATACTCAGTTGTAGCAAAGATCAATTTTACGAAATTTGGTAAAATGATCAAATGCCAGGGTGCCATAGCATACGGTTTTAAGAAATACTGCCTGGTACCCCTGAAAAGTAAATCATGATAAAAGAAAAGAGCAGAATGAAAGAAACAGAAATGCGTGGGAGGTGCTTTGCCAGGTGGCCCCGCTCAGGCATCTAAAAGCAGAGCTTGAGCCTTGTCCTTGAGGGGCACAGTGCCGGGTTGCTTTTTGTTTTGGTGACACTCGGAGTTGGACATGAGGTAGCTTGGTGAGGCCTGGATAATGAGTCAAAAGTTGCGATGGATTCTTATAGTTTGATGATTTCGAGGTGGGTATGTTGGAAAACATCATCAAAATGTATATACTTAAAAGCTGGAGCTTGTTCGGTGTGAAAAGATCAGGTTGGCAAGTGCCCGCCCTGCATTTAGAGAAGCTCGTGGTGTTATCACACCTTATTCAGAACGACTCGAGTGATTTGAGGGAGATTAGACAAGTTTATTTTTTCTCGTGCACATTAATTTAGGAATTTGGCTGGAAGACTTTCCCTTTTCCTTGAAGCAAATGCCTATAGTCGGTTCCTTTTAAATAACGCAGAGTTCATTTTCTTCAACTTTCTTAGTATCATAGCCAAATTAAATGCTGAGTAGTTTTGAGAAATGGATCTGAGAGAGAAAGGATGAATAAAACCCAACAAATTTCATTCAGAGTTAGCCTGAGCTTAATGCTTACATGCAGTGTGGCTAGGGCAAAGCTTCCTGGTGCAAGTATTTGCTGATGGCCTACCATGTACCAAGTCTGTATTCTAGGCTCTGGGGATAATAAAACAGTGAACAAGACATGTAAGTTCTTGCTGTCACTGATCTTAGATTTTTAGTGGGAGGGGCCAATGATAAATAAGTATTCAAATAAAAATACATTTCAGATAGAGAGGAACAGAACAATAGGGTGGAAGGGAGCCATGAGTGCTAAATCAAAGTGGATATTTAGGGAAGTTCTTTGGGTACGGTGACATTTGAACAGAGGATTGATGAGCCACGTCGGTATCTATGGCAACCATATTCCGGGCTGGAGAACGTGGAAGGCAAAGAACCTGAGGCAAGCTCCCATTCTGACTCTGGGTTCATCCATGTGACTTGCTTTGGCCCATGGAATGTTCGCAAGCATGATGGCAAGCAATGATTTGAAAAACATGTGTGTTTCTTCTTGCTGTCTTGCATGATTGGGCGTATTTTCTTTGTTCAAGTCTGCCTTGTCACGAGGACATGCGCAGGCTAACCCACTTGAGATGTATGAGAAACATGTGGAGAAGAACCAACACCCAACTAAAGTAGCTGACGGCCGGCCGACTCCTAAACACGTGAGAAGGCTCAGCGAAGGGCAGCTGAAGTGCTCCCTGGTGCCTGCTTTGACTACAGACACATAAGTGACTCAAGCTGAGATCAGGAAAGCCACCCACTGACCCATAGACTTACAAGCACTAATAAATGTCTACTGTCTTAAGCCGCAGAGTGTGGGGATGGTTTGTTTCGCACACCATTGGGTGGGGCAATAGACAACGGTGGCAGGCACTCAAGGTTCTTTGCACGGGTCCTTGTCCACCTCTTTAGCTTCGTGTCCCAACAACTCAATGCATTTTAAGTTCTAGACAACTGATTTATCTGAAATTCCTGAAATGGGACATGGTCCCTCATGAACTTCTATATGCTAGTCTCATATCTGAAAGGCACTTCATGCCCATCTTTGCCTGGGCAACTGTCCTTCTAGGAAGGCTCAGGCCAGGTGTTGCTTTTCTGGAAAGTCATCCTCATGCCACATGCTGGGTTGAGTGCTCCTTCCCTGTGCCTACAAGAGCATCTCTAGTACAGAAAGGCACACCCATGATTACAATTTACTATACTAAGTGTTCTCTCTCCCCTAGGAGCAGAAGCTTCTCAAAGTCAGAGACTGTGTATTCTCTGTATCCTGAATGTAGTGTTTGGCATAAAATATCATCTCTACATACACTTGTAAGCTTATTAAAGACATTTATTTACCTTAATGTAGCAGAGTTCTAAGTCTCACAAAGAAAGAATTCTAAGAGAACAGGGAAGGCTTCGTAGAAGAGGTAGAAATTGAAATGCTCTTTAGATTTAATAGGTGGAGAGGGTTTGGGAGGTAGAAAACAGTTTAGGCAGAAGTAGTAGCCATGAACAATGGCAAAGTGTTACGCTGCTGGTCGAAGCATGTACTATTGTAGTGGAGGACTCATGAGCAGGTGTAATAAGAGGCAGAGCTATTTTGTGGGGCTTTGAACAGCATCTGAAGGCATTTGGGCTTCATTTGGCCGGAGAGTGACACCATAAGAACCATATTTTAATGGGTTACTTTGGAAGCCGTATATAGGATGTTTTTGGGGTCAGAAGAGAAAGAGAACGGATACGTGAAACTATCTACATGTGGCATTTGGAACAATTCAGACAAAAAACAATGGGTGAGAGTGGGAATGTGTCAGAATATATGCAACATAGTTGCATATATTGCATAGTAATTAAATGTGGGTAAGGGGAGATAACCAAAGACTACTCTTAGATTTCTCTCCTAGTATCTGGGGAAAAAGAACAGGCTTAACAGGGACTTTAAAACCAGTTTGGACATACTGGGTTAGAAATGCCTATAGGTGGAGATCTCTAGCAAGCAGAGACAAAGGTGAACTTGTCGCTGAGCCAAGAACTGGCACATTTGGGGATGTTTTGTCCAGAAAGGATTGTTGGAGGAACAAAGCCCAGGGAGATGAGAATTCAAGGGCTGATCCATGCATAATGCCTTTATTCAGAGGACAGTAAGAGAAAGTGGGGCATGCAAAGGAGACAGATACAGTGGGAACTAGAGTCAGATAGAGTAGCTGGTGGTCAGTGCAAAGTAGGAGCCTAAGAATGGAATGAGGTACCAGTTTCAGGTAGGAAGAAAAGCAGATGGGAATGAGAACTGAGAAGGGGCTAGTGGATTTGATCATGCTGGTGTCTTTGAGAAAAGAATGTTTTGGTCTATGGTTATGGATTTTGAAGTCAAATTGTAAGGACCGAGTCGAGATAAATGAGAAAGTGGAGTCAGACAGATGCCAAGAAATTTGATAAAGAGAAGAAAAAGTGATGAAACAGTAGCTAAGGGCCGGGAAAAGACATTCATATGATTTGGGCATTTGTGTAGATAGATGGGTGGGGTGGGGGTGGGTTGGAATAAGGGATGGCTCAAAAGCTCTCAAAGGCCAATGGTTATAGGAGCAATGTCCACAATGGCCAAAATAGGGAAAGAGCCCAGATGTCCATAGATTGATGAATGGATAAAGAAGATGTAGGGTGTGTGTGTGTGTGTGTGTGTGTGTGTGTGTGTGTGTGTGTAATGGAATATTACTCAGCCATCAAAAAGAATGAAATCTTACCATTTGCGATGACCTGGATGGAGCTAGAGTGTATTATGCTAAGTGAAATAAGTCGGTGAGAGAAAGACAAATACCATATGATTTCACTCTTATGTGGAATTTAAGAAACAAAACAGGTGAACACAGGGGAAGGGAAAGAAAAATAAAATAAGATAAAAACAGAGAGAGAGGGGTGCCTGGGTGGCTCAGTGGGTTAAGCCTCTGCTTTCGGCTCAGGTCATGATCTCAGGGTCCTGGGATCGAGCCCCGCATTGGGCTCTGTGCTCAGCGGGGAGCCTGCTTCCCCTTCTCTCTCTGCCTGCCTCTCTGCCTACTTGTGAATCCCTCCCTCTCTCTGTCAAATAAATAAAATCTTAAAAAAAAAAAAAAAAACAGAGAGAGGCAAACTATAAGAGACTTTTAACTATAGGAAATAGAATGAGGGTTGCTGGAAGGAAGATGGGTGGAGGGATGAGGTAACTGGGGGCAGGGGACACGTGATGTAATGAGCACTGGGTGTTATATGCAACTGATGAATCACTAAATTCCACCCTGGGAAAAAAAAGTAGAATTGAGAACACATAAGGAGAGGTTTGCCTTTAGTAAGGGGAACTGCACTTCTTTTCTTGATACAGAATACAGAAGAGGAGCATTTATCCTTCACCATTTCACCATTATGGGGGACAACCATGGCTTCACACGGTTTGTATTTGGGCCACACCCGGAGACAAAATATCATAGGTGATCAGCCACTTGACATGGTATGGTAATGGTCATTTTTAAACTTCTTGTCTTAGAGGTTAAAAGATTTAAAAAACTAAATGTGAGTATATTAGTCTTGTCAACAACTCATGATTTTTTTTTGCATATAACAAGAGGTTATCAAACTGTTAAGGGATAAAACAAAAACACATGGCTTTCTAAAGGGTGGGAAACCAAGCAGATGATATTTATCAAATGCTAGTTTATTCTTAATAATGAGCTTTGCTTAGGTCTCTAAAATTTGGGGTATTGGAAATGGATAGTAATTTTGGGGTATTATAGACACAACCATTATATACTCTTGAGGTGGTTCGTTCCCTCATTTGGCCTTATTATTTTGTAAAATACAAAAGCGTTTTTATAGCTAGCTTCAAAAATAGACCCATAACTGTGTATATAAATATTTACTTCCTTGTATAGTTAAACCTGTAGGTACATACACATGAAAATATTTGTATTGAACTAGTAGACATTTATGGATAATTTAAATTCACTGATGAAATTCCCTTCAATGTGATTAAGGCTTCTACGACAAACGACTGTCAAGAATTGATCGTTGAACCAAGTCTTTTCTTTATATAAGGAGCATGTGAAGTGGGGTTTCTAATTGCTATGTTGGTTTGCTTTAAGGTATTTCTAATACTCTAAGTCTGCTCTATTGTTTATTAAAATGTTCGAGTGACTTGTAATTTTTTTTTTTTCACTGAGGTTGCCAAGATATGGATGAAAAAAGACTAAGGGCAAGCAAGGTTGTTACAAGTGGATAGATATTCTCTCCAGTGGCTTTCATGTCATTTGCAGGAAGTGAACTATCCATCCCCGGCCCCACCCTCCACCTCTTTTCCTTGTGTCCTTGCACAGAGGTTGATGCTGTTCTGTAGGGACCAGCTGGGGAGCTGTTGGGGCCCTCAAAAAGGAGGGCTGCTTTGATCTCTGCTCAACCCTAATCTGTTGGGTCATGTCTCTCTTCTTTGTCAGGGGAAAGGCCATGATCCTTTTGGTGGATTCCTGGACAAAGAAGAAAGGTTATCCCTACTTTTGACTGTGGGGTGCTTGGCTGTGCGTCCCAGTTCAGATTCCTACACACCCAATATCGAAGAGGAAGCTTACAAGTCTGAACTTTCGTTTGGGTAACTGAGAATAAAAGCATTTTTCTTCTGAACTTTCTGTGCTTTATGAATGTCCCAAGGGAAACACCTTTATACTGGAGCCCTAATACAGTACATTAGAAAATTTGTTTTTTTGATGAAGAAAAACCTCGATGCACAAAACAGATGATACCAGCAACCCTGTCTCCCTGAATGGTTGTTATTTCATCTATTTAACAAATTTTGAATTCTTTGGAGATAAAGCAAAATGTAAGGAAAATAGGACAAAAAGGAAGATGAGAGGGTTGTTTTTTTTTTTTTTGCCATTATCGTTTAGAGCTACCAAGATATAGGCATTATTATTCCTTTTTTTTTTTTTTAAGATTTTATTTATTTATTTGAGAGAAAGAGAGAGAGAGCTGGGGGAGGAACAGAGGGAGAAGGAAACAGTCTCCAGCAGACTCTGTACTGAGCACAGAGCCGGACACAGGGCTCAATCCCGCAACCCTGAGATCATGACTTGAGCTAAAACCAAGAGTTGGATCATTAACTGATGGAGCCATGGGAGCCCCTATGATGTTTATAATTCTTAACAAAAGTTCCAAGAACATCTGATTTTTTTAAAATAGTGTAAACAAAACTAAAGAAGAGAAGAATTCTACTTTCTGGGGGATTCTCAGGGAGGGCATCCTAATGGGTTTCACTTAAGTATCAAAGAGAAAATTCGTGTGTCACTCAAATTTAGCTCTCCTGCTCCCATTTTCTATAACTCTAAGAGCTGATACTGGAACTAAGGCAGGGCTTCCCATTTTTTTCCTGATGGGTCCCAGGCCAAGTCTCCATTTCTTCTAGCTCTTTTTGGCCCTTCTCACTCATCAGTCAACTAAGAGCACTCATCCTTTTCTTTCCATATCCATGTACAGGGAGGTAAGACGGGGACAAACCACACATTCCTATCCTCCAACAGGATATGTTTGCTAATAATCTAAGTCCTGATGGTTTAGTTTTACACTTGAAGTTTCGATGGCTTTTGGGAGGTTTATTCTTGATATTTTGAATATATTGTGTATAACTCTTTGTGTTTATATGCATTCACATGTGTCTGAGTTCATATCTCCCCCTTAAATACCTTAGTGAATTTCCGTCATCCTCAGATAAACCCCAAGCTCCTTAGCATGCCTGAAATCTCCTTTCTTTCATTCTTTATCTGGTTGATTCTTCCTCTGTGTATGGGTTCAGTTTAGCGTACATCATTTCAGGAAATGTCTCAGGTCCCAGGATGTGTATAGGCACCTGCCTAATCTATGTTCCTGTATCATTAGCCTATTATAATAAAGTCACTCATGGATTCTTTGGTTCAGCCAATACTTTCTGAGCACTTATATTACCAATCAATCTGTCATAGCCGCTAACTCTGGAAGTGAATGGGTGAGCACTGGTGCTCTGCTGTGGCCAACTGCTTGGACAAATCAAAAGCAAAGTCCCTGGCTGGGTTTGACAACATTATTGGGGAATAAACTTGGATGAACTCATCGTAAGAGAAGTAACAACTCAAGAGATGAGGGATTGGAAAAAGGAGGGGAAGCATTCTCCCCTGCCACAGCCAGGGGAGGTAGCAGGCTCAGCCTTAACATCTCTTCTACTAGATGGACACCTAGAGTTTTATAGAGGTTTGGATGCGGGTGGTGGTTATGTGCAAGAGAGCAGGCAGAGAGAGCACGTGCTCATAGGTGGGGGTTGATAAGTGTTCAGCATGTTATCTTGGGCAGTGAAGGGAATGTGGTCTAGACATTCCATTGCTATCAGAACTTTTCTGGCCCAGTGTTTGGAGTAGTCTGGTCATTGCAAAACATCTTCATCAATGCCTTCAAGTGCGATAAGAAAAAAGAACAATGGGTTTCAGTTAGAGCATGGGTTAAGTGGTCTTGTCTATTTCTGGTTCTAACTGTTGTGGTCTATAGTTGAGCACAAGGGCCCACTGACACTCTCATTGGGCTGGCACCTGGTTCAGGGTTTATTATACAATAGACTTCAATAAATGTTTATGCAATCAAAATACATATATATATTATTTTTAGCTTTAGGATAAAGCTTAATTGGTTACTGATGAGTGAAAATGCCTTTAGAGAGGCAGTGTAATGTGGTTAAAAAAGGAAAAGAAGACCCCACTGGAGTTATAAGAAGAAAAGCTACAGGGGGTGACTAACAGCCTAGATTTCAGAGTCAAACTACCTGCGTGCAAATCCTGACTCTTCTGCAAGTTGGCTTTGTGATATCAGCCAATTACTCAGTCTCCTCACAGTCTCACAGATAGGAGAGAAATCACAACAATGTCTGGTTGTTCCTTGAAAGAGAGGTGTAAGTAAAACAACCTTGAAAGGCTAGAGGAGTCTCGAAAGACAAAGAAAAAGGCCAAATTCAGCTTGATGAGAAATGGTTTGTTAAAGGGACTTATGGACAGAAGTGAGTCTTGGGTGGTTGCAAGATGAGTGAGCTCCACACTCCCACCTCCTGTAAAAACTGCTTTTGTAGGGCGTCTGGGTGGCTCGGTGGGTTAAAGTCTCTGCCTTCGGCTCGGGTCGTGATCTCAGGGTCCTGGGATAGAGCACCACATCGGGCTCTCTGCTCGGCAGGGAGCCTACTTCCCCTTCTCTCTCTGCCTACTTGTGATCTCTCTCTCTCTGTCAAATAAATAAATAAAATCTTAAAACAAAACAAAACAAAACAAAACTGCTTTTGTAGCCCTAAAGGCTGGGGAGTAAGTGCAAGGAGACCACTCTGGAGGGAATATGTGAGGATCATAGTCATATCTCCAGAACTGACCAAAGATGTTATGCTCCAAGGCTATACTTAAGGGTGTGGTTAAACAAAAAGAAAGAATGTAGGACAGTGAATAGCTGTGCTTCAGGTCACAGAGTGGTCACCATGGTGGATCTGTCCAAGATGGCATTTGTCTGGTTCACGCACTGGTCCACAAGGTTACTGAGAGGATTAAATTAAAAGGGACAAATGAGGGGCACCTGGGTGGCTCAGCTGGTTAAGTATTTGACTCGTGGTTCTGGCTTAGGTCATGATCTCCTGGGTCGTGAGATCCAGCCTTGTGGTGGGCTCTGCACTCAGTGGAGAGTCCGCTCAAAGATTCTCTCCCTCTGCCCCTTACCCCTGTATGCACTCTCTCTCTCTCAAATAAATAAATAAATAAATAAATAAATAAATAAATAAATCCTTTTTTAAAAAAAAGGCACAATGAAAAAAAATGAGGCAGTTTACTCAGATAATAAACATTTGTAAGGGTTGTTTTCCCTCAAATTAGTGTATATGACACAGGGAAAAAAAAAGTGAGTTTTAATAAGGGAATGTGTGTTTCATTTGTTACATGAAAGGTCAGGGATTGCTTAGATATTTTTTAGATTTCTGTACCCTGATTGCCATGAAAGTCAATGAAGTTTTGATTGTTGACCAGATGACTGGTTTTTCTGCTAGGCCCCGTTTGTACAACTCTAAAACAGAATTCAAGGCTGACTATAAAGATTGATAACTTCCTAAAACACATTTCAACTTTGAAGGACATAGCTGTGAATTAATTCTTTATGTCTTGCAGAGCCCTGTAGACTATTTATAGTAAAAATGTTGGGCAAGGTAAAAAAAAATGAGCGAATGGCCTGGATAGATCTATACTTAAATTTGATAGAAACCAAACTTGTACCTTTGCTCCCAGTGCCATTACACTTGTTTTGGGATTAGACTATGATTTCCTAGACGTTTTTATTTCCTGTTACATTTCCATCACATTTGTTACATTTTCTCCCTATCAGCTGTCTTCTGGCATCATTTCCTTATGAGTCAACCTAGACTCTGTAGCCTATCCCTTTGACCACTCTCACCATTTTATTTTACCTCTCTGACCCTCTGTCTTTCTATTGCTCTCATCCAACAAATCCTAAACCCTAGATTAATCCAACATCTGACTAGGAATCTTTATCATTTTACTCTGAACATGTGTTACTATGTTTAGGTGTGTCTCTTATAAGATATCTGTAGCTGCATTTTGTTTTTAATCAATCTGAGAATGCCTATTTTTAAATTGGTGAGTTTAACTTGTTTATGTTCATTGTGATTACTGATTTATTCGGGCCTATTTATATCACCTTGGGGGAGATTTTATAATACTTTTTCTTTTTTTTTCCACTTTTTTTTTTTTAGCATCTGTTAATTTTTCTTTAGAAATATTTCTCCCTCAATTTATGCTAGAAGTTTATATATTTCTCATTTTTTGGTGGTTACTTTTACATTTTTAACATATTACTTAACAAGATCTAACATTCATAAATATTTCTGTCTTCCCTCAGAACAATATAAGTACTATAGCATGTTTGAACTGCGGCAACCCCATCCCATATTTCAGGTTATTACTGTCCAGAATTTTAGTTCAACTTTCTTTTTATTTCACCCAACTAGTCATTATATTAACAAAATCTGAATTTTATATAAACATGTGCAATATTTAATGTATATCATTTATATTTACATATATAGAGAAAAGTGCAGACATGATAACTTTACAACTTGATACATTATCTCAAAGGGAATGTAACTCATGTCACAACCACTAGATCAAGAAATAGTATATTACTAGTATTCTAGTAGCCCCATTTGTGCCTTTTCTCAGTCACTAACCTTCTGAAAAGTAATCATAATCCTAACTTTTATCATCATTGGTTAGTTTTGTTTGTATTCAACTTTCTATGGACTCTTAGGTTTGGCTTTCTCTCAACTTTATTTTTGTGAGATTCCTCCACATTGTTGGGTATAGTCATAGTTTGTTCCCATTGCTGTAAAATATTCCATCATTTGAATACTCGTGTCTTATTTATCTACTCTCTAGTGATGGACATTTAGGTTGTCCTTAGTTTGTCTATTACAAATAGTCTACTATGAACATCTCGTTTTTTTTTTTTTTTATTTCTGGGTATACGCTCTGGGTATATGTTCATATGTGCCCATTTCTGTTGCATACATAGAGAATTGGCATTGCTCTGTCATAAAATACACAAGTCACACTTTTACCAATAATGTATGAGAGTTCCAGTTGCCTCACTTTCTCACCAATACTTGCTATTGTTAGTCTTTCAAATTTTAGCCATTCTGGAGGCTATGTAATTTATTTTCACTTATTAGTTATTTCCTGATGACTAGTGAGGTTGATCACCTTTTCCTATGTTTATTGGTCATTCGGATATCTGTTTTTGTGAAGTGCCTGTTCAGATTCTTTCTGAGGTTTGTACTTGTTGATTATGAGCTTATTACCAAATGGGATTTGCTTTTTGCCTATGGAGGCCTATGTGATTTAGATTGTGAATGTGTACCAGCCAGTGTTTTGTGGATGTGTACTACTGAGATGTCTTACACTTGATCCTGCTGGGACCCTTAGATTTTTGGCTTGGGATTCCAGCACATGTGCGTAGTACAGATTCAGGCCTTTTACCTGGATGGGGCATTTGCTTGGTGTATTAATTTCTTTTCTTTTCTTAAGTAGGCTCCACGGAGCCCAGTGCCAGGCTCAAACTCACGACCCTGAGATCAAGACCCAAGCTGAGATCAAGAGTCAGATGCTCAACTGACTGAGCCACCCAGGTGCCCCAGTGTACTCATTTCTTATAAGGAGAGTTTTTCTGTTTTCATCCAAATATTGAGACAAATAGCATTATCTCACTGCTTCTTTAGAATGATAGCCAGAGACTTTCTAGATTAGCACTGTCCAATAAAACATCTTGTGATGATAGAAGTGTTCTAGATCTGTGCCTTCTAACATATTAGCCATTGGCCACAGGTAGTTATTAAGTACTTGAAATGTGTGACTGAGGAATTAAAATTTGAATTTATTTAATTTAAATTTAATGGTCATATTCAGCTAGTAGCTACCATACTAGATAGTGTGGTTCTAGACCAATTTTCATAGACTGGGCAGCCCATTGAAGATCTTGGATATATGCACTGGTCTCAGTTTCAACTCCTCTACTTATGCAAGCCCTAGACCATGTCTCCTGTCCTCACTCTGCTGACCCCGGGACCAGCATGTAAGCTCTGAACTCTTAGACTATAGTAGCATCAGCTGGAGTTGTCTTTACTTTCCTTCTCTGATTAAGCTCAACTATGTATTGCATATTTTTGCAACATTGTATTTGAGTGTTCATAATGGAGAGGGGATAAATGTTAACTCAATCTGCAGCTCCAGTTCTCATGTAGCTTGTCAAGCCACTTGCCATTTACCTTCTGTTACATCACCCTATGGAAAATTTCACCGCTAATAGCACTCCGCAACATTATCTTTAATGCTTTAATCCTATCCTATGTGTCCTTAGAAAGCTTTGGCTTTGTTGACCACTGATTTCTTTTTTCGAGAGAGAAAGAGAGAGTGAGCATGGGTCACTGGGGGTGGAGTGGTGGGGTGGGGAAGGGAGAAAGGAAGGGGAAGAGAGAAAATCCCAAGCAGGTTCCACCCCTAGTGCAGAGCCTGGTGTGGGGCCTGATCTCCCGACCTTGAAATTATGACCTGAGAGGAAATCAAGAGTTGGATGCTTAACCGGCTGAGCCACCCAGGTGCCCCTGACCACTGATTTCTTAAAGCAGTCTCTTCCCTGGTTTCTTCCAAAGCTCTACTGCTTTCTTTATACCTATATTGATTCTCCTTTTCAGGCTCCTTCTAGGATTTCTCTTCTTCTTTTTTAATTGAAGTATAATTAACATACAGTGTTGTATGAGCTTCAGGTGTACAATTAAATGATTCAACAATTATATACATTACTCAGTATAGGACTTTTCTTCCTATGCTTACTTCCTTCAGTCCTCAGTCTTATTTCTTTTCTTTCTTTTTCTTTCTTTCTTCCTTTCTTCCTTCCTTCCTTCCTTTCTTTTTTTCTTCTTTCTTTCTTTTCTTCTTTCTTTGTTTCTTTCTTTTCTACTATGTATTATCTTCCCATGGTGATTTCTTTCAAATTTATAACTTCAACAATATTTTATAAGCTTATGACTCCCAAATTTATTGCAATTTTTTCAAGCATTAGCTGATGTATTTCATTCAGTATTTTCATTTCTCCATTGCTTTACTGCTCATCCTTGCAAAAACAAAAACAAAATCCAAAATGCAAAGTAGTAGATTTTTCTAGGCTCACAAGGCTCAAGAGGAAGCGATGAGAGTCCAGCGAAGAAATAGCTGCATGGTCTATCTAGGCAGACATGGCTTGGACCTTTGACTCAGTGTTCCCCTGCTTTATCTCCAGTGAAATTGTAGGGGATTGGAGAATTCTGGGATGCTAGCATTAGGAAGAATCTTAGAGCGATTCTTTGGTTTATTTCCAGGTGAGTAGTAAGTGGCAGAGCTGGTACTAGAACCCAGGTCATCCAGAGATGCTCTTTCTGCAGCAATGCAGATTGTCTTGATTAATCAAGTGGTACTCCACAAGTACCACTTGACTAATCAAGTGGTACTCCTCCCCTCAGTTTGAGTTAGTTTAACTTAAGGAAACTAGGGGGCATCCCTGTTTCTAGATGGCATAATAACTGATAGGAAATTCCAGCACATTTCAGTTATATCACTTGTTAAAATTAGTATATAATGGTATAACATCTTATATGTTGCAACTGAAACATCAAAAAACATTTTTACATATATACTTAAAAATCCTCATATTTTCTTTTAGTAATCATTTAATTGTGTGTGTATGTGAAAAAGACACTATTAAGAGAAACTTTGAAACTTTTTTTTTCTCTCATCACATGTCTGCTTTAGCCAATATTTATGGGGGCAACATTATTCTTCCTCGGTAACTATATTTCCCTATTTCCTCTAAGGGTCATGTGAAAGACTGGATAATTCAGAATATTTCTAGAGTGAGAAAAAAAATACCTCATATTTAAATCAATTCAAGCCTCTTCCTGACATCTAGGCTGTATCTAGGACACATCTGGACAGTGGAAACATCCAAATTTGACTGAGTTTTTCAATTTTCAGCATAACATAAATAAAAGAACAAGGAAATGATAATAACAACTTTTTTTTTTTTTTAAAGCAACAGCATTTCAGTGGGGCTTGTGTCCCCATAGCAAAGCCCTTATTTCTTGCCCTTTGCCGGACTTGCCCAACATTGGTGGAGAAGGCTCACATTCAAAGGGTGTGGATTTTGAGGTTGCCACATGGCCTTGCCATGACTTAAAATATCTCTCTCTGTCTGCCACCTGGTCTGGGGAAGGACCAAACACAAGACTCATTGACCTCAGAACTTGGTGCCTTATGATTGAAACCTTTTTCAGGATACGTCCTAAGTTTCTGTTGCAAAGTATCTGGGACACTTCAAGCCTGAAACCAGCATCTTGATTCTCTCCTCCTCCCTTTAGTAAAGCAGAGGGTAATAATTAATTTTGGGCACAGAGAGTGAATGCTGACTTTCATTGTTCCCCTGAGAACACTAATCTTTACTCTTTAGAAGAAAGAATCCCTTCTTCAGCCTAATCCTTTGGAAATTATGTGAATAAGAGATAAGGAGAAACGCCATGGGGAACCTATTCTGGCAATATACATATATAGGCCCGGTCCTTGGGGTACCTGGCAGGGGTGGAAGAAGAAACCTCAAATATACAATTCAGGTCCAATTCCCTACTGTGTGTAGATGCATAAAGGGCAATTTGCTTCAGGTTATTAAATGATCATGTCTTTAAACATTTAGAAAAAATGGTCATCTTGAAGGAAAAGGTGAAGAACATTCTTTAGAGAAAGAAATTGTTTTTTTCAATTTATAGAAAGGAAAATGAGATAAATTGGTTTGAAAAGAGAAAGACAAATATATTGCAAGGGAAACTTTTATTGAGCACCTACTCTGTGCCCGAGATAGGTCTAGGCTCTAGGGATAAAACAATCAGCGGATAGTCAGACATGTGCTTTGGCCTCATGGACTTCCCACTGTGTGTGATGGGAGACCTAACCCAGTGTGTGCATGTAAAGAGGAATCCCCAATGTGTGTGTGTGCGTGTGTGTGAAGAGGGATCAGAGGAGATTTCTCTCTCAAGACCTGAATGGAGTTAGATGGACAAAGTCTCCAGTTTAGTTTGGCTTCATTTTCAATGATCCTGTTACAAAAAAAAAAACAAAAAAACTTAAGTTCAAATTTATTTTTTCTACCCTTCACTGGTTGCCTGATGGAGATACAATTCTGATTTCAATAGGAGACAATTGGATTGCTCTCTCTCTCTCTCCCCCTTGCATGGATATGTATTATTTTTTGTATCCCTGTGTACTATAATTAATTGTTTTATAAATTGGTCTCCCCCTCTGAATTGTGAGTCTCTTAGGGTCAGGGACTGTGTCTTAATAGTCTCTGTCCTGGGACAAAAGAGCTCTGTGATGGGTAAATAAAGAAATCAAGATGGATGAATAATATAAATTGATGTGATTGCAGCATCATTTTGCACTGAAAGAAAAATATCAAAATGTCCTCCCTCCCATTCAATTTATTTACTCCTTACCAAATTTACTGAGCATCTACTATGTGCAGGTCTGTGTTTGTCATGGGAATGTCATGGTGAGCAAAGTAGCCATGGCATTGGTTCTTGTGAAGTAGACAGACTGATGGAAGAGGACAGACATTATATAATAATCAACAGGTATCTAATTTCTAACTCTACCAAAAGGGACAACGTAGGTAAAAATATTGAAATAAAAGATTTTAGCACAAAATAGCAGGAACATTTAAAGTTTTGTTAGATTTTTGGATGTCTGTAAGAAATGTAATTCATGTTTTCTTCCTCTCTCCTCTTTACGCTCCTGCAGTGATGAAGTTTTTAAACTCAAGATGCATACTTTCTATAGGGAAAAGGGCAAAAATTAATATTTATTCTAGATATTTCCACTGCTTGGCTTGGTTCAGTTGCTAATGGCAAAAACCACTTTTTGGTAAACACCAGTCTGATTTTCCCTAAAGTCGTTTCCCAATAGTCTTGATACTTAGTGAGTCAGAACCTTGTTTTGCATGGAAGTCTTGGAGCTCAACAAATTACCAACATCTATAATCAGGGTGTACATTCTTGCATATTGAGCTTGTGAAAGGATAAATAGTTACAGAGATAGAAAATAAGCGCAGTAGTCATTTGCACTGCTCTCCAAATGTCAGGAAGACTACTCTTAGAAGCTATGGAATAATGATACATGACACAGCATATTTTTATTTCTGGCTCCAGATCTAAGAAAATAACTTGAAATAACTTCAGTATTGAAGGTGAACACTGGAGGAGCAAAGTGACTTCTTTAATATAGTAGGACAGCACACTACTCTTAAGTTGATGTTTCATAGCTCCTTTTGAGAATTGTGGATACAAATTAGGGAAAAAACCCAACATTCTTTTCTTTTCTATTTTTTCTGTTTGTCTCTTTTTCTTTTCTTTTATCCCCCCGAATGCTATCATGTGGACCTCCAGGCTGTGTTGCTAATAATTAATGATACATATGTCACTGACAGTAAACAAGCATGGAGCAGAAGGGGGCACATGAAGTGGTGTGTGGTAATAATGGACAGTGCTTTTCACAGGTACTGTATTTCTCTGATCAAGGAAATGGCTAATCATTTGAAAAGGAAAGGCTTATTTGCTACTGTTGCCTAATATTGTGCTATTCTTTTTTTTTTTTTTAAAGATTGTACTTATTTATTTGACAGAGAGAGACACAGCGAGAGAGGGAACACAAGCAGGGGGAGCGGGAGAGGGAGAAGCAGGCGTCCCGCCGAGCAGGGAGCCCCATGCGGGACTCGATCCCAGGACCCCGGGATCATGGCCTGAGCTGAAGGCAGACGATTAATGACTGAGCCACCCAGGCACCCCATATCATGCTATTCTTGATGAAAATATGATCTTTAGTCCTAGTCTGGTATTGAATTGCTTGCCATTTTAATAAAAACAGGAGAGTGGAATTGTTAAGAATAAGGATAGCTAATTTAAAAAGATGGAATAAAAGAAATGAAAAAATAAAGGTGTGAAACACTACTGACAGCTCCACAATTAAAATAGACCATTTCCCCAAATCCGTGGGCCCTGTGTTCACCTTGTCAGCCACAGATAACAGCCAAACAAGGATTATATTATAGAAACAGAGAGTAGAATGGGAGTTACCAAGGTGGGAAGGTGAGGGAAGTGGGGAGATGCTGGTCAAAGGGTACAAAGTTATAGTCGTGTGGGATGACTGAGTCTAGAGATGTAATATACAACATGACTACTGTAGTTAGTAATACTGTACTGAATACTGAAATTTTGCTATGAGAGTAGCGCTCAGGTGCTCTCACCACACACACATGAAAGGTAACTATATGAGGAGATGATATGTTAATTAGCTTGACTATAGTTATCATTTCACTATGTATATGCATATCAAGTTATTGTGTTGTACACTTTAAATATACACAATTTTTATGTAAAAAATCATATATAGGATGTACTTCATATGCCCTAAATCATGTATTTTCAACAGCGTGATAACCTTCCCAAGAAGGAAACAACTGGTTCTTGTGTGTATGTGTGTAAAATATTGCCTTTTAATGTATAAGCATATGGGCTTGTATAAACAGATACAAACTATATCCATGATATTAATTTTCATGGGGTAAGGAGTAAGTAGAAAAAAATGTCTAAAAATGTTCCTGGGTTGGGGGCGATAATGAAAATAGATAGTTTAGAAACAGTGCCCTTCATATTACCTTCATGCTGTGCAGAGGAGATAATCTGCTTCTATGTGAAACTACTTTCTCTTAAAGAATTGGATATTTATGTTATAGCAGTAACTAGGAAACGACCATGGTGGGATGAAGCCCAAATGATAGCGTGGTTAATAAATGATGGAAGACCCTGAGGCAAATTGATAGGCTTCTCAATAGCCTCACTATAAATCTAACAAACCTGGGCTCAAAGAGACTCCATGTTGGCAATAGCGAAGTAGTGGGAAGTAAATCCTTTTTTGCTTATTTACAGAATCTAATTGACAGGATGTATAGTTTTCACATGTATATGTGCAGTAGACATTCTCTTAACTGACCCGCAAGAAATTTACTTGCCAGATTAAGAGAGGTTCTCCACACTCTCTGTGATACTCCATGGCTGGGATCCACGGCAAGTTGAACACTCCAGAGTGGTAGGCTGCTCACTGTTACAACTCACACTTCTGTTCTCCCCAGCTGATTATATGCTTACTAAGAGACAGCTTGATTCATTCCCAAACCTATTAACACCACTCGCATTTTTTCCTATATTTAGTTTTCATTTAATGAAATAGCAGGTAAATCTATGAAAACAAAAAGAAAGAGGATTATTGTTTCCACAAACACCAAGTTGAATACTTTAGAAAGAGTCAATAAAGAGAGTCTCAAATTTAAATTGAGAACAGTCAAAGGAGTTGTGTGCTTATCCCCAGCCGTGCTCAATTACAGGTACAGAAAAGGTAGGGCTTTGAATTTAACCAGGCTTGGGGTTTTGCCAGAGGGCTATGAGGGAAGGAGAGAAGGTCTAGGGAGTTAAGGTGTATATGAGTTAGAGAGTATAGTAATAGATCTTGTCTTTAAGCCGGATAAGGAGGAACATGAGAACACAAAGGGCAGGAGAGAAAGGATGGTAGGCATGGTCGACTGGAGGGGTTTGAGGTGCTGGAATCGTTTGAAATAGCGGAGGTTGTAATTGGTTGGAGAATGAACGCTTGAAATTGAGATTATGGAAGGGGTACAGTCAATGGTAATGACAAGATAGGATTGGGTGGCCCAAGTGTTGCAGAGGACAACTCAATAGGAGTGAATAAAAAGGTTATGAGAGATCACATTCTATTGGAAGGATATTGAAATCACCAAGAATTACTCCAGGAATAAGGTTGGAGGGAGACACTGAAATGGCTCAAGGAATAAAGAAGTGACATATGATTTGGTGAGTGGCAAATTAGTAAGTGTGGGAGGTCCTCAGAAGACAGAGAACACTGGTCTGCCATGCTGGGAAAAGCGTTGTGGGGCAATGGGGTTATGCCTGGGTGTCGAAGGTTGAAGAGTAACATTGGGATAGACAGGGGATGGGGAAGTTGTTTCAGGTGAGGGTCATAGAATGAGCAAAGGACAAATGGCAGGAAGGAGCGTGGTGTATTTCTGAGTTCGGTGAGTTTACTGGGTTTGGTGGCTTTGGATTGTGAAAGGTTTGAAATGCTGGACTGAGGATTTTTGTTTTTGTGCTTTTCACTTTTTCTGCAGAATAGTAACTATTGTTTGGCTATTGCCTCCTCTCAGAGTGCTGATCTTTACTGATGCTATCTTGTGAGCCAGAATTCATTCTTGCAATGAAGTTTAAGGTGGTGAGAAATTGCCTATACTTGTAAACACTGGTAAATAGGCAAACACATTGAAATATAAAAAGGCAGATGGAAATAAATTAGTTAGAAAACAAAAATTGAGTCTATGCCCAAGTTCATGTAGAGGCTGTGTTTGCAGAAGCTTGTGCCAGGTAAACCTCAGATTCTTTATCTTTGAACACTGATCTTAGAGTTCTTTATCTTATAATGTCACTCCTGCACTTCTGTGATTTTTTTTTTCCATAGAACTAAAAGTAAACTAAGTTAATTCTACCACCTCCACTTCCCTTTGACTTTCCATTCACTATTTTTATAAAGCACAATAACAATCTTCTGATTTGAGAGGAGATATTGTACCATCCAGAGAACCTGTAGGTAGAGACAGCCCGACGAGGGTCTTCTGTTTCTTTAGCTAGAACAACATGGAAAGCCAAGTTATCAGAAAGTTTCTAGGTGAAGTTAGAAGAAGGGTAATTTTTTTGTTTAGTGACATCGGGCTCTGCATGCCCAATGTGTCCATCTCCAAAAGGGTCTTTCTGTTACTCTTTTTTTTTTTTTTTAGATTTTATTTATTTATTTGAGACAGAGAGTGTGCGCAGGAGCAGTGGGGCGAGGCAGAGGGAGAAGGAGAAGCAGACTCCCTGCTGAGCAGGGCGCCAGTACGCCGAGCTCCATCTCAGGACACCGGGATCATGACCTGAGCTGAAGGCAGACACTTAACTGACCGAGCCACCCAGGCACCCCTTTCTGTTACTCTTTATCATTTATTCCAATCAGGGTCCCGGGGGCAAAGAGATGGCATGCTCAAAGATTTCACTGAAGAGACTTTGACAAAAGGACTCTTTACAGGGGTGCGGGCAGGGTTAAGGGTACTAACAAAGATGATGAAGCACGCAGGGAACTAGCAATGTTGGGGTGCTGTTACTGCTCCGGGGCCTGAAGGGACACGGAGAGCAAGTACTGCTAGAGAACCCAGCACGAACGTAGCCATGGGATAGGCAGCCAACAGGAGCAGTGGCCACAAGGAGAGGAATGCAGCCACTGCCCAAAGCCCGCCAGTCAGGGAAGGAGCAGACAGAATAAACACGCAGTCTCAGTCTCTCCCCACCCGCGGGCTTCTCCAATAGCTGGAACCCGGTTGGAAGCAGAGAGTCCAGATGATGCAGCCAAAGTGGCCAGCCTCTCGAGGTCCAGCAAAGGAGAGAAAAACCAAGACTAGGTCCGGAGAGGGAAAAAAGAACAACCAGCACTTTACTCTTTCGACTCTTCAATTCTCCAGAGTTTCATGTGCTTTCAGTTCCTCCCAAGAGCAACACTGAAGATTCTGAAAGATTAAAAATATGAAAAAATTCTTTTCCTTATTAAGCCAATGTTAGGGTTTTGAAGAGGGCTCAGTAAATAGAATATACTAGGAAATAATCCGAAGGAATGGCAGGTGGAAGCCAAAATAGCATGTTTGTGATGGGTCAAAGTAGGTTGGAGGGAATGACTTAGGGTGAGAGCCTCTGAGTCTACTGCCTGAGCCTAGAATTCATCAGTCTTCTTTGGCACCAAACCATGTGGGGGAGAGCCTGTTTCCGGAGGAAAGTAGAGAATGCCTGCTTCCTGTGGGCAATTTGCCTACTCGCCCCAAAGGAAGATAAGGAGGAAAGGGTCAGGTCTACTTCCCAGGGCGCAGCTGGAAGCTTAAAGTCCAGCACGTACCCCTTGACGGCAGCTCTTTCTCAAGAGGAAGAGGGGTGAGACTGCGCTGCTCCTGCCTAGTTCTTTTTCCCAAATCTACCAGGCAGAGAATTCTCTCTACTGCCTGGTAGCAGAGTGAGTTAAGAATATTAGAGAGGACTGCCTTTTCTTGACCACATTTTCTCATTAATTGATTCATTCAACTTACAGACTTCCAGGAGTTGGACACCCTATAGACGCTGGGAATGCAAAGATAAATAGGATGTGATTTATCCCTGGATGGTAATCTGGTGGTCAGAAGAACAGATAGTAGTTGTTGAAGATATACCTTAAGGCGGGACATATTTTTCATTCATTCATCATGAAATGTTGACAGCCACCGTTATTAGAAATCATTGCTAAATTTATTTTATAGATGAAGAAGTTGAGGCTTGGCAAGTTTCAGGGACTTGCTCCAAGTCACAGAAATTAGTGGCAGAGGCGGGATTCAAAATCTAGGCAGTTTGGCCCCAGAGCTAGTCTTCTTAACCCTCTCCCATGTCACAGGCCAGTGCTGGAGACGGGCCTGTGAACAAGTCGTCACAGTGTAATGAATGAGGTAAGTGCTCCTGGAGGGACGTACCACGTGCTAAGGGAGCAGAGGAAGGAGTGACTAAATAGGCCTGGGTGCATGACATTTGTGCAATTTCCCTTGTCCATTGCCAGAAATTAACATAGTGGAGTCTTTTTAGGGCATGCTTTATTGTTACTATACACAGATTCAGATATAGAGCTCAACTCATATTGTCCCGCTGCCTCTCCCAAGCATAACAGCACTTAAAATAATTTCTTCCTGACATCTTGGATCACTTCCAAGAGTTCTGTTCCAGCTTTTGGACAAGGCAGAAACAGGAAGAGGATGTCCTAATGTTCCCTGACTAGAGATCTCAGTTGGAAGTTGGAATAGTTTTGTGAGTAAAATCATTGTTGTTAGGATTCTATTGTCCTATACTATACATATGTGTGATCAACTATATTATATAAATTAGCCATGATACATGTGCTATATAAAATCACTAAAATCCACTGTAGGGGCACCTGGATGGCTCAGTCAGTTAAGCATCTGACTTCGGCTCAGGTCTTGATTTCAGGGTCCTGAGATCAAGCCCCCAGTCACGCTCCATGCTCAGCGGGGAGTCTGCCTCTCTCTCTCCCTCTGCCCCTTCCACTGCTGTTCTCTCTCTCTCAAATAAATAAATAAAATCTTTACATAATCCACTGTAAATGGCTATACTTTCATATATAAGTTTATGTCAAATGATGATGATTTTCTCTTTTAATGTGGGAATTTCTCACCTCAAAGACTTTTTTTGGCTATGATTTTATCATAATTTAGTAGTAATATATCACTATTTCTGCTAATAAGACACAACAAATTCACTTTCTGATATCATCCTTCTAGGTAGGCATTATTTCAGTTTGGCCCCCTTTAATGACTCACTTCACAGCTTGTCTTTAAGATACTGAACATCCATATCTTTGGTTTTTGTATCACTTGATACTAGAGTAAATATTAAGTTTATATGACCAGACCACATACTGTAAACAGGTGCTGTTGTCTGCTGCCAAGTGATGGCCCATTCATGTCAGGATATTAAGCACATCCTGAAGTTTGGTGTAAACACCAGGTGGCATTCTAATCCATTCAGCACAGAGCCCCTCACTCTTTCCTCCTTGATGAATGAAAATCTCTGGGAAGTCCCTGCTCAGGAATTCTCTATACCTTTTGAAGTCCATGAGTCTCACTCCAAAATGACTCAGGAAGAGAGCTGGATCAATTACTCCCTCACCCCCTTTACTCCCAACCTATTTCTTGGAGTGACCTCAGAAGCTCACGGAAAAAAGTCCAGGTTAGCATGTTGCCCTTTCTTGTTCTAGGTTACTCTTTCTGGGTTTCAAGGTTGGAGAAATCCTCCCTCCTGTCCAAAGCTGAAATTGCCTGAGACTTTGTGCCTCTGACTCGTGACGACATTATTTTCCTACTAGGGCTGTAGAGAAGCCAGAATGAGACAATTGTCGGTGATTCTCACAACCACGGGATAACCTCTGGGTGTTAAGGTAACCAAAGTCATGTCTTTGGTTTGAGTAAATGATGACAATACTCAGAACCAACCCGAGCCATCAGCAGAGGAGTTTCCCAGGAGGAGGTACAGCCCTGTGTACCAATCTGGCCAGAGACCGCCACGCAAAGTGCACAGGTGGGGGATTCTGCTGTCGTGGCCTTTCCTTCTACTGGTGTACCATACTGGCATGGGTGGTCTGACAAATGGGCTCATTTTGGAGGGTGGCACAATGCAATAGCTGTGCAGGAAAAGAAGCTGTGTCTTCTGGTGACTTAACCATCATCAAAGCATTAACATGAAAATTGACAATTGTAGAAAACCACTGGCTGCCTCTTGGTATTGATTCTCCCTTTTTTCCATAGTAACCCCTAGTATGTAGCTGGGAACAGCCTTGAAGCCTTGATTAGGTTTTGGCCAATGGGATATAGGCAGAAATGGTGTTATTTCTGTTGTGCCTTTAAAAGGAAGGGGCAAGTCCTCCCTTTCTTCATCATACTTTCTGGTTGCCTGTGACGTTGGTGTGAGGGTGATCCACCCTGGACCATGTGAGTCCAAGGATTGCAGAACCGCACGATAGAAGGCATCTGGACCTTGAGCTTTGAGCTGCCATACCAGTCCGGGACTGCTCACTCCCAGACTGTTAGCTGAGAGGGAAAAACAATTGATTGTGTTAGACCAGTATTATTATACATTTCTGTCAAAGCAGTCAAGCCTTTATCCTAAATCAGTGACTTTAGATTTTAGTAGAATAGAGTCAGTTTTAGTTGAGAACACTGCTTCGTTATTGCAGTTCATCTGTTTCAACAGGTAGCGTGTTTCTTCTCAGAGCTCTGTAGAATTCATGTCTGGTGCTGCCTCTTGGGGGGCTACACAGAATTAAGCCTCAGCTAGAATAGAGAGTGAAGATCTGGACTTCTCACTTAGACTCAAAAATCTTGCCCAGAACTGTCATTTAGTCCAAACGTTGCCATATTTCTCTGGCGCTCCCCATGATTGATGTCTATAAGAGCAGAAGTACTTTCTCAGACATGACTATAGTGTTTGAATTTGTTGCTAGGACATCCATGGAATTTCCATATTCTCTCCCAAGAAAGAAATCGAATTTTTCTTTGATGCTACATTCTTTTTTAGCCAGAAACACAAGGCAACCACTGTTTGCTGTAGTGTTTTGGCAGAACTCTGAAGCATGGCCTGGATCTGGGAACCCACAATCCAAGAATAAGGCACTATTTACATTCAAAATTATTGAATTTGGGTAGAAACTAAGCTCAGCTATGCTTGTGAAACCACTGTCTTGCAGGGTCAAAAAGAGCTTATTTTTCAAGTAAGTGTGTTTCACTGTTTACTGGCGACTACCAAAATAATTATTTCCTGTGTGGGTCATTGGGAGTGAGGTAATTCCAAGGAAAATGTTCCATTGTGCGTACTGGGCTGGGCAGAGCTGCAACTCCAGACATTCCCTTAAAGCAACAGTAATCATGTGGAATGGTAAAGTGTGGTTCATAGGCCCCTTGGAGGGAGATTCACTTTCAGGGTCTTGTGAGAGATGGGCGGAAGTGAACACACACACACACACACACACACACACACATGAACATATCTCTGGTGCCCTTATGTTGGTTCATTTAAATAGTGTTTCAGACATTTTGGAAAGAGAATGTCTATATGAACCAAGACAATGTCTCTGGTCCTTTCAATGTAAAAGCAGAAGCTTACTTTGTACAAGTTGCTAATGGTTTACTTCTCTGTCTTGAGCCACTTAAGGGCATGCTTCATTTGCCTTTGTCTTTTCCAGCCCACACCAACAGGCCCATCACTGAGTACAATGCTCATTAGTCATCTGTGCATGAAGATATGGCTTGTAAAGGATGTGAATTTCAGGGAGCGGACTACTATTCCAAAGGAGTGCCTGGCCAGCTAGGATTGGAGCATCCCTGAGGCACCAAACACTGGTTCAGGAGATTAAACAACTCTACTTCCTACCATCATCTCTCCTGGGATCAGAGAAGGTACGGAATTATCCACACCAGTTAGAGATTGGCATAGCAAGTACAGTGAACTGTGGCAGTTGGATCAACAGGCGACAGATAGTCAAACTAGGCCAAATGGAATATGAATTTGCCCCATAAAGCAGAAGAATGCTTTATATATATACGCCCTCTATATATATATATATATACGCCATCTGACACTGGACTCTGCCTTACCTTCCACTACTGCTCTGCTGTAAGAGCTCAGTGTGTACCTTACAGATGATAGAGCTGTAGATTGTAAAAAGGAATGCCCATTACTGATGAATGCACTCGCCAATTTTTTTATTGAGCACCTACTATGTGCCAGGCATTGCACTGGTGTTGAGATATAAAGGGGAACAAGCCAGATGTGGTCCTTGCCCTTAAGAAGTTTAGCCTCTAACGGAAGAGATAGACAAAAGCACAAATATATAAAGTGATTATACATTGAGGGCATTAAAAAAAAAGAAACTGGATATTGAAGTAGGGAAGGAAAGAAGTACCTAATTTATCTAAGGTGGCCAGAAATGACTGTCAGGAGGAGAAGCACATCTCGGGAAGAGAGAAGGGGACGAACATCCTAGACAGAGGAAAGAGCTCACGTGAACGACCCAATGCCTAAAAGAAATGGGTGTTTCAGGAGGGCACGTTTTGCGTGGAGCACTGGGTGTGGTATGTAAACAATGAATCTTGGAACACTGAAAAAATAAAATAAAGAAACGGGTGTTTCAGCAGAAATGGGTCTGCAGCAGAGTGGGGGGTTGGGAGGAGGAATATGCTCTAACTGGCAGAAGTGCTCCAAGGATTTTTTTGACCCACCGTCAGGGACAATATCAAATGGAAGATGTGGGGTGCTTGTGGAGTGCTCAGGGGGCTTGAGGTTATCCTGCAGAACGAGAGGTCTGAGCCCGAGCGCGGTCCTTCCACGTGTGTGGAAAGTCTCAGCGCCGTAGGTCTCACCCTGCTGAGGAACAGCAGGCAGAATGGAAAGTTGGAATTCATCTAAAATGCAGGAGAAAAGCAAGTGCAAGTGGAGCCATGGAGCTTATGAGTCTGGCCCAGTATCAGGCCCACATGAGAAAACCGTGGTTGAGAGTGGCCATCCATGCTCGGTCAGCCCTGGGAATTGCGAGCTTAAAGAGAATACTGACATTGACGTCTCTAATGTTATTTGCACTTTCTGCTCCTTGATCTTTCAGATTATGAGACATCTGGGAAGTGCCCTTCGAATGTCATTAAGATCCTGTCAGATTCCAGTTGAGACTGTGGGGCATGTAGTGCTTGGGGTGTGTGTGTGTGTGTGTGTGTGTGTGTGTGTGTGTGTGTGTGTGTGACCCACAGGTTGGTAGATGAGCTGCTGAGGTCAGTCAGATGCACTAGTTTATTCTGAGGTTCTTAACCGGGGGTCTGATGTAATCTCGGGCAGGAAAAAAATTGCATCTTTGTTCTCACTAACCTCTAGCTGAGATTTAGCATTGCAACAATATACTTAGGCCACAAATCACAGTAATTTCGGCAGTACTTGTGACTTTGTCATCAGCTGAAATCACAGATATTTTCATATCCCATAGTTGTTGCGGATATCTCAAAATATCACTTACGCGTATCACTACTTGAACATTACGGTAGTTACCATGCCATAGCTAGGTCTTGTTATTTAATGTGTTAATATAGCACATTTATTACGATATCATGTTTTAAAAATATTTGAAAACTGCGTTTCAGTACTTCTGGTTTTCTTTGCTATCCTATGTATTTTTTTGTTTTGCATTTCAAACGTGATTGTGAGACGGGTGTTAGGCTTCCAGATCGCCAATGGGTCCCTAACACACCAACAAAGCTAAGAACTGCCAGACTTTATGGACATAGTCTTGCCGGTTGGATGTAATAGGAATGTTGGGGACTGAATGTCCACATGTCCACTTTCATATGAAATGTTTTTGTCTTCTGACTGGGGCAATAAGTACTCATCAACTCCATTTTTATGCAGACTGAGTTTCTGAGAAATGAAAAGAGAGGGACTAATCTAGGGACACTAGAAAGAGACAGGAGGGAACATGTCCATAATTTTGGGTACAAAGAGTGCATTTTCACAACCCTTTCCTAAGTAGACAGCCAGAAAAGGACAGACATAATCTTACAACTCAGACCTCCTGGAAAAAGCCTGAACCTTCCCCATTTCCTTGGGCTGTAGCCTCAGGGTCCTCAGAGGTGACATCGCAAACACACACAATGCAAATTATTAGCCAGTCTGCCACCTCCCCAGGCTTAGCCACCTGATAGGTGCTATTTTTAGGAAGTCTAATTTCTCCGTTGAGACAAAGCACTGATAGCAAGCCCTGATAACTCAGCCTGGTTTCCCAAGTCTGAGGTGGCACCCAGAGATAAGAAATCCTTTTATGCCCCTTTGCCGAAATTAAAATAGTTCTATTTCTGCATTTTTTTTTTTTTTTTTAAGTAGGCTCCATGCCCAGCGTGGGGCCCAGTGCAGGGCTTGAACTCACAACCCTGAGATCAAGACCTGAGCTGAGATCAAGAGTCAGATGCTTCACCGACTGAGCCACCAAGGCATCCCTCTATTTCTGCATCTTGAAGGGATGGAGACAAGAGGGAAAAAGAGATATTTGTTCACTCTTTCAGAGATTTTAGAAATCGAATTTAAAGCATAAGAGGCCATTCACTTGCTCCCATCCTCCACTCTCCACCACACAAACTGAAGGATGGTTTCTGAAAATGCCTCCCCTGTTGATTTATGGTCTAGTGGAAGCTCTTTCTAAAGGGATGGCTTAATGGAATGATGGTTTCATGGCACAGAACATGGAATCAGAGAATTTAACTTCCCCAAGATCAGTTTCAGAGCCAGATCAGTGCGGTCCAGGCCTTTTCTGCTACTTAGTGGTCTTCTCCTCTGTCAAATGAACCAACAGTAATGGCTCCCACACAGGGTTTCTAGGACATAATGTGTGTGAACTGAAAAGTGCCTGGTCAGTGTTCACTAATCTGGATTGCTGTAACTTCTGTTTTCCTAGACAAATGTGCTAGTCTCAAAGAAGTGTCCTCCTTTTTAATTAATGCTGAGGTATTAGATTATGATCTAGGCCTAGTTCCTATCACCCTCTTCCTTTTCCTCCTACAAATGATCCCGTCTTACCTCTTCAGTCTTTCTGCAGTGTCTTCCTTGTCTGAGCATGAAAACATGCTTGCCTCCCTGTATCTTCTACCTTAACCAGACCCTCCTCCTGAGCTCACATCTCCCTCTGGCTCCTGCTGCCTCCTGTCCCCATGATTGGGACTCATCTGTGTGCAGAGAGCAGTGTTCTGCTCTGGTCCCAGTGGTAGCTTAGTGGTCAAGACTCTGCTCCTGGACGTGGGGCCTGGGGTTTTCTAGCAATGCCCCAACCAGTGGGTAAGAGTGCCTGATTCTGGGGTGCTTTTTGGGGCTGCCCGTCTTAGGCACAGTCTCGGGTAATACCTTAGCAGCCATATTTGCATCTCCACTGGCCTAACTCCTTTGTCTTTTTTAGTCCTACTTGATTTAGAACTGAATTAGCAAGTAGAAGGGAATAATTTGTTTGCCTCGTCAAACCCCAACAATGGAGAAATGCCAAGATTTAAGGGACAGGTGGGGAAGAATCGGCTGCAATCTGATCTGTGTTCGTGGCTTTATTATAATCCTGGTCAGGAAGCCACAGAGAGTCATTCCTGTCCTTCTCCCCCCCCCCCCCCCGCCCCGGCTTTTCCCATGCTCTTTCGGAATCCAAATGCTGTCTCAGAAATCCTTACTTACCACTGTGATTCGGGCAGCCGATATCAATCAATTGGCATTGATGTAAGAGATTAAACCTATCTGAAAGCCTGCACCCAGCTTGCTGATGCTCCTAAAACTGTGTCAGCAGCCCAGACAGGCATGCCAACCCAGACTGTTCTCAGGACAAAGAGCAGACTTCTTCCCGTGGCATGACTGCCCTGAGTGCCTGTCACCTCCCTTGCCTTTCCTCGCTGTTCTTCCTGCTCCAGCCACAATGAGCTTCTTGTGGTTCCTTAAATAAGCCATGTATTTTTGGGGTTTTGCAAATAGTATATACTTTGCCCAGAAGGAAGTTCCCATTCTTCCCCCTTGCTGACTGGGCCCATTTTGTTTATCCTCCTAACTGTAGCATCCTTGCCCTGAGAAGTTTCTCTAAGCAAGTTAGGAGCTTCTTCCTCAGGATTTCTTCCAGACTTGAGTCTCCCCTGGACCCTCAGGGTGTAGAACAAGGCCTTCTCTATCGTAGGCGCCTTGATTATTGGGTGAATGAGCGCCTTTTCAAGGTCACTCTAGATTTCCTACTCTTGTTTGTCCTGCTTTGAAGCCCACTAAATAATTCCCATTTCTCTAGAAAATTCCTATAACAATTTGGCATAGCAAAGCTGGATAAACTTCACACAATGAACAACAGCATGAGAAATCAGAGTAGATTAGATATCTTGACACAGGTGAGATTTCCCTGCGTTTCCAATATAGATTCTGTCCCTTCGATGAAGAGAATGATGAGTTAGCTTTTAGTCACTTCAAATCTGAGCAGCCTATATATATAGGCTATACATAATACATATGTAATATATATAATGTATATAATATATATACGGCCTCTCACGTAATAGAAACTAAACAAGTTTAGTCTGAAATTTTCCTCCAGACCATATATGAAAGACATCATACACACTGTGGTGTTAATGGGTTTTTCTGCGTGGAATCTTAAGTGCTACATTTGTCTGGACCTTGCCTCAGACCGTAGCCTTGCTCCCCACAATTGTACGCATTACTCAGTGCTACCAAGAGAAGTGTAGTCACCTTCTGTCACCCTATAACATTCTTGCTCCCTTACTGTTGAGCTTTTTGTACCATCTCAGTTATAGTTGTTTTTTTTTTTTTCTCTTTACCTTTCTTTTTCCCTCCTCCACCATTTCTAGGCGTAAACATAATATCTTCAATTTATCACCCGTACACACGGGTTAGTAAAGGTGTGTGTGTGTGTGTGTGTATGAAGATGTGGAAATGCAGTACGTGACTTAGAGGAAAATCCTTTTTCTAAAACTTAAAGGAAAAATTAGAACTTAAAAAACTTGAGGTGCTTTTAGCTTAGTGGTACATCTGGCACATAGGAGATGCTTAATACATTTTTGCTACAATTGCTTTTATGATTTTTAATGTTGTTATTAGTATAAAAGGATCCAGTACCTGAAAGCAGGTTGTTTTTATACCCGAGCACATGTGGGGAATATACTCTCTTGGGCTTCCATCCTCCATAGGAAGTGGAGATTGTATATATTAGCTGGAGTTCATCCAAACTACTTTTGGGACAAACAGGATCATGTGTTTGGAACAGAGGTCAACAGCTGTTACTCCTCTGTGGCATTCCAGAGATGTGGACAGATGTATTCGGATTGACCTTCCTTCTTCAGTGAGTGTGGGAACCAGGGGGAAGGGGTAGGGGGAAGGGAGATGCCACAGCGGGGAGGGTGGGAAGGTTTCCTTGGGGCCCAGTAACATGAGAGATCACTGAATATAGTGTTGAAGTGAACAGTTCAATTTCCTGGAGGTTCTGTGCTTAAAAACATGTGAGGGGATGAAGGCCCTTTAACTTTTTTTCTAAAATGAGGAAAACCAGGCATCACAGTTTTCCCAAGGCCAGGACAAGATTGCACTTCCTGGAGAGGTCAGAGGTTTACTCCTTACCATTCCGCTGATTGCACAGTAGGGAATAGGAGAGGGTCAAATCAGGTTTAATACAAGATGTGGAATGAAATACATTCCTCACCTTGCCCTCCTCACCCGAGTCATATTTAATTAACATTCCTGTTTCTAGAATATATCCAAATGTTCCAGTGGTTTCAAAAAATCAAAAATTCAGCCTGACTCAGGGCCCTTGGTACGTTTGTGTAATGCCAGCAGTAAGGCAGGCGGCGGGTCCTCTAGGAGACGGAAAGAACGTGGCTCTGTGAGACCATTAGAGTTTCTGAAATAAGATTTGAGAACAGCATAGTAGACTTCCCCCATGACAACACCTCAGGGTCCTAAAACCTATAAATTTACGTGGTCATAACGGTTTAGCCAGAATCTGATTGGTAGTCGTCTTTCTCAATCTTTTATGACGGTGACTGATGTTTTCTGTACTTGCCACTCCCCTTCTGTTTTTTTTTTCTCCAGACTACCAAGTGAATGAAACTGTTGGTCATGAAACTGACCTGAAGCTCAGATTAGCATTGCCCAGGCTCACGATGTATCTTTGCTGGTGGTACACAGATTCCTGATCTCACAGTGGATTCCTTTCCTGATGGTGTCAAAACTACACACATTCTGTTTCTTCCTCTTGGCTGGGTCAGCAGGGAGGTAATGAGAGCGGCATACTCTTCACTGCAGGAAGACTTTGCAAGTCACATAGAATTCTTGCTGAATCTTTTTTTTTTAAGGTATAATTAACATGTTATATTAGTTTCAGGTGTACAACATACTGATTCAACAATTCTATGCATTACTCAGTGCTAACAAGATAGTCATCATCCGTCACCATATAACATTGTTATAATAGTATTGACTATACTCCTATATAATAGTATTGACTATACTCCTTACGCTGTAGTTTTCATTTCTGCGACTCATTTATTTTATAACTGGGAGTTTCTACCTCTTAATCTTTTTTATCTATTCATTCATCTTCCACCTACCTCCCCTCTGGCAACCACCAGTTTGTTCTCCGTGTTTAAGAGTCTACTTTTTTTTTGTTGGCTAATTGAACGTATTAATAGAAAATAATACAAAAACAAACTGAGCGTTTTGGAAGGGAGGGGAATGGGGGGATGGGTGAGCCTGGCGGTGGGTATTAAGGAGGGCACATATTACATGGAGCACTGGGTGTAGTGCCAACAATGAATCTTGGAACCCTAAAAAAATAAAAATTAAAAAAAAATAAAATAAAAACAATAAAAAAAGAGTCTATTCTGTTGTTTGTTTCTTTGCTTCTTTATGAAGTTGGTGCTAAAGGTCAGATGAGCCTATTAAAAAAGACACATTTCTTTCTAAAAACCTTGCTCCTAACCACTGCACTGTCAATTACATATTCAAGCTGTTGATTGACCAGGACTGTGTCTGTTTCTACCATGACACATGGATCTAGACCAAATCACTCAAATCCCTCATTTGCTACTTACTGTGTGATGGTGAGTAAATTACTTAACCTTTCTAAGTTTCTATAAAATGGAGATATTAATAGTACCCACCTTCTAGGTTTGTTGTGGAGATTAAATGAGATAATGTATGTGTAATGCTTAGTTAGCTACAACAGCTCCTAGCAGAAAGCCTCCAGGAAATGTTAGCTCCAGCTTTTACCACTTCGAGTGGTAGGCCTATCTTCCTAAGTAATTGTTTTAGGCTAGTTTTTTTTTTTTTAATCATATTTTTCATGTAATCCTTGATAAAACCTTCTAGATTGTTAGGTACAAAGATCTTTTTGTAATAGGTATTTACTCAGTGACAGTAGTCAACAAATATGACAGTTGTTTCTAATTTTTCGTTTCTTTTAGGTGCAATTTTTTTCAGGCTTTGGTCCTGCTGGCTTGTGCTAATATGCATGACTTTCTTAATGTCATCTTTGTCTATTTTTTGAATAAGTTTTTCCTGCCAAAAGCTGGGGTGATACCATAGAGCTCATAGAGAGAATCTCAAGCTTCATTATTTTCCCACAATCACCATATGAGCATTTGAACCTCTGTAAGTTAGAGCTTTGGGGAGCATTAGAAACTAAAATGAAAGGCAACTTTCTGGAATTTAGATCAAAGAAGATATTATCCTGGTAGGCTTGCTCTGTATGAGTTAGAGATAACCACATGGCTTCTCATGGTTGACTGGCTTGACAACTAGAAATCTTCATACTCTTCACTGATACTTTGTAGTTTTTACTACTTTATTATTATTAAAACATTGAGCACCAAGGAGGAATACTATGCTAATTTCTAAAACAGAGTTCTGGTGGTACTCATGCTATGAAGAAAAACCAATCCACATAAATCTATTGAACATATATTCAATGATCCATTTTGGTTGATCCAACAAACATTTATTCAGCCCATTGTAAATAAGTATGAAATGGAGGTCCATTAAATCTTATTTCTATCCTAAGGGTGGCAAGATTCACACATTTTGTGAGATATGAACAACTTGTTGAGTAACGTATTCTCATCTCCATTTTATACATGAAGAATTCAGGCTACCAATTTCTAGGCTCATATAGCTAAAAGGGGCCCACCTGGGATTTGATCCCCAAGCACAGGGCCACAAATCCTGAGCTTTTAGCCATTGGAATTCCAGATGTGTGATTTTTCTCCTCATATCTACCATTTCTCCAATACCAGCTGGATGTACTAAAATTCAGTTCAGTTCTGACACTGTTTAGTTAGTGTCAGATCTTACAAATTAAGGGCTCAGTTCCAGAAGACTGCCTTCACTTCAGATGCCAATTAAGCACACTCAATCTCTAACTGTTCTCCCATCCCCCAGAGGATAGGGACTGGGGCGGAAAGTTCCAAGCTTTTAATTATGGCTTGATCTGTCTGGGATCAGCTCCCATTCTAAAGCTTTCCAGGAACCCAACAAAGTTGCTTTTTTCAAATATAAGATGCTCCCCCCCCCAAAAAAAAATATATATACATGATGCCCTTGTCACTCAGGAAATGCCAAGGTATTTAGGAGCTCTGTGTCAGAAACTAGGGTCAAAGACTCAAATAGTAAAACAGAAGATGTTCCTAGCACCTTTATTGATTAGGAAATTACAAATGTTTTAGGAGCTATTAGCAGGAGCCAAGGACAAAGACCAAAATATGTCTTCTATCACGACCTTATACGTTCTGAGATTCTCTGTGCCTCCACGTCCCCCATAAGACTCTTAACCCCAGCCTTAGTTCCTATTATGTTTCAAATAGCCTATAGAATTTGGCCACTTGTATTATATTTTGTTTCTGACAAGCCATGCAGTTGGGACTTCAGTATACTTGTTGATTGATTAAGGTCATTTGTTTCATCATGATACATATGTCCTTGCATTTCAAGACCAGGTGTGGATTTAAGCAATCTGGAATTTCTTCAGAAAAGTACAGGTGCAGTTTTATGAAACACAGTTTGATTTATATCTCCCCCGTGCCATTTTGGGCCACTAGCTCTTTTTCTGTCCATACTCCAGTCACACAGACTCTGAACACAGGCTCTAATGAGACATTTTGTTAAATATGCCTTGCAACAGAAAGGTAATGCACATTCCCTATTCTTTCATCCTGAAGAAATTTACAGTACTGGGGAGGATTGAAAGTAGGGAATCAATAAAATGCTGTGATTAGGGAATAGCGAATAGCAGTTCAAGTTTGAAAGACCCAGGTTTTTGTTTGGTTTTGTTTTGAGAGAGAGAGAGAGAGAGAGAAAGAAGGTGCTCATGCAAGCGGGGGTGTGGGAAGGGGCAGAAGGAAGGGGAGAGAGTATTATAAGCAGACTTTACACTCAGTGCAGAGCCCCACGTGGGGCTCAATCTCATGACCCTGAGATTGTGACCTGAGCAGAAACCAAGAGTCAGATGCTTAACTGACTGAGCCACCTAGGCGCCCCAAAAGAGTTAAGTTCTAAACCTGGCTGCAGTCCTTCCTGACACTTTCTAACTCTCTTTCAAGGTCAGTCTACTCATCTGTGTAATGGGGATAACAATAGCATCTTCATTACAGGTTGTGTAAGTATTAAATGAGATCAGGAGTGTAAAGTGCTTGGCACATTAGCACTTGCTCTTATAGGAATTGTAGTAAGGTACTCCTATACTGAAATGGGGTCTTGTATTTTATCTCTATCATTTCTACTTCCTGGTATATGCGAATGCTATTGAATTTCAAGAGGAAATGTGAAAGGATTTTAATGAAATGATTTAATTCTTTAGTGGGATACATGTTAAAAAACATTCAAAGTTTGTGTTTCTTTTTATTCTAAAGAATGAAAACCAAATAAGATTGGTGAAGTAGTGAAATCTAGTACACTTAATTATTGTTTTGTGAGTTTGTGTAAGTCATCTAACCTCTCTGGGCTCCAGCTTCCTCCTCTGCAAAATACGGAGTTAGACCAGATAATTGCATGGTTTCTTTCCACTTAATTTGATTCTATTAAGCCCTGCCATAGATATAATATTAACTAGATGCTATACAGTCGTCCTTAATATACTTGAAGATAGCTATTAACTCATGCCTTAGCTTTTGTTATGAATTATAGGAAAGTTTGGGGAGTCTTTGTTTCTACTGTACATATTCTTAATCTGTGTAATGAGCTTCAGAGCCTCGGATGGTGGATCTGAGCAGTCTGGTGGCTCCATAATAGGGATTATCTTTTAGAGAAGGGCACCTTGCCTTCTGTAAATTGTGCCTGGAAAGACATCAGGCCCTGGGTAAGATATAGAGGGTCAGAGCCAGGAATCCTGGGTCAAATTCGAGAAGTGAAACTTCCTCAGGACTGGCAACATGACTTTATCATTTATCTTTAATTCAGAAGTGTAAGTGAACCATTTCCAAGGACAGATTGCTCCAAAGGGCAGAGAGATATGTCAGTACAAAAGGGTCACCAAGATCTGTTTGTGAGAAAACTGCAATGAGGACAAAGAGGGTCTATCAGCAGACAAAATACTTTTCATCTGTCATTTATCAGATGAGGAGGAAGAGACATGAAGTCTTCTTCCGCTAATAGCTAGATCATCAAAGATGCTCACGGTAACATTTTAAAATTTGGTAACAACACTAAGGGATTGTTAAACAATTTATGACATAATTATAGGATGGGATATTATGTATTAATTAAAAATGATGTTTATAAAGAATGCTTAAATGCTTAAATATTTAAGGTGTAACAGATAATAGTATACATCTGTTGAAAAATATAAATAAAACCTGATATTTGATAGAAAAACATATGGAAGGCAATGGGCCAGAATATTAACAGTGCTTATATCAGGGTGGTAAGGTTATGGGTGATATTTGTTTTAATAATTATTTTTAACATTTAAAAAGGTAAAATGTATCTTTTAATAAATTTTCTATGTGAAATATATCCTACTTTAACCATCAGAATAAAAAATCATGCAAGTTATCTTAAAAAAATACGGAACGCCCCAAATTAGGGTAGTCATATAAAGCTGAGATTATCAGAGAAGGAGAAAAGAATTACTGGGAAGGTTTTGAGGAAGCCGTTGAGTACAAGGCCTTGACCCAGATGTCAGATGAAGAGAGCAGGGGCGGCCCCACGAGTGGGATGACTCCATGCAGAAGGCCTGGCCCACTGTAGAGGGTTACAGAGGTGTGGTTGCTGGCCTGGGGAGCCTGTTACAGGCCTGTGTTCATGCCTCTTACTCAACCTTGAATGGTCCCTTGTCATACTTTTGGACTCTCCCGTTGCTCAGGAAACCCCTGCCAGATGCTCACTGGGTTGGCGCTTGCGGGTGGGGTGTGTTCCTCAAGGTTTCTGGAAGTGAGTTGGGGGAGGCTCCGTATCAACTAAGAAGTGTGTGCTAAATGCTCCGTAGGGCTACCTACGTCTCGCACAGAAGTTCAATTCCTACTATTTATAACTCCTCCCACACTGATATGGACGCTTCCCAAATCCTCCACATAATTCTCGTTTTCTTCTTGACACAGTCTCTCCCCATGCTCCAAAAGTCTCTCCTCTGCAATTGGCTTTCTTCCTCCTTTAGAAGAATTTGTTTGTCCGCCCTTAAATTCCTGCTGAATTCGAAGCACCTATTTTCACAGCTCTCATACGTGTGTATGGAGAATAATTCTCATGAGCCCATCATAGAGTAACTGACATTCTTTTTCAGTGACGAGAAAAGCTTGTCTTTAAAAGAAGAGGAAAAGTCTAAAGTCATCAAAACAATGTAATATCCTGTGTGAAATGTTGCTGTCATGATGCCTTGTGGTTTGAGTCCCTTGATCATGTGCCCTGAGGGAAATAAGTTGGTGGGGGCTGTGGATGACGGAGACACTCAGGCTTCAGCAGGTGCATCTGCTGTTCCCCTCACACTCTGGGCTCCTCGGGGAGGAGGGCCTGGAGCCCTGGCCCACCATTAGCACAATGATCCTCAGGCTGCTTCTGGCTCTCAACTTCTTCCCCTCGATTCAAGTAACAGGTAAACATTTTTGATTTCTTTTCTCCTCTGAGTTTTTCTTTCCAAGTCTTCGGTGGGCTTGGCTCCTCTTAAATTTCAGATGACTTAGGAAATGTGAACATTCGAAATGTAGTTTTGCTCTAACATGGTAGCCTGTTATTTAGAAACTCACTGAGTCTCGGTCTATGGTATAATATTTTAACAAACATTCTTTGGAATTCAGTAAGATTTATTTAGCTATTAATTGATAGTGTCCCAGGAAGCTATAAAAATTATGTTTTAAAAAACTGTAAGACAACTACTATAAGTAGGTGGGTTCTGAAAGTTCTGAATTTAGACTGCCAGGATTCATACCGCTGATCCATTTCTTACCAGCCAGGCTTAGACTAGTATGTGAACTTGCTAAGCCTTAGTTGTCTTCTCTATAAATTGGGGATGGTAATAACCTCATCATCTCAAGTTCATTGTGGTGATAAAATGAAATGATCTGTGTGAAATGCTTAGTATAGTCAGAGCTTGGCTTGCAAGATGAATGTTAGTTGTAGTTATGACTCTTCTCAAATTGAATTGAATGTGTCAGAATGAATTTCGGAGTCATTACAGAAGGTGGCACGATACAAATGCCAATAAATTACTTTCTTTTACAATTGGCTGAATTCTGTTATCTTAGATTAAAATCCTTTAAGTTCACAATGATGATGATGAGGATATACCTAACACTATTTTAATGGAGCTCCATTTCAGATGAAGGTACCAAGGGGTAGGGATGTGAATTTGTCCAAGGATATACAGATATTCGTTATGGGAGTCAGGGTCTGAACCACCTTAATCTGACTCTTTGGCCTATGCCCTTGACCATGACATTATTCCACCTAATGTGATACGGTGTATAATTTCATAGCTCCAGATATATCCAGGGTCAAACCATCTTTGGAAAATCACAATTCCAAACAGAAAGAGCTTGTTGCTTTGGTGGGCTGGAAACAGGCGTTTGTTCAACTTGTTCTCAGAGTTAGAAAAGTGTCTCACTTGGCTCAAGAATTGTACTGATTAATGAGCTCATTTAAATAAGAATCTTTTTTTTTCTCTTGAAGATACATTGAAAAGCCAATATCTTCATTTTTTTTTTTTTCTCATTTATTTTGGTGGGGGTGGAGGCCGCATTATTTGCTGTTATTCTTAACATCATGTGCATGGGCTCCAAAGGGTGTAATTTCCCAACATGCACGAGTGACATAGTTACACTTACACCTATCTATTTTTGTTGCCTTCTGTGCCACTGAGCGTATTTACAAACTGTGTGTATTTATAAAATGTACCCATTCAGTGAAAGACATAAGCTGGTGAGCTGGGTTATGCCCCAGTATCTATCTGGTGCCAAACATTTAGAGCTACCAAATATATTTCAAAAGAATCTTTAAAATTTATTTTAAAGAAGGTCTTTAAACTCTGTCTTAAGGGATCTTTAAAATTTATTTTTAAAGATATTTAAAATTTCTTAATTACACTGTAAAGGATAGATAGAATAGGCAGGCAGGAAAGAGAAGCTCATTCTCACAGAAACTAAGTATTTGTACACAAAATACTTTCCTAATGTGCTCTGTGAACATCCATCTGTCATCAACTCACTGAATCTCTTTTGAAGATGTTTTTGGTAAGATGCAAAGCTTTATATTTTTCTTTTAGAACATTTATTGAAAGGGGGGTAGCTTAAAAACCCTGTTAAGGATACACACATGTGGGACCTTTGTTTTCTATTTTGAGATACATCTACATTGCGAAGGCCAACTCACCCCTCAAACAACTTTTAAGATTTGATGCTGAGTGGCCGTCTAATGAAGTAGGAAAGGGCTAGAGAAGGCACTTTTGAAATGCTTCTCTCAGTAAGAAAACTTACGAGATAAAATAACTACGACATACAAAAAATGCACGATCCATTCTAATCAATGGTGCAAAGCCTGCCATATGCTCTTTGTGTGTCTTTATTTGCTCTCCGTGAAGAAATCATAAATAAGGTAAAATTCTCTGGTCACAGTGTAATTGTCCTCCCTGGCATTAAGAGAGGTTTCTGGTATGTCTGTGTGAGGTGTGTGTGGTGTGTGTGTATGTGTGTTGTAGGAAGAACAGTATTACATGGTATATTAATTAGTTGGAATTTAGATAAAAAATTTTTAAAAAAAGAGAAAAAAAAGGAAGAACAGTCCTTTCCCCCACTAATTTAAAAGTTCTAACTCATTGGCTCCCAGCATAGCTTAAAATGCTTATTCTATGAAGGTTCAACCTAACCTGATTCTTCATGATTTTAACGACACTGTAGAAAGATTTGTATGGCTAATTTAAAGAAATATAATTTAGGGAGCATGAGGAGAACTTCACTTAGACAATTCCTTTCCTAAGTTACATGTTTCCTACCAGATTTGAGTAATTGTGCAATTGAGACCCACAAATTGAGAGGATTTTGTTGGATTTTCAAATATGAGTCCAGCTTAAAACTGTAGTTACTTGAAAGGGAACCAATTTGTGATGGATGATAGAAGGAGTGTGCATATAACAGATGACATTGTTCAGATTTTTCAGCCAATATTGGTCATTTTTCAGCAAGGCTAATCATCCAACATGAAGATAAAAATCAGGACAATGCCACTAATTTTTCCAGGAGAGGATTTCTTTTCATTTCTCCCAAACCTCAGCAAATAAACTGTCAAAATGGCCAGTTCGAACGTGATTGATTTCTCCAATGCTTCTGCATTTCCCTTGGTACTTCTTTTTCTGAGAGAGACACAGAAGGCAGGAAGATGGTTGGTATTTAATAAAAAATCATCAGCAAAGCGAAGTAATTGAATACTTCATTTTTAGTTCAGCAAATGCCCCCTTTGAGGTGGGTGTTCATAATAGCAAGTAATTGACCTTTTATAGGGAAGTGCTGCCATGAGGCTGGGCTTGGGAAAGTAAGACAGAGAGATGAACATTGAAAAGGCATTGTAATCAGCAGATTGCCTATCTGCCTGACATCCACTGCATGGTAGCCTGTTTTGTTTTGTTTTTTGGTTTAAAAAAATGGACTGGGTGTTTTGTCATCTCAAGTAAATTCAATGGGCATTTCAAATCTATAGATGTTGTTTAAGACAGGATATTACTTTCTACTTTTTTTTCAAAGGAAACCATCCAGAAAAAACTTTTACAGCAAGGACTGTAAAATCAATATCAATATATCAATATCAAGAAATAGAATGAGTCATTTTCACAGACAGATTAGAAAGAGAAATGAATCTGTGATTGTAACTCTGAGGCTCTCACATTAAAACCCTTTTTATGGGTGGGGGGTGGGGATCTTGTCTCTTCTTAAGACATAGACAGTCCTCCCTTTTAACATCTTCATTCTATTTTCATGAGTGGACCAATGCCACATGACTACCATTCAGCTTTTACCCTGTGTGGATATTTTCCTTCAAGTATTTCCTGTAGGCAGTGTGCTGACATTTACAAAATGAAAATTTTTATGCTACCAATATCCTAGAAGAAAATTCCATTTGTGGTTTATCATCTCTAAAACAATAGCTCTTTTATTAACTAGCGTAGGCATCGATAAGTAGACACGATTGCCAACTTTCTTGTCTACAAATCAGAGGGCAGGCCATCTTTCAAAACACAGTTAGTTTGCAGCAGGTCACTGAAAAAGGATAAAATCTTTCATTTTCCCCTTTGATCTTGGTTAAATGTTTGCTTGCCTCTTTCTTCAAGAAGTTTGTTACTTAAGGAAATTCACAGAGGCCAGTATAAGTATTCTTCTCAGTAGATAACTTAGCAGAACTTCTGGGGAAAAAATGACATCTGGGTGGTTTTGTGATTGACTGAAGGGGTCTCGGGTTTTCGAAGCTGTGTTAAAAAATCTGTCTCTTTTATGGTGGTTTCTTGACATGGCATTGCCATCAAAAAATGGTACCCAGAGCTTTCAGACTGAGAATCGTTGCATGAGAATGGGTCCCTGAAGCTGGAGGGAAGGTAACACAGGCCCCATGGAGAAGTGGTCGCAAAGTAGGAGTCTAACTTCTTGCTTGTTACCCTCATTTTGATGACTCTGAACATCAGAAGAGAGGAGCACTGGGTGGGGTCAAGGGCTACTTGGTCATTTGTTAGAGGATGTGAAAAAGAGAGTTGAGGCTTCTTTGGTTTTGGTATTTGAATATTAAGGTCATAGGCATCTTGACTGAGTCTGTGTGTCACCATGCAGGTTACGTGTGTTTATGTTTTCAGTGCTGGATGAAAACCTGCACTGTGGTGGAGAATTTCTTACTTAACTTTGAGCTGCAACTTTATCTGCATCACCATTACCGTCATCTTTTCATTTGTCATCATCTTCATTATCTGTGGGACTCTGGCTGCCAAGGTAACTGTGTTAATGGTTCCTGATGGTGTCATAAATGTCACCCACTCATAGTTCGCTGTGACCTCTGATCTAATCGGGGGCCCTTTTCTGCAGTATCTAAGTGAACTTTGTGGCTCACAATTCACCATGTAATGTATTGATTATGGCGGGAATTCCTGTTCATCACCCACTCATTCATACAAGAATCTGCATTATTGACATGTCTTACTTTGTAACAGTGACATAGATTCCCTTGTTAGGAACGTAGGTGGTTTTGTGATTTTTTTTTTTACACTTGCTGAGAAGGTAGAGGGTTGTGCTTTTCACTACTTAGGGATACTTGGCAGATGATGAAGTATCAGAACATCACTGTGGCTGTGTCTGCAGCTTCCATGTAACCTGATGAGTTTCTTTCATGTTGAACACTACTACTACTAATAAGGCTACAGAATTTAAGACCATCTTTAGGAATGTCGGGTCCAGGAGGGTTCCATTTCTGATCCACAAACTCTATCCCATAGAAACTGGGTGAGAATGGGCACATATGAGAAGAATGTTTCCTTTTACTGTAGCTCCCAGGGGGACTAAAACAGGGTACTACTAGGTTATTGTTCTCTAAAGTACTAGGTTCCTGTTCTGTAAAGTTCCTCCTTCTTCTTACACTTTAGAAAGACAAGTCTTCTTTCATGTGCTCATTCGATAGGTATTTATTAACATCTTCTAAGTGCTATTCTAGGTTCTATGGCTGATACAAAAACCCAGTCTGAGCTTCAATGAAGTAAAAATGAGAAATCTGAAATCTTTCTAGAATTTTTTTTTCTTTCAGTTTAGCATCATCGTGAATGATCCTTTGTCAGTAGTAATTTATTTTATGGCAAACAGTTATAAGCAGCAGCATCCATAGAACTGGTGAATTCAACCAGAGACATTTAGAGATGGGCAAGAACTTAGATATCCCTCGATCTATTGAAAAGGAGGCTGTGATGATGGCTCCTGGAAGATGCTAAAGAAAGGTGATTTTGCAATGTTTCCTGGCATGTTTTGGATGATATAAGGCTGGACCCCTCTTGCTTATCCAATCAATCTTCTTTCACACCCTAATATAAGATCCCCAAACCCAAAATTGAAGCTTTCTTCACAGTCTCACCTACCTGCCCTGGGCAGTTATGATCTTTCTGATGCTATAGCCTTCCTGGAGTTCCCTCTCTCCCCCTTTCTACCTATCCAAATCCTACTCATCTTTTGCTTTATGACTATAGTGCAAGATTCACCTTTTTTGAGGAAGCTCTCCCTGGGTATTCAGCCTTTATTATGGAGTAATAAAGACTTGTAAGAGGAGTTCCAATGGGAGTATAGCTCAATCTAACAAAGACTTATTAAATCTCTGTTATATTTTAATCCTTATGGGAGTTTGAAGGAATATAAAAAGAGGAAAAGAAGTGTAAGGACTTAGCACACAAGAACTGCTTGTGCAATTAACCAAGTTCTCTCTGCAGCCACAAACTTTTTGATCCAGCTCAGAAGACCATGCATGACATGATATAGCAGCGGGAAACAGATAACTAACTCTTGGCTACTTTCCCTGTTGTTTAATGCCTTAATGACTTTGCATACATTATGCTCCTAATCTGAAATGTCCCCTACAGCTCTCACTTGAAGAAACCTTCTCTGAGACCCTAAATGGCAAAGTGAGGGACTTCCTTCCTTCTCAGGGTTCCCAGAATTGTTATTGTGCATTGATGCATCTGTTTCTCCCCCTAGACTATGAGCTCTTTGCAGGCAGGATCATGTCTTATTCATCATTATAGCTTCACAGCACAGTGAAGATATAATTTACTCCAGTACAGTGTTGGAATTATTATAGGTGTTCAACAAATATTTGTTGAAGAAGGAAATGAATGAGTTAGTACTAAAATGAGGAAGCATAACATCAATGTTCTAGTAAGATTAATATAGAATAGTAAGCACTTATGGGAATTGAATGGGGCATTAAAGCTAGATACGATTTGAATGGATAATGTTATTAATAATAATTCCTAGCTAATACTTATTTTTCACTTATAATGTGCCAGGCACTGTTGTCCCTGGCTTTCCCTATATTAAACAGTGTATTCTTCCTGAAATCCTATGAAACAGTTGCTATGATCATCTCATCTATAAGGTGAGGAAACTGAAGGATGGAGCAAACAGAGCAACTTGCCTATGGTCAAACAGCTAGTAAGTGAGTAAATCCAGACCCTTGCTCCAGGATTCATATTCTTAACGAATCCCATGTTACTTTAGAAGGGACAAGCAATACAAATAAAGAAATTAAACCAGGGATATTGTTCTGTGTTCTTGGCCAGAATTTAATGTGTGGAAGCATGGAAAGGTAGGGTAGAATCAGGTCAAACCAAGGACTGAACACTGATACCCCAAGTTTGGACCTCATTTTCAAGGCATTGTGATGCAGCTGGAAGCTTCTGGAAGCAGGATGGTCCAGAATGTATAGAGATTAATGGCAAGGAGCTCACATTATGACATTCTGACACTTTGCCAGGAGGGGGGTAGTAGTTTGGAATTCGGGTAGCAAAGGTGGGAACGACAAGAAGTGACTATTCTGAGGGATGCTTGAAAAGTAGAAATTCCAGGATGTAGTGCCTGGTTTGTGAAAGAGAGGGAGAAATCAAGCCTATGATTGCCTTCATAAGGAATGGTGGTATCACCACCTGCAATCAAGATGTTGTGCAATTGAGTTTTGGGGCAAACTAATGTTTAGTTGTAGACACATTGAGTTTGAAGTAAAGGCTTGAAATGGCAGAAAAATGTCCAGTACAAACCTGAAGCTATGAGAGCCAGGTAAGAAGAAAATATCCTAATCTTTGGAGTAAAGCTGATGTCATGGAAATGGATGGCAGTAGAAAGGAGAGAATCGAACTGAATCTGGAAAATTGCTCTAGGTTACGAGTAAGCTAAAGAGGCTGATCAACCAGTGAAGGAGACAAAGAATGTGTTTGGAGAGATAAGAGGTGAAAGAGTCTTGATAGAACATCACTAAAGCCAAAGGAGGAAAGAATTTCAAAAAGAGACGGTGCTTAATAACATTAATTATATAAGGGAAGAAGTGAATAGTGGCCTGGGAAGGCTATTGGTTTTGACTAAAGAGAGGCCAGTTCTGAGCTTAGATAGAATGGTAGGGAGGGAAGAAAAGACTTCAAAAGATCAAGAAAAAGTGGAGAGGAATAAAATAGACATAGTAGAAAGAGAGGAAATTGCTAAGTAAAGTGAAGACAATTGGAACTTCTATCACCTGTAATGTTCACCATTTCTTGTATATGGTAGGTATGTAATAAATGTTTGCAAACTCAGTGACTTTATTATGTTTAAGATGTAGAAGGAACCAAGTGCTGTTCTTGAGTGTGTGTGTGTGTGTGTGTGTGTGTGGTGTTGAAAGGGTGGAGAGAGGGCCATTAGGAAATAAAAGAGGAGGGAGAAAAATGAAGAATGCAGGCAGTTTTCACCAGGAGATGGGGAGAGAGATTTGGAGCACAGAGGACGGGAATATTAGAGAGAGGACGACAAATCTCTAAGAAAAATGGGGAGGGAGAGAAGAGATTTATAGGGGCAGCGATATAATGTTAGGATAGAGCAGGGGTAGATGAGTGAATACATGCTGGCACACCTGATATTAATAACTTTTATTTAAAAAATATATCTGTTTCATTCTCTCAGAACAGGCTTTAGTGTTTAACCTATAACAACAAGGCCCACTGGATAATACATACCTTGATTTCGAAGACTTCATTCATCTCCTTTTAAATTTGTTTGAGCCTTCAAAAATGTACAGTATGGCTTGGCCTGGCCTCAGCTCATGGCTGAAATAAGAGGGTCACAAAGTTTAGATCAATCCTGCCCAACATCATGGGTAGGGCTCTAGTTTCCAGTCAGGAAATTTAATCTCAGCATCTCCTTGTGTTTTTTGGACCAAGGATGTAGCTGCTTGCCCTTGGCTTTAGAGAGGCCATGTCTGTTTTTCTTCCCCCCAATCCCTCCCTTCTTTTTTTTTTCAAACTTAAAAGCTAAAGCCACTGATTTCTCAAGGTAGGGGGGATGTGATTAGCAGTTTTAGTCTGTTGAAATGTGACAAATCTTTTCTAGGCCTTCATTTCCTTGTCTGATATGTGAGGGGGTTGGACTTGAAGACATCTTAGGTCTATTTCTGGCTTAAAAATTCTTCTTACATGGACTAAAAGTGCTGGCTTTTATCAGTTTTAACAAGACAACTCAATCACCCCACCCCTTCGTGGGTGCTATTATGATCCGAGAGAGAAAATACAAAGAATTGCTGAGCAGCCATATCTGAAATTGCTTGGAGAAACTGCAAACCAGAATCTTAGGTACAAAAATGCTTAGAAATTATGGCAGGACTTGGCTTTTGCTTTTTCTCCTCCACCTTCCTATGTAATGTTAAGTTTCCTTATAGTAATTATTTTCAAACTTCCAAGTCATTTGCCTAGAAGATTCTGTATTTGTCAAGGTGGCCCTGCACAGGCTCTTTGGAGATGTAAGATTGAATTATTGTCATACTGTTTATGTAGAAAGCTATAAAGCCCTAGTTACCTACTATTTGGATTACAGGCAACCTTTTAGGGTAATAAAATTGGCTATTTGGGAGTGGTTTGGCAGCTTTCATATAAAGTGCTCTGCCTTATTGGCCTCTTAGATTATCTTCTAGCATTAGGGACTGAGAGGACAATTGTAGACCTTTGAATTGTAGGGGCTGGGTCACATCACACCCATTTATGTTGCTTTGTGTTTAGGAAGTTTCAATCCTGGAGCGCTTACACTGTTTTGCTGGGTAATGTCTCTGAGCATGAAGGATGGATGACAGCGCAGGCAATGGCTTTAAGCAGGTTTAATATTAACTGTCATCCTAATACAGATGACATCTTGATGCACATATCTATCTCTGACTTTCTTGAGCTCTAGTCCAACACATCTAACTCCTGGACTTTTCCTTTGGGATGCCTTACCCACCACTGAAACCCAGTGTATCTGAAACTGAACCCAACAGCTTTTCTCCAAACAAACGTCCTCTCTTCACTTACTTAATTTTGTCAACAATGCCTCTGCTTTCACACCCCCCCAAACTCTGTGTCATTTCTGATTCTTGTTCACCATCAGTGAGCATAACCGAGTACCTACTCCTCATCTGTCCTTTCCATCCCAGCTGCCTCCTCTGCACCTCATGCCCTGTGAGCTCACATCAAAGCTATTGCAACAGCCTCCCAATGGGCCTCTGCCTCCTCTCTACCCTCTCTCTAGCAAGTGTGTCCTGCACAACTGTGCTACCCTTCCCGAAGGGGCACTTACCACCCTATTCTCAACTCAGGTGTCTTCAACGTCTGCCGCTGCCTTCCTTGTAAAATCCATGGGCCTTTTCTTGGCATTAAAGTCTCTCTGTGATGGGGATGAGCCGTCTTTACCTATTTCCCCTTTATGGAAATGGAATGCTCTGCTGGTCCCCAATAAACCTTTATACTAAAAGCTATTTCCTTCATCTTAGCCTGTCTAAATTTACTCCCGACCTCATGGCCCAGCTAAAGGCCAGTTTGTCTTCATAAAAGCCTCCAAAATCATCTTGACTGGAAACAAGGCCTCTTTTATATGACTGTTATGACAGGGCTCATGGACCATACATGGCACTGGAGTGTAGCTAATTGTGTATTTACCTTAGGATTTCTCCTAGAAGAAAGAGGTTGTATCTTTTACAGCTTCCATCTCCCAAGAACCTAGTACATTTGGTTCTATTATTTATTTACTGAATAAATGCATGACTTTGTCATGGCAGAAGTCAGAATACCAAAGAACGATTTTCTGACACATCGAAATTTCAGAAAGTGCTCATTGATCATTTTGGTAATTTTTCTCTCTTCGTAATTAATGACTAGGTACTCAAATGAGACTTTTTGCTACTGAACTATTTGATCTCTGAGTTACTTTCTGACAGTTGCATGAAGCACAATAGTTTTTTAAAAGGACAAGAACAAATGCCCTCTACCCTACAGTGTCTTCCTGTGTACAAATGTAGATGAGGGTGAAACATGGAACTTAGATTGGTGCTGGTTAAGAGCAGCTTGTTGAGTAAATGTATTTTTTTTTTTTTTAAAGATTTTATTTATTTATTTGACAGAGAGACAGAGAACACAAGTAGGCAGAGCAGCAGGCAGAGGGAGAGGGAGAAGCAGGCTCCTCATGCAGCAGGGAGCCCGATGCGGGACTCGATCCCAGGACCCTGGGATCATGACCTGAGCCGAAGGCAGCCGCTTAACCGACCGAGCCACCCAGGCGCCCTTGAGTAAATGTATTAATTAGGTTTCTATTTCTATTTTTATTGGAACCTATCTATAATCATTTGCATCTGTTTGAACTAAGGTCTCTAGATTTTGTATAAAAATCACCCTTTCGATAAGAATAAATGTGCTTGACAGAACTGATAGTTGTACACACACAATCTTGGGCAGGGCTGGTCCCATGGTCTATTCTTCTGAAGAAAGTCATTGCATCTGTCATGGTGGCCTCCGCTACATAATTCTCTTTCCTTCTGGTTCTTGTAACCTCACCCTGCTCATGACCTTTTAGACCTAAGCGTGGTCATAACTCTGCTGCCATGAGCTACAGTTTCTAGCATTTGCCTTGTGGCCTCCACACCTTTGCTAACAGTCCTTTTAAAAATATACCTTCCTCCTATTGCCCATTTTGAGTGTGCCATTTGTTTTCTGCTGGGCTCCTGAATGAGATAATATATATATATATATATATATATATACCACATGCTTTTTCAAAGCCCCTTTTTGGAGGAGCTTTCCTTAAATCTTTATCCCTTGGGAAAACAGGGAGAGTTTCAAGATGACAGCCGTCAGAAAACTAGATGGAATGACCACAAAGTTCTTTTGCAAATGTAATGTATGTTACTCCCTCCCCCCTCCCCCCCCATTTTATCATGAATTTCAAAGAGTCTGGAGCCATTTAAGGTATGCTAGGTCATTCATAGCTTTGTTTTTATCTTCCTAGTAACTCAAAGAAGATGGTGAAAGTCTGATGAGTGTTTTTTACTCCTTTTTCTCACCTCTGTATGAAGCCGAGCCACCAGCTAGATTTACCAGAGCCATAGACAGAGGGAAGAGCCACTTTCCTCCCAGAAAGCAAAATTGGTCTTACAGGTTCCTGAGCAAACACTGGATTGGCCTGTGAGCAAACCTGCCCCTTACGGAGCCTAAAAAGGAGCAAGTGGTCAGATGGCCACGTGTTGAAGGGCATCCTAGGCCTGAACAGGAAATGTACTCAGAGGAAAGTTATAGTAACTTCACCAGCTCTGTGGTCAGGAGGGAGGTGCTCTATGCCAAGGAAACCAGCGTCACCTTCACAGTGTGTTCATAAACACCGTAGGGCAAGATGGTTGAAAATAGAAAGCTTTCATTTTCTCTGGTTCCTGCCTGACATGTTAAATTCTGTTCAGCCAGAATTTTAAAAAAGGAAACAACGTGATTAGGATCTTATGATCTGATTTTTAAGCTGCAAAAGAAACTGATTGTGATGTGCAGAGATGGAACCCAATAAAGTTCTTAAGAGGTTCTGAAAGAAAGTCGCATTGCTAATTAAAGACCTATCATATCTCCTTTTACTGCTTCCTTAACGTTTCAATGCAAACGTCCGTCTTGAGTGCTGTCTATTCTACTCTTTGGTTCCCTAGCCTCTACCGCCATTCTGTTTCTCTGTGGTGCTATGATAGAGAAAATGAAAGATGGCATATCATAAATTAAACATGATAAATGTATGTGATTCACAAAGGTCCTGAGGTTAAGAATTTGCCCAATGAGGTTTAGACTGAAAAGTGACTTTATATACTGACTAATGTTCATGTTCCAAGTGTTTTGTACACATTTGGGCAAGCTGAAATAGAAGAGCTGAGATGGCATAATTGTTGGTTGTGGATCTGAAATAATTTAGAAGAGGCATTTCATGTGACAGTATTGTCTGTACGCCTTATCTGGGATCCATCTGTAACCTTTAAGAAGTCTCTGAAATCGTAAGTAAAATGTTTTGTGCACATGCATTACAGACAAAGAAAGTTTGGAAACATACTTTTTCTAAATATGACCATGAAATCAAGTGAATCTGCTGAATGCACGAAGTTGGCTTTCTGAATAGAACATTCATGATTTCAAACATTACTCCTAGAAACATAAATAAATAAATAAGTTTAGCTCTTCCATTATTTGTGTGACCTTGCTTAAAAAGGCATTTACTGGGCACCTGGGTGGCTCAGTGGGTTAAAGCCTCTGCCTTCGGCTCAGGTCATGATCCCAGGGTCCTGGGATCGAGTCCCACATCAGGCTCTCTGCTCAGCGGGGAGCCTGTTTCCCCTCTCTCTCTGCCTGCCTCTCTGCCTACTTGTGATATCTCTCTCTCTGTCAAATAAATAAATAAATAAATAAAATCTTTAAAAAAAAAAAGGCATCTACTTTTTTTGTTTTCAGTTGTCTCTTCTATAAAATAAGGTTTTGGCTTAGATCACCTCAAACGTTCCTTCCACTTGAGCACTTTTTGCAGGATGGTACTCCAGCAAAATGTTGGAGAAAAAATTTTAACTTAGTTTTGTCCTGATTCCACTCCATTTACTCCCCTACTCAATGGTATTTTCCTCCCTAACTCTCACTTCTAATACCATCCAATTATCCGTCCAACTTTGAGAAGATCTAAAATCCATCACTGAAATTGTGTTGAAATTTTGATGCAATCTAACAGAGGGAAAAAAACAATAGATTAGAAGTCATGAAGCATGAGCCTAGTCATAAAGATCACTTGTCCTGTAAACTTGGGCAACTTGTTTGACCTCTTTAACCTCAGTTTCCCTATCTGTGAAATGGGCATAGAGATGGCTGTCCTATTTATTTACTTCACAGGTTACTATGGAGTTCATATGAGATAAAATAGGAAAAAACACTTTGTAGCCCTATGAATGTAGGCCACAATTACTAATTTAAGTCAATGTGTTTCCCACATTGCCTTTTAGGCTTCATCTTCTTTTGAAATCCAAGCATTAACTGAGTTGGTGAGGAGGGTCCTTTTGGGGCAGGGTTCCTTCTCTGGTGCTTGGAACCACACCCAAGAGATGGTTATCCACTCCACCTGTGCAGAGAGTTGATGGGTTATTAGTATAGTAATTGACCCATTTACAACAGGCAAAAAGGGAAAGATTTTTTTTTGTAACCAATTCTCATGGAAGCATAAGCAACTTCCCATTTTCTAAAAGTCAGCTGTATCACAAGATTCACAGATTATCTGTGGGAAATCTTTTAGCTTGCACTGCCTTACTTATAAGGAGCAGATAAGTACCTTTTCACCGCCAATCTTACTCTTCATGTTGCCTGTTGTTACGGAGGAGTTGTGAGGGAAAGAGGTTTGAGGTTACAGCTTCCTGTCTCCACACCTTTAGCTGATTTAGCTGCTAGGAAAGGCTTTGAAAGCAAAGCACTAAATTCATCATCAAAACAACTTGTCAGTTCAGTTAGAGAAATGTCAGTCAAGCGAATCTTTTGATACCAGAAGCAAATACAATTGATGGATTGACAATGTTTCTCTTTTAATGCAGTAGGTTTGACCTTGCTTAAATACTCACAAGAAGGTGACCTTGCTTAAATACTCACAAGAAGGAAAACCAAATATCTACAGGGAAAGGCTAGGTCTGCTAAGACCAAATTAACCTGAGAAGGGTGCTCTTCATTCCTAGCATGGAAGGACTCAAATACAAGATAGTATAGGGAAGCTAAATATTTCTCTAATGTCTTCTGAGTCTGGGTATGTTCTTAAATTTTGCAATGTGTTCTTAAATTATTTGAAGCCCTGTGGATTCCCTGAAACTCAGAGAACTAAAAATAACATTTCAAAGCCAAATATCATTTGATGTTTCTGTATTGGTAGCTATGACTTATCCATGTTAATACTCCATTCTGATAGAGTAAGGGGTGTGCATTTTCACAATGCTCCATTTTAAGAAAAAAATAAGAATTATTGTGTCTACTCTAAGTTATAATGATCACATATATTCAATATCATTTAGAGAAATTGGTTATCTTTTTCTACCACCAAAAGTGAATTTCCTTCATTTAGTGTGTCTTCAAAGCGGAAGTAGATTTTGAAAGCCTATGAGATGGTTTCTCTCTTAGGCTTCTCTAAATGATTGACATGAACCAAGGTGGGACCAAGAGCTATCAGAATATAAATGGTGCAAACAAGAAGTTCAATCAGCCAATCTTTAACTTGTGTTGAACCCTAAGCTAGGGAACCATTGCCACACACTAGCACATATTTGGCAAACCACTTCAAGCATAGCACCTAACTTTAAAATTATGTGTTGACAGGGAAGGCAGAGAAAAGTCAACATTGACAAATACATTGGATGTCTCTTTTTATCAAATGGCCATGTAATCAATATTTTTCAAGTTCTTTTCGAACAAATTTTAGTGCAAGGAGTCACCCAAAAAAGGATTTTTCTTTCCCCTTTGAAGTTGTTGGATGTGCCATCAACCAGGAGAATATTGAATATGTAACCCACAGTCAAGACCCTGAGAACTTGGATTACTCCTGAGAGATTGTGTAATTTGCAGTGCTGAGGTAGAATGGGTTCAGAGAAATCCCCTTAACCATGCTGAGGTTTGAATTTGGAGGCCCCATGATGAACAGAAGTAAAGTCTATCTTCTAGTAATCTTACTACATTATGCTTTGTGAAGGAAAGCCAGTTTCAGGAGAGAAAGACCATCACTTCTCCCTTTTTAGAATGGGAAACAGTAAACTAAGCTCCAGGGAGTCAATTGTGTTCCCAAGAACTTTTGAGGTAACTAGTATGCTCTCTGCAGTGATCTCTTAGGCTGGAAGAACGTCTTTTTCATAGCTCAGATGTCTAAACTTTACCTCAGTTTCTCATAATGAGTGAAGAAGAGATGTAGGCAAAAGAAAAACAGTATTACTTACTGGTTGGTCTGTATGGCCTGAGGATAATCATTTTTAACTCCTCCTTCTCTCTCATTCACCACATCTAAGCCAATGCTGAGTTCTGGCAGGTTTAACCTGTAAATATCTCTTGAGCTCATCCACTTCTCTGTAATCATAGTTCAGATATATATCACCTCTAACCTAGGCCACTATGATTGTATCCTAACTCATCTCCATGTTTTTATACTTGTGCCCTTCAAATTTATCTTCCACATTTTTACTAAAGTGGCGTATATAAAATGAAGTCAACTTTTTGCTTAAGATACTTCAATAGGTCCTCATCACCAGCAAGAGAGCCCACATCGTGAACCATGCTTGTTTTGCCAATCTTTTCTTTTACAAGCCATGGTCCGGCAAAATGGAGGCAGCTGTAATTCCCTACGTCTGCCATACTCTTTCTCGGCAGAAATGCTGTGCAGATCACTGTGCCACAATTTTAAAAGTAGCTGTTTATGTATCTTTCTTTCCCACCAGACTGTAAGCTGCCCAAGGATAGAAACTGAGCCCTGTTCTCCTTGGGAAATAGATTTTTCTCTTCTATGTACCTCTTGGGAGGATGTCACATTCTGAGTGATACAGGACAGATTAAGCAAACTACTGGAGTAATAGATGCTAGAGCTTCTCTTCCTTCTTCACTCTCTCTCCCCTCTCTCGACCTCACTGTGGGTGCTGGGAGAAGGAAGCCAAACTGGGTCACCATCCAGAGTTTCTTTCCAGCTTTCCTCGGTTTTCCTGCTTATGCTCCCTTTTATTACCCTAGCAAAGAACTCCTATGGTCATTTTTTTCCTTACGTCATTCTCAAAGGCAGAGCAGGAAGAATTTGATTGCCCCTTGACACAGAATCCAAATAATTAGGGACAGTTACAATCCCTGGAGGTCTCAGTAAGCAGAAATACCAACACCTCACCTCGACTCCCTGAAAAGCAGGCATTTCTTGCTGGATTTGGTTCTTTTAATCAGAACTGGCCCAGTGATTCTTTCTAAGTAAACAAAAATAAAACCAAGCAAAATGAACACAACAAAAAACAAGTTGAATTTCCCTATCATGACGGGTTGAACTTTTTGGTTCCTTACACGTGCTTTTCAGTGCTTTTAGGGGGTTTCGAGTGAATAATAAATGAATCTGACGTTGTTGTGGAGACACAAATTTTGATTAAGGATTTGATGAGATGGTAATCAGACCTAGCTGCTGATAACAATGACACAGTCAGATTACCACCTTTCACTTATTGATTATTTAATGAGATCCTATCATTCACACAGTAGTATACAAAGAAACATAACAGATTGTCCTTGCTCGAAGAAGACCCAGAAACTGGAAGTCTAGAGGAAATAAATACACACAAGAGCTTGAAGCGTATGGAACAAGAAGTGTTCCACATGTAGAACCTGACCAAATGGTAAATAAGTGATACAGATAGTAATCATTTTGAGACCTGAGAAGTAAGAGACACTCTAGCCCACGAACTTAGTTAAAGTATGGAAAGAGGAACGCGCACGCAGTACGTTGCTGGGATGTTAACTTAAATAGTCTGGCTAATTGGGAAGATTGGGTTTGAGGAGATGGGATTGGAAAAACCTGTGGAGGCCTAGGAATTGAGGATAAGAAACGAATTTTCAATTGTTAAGTCACTGGTTCTCAAACTTGATTGCAAATTAGAATCTCCTGAGAAACTAAAAACACTGATCTCTGGGTCCTATACGCAGAGATTCTGATTAAATTGACCTGGGAATCAAGGGTTTTTAAAATTGCAGCTGATTGTAGTACGCTGCCAGCTTGAGAAATCTGTTACACAATTGTGATTTTCAACCCTCACTAAATATTAGAATCAAAGGGGGAAATCTTTATGACAATACTAAAGATGACTCACAGAATGGGAAAAAAATTTACAAATCTGATAAGATTTATATATGAAAAGGAACTTGCATCAAAAATATGTAAAGAACTCTGATAATTCAACAATAAAAAGGCAGCCAGGTTAAGTGGGCAAATGGTCTGAATAAACATTTCTCTAAAAATGATAGACCCCATGGGGCATCTGGGTGGCTCATTTGGTTAAGCGTCTGCCTTCGGCTCAGGTCATGATCCCAGGGTCCCAGGATCAAGCCCTACATTGGTCTCCCTGCTCAGCAGAGGGCCTGCTTCTCTCTCTCCCTCTGCTGCTCCCACTGCTTGTGTGCTTGCTCTCTCTCTCTCTCTCTCTCTCTGTCAAATAAATAAATAAAATCTTAAGAAAAAGATAGACAAATGCTTAAGAAAGCACATAAAAATGCTCCACATCAATAGTCATTTGAGAAATGCGTATCAAACGACAATAAGATACTGTTTCATATCCACCAGAATGGCCATGGTAAAGAAAATGAACAATAACAAGTGTTGGGAAGGAGGTGAAGAAATCAGAATCCTCACACACTGTTGGTAGAAATGTAAAATAGTGCAGTTGCTTTGGAAAACAGTTTGTCAGCTCCTCAAAGAGTTAAACAGAGTTACTGTGTAACCTAGCAATTCCACTCCTGGTATACACCCAAGAGAACTGAAAGCATACGTCCATACAAAAATGTATCTACATCAATGTTCATAGCAGCATTATTCATAATAGCAAAAAAGCGAAAGCAAGTGGTAAATGGAAAAACAAAATGTGGTCTGTATATACAAGAGGATATTATTTGGCCATGAAAATGAATGAAGTTCTGATACATTTTGCAACAGAGATGAACCTTGAAAACATGATGGTAAGTGAAAGAAGCCAGACAAAAAAGGCCGTATATTGTATGAGCCCAATTATATGAAATGCCCAGAATAAGCAAATTCATAGAGACAGAAAATAGTTCAGGGGTTGCCAGGGCCTAGAGGGAAGGAGGAATGAGGAGTGGTTGCTAATGGGTATGGGATTTCTGTTTGGGGGCAATAGAAATACAATATTCTGGAATCAGGTAGTGGCCATCCATTTGCAATTTGTGAATATAATTAAAAAAAAAAACTGCCAGAGGGAAGGGAGGTGGGGGGGGATGGGCAAAATGGTTGAAAGGGAATGGGAGATATGGCTTCCACTTGTGGAATGAGTAAGACATGGGAATGAACGGTATGGCATAGGGAATACAGTCAATGGTATTGTAACACCGTGGTATGGTGACAGATGGTGGCTACACAGTGATGAGTGTAGCATAACTATAGAGTTGTTGAATCCCTGTGTGGTATACCTGAAACCGGTGTAACATTGTGTGTCAACTATACTCAAATAAAACAAAATAAAACCCAACCACCAAATTGTATACTTTAAAAGGGTGAACTTTAAAAAAAAGAGAGTGGCTTTATGGTACATGAATTATATCTCAATAAGTTGTGTTAAAAAAAAGGGAAGAAACAATACAAATCCCTTCTCGTGTCCAGCATAGACTAATTAAATCAGAATTTCTGGAAATGGGAACTGGACATAGGGTTTCTTTTTTTTTTTTTTTTTAAAGTTCTTGATGTACAGCCAGAGTTGAGAACAATGCAGGTGATGAAAAGCTACTAGTAGCTTAGTTCTATGCATCTTCCTTTTTCCTGAAGCAAAACCAAAACACCTGAGCACTTGAATGCAAATCCAGCGTAAATTGTAGGTTTTATTTTAATAGATTTTTATTTTATTTGGGTCTTCTGTATGGGTGTGTGGGGTGTGGCTTCAAAAAACCTTTTTTAAAAAATGCAAATAGGTAGACAATTATTAGCATAACTCAAAATAACAGCAATTTTTTTCGTATTAAATTTTGAATCAGAGACGCAAAGCCATTCATTGTTTTTGAGAAAATTCGTTGTTTTAGAGTAACGGAAAATTTAGAGAAATTTGTGAAGTTGATTCTTAGTGGTTAAGAACGGTGGTTCTAAGTGGTCTGTTTCTCAGGTGGGTGTAGTTTACTTGGGTTTTTAGTCATAGCTTTCCTTACCATCTATTCAGTGACTTTAGAGAGGCAATGGGGATATAGTGGGAAACAAGATGGAATACATGTGTTCTCTTCCTCATGTAGGTTAATACCTAGCTTCAGGTTCTTTGCTTTAAAAATGAGGAGATTGAACTAGATGGTCTCCAGATTCTTTGATCATTTACTGGAATAACATAGAGGTAGAAAAATAGAGTTGAGGGGGAGCTCTTATACACCTCTTCCATCTCCTGTGATTTAAGAGAACAAATATGGGAAGTTCTTGAGAAGGCTCCTCTCAGAATTTGCTATGGAAGGTAAGTTAAACTTTTTGGGTTATGTCTTCTCTTACTTTTTATCCTACTCTTGGAATGGCCAATAAACCAAGTCCAAATGTTTCAAAACATTTTAATTCCTTCACAAAAGCCTGTATCACAACTTAAATCCAAATCTATTTGTGTATCCATGTCAGGTGTTCAAAAGCCATTTCCAAGGATCCCACTCAATCAGGAAGATACACAATTAAGCATGATTAACATCTTTGGAATCTTAGTACAGATTCAAAACTTCCAAATGTGTAGCTGTGGTGTTCGGTGCCAACAGAAGGCCACATTCTGCCCTCCAAGTGAAAACACACTCCACTGTCCCAGTCAAAGGAGGATGAAGATAATATCAAAATGCAAACTTTTAAACTCTCAGTATAATTTTCTTCCAAAGGGCTCCTGTATCTTCATCTGCCAAGAGAAAGCCTTTTGTTAGTTAATATGCCTTGATTTCAGGGGGAAAAAAAAGTCCTCATGCTCTTGTTCTAAGCAAATGATTTTTCCTTCTTCAGAAAACAAGATTTTGGTGAAGCAGTTGCCCAGGCTTGTGGTGTACAACAATGAGGTCAACCTGAGCTGCAAGTATACCCATAACCTCTTCTCAAAGGAGTTCCGGGCATCCCTTTATAAGGGAGTAGACAGTGCTGTGGAAGTCTGTGTCGTGAATGGAAATTACTCCCATCAGCCTCAGTTCTACTCAAGTACAGGATTCGACTGTGATGGGAAATTGGGCAATGAAACAGTGACATTCTACCTTCGGAAGTTATTTGTTAACCAAACGGATATTTACTTCTGCAAAATCGAGGTCATGTATCCACCTCCCTACATAGACAATGAGAAGAGCAATGGGACCATTATCCACGTGAAAGGTAACACACAACTCTACCAGTGCACTGCTCTAAAGTAATAGTTTTCAATGGCAGTCTTGAAAACTAAGTCATGATCAGTGGTGGGATTGGATAAATCCCAGAGAGGAAGTCCACACTTTATAAACTAGTGATATTTTGCATATTTTGATCCCTTTCCCATTCTTCTATAATGTTCAGAAGGAAGGAAATGTACTCAAGTGCCATTCCCATCTTGTTTAACGCACTCTGTTCTATTTTTCAGAGAAACATCTTTGTCCAGTGCAGCCGTCTCCTCAATCTTCTAAGCCATTTTGGGCACTGGTGGTGGTCTGTGGAGTCCTAGTTTTCTATAACTTGCTAGTAACAGTGGCTCTTTGTGCTTGCTGGGTAAGAGAAACAACACTACTTTTGTGTAACTTTTCCACACATGTTTAATCTGAACATGTTCAAGAATTTTGCCCATGTGGTTCATTTTCTGTTTAATACATGATTGTTATTATTATTGCTGTTATTTCTCTGCTAGGTTTGGGTAGGTTCTCTTTTAGCCTGTTCAACTTTATCTGAGATGAAAATCTAATGTGAATTCTATTTTCCAGAAGGTAGTAATTAGGTGGCCAGGCAAAAAAAGAAGCTAAAAAGTGGGGATGGGAGTCTTAGGGCCAGTTACTTTTCTTCTCCCTGTTTTGCAATATCATGATGATATATAAAATAGTTTTAATATACATATATGTATAAAAATCTAACAACTTGAGAATCTAGGCACTGAAACCAAAGAACAATTTTGGTTCAGGGTCCAAAATTGTGACAAATTTGGTTACTGAAATTATGCATTCAAACCTAGCCAAGAAACTAGGTCTGTTTATCTGAGTCATATTTTTATCTCCTCTGAAGCAGTTGAATTTTGTGAGGCCAGGTATGGTTGCTGTCATTATGAAACCATAATGGGAGTTAGACTTTTCTGAGCTCTCAGCACTGAATTAGAGTTTACCAATTTGTGCAAATGTTCATGTAATGAACTTGGTGTATTTTTCTTTACCTTTTTCAAAGTTGAAGGTTTGAACACATCTTGATGACCATATCCACTGTCAAGATGGGACTCCCTTACCAATGGTCTTTCCCTTACTCAGAAACATCCCTTTCTCATGTACACGGTGTGGGACAAAATGTCTCCTACATTGGTTTCATGTTGTCTTTGAATTTTTTCCTATAAATTAGATGCATGTGTGAGTCATTTCTTCAATAAGAAATGTATGCTCCTCAAGGATAAAAGACCATTACTCTTGATATTCACCATCCATCAGTATTAAGCATATTTAATGCTTAATGAGTACTTATCAAATTTATGTATTAATAACCCTCGTAAAGGCCAAACTAAGGACTTAAATGAACATATCTTTAAGGGATATTCTACGCATTTAACTAATCCAAAATGGGTCAGTGATTTCTGGAATGCACACCAGGTGAAACCATCCTATTTACTAAAGACTTGGTGCTAGGGGGGTGTGTAGAGGTGAGGAGGGCCTTTGGTTCACAGTCATGTAAATGATGGATCCAGCCTGAGATGTTTTTATTTTTTTTTAAAGATTTATTTATTTGAGAGAGAAAGAGCGTGAGTGTGTGAGTAGGGGGAGGGGCAGAGGGAGAGAATCCTCAGGTAGACTCCCTGCTGAGCACCGGACATGGGGCTTGATCTCATGACCCATGAGATCATGACCTGAACTGAAGCCAAGAGTCTGATGCTTGAGGCACCCAGGTGTCCTGCCCGAGATCCCTTTATTTTTATTTATTTATTTATTAAATTATTATTATTATTTTTATTACGTTATGTTAGTCACCATACAGTATGTCACTAGTTTTTGCTGTAGTGTTCCAAGATTCATTGTTCACATATAACACCGAGTGCTTCATGCAATATGTGCCCTCCTTAATAACCATCACCGGGCCAATGCATCCCCCCCACCCGCTCCCCTCTAAAACCCTCGGTTTGCTTCTCGGAGTCCACAGTCTCTCATGGTTCATCTCCCCCTCTGATTCCCCCCCCCCTTCTTTTTTCCCTTCCTTCTAATGTCCTCCATGCTATTCCTTTTAAACTCTTTTGGCCTATTTCCAAAGTCTATCTCTTGGTTGTTCCCCACATGCTTCTAACATTTTGGAAGACTCTAGGGGCAGAGATGGACATTTATTAGGCTATTAGGCTGCCTGTTGCCTAATCTGTCCCTTCTGCAGGGTAGGGAACGAAGTGGCCGTCTATTCCTGGAAATCCCTTATACTGGATAGCAACTTGATATTTACCTGTCTTGCCTCCTCCAAGTTGCCCAACCCTGAGAGCCTTTTATGTAGAGAAACATTGCTTAAATTCTTCCTCTGATGTCAGTTCGGACCCTCATCTTTCTGGATCTTGGGGTCTTCATACAAGGTACCTTCCCACTTTGAACCTCTGTGGTGTTTGCCAATGATTTTAGAAGTTAGAATCTTAGTCCTTATTTTTTATCCCTTGGGAATTTCAACTTCTTAATTTAAGATATAGGTGCAGTGGCTTTATGGGTACATTTCCAGGACAGGTGCTTCCTTGTAATATGCTGACCTAGGTCAGTGTAATTTACCAGCTTCCCAGGAAGTAGTTTTGAGAATTACTTTAACTTTTGGTGCCCGGAAGGGTACTGCTCATCATTTAAAACTTATTGTAAATATACATTAGAATATCAGTTACTATAATCAGGCACTAATTGGCTCAGTGACCGGAACCACCCAGAGGAACAAAAGCCTTCTCATTTTCAGTGAACTTAAACAGTTCACTTTCAACTTGGAAACATCATAGGTGCTACGGGTTTTTCTTTGGTAGCAGTACTTTCTTTGTCTTGATAAAACTTAACTTTGATCTTATTCTGTTTCATAGGTTCCCTGTGAATTAGGAAGAACCAGGGCTTGGCATGATCTTATCTTCTGGGGCCTCTGATAGTTGATTAGGTTGTCCAGTAAGAACACTTTATTTGCCTCTCAACCTAGGTCTTTGTACTCTCTGACCAAAAGGGTGTGAAATAAATATATATCTTTATTTCATAAGATAACATCACATTTTCCCCCTTGGCTCATCTTTTCTTGCTGCTATTACTGTTTAAGCAACCAGCACCTTGTTGAGCAAGGCAGCCTGGCCATTAGGGATCCCTAGACGTTAGCTATTTCCTGGGTCCTATTCTGGGAGCCTATTTTTGGCTGATCTGCACTATGCCTTGGTGTGAGGCATAGTGGTGGTGCCTTGCTGTTCTCCGGAACTTCCTGAGGGCTTGCGATGTGCTACCGTAGGCAGTTGTAGGCTGAGTGGGTTTCTGGGAGCAGCTGCACATTCTATCCCAGCTCTTGACCTGTTGCTGACATTTGAATAAATAAAGTGCTCCCCTCTGCCTGCCTGCTTCGGAACAGCACCTGTTACTGTCACTCCATCCTCCACTCAGCTGAGCTGGGAAACCTATTCTCTTTCATAGTCTAAAGGAACCTTTTCAAAAACACGGTCTTCTCCACTATCAGTCACAATGTGGGGAATGTGGACAGTGTGTGGATAGGTGGTATCTTCCTTTAAATCCAGTGTGCTCTTGAAGACTGTGTCTTTAAGTGAATTGTGTCTTGCTGCTGCTTCCAGGAAACAGGTGGGTAAGGGTGGTAAGGGTGGGGGTGGGGCAAGGGCAAGGGAGGAATGCTCCTGAAATTGCACATCTTTAGCAGACATAGCAGAATAGTGAAGGGGCAGAATAGTGGACCCAGTCACACAGACTCATAAGGAGAGCACCCTCCACACGTATATGCAGGTGCAAACGGATACCGTGGGTTCTGGATCGTGTTCCCAGCCATGCGTGTGCCCTTTCCATCCCACTGTTGTGTTTACAGCTTAGTGGACTAAATCCACTATCTGAAAAAAGCATGAGGGGAAGCATGGGAGTTGATTGACCAGATCTTTCAGAGTCTTTGTGCAACCCAGAGAACCTCACTCAGACTCAAGAAATCTTCATTATTGGGACTTCTCTACCAGCTCTAGTTGTATTTGGGTTTTTGGAGGCAAAGACTGCCATTCGGTGTTCTGGCAAGGGAAGTCCTCAGAGCAGGAGTAAGTACTAAAGTGCTTTCCAGGATATCAGCAGCAGCCTTTCACATTTATTCAGAGGCAGAGGTTTCCTTGCCCTTATTCCTGCCCTGCCATAATCCTGTGCCCGAGAGAACGTTGGTCCTCATTTATAGAAAGGATGTAGAGCCAAGATGTTTGAAGAGAAGCTTCCCTCACCCACTTTGTTTCCATGGCTACCTCTCTTGAATGAATCTCCCAATTATGTCTGTTGAATGCTATCCTCTTCTTAGTTTCAGCTGGATAACCCATCCATCGTTTACATCCTAAATGACCAAAGCTGAATTTGTAAGCTTCTCTTAGAAATCTACTTCTGCTTTTGCCCTGCCTTATATCTATGGATGGGATAGCCTCCTTCCAGTCTCCCAGGCTCAAATCATTGGTCATTTCTGGGGATGAGGAAAAAGAAAGGGTCAAGCAATCTGACAATATTCGTTTTAAATTTGGTCCCATGTTTTGTATCAGTTGCTTCCTTTTCATTCCATTCCTTTTCATGATCAGACTCCTTAGATCAGGATTTCTCAGTGTTGGCACTGTTGACATTTTGGGATGGGTAATTCTTTGGTGTCGGGGGCTGCCCTCTGCACCATAGTGTGTTTAGTAGCATTTCTGGCCTCTACCCACTAGATGCCATAGCATTCTTGCCAGTTGTGACAACCCAAAATACCTTCAGACATTGTCAAATGTCCCCTGGGACAAGGAATAAGGGAGCTGGCGGTGTCAAGGATGAGGCTTAGGAAGTCTTGGGCAACCGTATATATAGAAGTGTCATTCACTGAGATAGAAACACTGGGAGAGGACCAGACTTTAGGGGAGGATCTGAGCTTCCTTTTGGACATGTTGAGTTTGAAGTGCCTTTGAGGTCTCATCCAGAGATATAAATTTGGGTGAATAGGTGGTAATTGAAGCTGTAAATGGGGATGAGTTTGCCTAGAGAGAGAGGATGGAGTGAGTAAAGGAGAAGGCCTGTGAAGAGCTTTAACACTGAATGGCTACTTAGGGAAGGATGAGCTTGCAAAGGAGGCAGGGAAGGAGTAGCCAGACAGGTAGGGTGAAAACATCATGGTGTCATCTCATGGACGGCAAAGTGGAAGAGCGTCTTTAAAAGGCAAGAGTAATCATTAGTAGAGAACGCTTCCAAGAAGCCAAAAGATGAGGACTGAAAACATGTTAGTTGGATTTAGTAACGTGGAGGCCAGTGTTTTTCCAGCTTTTCTTTAACACTTGCTCATGCTCATTTGAGAAGCCTCAGGGAGGAGTGCATGGAAATAAGGCCAGGGCAGAAGTCACTAAGCTCACTTACTTGTTCAAGTGTTCATGCCATTCACGTGCCATGTATCTATGCATCAGGCCTAGATGCTTAGAAATAGACATATTTTTTTCATAATAGGGAATTCTGAGTTAGGAAACCCAGGTAGCTATTTTTAGATTTTTTATGGGTCTTTTAACAAACATGTAAATTTTACCATCACATTCGTTCAGAAAAGATGCTCCTAACCTCCAGTCAAAACTATGCTAAGATTCACGGTGCATATAACTCTTGCTCTGGGTTTAGTATTGCTCCCACTTCCCTCACCCCTGATAGAAATTCATCCAGAAGGAGCTGAGTCTGAGGAACAGAGATGAGTGACACTATTATCTTTATGGAAATGTACATACACATAAGAGAACAGGAATATAACTGGTTGTCTTGAACTATACCTCTCCACTAATTTGGACTCCAGGGCTATGAATTTATGATTATTTCAGACTCTAGAGGGGTGAAGGTTCTCTTGGATTAATGATGGAAAAACGGCTTGTTAAGCAAATGACAGATGTAAGAAGATTGCAGTGGGGATGCTTAACTTTTTCAAAGGAGGAAGGACCTTTAAGAGTATTTACATATCAACAGTGGATATATTAATTAGACATGCTTTTGGAATTCAGATCAAATCACTGCATTGAGGGTAACATGGGTACATTTAACCAAAATACCTTTTTTGATTCAGATTTTGCATGTTAATTTAGAAGAGAACAAAGAAGTTAGATTTGATTAGGCACCATTCTGTACTCAATGTGCATCCAAGGTGCTCAATGAATCCAGGTGTATTCAGCTTCATTTGACAGTCTATGATCTGAGTAGTTACCCCCTAAGTCTTAGAACTCCTCCCACTACATCTCCCTCTGTTCCCTGGCCCCCTTCACAGAGACACTTCTCTTTTCTGCAGATGAAGAGTAAGAGGAGCCGGATCCTTCAGAGTGACTACATGAACATGACCCCCCGGAGACCAGGGCCCACCCGAAAGCACTACCAACCCTATGCACCAGCACGCGACTTTGCAGCATACCGTTCCTGACATGGACGCCTATCCAGATGCAAGCCGGCTGGCAGCTCTTCACCCGCTCAACACAACTGCTCTGGATAGGAAAAACCCGCCTCGTCTTCAGCCGGCCACGGGCTCCTTTTTGGGCTCTTTTTAGGCCACCGATGCCAATTTTCCTTAAATGACTAGACCAAATAACATTATTTTGAGACTCCGAAATGAAGTTAAAGAATATTACTGTGGCAGGCTCTATCTTGCAGTGCCATGACCCAAATTCCAACTTACCATGTATTTATTGACTTAAGAGGTTACAGTAGAAAACAAAAAAATCCATGGATAATGTTAGCCTTGAAATCTGCTTTCCATTTCACTCCTTTCTCACTCACCTGAACATTGTGGTCAAGTGAAATGTGATATGGGAGGACTTTTTAGATGGAGAAGAAAGGTTAGAAAATCATTCCTTTTGGTTAAATGGGGATTTAGGGTGGGGATAGTTTAGAGTGGGGGAGAGGGGAGGGAGACTTACGCATTTTAAAAATCATTAAAACACTGTCTCTCATTCATGAAATGAGCCACTTAGTTCCTATTTAATACTGTTTTAGTTTAGAAAGATATAGGATTGTTTTTTTGATGAACTCTGGTCATATTTAGTCATCTTGACCAATGGAATTCCTTCGAAGCAATTTGAAGCAAACAGTCTTGCTCTCTTTACTCCCTGTGATGGAAATTCAATGCAGTATTCACAATATGATTTGAAAATCATAAAATAGTCTTCTCCCTTACCAAGGAAGAATGTGTCAGGAAATGAAGCCACTTGATGTCAAAATCATTTGAATACTCTGAAGGGTTATTTCTTCAGCAGATTATTCCTGTCAAATCATATAGGGGGCTTTTCTGTTCCCTATATTTCAGGTGTGCCTGGTTGGTTTTTTTGTTATCCGTGTGGAAATCTGAAGTGGGAGACTGGAAGCACATCCAGAGCAGTGATGATACTCTGAAAAAGGGGTGTTGGCATTCATGAGGGCGTGGGGGATGAGTCCCAAGAAACTTCTGGAGGAGGAGAATAGAAGGGAATCATGTGACTCTTGCCAATGTACTGAGGGGGTGGCCAACATCTGGTGGAAGATTTCCAGAAGACAGAAGGAGACAAAGCGAGAGTTCCTTTACAGTGACTTTCTATGCTTTAGGGCTCAGAGCTCCAGAACTCTGTGGGTTCAGGTGTGTGTTTACCGTGGAGGTCCATTGACATGGAAAAGTATTTTGGAGTGTGTCTTTTAAGACAGCATCAAAGTTCTCAAGATACCCTGCGAAGCCTGACCCTGTAAGACCTGATCCTGTCACGACAATGGATATTTTTCTGCCTCTGGTTGGGGTCAACTGGCATATGCCTGGGGACCTTGAAGAACAGCTTTACTGCTGCCCTTTTCAATTTGTTTAGTGCTTTGATTTACTCAGATGTTAGAGGAGTCTAGGTTTTAGACACAGATAAAATAGATCTGGTTCAAGTCCCATTTCTAGTTGGCCTTAGGCAAGTCACTGACTTTCTAAGACTCTACTCTTCAACTATAAAATGGAGGTAATGATCATAATTGTTTGTCCCTATACTATAATCACCATCAGGGCGTGGCCCAAGTTTGTCTTTTTTTTTTTCTGCTTGTCCCTGGCACTAGTACCATACCTGACAAATAATGTTAGCTACTATTATTATTGTCATATAAATAACGTATAAAGAATAAACTGGGGGGTTCCTGGGTGGCTCAGTGGGTTAAGCATCTGCCTTCAACTCAGGTCATGATCTCAGGATCCTGGGATCAAGTCCCGCATCAGGCTCCCTGCTCAACGAGGAGTCTGCTTCTTCCTCTCCCTCTATGCACACACACTCTCTCTCTCCCTCTCTCAAGTTAAAAAAAAAAAAAAAAAAAAAGATAACCTGGGCAATGCCCTGAGAAGGGACAGAATATTGTAACACAATTTTAAACCCACTACCTGGGGATAAGGTGCTATAAAATCTGAGACCCTCTTAACTTCCACCATTTTCCTGTTTTGGAATATTTTAGCTTGTAATGAAATGTACAGTGTTCTGTCTCCTACTTTTATGTTTAGAAAGAGGTCTTTAATTTTTTCGTGATGTGGGGAGGGGAATCCTATGATTCCAGACAGAAAATATTGGGCTTTGGTTGACTTTGAAATGGGCTTCCATTCCATGAATATAATTAATCCAGAGAAGGTCAAACTCACTAGAACTTGGTGACAAAGAACTCTTGAATTTATACTGGCACACGTTCTGCATTGCCAGCGTCTTGGCATGCAGAGCTCTTTCATCCAAGATACTGGATTGGATTTGAAAATGATAGAGCTAGAGAATTTTATAAAGAGCAATGGCAAAAAATAAATTTAAAAAATGGAAAGATTTGATCTTTGGTAAAAAAAAAAATGGTTTTATTTTCTGATGGGAAAAATGGGTTTACTAAAGATGAATCACACTCTAGATTTATCTTACTCACTCTGAACAGAACCAAAGTAGAAATGTTAACAGGGAAGTCCGTTTTCACTATTAGTATGAGCCAAGAAATGGTTTAAAAACAGTGGTTGGAGCAATGCTTTTACAGTTTCAGATATGATAATTATGAAGAAAACAATGTCATTTGCTGCTATTATTGTAAGAGTCTGATCATTAATAGTATTTCTAAAATTTTTGATCGTGAGCTCACTTATTTTGGGCTGAGCAGGCCGAGTTAAAGAGACCAAGTGTACATTATATTCTGTATTCAGTGGTAAAATTACTGAACTACCATGTGCCTGTTTTTAATTTGTGCTTTAGTATTTGTCTTTCAGAGCAGGTATCTTAACTTTTGGCCATGAATCTGGAGAAAACTTGCTATTTAAAAATGGTGTGGGATAAATCTTTTTTTTTTTTTTTAATAAATCTCCAGTTCAGCTTTTTAAAAAGAAACCAAAGTTTCATATATTAGTTTTATTTCAAGCAAGGTACACTCCTGGTTTGTTTACTTGGCTTTAGTCACCATTTCTCATCAAACCAATGGTTTATATCTCTGGGATGTGTGCATTATGTGTGATGTGAATGCTCTATGAGAGAGATCAGACTTCAGCCTTGACCCCATCAGTCCCTTGGGTTCACTAACTGAACCACTAGTTCTCATTGCTAATTTAATGGGGATGTTGATGTTTAAATGAATGTCAGATCCCTCATTCCAGCTTTTTGTACTGCTGGATAAGAACCACAGCCTACCTGGGGACTGATCCCAGTGTTAAATTCAAGTACATGCTGGAGGTTGGAGATGGTGGCAGTGATGGACCAAGGACCAGGGTCATCACTGCCATAGACTGGTTATTAACCGATCAAGGACCATGGCAAGGACTTTCTCAAGTCCTGGACTGTGACTTCTTGAGATTTGAGGCTTAGGAAATCTCTGTTATAGGTATATGCATACTTTCCGACATATTCCTTCTCAAACATCACAGGCATGTTCTCACCTCAGGGCTTTTGCACATGCTGTTTCCTCTGTCTGGAATGTTCTTCCCCAGATATCTACCTGGTTTTCTCCCTCATTTCCTTCAGGCCCTTGCTCAAATGTCACCATCTACCTTAGTTAACCACCTCCCCACCCCGCCCCACCGAATCCTACATGCTTTCCTGACTTGCCTTTTTTCCACAGCATCTCACCCTCTCTTACACTAGATTTTTTACTTATTTATTTGTTTATTGTTTGTTTCCCCAAACTAGAGTGTAAGCTCCATGAGAGATGGAACTTTGTCTGCTTTGTTGATTGCCATATCCCCAATGCCTAGAATAGTACCTGGCATGAAATAAATATTTATTGATTGAATGAATGAATTTCATATACCTATGGATTAATGGTCAGTATAAATGTACCAATCACATTCTGAGAAGGAGAAAGACAGTTCTGTTTTCTACTTTTCTATTAATAAGGACCAAAATCCATTTTGTCAGTGAAACAGGAGGTAATACATACATATACAGCCAAAATTGGTGGAAGAAAACCTGATGGATGGAAGTTCATTCACATTTTAGAAATTTTTGTGCAGTGAGGAAAACCAATACTATTAGAAAGAAACATCTTGAAAAGTCACTCTAAATAAGCCCAGTCAAGAGTAAGTTGATTTTCCACTGAAGTTTCCACATCTACTCTTAATGGACTATTGACTATGTTTTAAATATTACTTTAGACTGAGACTTCTAAAAATGTTGCCTTTGTAGTTTAAATCCCATCTTACTTGAATTGCTACTCTCATTTCTGTCTCTCTCTCTCCTTTTTTTTTTTTTTTTTGGCCCCAACAAATTCTATAAATGCCTTGCCTGGCTGTGATTCAAAAAGAGCTCAAAGATGAGAATGCTGGGGACAGACGATTTCAGCTGCTTTATCTGTTATGCTCATAACTGAACACTCTAATGGCTTGCAATAATTTAAAAATAAAAGAACAACAATGAAAAAAATTGTGGCACTTGGGGTAAGTTGAAAATTCAAATCGGACATGTTAATCAGCACGCACAGACAGACACACATACACAGAGCTTGTGGGTAGGGGAAGGTCCTTGAACAAGATACCCAGAGCTGGTCTGAAATTTATATAGAAGCTCCTGTTTATTTCATTGCAAACCGTGCTTTGAAGGTGGCCTGAAGTCAAATAGGTGTGCCATGAATTCTTTGTTGAAATGGAGCTCATTAAGTTAAATAAAGGTGAACTTGAAAAAAAAGAGCTTATATGAGTCGTTCTACTCCAAGAAAGACTGAACTCAGCTAGTCACTCATGAATTCAACTGGACTAAACAATTCAATTGGAAAGGGGCAAGATTGGTCAAAATTAGCCATTAAATGAATCCACTCAATAAGCACTCCTTTGTTGTGCTAGTAAAAATAGTGTAACCTAGTTCTATAAAAAGGTTCCAGTACCTTGAAACCCAAGTTCAAAGAGAAAGAAAATGCAAGCTGCATAACTTCCCCTAACAGACCTCCCGCCATGTTCTAGCTACATAACTATGTGAATGTTGTAATTGCTCACAACCCTGAATTAACTTTTTTTCTCCAGTCTGATAAAACATAGGGATTTCTTTTAAAGCAGCACCCTTTCTTCTCTCTCAGCTTGCCTGTAACAAAGATAATGGATGAGTGAGAAAAATCAAAGAAACTTCTGGATCCATCATAATGGATGCTTAACCATCACACTAAGAAGCAGCCAAAGGGAGTGGGGCGAGTCATACCAGACCCTTGTTTGGTAACTTGTCTGTGTCTTCTAAACTGAGGCACCCCCCAACTCTTGACTTTTCATCAATTTTCCTGGTCCTCAAAAGAAGTTTGTTTCTTCAGGAACAAATCTGAGTGGGTGGACCTCTCAACTTTCTCTGCTTTGACATCCCAAAGGAGTGTGTGCTTTCCCTTCAAAGATTCATGGGCTCTCGGCACTTAGAAACCCAGACCACTGTCCAGAGCACACTTTCTCGGCAGTTCTTTTGTTCTTTTCAGGGCATATGGACACTTGGGCTCCAAAACTGGAAAAAGCTTGGAATGAAAAATGGGTGATCCAAGAATATTTTGTCTTTTCTAAGCTGACCCCATTGTTGAGGCCACTCTGAAGACCAGACTGTATGCTTTCCAAGCCCAGTTTCCTATCCTTTTTTCTGGCTGAAACTGTAAAAGGTTTTGGCGTGCCAGGAATTAGAGGGGACCAAAAGTCACAGAAGGGTGAATTTATCCCAGGGTAGGGGTGGACTGGATTCTCCTTACACCGCATCTGACAGTGCTCTCTCAATGACAGACTTAAATGGACCTCTGGCTCCAGAGAACGAGTTGTGAGAGCTAGCTGGAAATGTCAGTTGAGACGAAAGAGCAGCAAACAGCTTTGTTTTCCTATAGCTGTGGTTTTACTTGGTGATGATGACACATGAAGATGAAAATGTGCAGCATGAACTCCAGTTGTTATCTGAGTGAGCATCTCTGCCAACACTGAAGGATATGTGTGGGTGTCACCTGCAAGCAAAGAGAGAGAGAGAAAGAAAAAGAGGCCCTGTTTCGGAAAGAAGAGCCAGTTAATCAAAGATCAACAAGTGGTGCTGTTTATTTCATGAGCTTTATATTCGATTTCCTTCCCCTCGTTAATCTCCAAGTCTCAATTTAGTCTCTGGACTAAATATGTAAGTGTCTGGTGATGGAGGAAAGGGTGGAAAAGGTGGGCTCGAATGGGCATCATGGCTGTTACTGTAGCGTGGTCATTTCTTTCATCTCCTGGGTGCACACTTAACATTGGATATGTTAGCTTCCAAATGGTATGTTAGCTCCAAACTCTTGAGAACCTGTGGCCTATTATACAAGGGTAGACATACTTGAGTTTGCTGTTGGGGAGACTTTTCCACTTCCAACCCTTGTTTCACTTGTTTTATGCTTCTTCCTCCTCCCTTCCTCTTCATTCACTCAATAACTACTTTATGAACACCTGCTTGCTCAGCTCCAAGAAACAGGCTGGGTCCTGGGGATGTGGCAGTGAGTGACATGAGCATTATTATCTCCTCCCTTGCCAAGTGTGAAATGTAGACTTTGTCTAGCCCTTCTTCTTCTCCTTCTTCTTCTTTAAGTGCTCTGCTCCTCCTCCGGATAAGCACTTACTCTGAATTATGGGCTTACACCTTCATGTGACTGTTTGATAGCCTTTGTTTGGTTGGTTTGCCTGAAATTTATTTCTTTGAGATGTTCTTATTTAACATTGCTAACACATTTAATGTCTTAGATCAGGGATGGACAAACTTCTTCTGGAGAGGGCTGGAGAATAACTAGTCCAGTCTTGGCAAGCACACAGTCTTGTGCAGCTACTCAACTCCTGCCCCTGGAGGGCGAAAGCTGCCATAGACAATACGTAAACAAATGAGCATGTCTGTGTTCTCATAAACTTTTATTTGTAGACATTGAGTTTCATATAACTTTCATATGTCACCCAATATGAGTATTCTTTTGATTTTTTTCCCCCAACCATTTAACACGTAAAATCCATTCTTAGCTCATGGGCTGTTCAAAGGCAGCCTGTGGGCTGGATTTGGCCTGCAGGCTGCAGTTTGCTGACTTAGACCCAAGCCACAATTTTAGCTACAAGCGCGTCTTTGAGTTCCAGCCACCATCTGCATTTTTAGGGCTGGAAGCAATCAGCTTGGATGTGTGTACAGGCTTCTTGGGAGTGGCGAATGTTAAATATGTTTTGAAAGAAGGGCATGGATCATTCAAGTAGAAGAAAGAAGAAACTTCACTGGAGGGAAAGCCATTTTAGGTGGAAGGAATGGGAAGATTATAAGTAAAGGGGTGGAGAAGCTGTTTCAGAATGATGGGGTCCCCTGCACATAATTGCTAAAAGCCTACAAACCTTGGGAATTGTGGTTACTCTTCTCTCAAGTCGTGTTTGCCTTTTCTGCTCTTTTCTAAGCATCAAATCCTCTTCATCTCCAAGGAAACAAAGTAAATTTTGAGTCACAGCAGGCAGAGGGCAAAAAATACGGCCTCGTCTTATGTAATGAACAGGAGGACTACTTTCCCTGCGAACTCTGCCACACATAGCACAGTCCAATTCAACATGGGCTGGGTGCTGCAAAGGTCAGAAGCAGCTGTCTCAGAATTAGCCTCCTACTTTCTGCCCATCACCTCTGCTGTCGGTCTGCACTTGGTTGCCATTATATGGGTGACCAAGAGTGACCCCGCTGGAATCCAAACTTTCACACGTATCTGGTGAAATGGTTTTACTCAGATAAGAAGGGCACTGACCTGGCCCTTACCATTCCCTCATCCCCACTCCTGACTCCCGTCTACAGCTGCTCGTTACACCCAAGGTACAAACAGTTCCTGGAAGCAGTCCAGCATATGTGGGCACCCCAAGCCACACGCCCATTCACACCATCTGGGCAATTTAAAAATAGGGCCAAATGTAGCGTTTAGCCTGATCAGTCCAGCCAAGATCAGGAAATTGCCTCTAAAAGGTCAGATGATTAAGATCATTGCGCCAACAGTCTAGGATGTCAGTAATGAATAAAGATTCTGGCACAATGAATTTATCCTGACTTTGTTTATGGCATTCAAGTTCTGAGTCTACATGAACAGGAATTCCAATTCCAAAAATCTCAGGAATTCCAAGATTTTTCTTCTCCATCATGCAGGGCCACTGTGTACACTTGTGTGTTATATGCCGCGCTCAAGGGCCCTGAGCCAAGGGGCTGGAGGGGGCTGAAATCCGGTAGGATCCCCTTAACCTACTCACCTGCAAGAGCTATGTCCACTGGGGGAGAGCACCTTTCCCTAATGTCCACACATATGGGCTACTGAGACTCTGACAGAATGCTTGCCTCTCTGTCACTTGGTTACTGAGCTCTTTATAGAATTAATTAGATCTTCATTCTCAAAACAGAAATTATCTAGGATGAGCAAGAGTTAAAAATCAACCAAAAAAGTAGAATGATTCTTAATACCATAAAAATTTCTCTCCTGGGTCCCTTCTTTAGTCTTTTCTGCACAGTTTAATTCAGTTGGTTGATTTTTCCTGACATATATCTTGGTGGATTTGAGGGGGAGGTTGTTTTTTAGGAGGAGTAATGTGAGAAGAAACTTCCTGGCTCAGATCTCAGAAGAAAAAATCTGTGACCTGGAGAACACTAGGTTGGAGTTAGTTCTTGGGATGTCCTTGGAACTTTTCAGTCAATGACAGAGTCTACTCTTATTTTGTAGTTATCAGTACATGAGGGGTTTAGACTAAATAACCTCAAGTCTGAAACCTATAATAGTTCTCATATTCCTTATTATAACTCTTCCAGGATAATCTTCCCCAAATAAATGCCATTGTTTTGGGGTTTTGCCCATCATCACATTCCTGTTTTATAGATATACATATTTTATGTTCGATATTTGTCAGTAAGGATTATTTGAATAACCCTACAATTTCCTATAACTCTTAAATTCAACAATTTATCACAAAGGTTTCCATCACTTTCTCTTAAGAAAATAATGAATTTTATTCATAAGTTTAGGCTAGAAATCATGAAAAATTTTTGGAACTTCTGGGCTTTTTGTGTGAATTTAATTTAAAAAGCATCTTCACATTATAACATAAGAAACTATTACATCATTTTTAAAGTCTGTCATTCTCCAAATAATAAATCTCTTCTTTCTTTCTTTCTTTCTTTCTTTCTTTCTTTCTTTCTTTCTTTCTTTCTTTCTTTCTTTCTTTCTTTCTTTCTTTCTTTCTTTCTTTCTTCCTTCCTTCCTTCCTTCCTTCCTTCCTTCCTTCCTTCCTTCCTTCCTTCCTTCCTTCCTTCCTTTCTTCCTTCCCTCCTTTCTTTCTTTTGAAAGTGTGAGCAGTGGGGAGGGACAGAGGGAGAGGGAGGGAGAGAATCTTAAGAATCCACACTCCACTGAGTGTGGAGCCTGGATGTGGGGCTTAGTCTCACGACCCTGAGACCATGACCTGAGTCAAAATCAAGAGTCGGACGCTTAACAGAATGAGCCACCCAGGCACCCCTGAAATAATAAACTTCTTGATGATATAAACTTTATATTATTTAGTCTCCCATGGTGAACTCTATCTTGAATATGATAGATGCTCAGGTGCTCTTAACTGAATGAATAAATGGATGGATGAATGAACATCTTTCATTTGATAAATATCTGCAAACTGTTTTGGTCTTTGACAGATTAGATGAACTAGCTACTATGGAAAGACTTGGGAAGATTGGGGACTACTGATAAAGATTTAGCATTTCTTAAATTGGTAAAATGTATTCTACTAGTATATACATTTTCAGACATTCAGAAGCAATACCCATTTCCCCTTCCTAGGCAACAAACAGAACTCTTAATTGTGTTCAGGTATCTACCCTCCATATGATTCTGGGGAGTTCCAGGGAATGGATAATGATTGGCTTAAGCTAGAATAGTGGTCTTATCTTCTCATTAGTGACTGTTAAAAGCAGGGATATGTGACAACATTCTGACCAATAGCCATGGCAGTGTGTTCTAAGGGATCTCTGTGAACGTTTTTCCTTGCTCTTAAAAAAAGGTCTGTGGAAATAAAAAGTCTCTTTTCTGCTACAGAGTGTTGTGTCTGTAAGCGGCATCTGGAACAGTCATTTTAGGACTGTGAGGGGAGTTAGCCTGAGGAGAACATGCTGAGGTAGACAGAGCAGGAAGAGGGACGGAACCCAGGTTCTGATGACATTGTTGAGCTGCAGATTGAACCAACACTGAAGCCGTTCTTCAACTTCTTGTCATGTGAGACAATAAATAGCTGTATTATTTAAGGTATTTGAGTTGGATTTTCTATTTCATGAAGCTTAAAGCATTTTACTAGTAACTCCATCTTCATGCTTACTGATGTTCATAAATACTCATAGATTATATTACTTGGGGATACATAGAACTTGACTCAATAGTATTTTGTCTTGTTGACCTGCTCAGTAATTAGTTTCTGATAACTCTGAATAACTAAATGTTACTACCACACTCAGGACAGTATTTGTATCTGGTGATATGTGAAACTTGGGAAGCTTGCTTCCTTGAACACACTACCCATTGGAGTGTTATAGATTATAGAATAGCAGAAGATACAAGACCCCCACAAGAGATCAGTAAGACTTTCTCCTTCTCTTCCTTCTATTATACGAACTGATGAAAAGGAGCACCTCTTGGAAGGAGTCTGTGAAATTTATAGTTATTTTTGAATTAAATATATATGTGAAGAACAGGAACATTGGCTTACTTCCTTGAGGTATAGGACACTACACACCAGTAAAATCTTTCAAGATTCTTCTAGCTGAGTAGTCTCATTCTATTCCTGTATTTCCTAATGCTCCTTAAATTCTAGGGTCCAGTAGGAGAAGGAGGTCGTAGTAGGTGTAAAACAATAAATATTTTAAAAACATATTAAATTTTAAAAAATCAAATTATACTTTATTAAAAATTTAAATTAAAAATGACATTTTAAATTTAAAAATTTAAATTAAAAATTAATTTAGACTAGTGGCTTAAAATTAGGGGAAAAAAACCCTTCTTTCTTTTAATGAAATCTTATCAGATGGTCAAAGTAGATTTACTGGGCTTGACCCTGATTGTTTCAGTTTCTCTTAGTTTCTGGCAGTGGTTACTCAGGTAAGACTGATCTTCCTTGGGATGACACATTAACTTCTAGAGTGGCTTTGGGATTTATTTCCTGGAGGAAGCTACGTGTCCTGTGAAAACAATGCAAACTGAACACGCATGTGTTTGTTATAGTGATAGACACTGAGAAGGACAGAGAGGTTTAACACATAGTCCTTCCTGACCTCAGAAGTTTACTATCTGGTTGGGGAAATAACTGATCATAAACAGTAAATACTAAGCTCCGATTAAATGATATAGAATTCAAATTCAGATGTGAAAGATGATTGTGGACTGGAACTTCAGAGCTGGCTCTGGATTGGAATGAATATTAATGTTTATGCATCTTCTCAAACTTGTGTGAAGTAGAATCACTTTGACAGGGAGTGTTTGCATTTTTAATTTTTATTGTCAATTTGCTTTGCAGAGAGGTCCTATTGATGTTCAAGAGAGGCTGTCATCCTATTTATTCCCAATAATACAGTGTTATCGACACTTTTGTTCTTTGCCAATTTGATAGTTTAAAAATGATATCTCATCACTGAATTAATTTGCATTTCCTTTTGTATGAATCAGATTCATTATCTTTTCATATGGTTAAGAGTAATTTATATCTCATTTTCTGTGAACTGTCAACTCATATTTTTTGTTCATTTCTTTCAGCTGTACTATTGCCTTTTAATGTAAGACGCTTTTAAGGAAACTAGCCCTTTGATTGTAACTCCTTCATTTTAGTGATGAAAAATGTAACTGTTGTTTCATTGTTCATTCATCAATATCTATGAAACACTCATTTGGTGCCTGCCCTGAGCTTGGCACAGGAGTTAGATATAGCCCTTGTCTTCAGGAAGCTCCCAGGCTATGGGAGATACAGTATCTTTCCCATGTTTTATTGATATATTATAAATAAGGTATAGGGAGATACTGGAGCTCAAGGGCGCAGCACCATTTAACCCATGGGAAGAGCTGGGGAGACTCTGGGAAAGTATTTGTGGAGCACATGACACAACTGAATCTTAAAGGACGAGGGAAACTTAGCCAGAACACAGAAAGGAGATTTACATTTCAGGTAGAGAGACCAAGTTGTACAAAAACACAAGCACGGTGCCTTCGAGGAGTTCAGCATGTGAATTCAGAGTGGCTGGAGAGCAGGTTAAATGTGGGAGAGTGTAAAAGTTGAGAGCAGCGTAGGGCTGACATCATATTATGACGAACGCATGCCAAGAAATTTGGAGTTTATCCCAAGGGCACTGAAAAGCTAATAAAATAAATAAATAAATAAATAAATAAATAAATATCTTCACTTTAAATTATTATAATTTATAATTAATAACCTTACATTATGGAAAGCCACAAAATGAAAACTAAGTCTCCCACTTCCTTGTACCTTCCCCTAGTTCTAGTTTTAAGTTCTTACAGTTTCTATTTATTTGCATAATAAATATGTTTATGTTCATATTTCTTGATTTGTCAAACTTAACAGTACTTATGGGTTCTCCACAGTGAAAGATGAAGAATTTAGCTCACTTCCACTCCCACCCTCCCAATTTTTTGGAAGAGTTTTAAGCATGCAAGGGACCTAATTAGATTAGCATTTTGGAAAGGTAATTTTGCTAGCTTGTGAAAGGTGCTCTGGTAGCTGTTGTAGGAAGTGGGGCGAGAATGTGGGATGGAGGGTGGGGTTAGTGGAAGGTACTTGGAAAGGTTAGGATGGCAGCTGACTAGGAGTTCTTAGAGGGAGGGACAGGGTGCTCGCTGGGTGCTAACGGGTGTTACACCAGGTGGTACTTACACTCTAAGAAAGGGATTCAGGAGGAGACGGTGATTTCAGCGTGGAAGGAAGATGATGAATTTCACTTTGGATATGTTGAATTTGACATGTTTCTGGGAATCCAGGTAGAGATGCCTTCTCAGGCTGCTGGACACAGAATTGTGGCACTCAGGAGTCAGACCTGGGCTAGGAGATAGATTTTTGAGTCAGACATCAATCAATTCATTCATTTTCTCATTTATTCCTTCAACACATATTTATTGAGTGTGTTCTATGAGCTACATGCTGGGTATAAAATGGTGACGGCAGACGAGTTTCTTTATCTCATGGAGCTTTCAGAGAGGCAGGAGATAGTAACACAAAAACTTACAAAAATATGCATAATTACAGATTGAAGTAGGTACTGTGAAGAAAAGAATACAATTTATGAGACAGAATAACAGCATAAAACAAATTTAAACCGAGGGTGTACAGGGGGAGAAATATGTGGGTAGGTAAGGCTTCTCTACTGAACCTGCAGGGCGCAGAGTATTAAGGAGGTCTTAAACAGAGGGCCTTTTAAATTAGAAGTCATGGGCCCTAATCTTCATGGAGCTCAGGATAAAGTACCAACTGATGGAGGCCCCACTAAATACCTAAACATCATAAGTCAAGACAACAAAGTGTTAATAAATATGTTCTATTCTCCTACTGGGACAAATATACCTTCACGATGATAAAATAGAAAAATATGTGAGAATACCAAGAGTTAGCAGTTGTCAATGACAACTGAATTTGTCACACATGACTGGGTCTTCTGTTAATGGGCTGAGATGTCTGGATGAGCAATAAAATTAAAACACATATCATGCTCTGTTTCTTGAACTGGGTTCTGGTTATTATTTGCTCTGACACTTCACTGAGCTGTACACATATGATTTGTGCACTTTTCTGTATTGTTCTACCTTAGCAAAAAGTTTTTAAATTTATCATATACTAATGCCATAAAATTTATTCTTCTGGTCTTTATTTCAGCACAAATCATAAGTGTTATAAGCAAGATTTTAAACATAGTTTGTGTATCGTTGACTGTAATGTTGAATGAGACAGCTTATCTATCGTCATTGTAGTTCATTGTAATTCTTCATCTAAATTGAGATTGTACCTGATCTCAAATGGTCAGAAAATAGTCTGTAGAGAAATTAGTTTCAGGATAATTTATGGGTGGATCTTCTTCATATCCATTTCTTTATATTTTATTACAATGCCACTTTTGTTGTATTTTTCACATATAGTTTTTTCTCATTTAGAAAAATAATTTACTCTGAAATAAAAATACTTTGTTTCTTTTAAAAAGAAAACATCCACACTTAGATCTATTTCTTTTTATAATATATAACAAGTAATAGTCCATACCAAATAACTAGCCAGAACAAGTACGGAAGTAATTTCATTTTTCTAACAAGACCACAATTTGTTTTTTATTCAAAGATCTTCTGTTATTTCACTTCATTCTTCTAATGGATTCTAAGTTCTAAGGTAACTCTAATTGCTTAAACAGTATCTAGTTGGATTCCCATCATGCGTTTAAAAGCAGTTGTAAAGTCAAATTTACTGTTTCATGAAGGTTTCTGTCTTTTGGCAAATCCATAAAGTATTGTATATAGTCTTTCAACTTTTTCAGAGAAAGTTATCACTCACCGCGTATTTGAAGTCATATCTCATTTAGTGCCAAATACAGTGAGTCTTATATGACCTCTGTATTTTGGGCCAAAATTCTGGGTTGCTTACATTTTTCTTTCCAACCATGTTACCTCAATCTCATAGACATTCTTTTGACAATTGAAAAATTATTAAAATAGAATTATTTTATTTATTTCTTTTGAAGATTTAATTAAATGGTATTGATATCTTTATAAATATTGTATACTTCATAATTCTACCATGTAATGTCCATTTAGTTGCCCATGTATATGTGGTGGGTGCTAAGATGTGCTATCCAGAGTCTCTGCAGGACCAACTCTTCACTTCTGAGCTGTTGGAGTGCTTGTTTCTGATGGTACCCTCTCTAGGAATTGCTCTCTGCTGAAGGCAATTGCTTTACCCAGAATTACACTTTCTCCCTTAGAATAGCCTTTGTTTAGTGGTGGGTCAATTTGAAGGTTCCACCACTGGGACAGTTCAGAAGAGCCAACCATCTCTGCTCCAGAACTTCTAGTAGTATTGACTGAGTCTTCTGTTACAACTGCAACTGCATCACAGTTTGGTTTCTTCCTGTGCTCAATCCTAATTCCTTCATTGCTCTCCCCTACTGAGTATGTTTTTTCCTTATAAAAACTCTAATAATTTCTGAGTCTCAGAGTTTGGTCCCATGATACTAAAGAGTCAACCTCAATTTTCATACATGTTGTCTAGGCTTACAGATATATAAATTTTGGAGTCTTTTAAATTGTTTAATATTGCAAAATATTCCAAAATATAATGTGCCCTTATTGCAAATATGTGCTAATTTGTGAGCACCTCTGGAACCACAAATTGGAACTGAAAGAGAAGCAAGAAAAAGGATGTTTCGTAGTAGTGGGAAGTGATATCCTTATCGTAAAAAGGGTCTATTGAGTTTATACTGAGAGGAAAAATTTAAAGGATTAATTTTTCCTTTGATGAAAAGTTTTTGGCATTCAATCATTCTCAAAACTTGGAAGCAGATGGGTGCCTGGGTGGCTCGGTGGGTTAAAGCCTCTGCCTTCGGCTCAGGTCATGATCTCAGGATCCTGGGATCGAGCCCCGCATCGGGCTCTCTGCTCGGCAGGGAGCCTGCTTCCCCCTCTCTCTCTGCCTGCCTCTCTGCCTACTTGTGATCTCTCTCTCTCTGTCAAATAAATAAATAAAATCTTAAACAAACAAACAAACTTGGAAGCAGAGTCTGTATCTAAAATGGGCAGAGGTGCAACCTACATTTCATGGCATTCATCCACATTTTGTGGTCATAGGACAAAAGATGTAGAAAAGCATTTCCTGCAGCCTGATATGCAGGATCCTCAAGACAGAAGACTTTTTCCTGTAGTGTTTTCAGAGTGAGAAGAAAACACAGCACCCTGGAGAATACCAACAGCTAAGAAAAGGACTGAGGGAGGAAAACCTGCAGAGATTTAAAAGAGCTTCTGGAGAGGAAGGGAGTAGAACTGTTAAGTTGAATCATGTGAAATTGCTGATATTCGACATTTAAAAAATTAGTACACAATTTTTTGAAAGAATAGTTTTAGGCTTACTGCAAGATGAGGTGAAAAAGTAGAGAGTGAGCTCATATACGTATACATGGGGAGAGTTTTGTGCCCCAAAAAGCCTCCCCCACAGTCAACATCTCCCACCAGACTGGTACATTTATTATAATCAATGAATCACTATTGATGCATCATTATTGATCAAATCCATAGATCACATGAGGGTTCGCTTTTGGTGTCGTACATTCCATGGGTTTTAACAAATATATAGTGACGTGTATTCCTCATTATAATATACAGAATAGATTCACTGTGCTAAAAAAATTCCCTGCATTCTACTATCACCCTTTTCTTTCTTGGCTATTTGACTATTCTTGAACTAAAAATACAGTTACTTCATACATTTCAATGTAAAGAAGAGAAAACATTACATTTACTCTAAAGGAGAAGAAAATTCTAAGTCTGACAATGTGATCAGCAGTGGTCATTAGGTAAGATGAGGGATGAAAGCAGCTCTTTGGATTTAGCAATTGGGGCCTGGGTTAGCTACTTACAGTGAAAAAGCGGGGCTGGAAGTGAAATCCTAGCAAGAAAAATTGTGATCAGACAGGAGAAAATGGGAAATCAAGAGAGTAGAACTTCTGGCAAGAAATTTCCTTCTGAAGAGCAGTTTCTTGGCACCTGGGCTCCTTTATTGGTCTGGGAGCTTCTTGATGGTATCTCCAAAGTTCAGCGCACTATGTAGTAACTGGTTCATGGCAGACCCTCAAATGTTTGTTGATTGGTGAGCAAGAGGAAAATAATTAGGTAAAGGAAAGTTTGGTTGTTGTTGTTGTAAGAAGGCAAAGATTTAAGGTGTTTAAGGAAACAGGGCAACTAGTGGAAAGGGAGAAATGGAAGCTGAAGGAATAAGAGAAAGTCACAGATAGTGAAAGATCCTTAAGCAGTGAGGTGGGATGGTAGTGCTGGGGAAGGGGATCTGGGGCTGGGTAGAGCAGTGAATCTTGGCCTGGAGAGAGATTCTGGTCACCTTTCACTCATACGTATGTGTACAGAGTGCCCTGAGCATTCATTTTTTTAGAGTATGGGGAAAGGCCGTTTCAATCATCCAATCCTGACCTTTTCGCTGCACTATGTGCTGAATAGAAAGGGATGGACTAAGCGGGATTTGTTTTCCGCAAAGCAAGCTCTTCGATTCTTCTCTTGGTGCAAAATGTGCAGGATGACTTGATATCAGAGGGACAAAGACATCAATCAGAGCTTGCACTATATTCCTTTTACATATGGAAAGAGCTATTTCCTATGTAGAGCAACTGGTTCTTTGAGGGTCGTTGCCTATACCTACAAATAGTACCGAAAGGTGTGAGTGCTCTCTCCTCTCTCTGTACCCCTGTTTCCATTCTGTTATCTACTGGTATGTAACAAACCATCCCAAACTTACTAGCATACAACAACAGCAACAATAACAACAGTATAGTATTATTATTATTTCTTACAGTTTGAGAATTGACTGGGCTAAACTTGGTGAGTGGGCCTCTGGAGCTTCTTGAAAGCTTGAAAGCTTCCGGGCTTTCCAAAGTTTTCCAAGGCTTTCCAACTTGAAGGCTTCCTCGTATAGTGTGGCAGCTGATGTTGGTGTCTGGCTAGGATTTCAAGGGATGTTATTAGCTGGAGGCTGTTGGCCTACATGGACCCTCTCCATATGGCCTAAGATTCCTAATAGTGTGGCAGCTGGAGGCCAAAGGCAAGGATCTCTGGGGAGATTCAGCAGAAGCAGTTTGCCTTAGAGGTTATCAGTGAGTCAGTGAGACCAACCCATTTTTAAGGGAAGGAGAATTAAACTCTATCTCAAGGTGGGAGGAGGGGCAGTGAAACAAAGCGTGGCAAAGGGGAAAGAGTATAACATTTGGAATCAGGAGACTTGACTTGGTGGATAGTTAGCTATGTAAGCTCACTTTAACACTATATTCTTTTAAGCTTGCAGATGAAGATGTCAAAATATAATATCGGTGTTTGCTAGGACTCCTTCATCTGCATTCAATATCTCTGTAGCCTGTCTTACCTCTAAATTCCTTCCAGAAGCCATGTATATATGTGTAGCTTCCCATATATTGGCATTCAAGAAGTTAATATTTGAATCTTCAATAGTAATGCATGGCGAATGTTTAGAGAATGATTACAAGCACCAAGCACTGTAGTGTGTGCCTTATATACATGGTTTTACCCAATCTTCACAACTTTTCTATGTGATTGGCTTTATTTTGTTCCTTTGAGACACAATGAAACTAAGGCTTAGAGAATTTAAATGGGTCGTCAAGGATTCAGACTCAGGGGATTTATTTCCAGAGCCACATTCCAGAAAAGCAAAAACCATTTTGCTTTACATGGTCTCTTTCAACTTGTTGTAAGTAATCAGGGCCCATGATTTGTGGTAATTTCTTAGACGTGAATCTGAAACTTTTTCCCCATGAGGTTCACCTGTGGAGGCAAGTCACTTAGAGAAAGAGCTATACTAGGAATTGCTTGGATATTGTGGGTTCCAGAGTGCTTACTACTGCCAGCCCCTTCACATTTTTGTTAGCAACAATGTAGTCAAATTCTTTCAACCTTCTGTGAATAAGCCTAGGGGCCTTGAGGGTAGGGTATGGATGTGTAGAAGGGCTAATTAGCACATGCTGACATGACTGAGCCTGAATTTTTATATTCTCTTCCTATTTATCTGAATCCACAGTCTCCTCTGTTAGTCCTTAATGTAGCCCTTGTTATCATTCAGCACCAGTGTCTTCCTCCTTGGGCAGTTGGCAAACCCAACATTAAGGACACACTTTGCAACCATTTCCTAGATGATTTTCCAAAGATGGAAAGGGCTGACTAGGCAAGCAAGGGGTTTCTCATCTCTAAAGTGAAGATAGGTGGATGATCATTTGTTAAATATATAGGAATTAAGTACATAAATAAATAAGATCATAGCTACCATTTCTTTGGTGCTAGGCACAATGTTAAGGATCTTAAATATACAACCTTCTATGTTCATGATAAACCTGAACACTATTTTCAGCATTTTTCAGTTGAGGAAACTGAGGCGCAGGGAAGTTAAGTGACTTGTCTAAGGCCATGTGTCAAGAAGTGGCAAAGTCAACCATTTCATCCAACTTCAAAACGTCCTCTCTTTTCACTACTGCTCATGTCAGTCTCGCTGTGGGCTAGGTGCTTAAACCATCATGACCTTCATATCTCTTCTAATTCAGAGACTCTACAAGTCTATGAGCTTTTGTGTCAAGGCATGAAGTAATACTGAATGAATTTTCCATCCCACTTGTTTTTCTTTTCTTCATTTTTCTGGTGGTGGGGGGGGAGTAGTCCAGAAATTGAAGTGATTAATACATCTTCATAACTCTTTTAACAAACAAGTGAATACGTGGTTTTCACACTCAAATCAAACCTAAGGTTGTTTTCTGACTGTAGATGGGTCTTTGCAGAATGTAGTCATTTATAAATTAGGTGGAGCCTGTGCTTGCTTGCCCTAGCTGGAGTGGAGAGAATGAGCCATGAGGGTCTGTGGGAGTGTGGGGGTCGTACTGGGGGAGGTGTGGGCAATATTTTGAAAGACAACTACCACAGTCACCAATATGTTACACCTGGGTGGCCTCTGGGTGTTTGGGAAGGATTACAAGTACTACATATGATACAAAAGGAAAAAAAAGAGGGGCAGGGGAGTTGGGTCTGGCCCAAGAACTTATGATCTGACTCATAGAAGCATGAAAACATTTGAGAGAAGGGGAAGGTGTGTGCTTAAGGCAGATATGAATGGACACACATAGAACAGTAAATTTGTGACTTTGAGAGTGTGCTGGAACTTTTTCATGCCCCAGATAGGGAACTGAATGCCACTTACGTTGTGCTAAGGCCTAAAATGTGCTAAATGAAAAACTTACTGTGCATTCTGTCTTTATATTAGCATGCACACCAATGCCTATTGAACCCCATGTCATATAGTGCAGGCACCTAAACTACCATATAACTCAAAACTCGAAAAACTGAGATGGTGAATCTTGAAAATCTACAGTAAAGGGACCTACAATTAAGACTTCATTTTATAGTATTATTTCACAAGAAAGAATAATTAAATATAAATTATGATGACTGATTATTTACCTTTATGAAAACCTGTTTTGTAGGTTAGGAAATATAACTACAGTGTAATTCATGTTTTTGCTGTTTTAGATTCCTTTTAATAATTTGTTCCCTTGCATTCCTTTTAAAAAAAAAAGATTTTATTTATTTGTTTGTTTAGAGCACTCAAGCAGGTGGGGGTAGATACAGAGGGAGAGGGAACAAGAGAATCTCAAGCAGACTCTGCACTGAGTATGGAGCCCGACTCAGGATTCTATCTCACAACCCTGAGATCATGACCTGAGCTGAAACCAAGAGTTGGATGCTTAACTGAGTGATCCACCCAGGCACCCTTGTTCCCTTGCATTCTTTTTTTTTTTTTTTTTTAAGATTTTGTTTGTTTGTTTATTTGAGAGAAAAAGAGAGAGAGAGAGAGAGAGCGCACAAGCAGGGGGAGCAGCAGGCAGAGAGAGAGGGAGAGCAGGCTCTCTGCTGAGCAGAGAGCCCGACATGGGACTCAATCCCAGGACTCTGGGATCATGAGCCGAGCTAAAGGCAGATGCTCAACTGACTGACCCACCCAGGTGCCTCTCCCCTGCTTTCTTATATGCTACACTATATTATATAGAAAGGGCTTACCCATGCAGTTTTGCTCCAACAAAACAGTGTTTTGGAAAATCTATTATTCTCTATTAACAGATTTCCAACATTAAAAAAAAAAAAATTAGAGCGTGTGTCCTAAGAGCTAGGTAACAAAATATACAAGTGCAGAAATGGAAGTGAATGGGCAAAAGATAAAGTTGTGCTTGCTAAAGATAGCATTTTGCAAAAAGAAAACAGATAGGGGGTCAAAAACTTTGGGGAAACATTACAGATAATATTTCCTTCAGATAGTGACCGTGTACATTAGCATATTAAATGTTCTGAGAAGTCCTGTAATTAAAAAACTGATTTACCTTTTTTAAAAATTGAAGTATAGTTGACATACAATATTACATTAGTGTCAGGTATATAACAGTGATTTGACAACTCTACGTGTTGTGCTAATGCTCACCAAGAACTGATTTACATTTTAGACAAATGTTTCCCAACTAATTTTGATCTTTTTATTTTTTTAATACACAATAACTATTAATGACTCATAGAACTAGTGTTCTGCATCACTTTTTTTTTTTTAAGATTTTATTTATTTTTTTGACAGAGAGAGAGATCACAAGTAGGCAGAGAGGCAGGCAGAGAGAGAGGGGGAAGCAGGCTCAATGCTGGGCAGAGAGCCTGATGCGGGGCTCAATCCCAGGACCCTGAGATCATGACCTGAGCTGAAGGCAGAGGCTTTAACCCACTGAGCCACCCAGGAGCCCCTCTGCATCACATTTTGGGATGCTAGTTTAGGATCCTTTTTGCTTCTACCCTTGGCTTCTACTCGTCTTACCCAGTGTGAAGCTGAGAATAATAATAATAATAATAATAATAATAATAAAACTAAAAGTTGCATAGCACAATTCAGCTTATGAAATGGTGTCACATATACTTTCTCTGTCGATCTTCATGGCAACACTGTGAGGTAGACATATTATTCCAATTTTCTAGATGAGGGAACCGAGGCGCAGAGAGTTGAAGTGGTTGTTATGATAGGGTATGCACAGGAGAAAGGAGTTGAACCTCAGCCTTCTACATCTACATGATAGAGCCATACTGACTGTACTATTAGAAAAATTTTTAAATGAATCTATATACTTAATTGAGCGTATGTGACGGGCTGAGAGGGAGAGGAGAGAGAAGGGACAATAATGTAAACATTAATGAAAGTCCTGGCCTTTCTCCGGACAACAAGCACTCCCTGCTGAGGCAGATGTGTGGATGTGGAGAGCTTTCTTGTTCTCTTTAGGCCAGTATTTCGGCTCCAGGGGTTGCCCTAAAAGACCAGAGTAGTTTAAGGAGAGAAGAGTAGGCTGGGCCACCCTGGAAGTTCAGACCAAAAGGTGCAGAATCCTTCCATCCTCAATATCTCCAACGGATGCTGGAAAAAAATGGTTTATTTTGTTTATTGACATGGATTTCATAATGACTCCAGGTTTATCATGATTTGAATGATTCAGTTAACATTCTTTTTAACTAAACACTTTAATCATTGGGAAGAAAGGACACAGCACCATGACAGAACTGCAGAATATTTTATCCCTGCATTTGGTAATTGGATCACGGATAAAAACAAGGGCAATAGAATTTGTCGGTTCCCAGAAAGATTTCTAAATAGTCACAGCCGTAAGTTTTTTTTAACAAGAATTCTTAATGGCTTGTGAGATTCAAAATTTCACAATACTGTTCTCAAAATCAAATCAAGGTTTTAATCTCTAATGCATATGCATGCGACTCTGTGTGCATGTGCAAATGTATGTTCACATAGCCACACGAAGCACAATATAGTTAGACTACAGGATCTTCAGGAGAAAGCTAATTTTAAGGTCAGCTATTGAATTCAAGAGTGGGAGATCTTTTGAAAGTATGAATCAAGAAACAATCATAAACAAGAAAAAAGACTTATACATAATGGAGGGGAGAAATTCAGGTCACAATATGCCAGAAGCCATACTTTTTTTCTTCCCTCAAGTAAAGAATCTCTAAAAATATAATCTTTATAGATATAGAGAACATCTTTTTTAGAGATCTTTTGTAGGAGACCATTTGCAGATAATATTCCGAAACATAATTCTCTGTTAAAGCTTTGCTGATTTTTCCTAAATTTTCAGCATTTGCATGTGTGATAATGCATAGGAACATAATGAGCTGTACCAATCTAGACATCGTTAATGAAGCAAGGGGTTGAATTAGAAAGTATAGGTTAAAATGGAAGCTCTAGCAGGCGAAGAAATTGGGAATGTGTTGTAAACAAGTTGCTATTAGATTTGATACAAGAATGGGGTATGGATCAACGTATTTCATTGACAGGAATGATGAGGGAACAGAAGGCAAGCTGAGGACAGAGCAGAATCTGACACACTGCGACCTCCCCGGACTCCCTACTCCTGGGTGGGACTTGTGTAACTTCCTTCCAGGAATCTCGCAACTATGTTAATGTTAATACCTTGCTAGAGGGGAAAACAATCTTAACCTGACAATGGCAAGGCCTCTGGTATCTTGTAGGTCCTCTTTAGCATACGAAAGTTCTATTGAAACCTCCCTTTTTCCTTACCTCCCCCAACCCCACAGTATATAGTCAGCAACCCCTCACAACCCCAGTGCTGCAGCTCTTTCTGCCCACGGGTCCTGTCCCCGTGCTTTAATAAACCATTTTGCACCAAAGATGTCTCGAGAATTCTTTCTTGGTCGTCGGCTCCGGACTCCACCCCACTGAACCTCACTTATATTCTAAAACTTCATCACGAATGTGATCAGAGGATCAAGACGGAAGACTATAGTTGGGACTAGAATCCTGAGGGTTTCATCAATACCCTTTCCTCTAGGATTTCATTCAGGTGAGAACAAAAGCCTAGCTTTAGTAGCAAATTGCTCGATCACAAGAAGTTTCTTAGGCTGTCCAGGGCTGGTACAGGGGCTCAACCACATGATCAAAACCAAGGCTTGGGGGCGCCTGGGTGGCTTAGTCAATTAAGCGTCTGTCTTCGGCTCAGGTCATGATCCCAGGGTCCTCGGATCGAGCTCCAGTCGGGCTCCCTGCTCAGCATGGAGTGTATTTCTCCCTCTTCCTCTGTCCCTCCCCTGCCTCCCGCCACCCATGTTCTGTTTTGCATGCTCTGCTCTCTTTCTCTCTAGAATAAATAAATAAAAAAACCTTAAGCAAATGAACAAACAAACAAAACCCAGGCTTATTCTGTCTTCCCACGCCACCGTCTTTCTCATATGGCTGTTGTCTTCAAGGTTGCGTGTAATTTGCTTCATTTCCGAGAATCATATCTATATAACACCGGGGAGAAAGGTGAAGGGTCGAAAACCAACATGAGCTTGTCTTCTTTTTTTCTTAAAAGTGTTATTTTATTATAAGCTATATCATACATACAAAAGATTCCAAATAATGTTCGTGTAATGTGTGCATACTCACATGATTCAAAGCAAAATAATATAATGAAGACCTGTGGACAACTGTCCTAGAATAAGACAGGGAACGTAGAACATAGCCAGTATCCTGGAAGCTTCTCGTATTCTTCTATTCCATCTCCCTTTCTCTTTAACTGAGATAAATATTGGTTTGTGGTTTGTCATTTTCTTGGTTTGCTTTAATTTTGTTATACATGTATGCATCTTTAAGCAATGCATATTTTAGTTTTGCATGGTTTTGGCCTTTATGTAAAGAGTCATTTTATGTTTTCTTCTACAACTTGCTCTTTTGCTCACTGTTCAGTTTAAGGTATTTATTCATTAGGATGCTATTCATTTTCACTGAACTATGGTTTTTCTGTTGTTTGACTATGTATCAGCCCAGTCTCCAATTTAAATTGTATTCTGTTTTTTCCCTATTTTAAGGAAGAAAGGTAGGATTTCCTCGTGCATGCACAGAAGATTTTATTTAAAGAATACATACCTAGAGGTGGAATTGCTGTGTTATAAGTTATGTTAATTTCTAACTTCCGTAGATAATGGCAAATTCTTAACAGGCATTGTATGTATTGTATCAATTTTCTTTCCCACCAGCAATGTTTAAGATACCTGTTTCTACACCTCCTTGCCAACATCATTATCCTTTACTTTTTGTGAGTATGATGGGTATAAAATAGTACCTCAATGTGTTTTACTTTGTATTTTTCAGATTACAAATGAGTATATTTCTTCAATATTTTGGCTATTTATATTTTCTCTTCTGTGAAATGCCTGGACAAGTCTTTTATCTATCTATTTTTTTTTGGGGGGAGGGGGTGCTCACTTCTCATTTACTTTAAGGAATTCTTTAGATTTTCTGAATTCCAATTCCTTATTATTGATTTGTGTTACAAATACGATCTCCTATCTTGTGGCTCACCTTTGCTCGATCTTTATAGTGCCTTTGAATAAACATGGCTAAGATAAAATTGGTAATTTCTGTTTACAAGTTTTGTCCTTTGGTTTTTTGTGTTTTATGTCTCATTAAAAAATCCTCTTACCACAGAGGGTGCCTGGGTAGCTCAGTTGGTTGAGCATCTGACTCTTAATTTTGGCTCAGGTCATGATCTCAGGGTCCTGGGATCTGGCTCTGTGCTCCACGCTCAGCGGGGAGTCTGCTGGACATTCTCTCTCTCTCCCTCTCCCTTTGTGTCTCTCCTCCATGCATGCACTCTCTCTCTAAAATAAATAAATCTTTTTAAAAATCCTCTCACCTGAGATCATAAACATATTGCCTTCCAAATATTTTCATGAGTTGTTTTTCATATTTATGCCCACAACCTATTTGAAAGTGATTTTTGAATATAGTATGAACTTGAGATAGTTTTATTTTTTCCATGTAGATCCCATTTGTCACACCATTGCACTGATATCCAATGCCATCTCTTCGTCAAGTCCCCATAGGGGTATGGACCGATTTCTTGGCTCTCTCTTTTGTTCCAATTGTCTAGTTGTCTATTTTGCTGAGCTAAAATTGTGCTCCCCTTATTGCAATGTTTTCATAATCTTGCTTTCTGGGCTTCTTCATCAGCAGTACCTTACCTATTTGGTCTTCTCTATATATGTTAGTTTGTCAAGTTCCACGAAAAATTATCTTGGGATTTGGATTGCAGTTTCATTGAATTTAAAGGTCAATTGGGGGAGAATTCACATGTTTATAATATTAAGTTTCCCCATTAAATACATGGCAGAATGTTGCATGTATTTAGTCTTCTAAAAAATACTGTTTTAGAAAGTAATAAAAATATGGTATCTGGGGTGCATGGGTGGCTCAGTCAGTTGGGCATCTGCCTTCGGCTCAGGTCATGATCCCAGAGCTCTGGGATTGAGCTCCATGTCAGGCACCCTGCTCAGTGGAGAGTCTGCTTCTCTTTCTCCTGCCACTCCTCCTGCTTGTGCTTTCTCTCCCTGTCAAACAAATAAATAAAATCTTTAAAAAATATGGTATCTAGGAATAAATCTGGAAAATACTGTAATAACTTCAAGGGGAAAAAACTTTATTGAAGATGTATTTTTTAATGTTTTGTTAGTGGTGTACAGTAATGTAATTGACTTTTATATATTAATCATATATCCAACAATCTTGTCAAACCCTTTTTTTTTTTTTTAAGATTTTATTTATTTATTTGACAGAGAGAAACAGTGAGAAAGGGAGCAAAAGCAAGGAGAATTGAAGAAGGAGAAGCAGGCTTTCCGCTGAGCAGGGAGCCCAATGCAGGGCTCAATCCCAGGACCCTGGGACGGTGACCTGAGCAGAAGGCAGACGCTTAATGACTGAGCCACCCAGGCGCCCCAGGTAGAGTGGGCTCTGCCAGTTTTGACAGAGATTGCCCGTAGGAAGCGGAGTGTCTGCCTGGAATAGAGGAGACTTGTGCACTGCTCTTTGGCTTGTACTCATTCATGGACACATCTGGTGATTCTTTAGCACAGGGTTTTCTATGAGGCAAAAGTTCATAAATATTTGTTAAATGTTTAGGAATCTGAAACCTAGAATGTAATGATTTGTGAAGAATTTTAAGGCTAACAGAAAGAGGGGTGCCTGGGTGGCTCAGTTAAGCACCAACTCTTGGTTTCAGCTCAGGTCATGATCTCAGGGTTGTGAGATCGACCCCCATGTCGGGCTCCATATTTGGAAGGGTTCTGTTGGGGATTCTCTCTTCCTCTCTCTCTGCCCCTTACCCACCTTGCTAAAATAAATACATAAATAACATCTTAAAAAAAAAAAGAACGAACTTTTGAAGAACTTAGTAGAAAGGAGAAAAAAGAAGAAAAACATACTTTTTGGCCAGGGATTATATGAAATGACACTAAGAAGACAAAATGACTAAATTCTTGTTTCATTTCCCTGTTTTCTAGAATGGAAAATTATCTTCAAACTGAGATATGTAAAATAAACATGGTTAAGATAGTTTCTAAGAGCAAATTTGTTGGTTAGTCTCCATCCCTATCTTTTCCTGCTCTCCTCCATGTTCTGGGAGACAGCTCTAAATGGATTATATCATAAGAGCTCTTTTGTTAACTAACTTCTTGTTGGGTTTGAATCAGGGGGCAGGGTAGAGAAGTTGAGAGCTAGATAAGAGAGAGGGTGGGGTGTTCTTCCCTGAACCCTCCCCTGTTTTGGTGCCTCCTTCCTTTACATCTACAGCTTTCCACCAGATGACCCCTCTTCCTCTTCCAATTCTAGTCTGCAGAGGGCTCCAGCAATATTTTGTCCTCTTGTCCCTTTTGGCCAAAGGAGCTATGCTGGCTATTCTTTGCAGTTCTGGATCTACTTATCCCTATTGTCCCTCTTGCTCTGTGTCTATCTGGTTTGGAAAGGCAACAAGGTTTATGTTCAGGAGACCCGGGGATCATGGGGATCTGAGATGCTTCTTTCAGAGAGATTGCATGTAGACTCACTTATACCAGGAACCAGCATGAAGGCAGTAGAATGACAGAAGACTGGACTATATGTGAGGGAGATTCATTTGCTAATCCTAAAGCATCTGCTAGGAGAGCAGGGACCAGTTAAGACTTTCTTTTGGGACAGAGGTGCTGGTGGGCATCATTTTTACACTCTTCCTCTCCCTTGCTAGTGTAGGCAGGCATATATGGACACAACCTTGCTAAAGCTGAAGGCATGCCCTACCCCTTCTCCTACATCATTAAATCTCGGCTGCCAGCACTCTTTCTGGACTTTGGTAAAGCCATGAGCATGCTTCACTCCCAGTGCTCATCCCAGGCCTCACTAAAGCCATGGTTGTGCCCCACCTCAGGTGTGCTTCTCAGACATTGCTAAAGCCAAGGATGTGCCTTCCCCTCAAAACTCTCCTGTAGCCTTGCCTAAGCTGGCAGGCAAATAGTCCACACAGGAGACGCCTCTTGATTTCCTGGCTCTGGAGGCCAGAAGGGCTTGTGTTCTTAGGGCTTACAGGAGTACGATAATTAGAAAGACAGTTCTGGGCAGGCTACCACACCTGAAATCCCTAGTCTACCTGTAAAAAAAGGCTCATTTAATTGTCTTAGAACTTCAACCTGAGGGATAAGCTTCAGTTTTGCCACACAGTTAGAGGTTATAGAGGTACTCTAAGAAAATGTAGGCAGGAAGACACCATCTTTAAGACCTCCCTTGGTCTCACCACAGTTCACTGGTACATCTTAGAAAGAAACTTGTATACTCACTTGAAGCCCCAGTTCTTACAACTATCATCCAGGAAGCACCTCTAGGTCTCCTAGTATGAAGGTCAGCAGGATCTATGATTGTGGTCCCTTAGGGCTGTATATATTTTCATACTTTAAAAGCTGCTGCCTAAGGAGATAGTTTCCAATTATCCTGAAATAGAGTGCTGACTAGAATCCCTTCCTTTGGAACACTGACAGGTCTTAGCTTTCCCTCAACAACTGAGACCCATCGAGAATAAATTAGGCTACGAAGTCAATCATAAGGGTTCAAGAGACAACCAAGAGCTAGGGCAAGGTTGAACAATAAGGTTCATCTTCTACACAAAGTCACTCATTCAAAAGTAAGAGAGGTAGCTGTTTTGCCTAATACATAGAAACAAACACAGAGAAGTCAAGCAAAATGAGGAAACAGGGTAATATGTTCCAAATGAAAGAACAAGACAAAACTTCAGAAAAAGACCTTAATGAAACAGAGATAAGGAATTTATCTGAAAGAGAGTTCAGGGTAATGGTCAAAAAGAACAGAACTCAGGAGAAGAATGGACAAACACAATGAGAACCTCTACAAAGAGATAGACAATGTAAGAAGGTACAAAATAGAAGTCGCAGGGCTTAAGTATGCAATAATTGAATTGAAAAATATACTGGAGGGATTCAACAACAGACTAGATGAAGCAGAAGAACAGATTAATGACCTGGAAGACAGGGCAGTGGAGCTTACTCAAACAGAATAGAAAACAAGACAAACGAAAATTTTAAAAAGTGAAGATAGCTTAAGAAACCTATAGGACAACATGAAGCTAAGTAACACTTGCATTATAGGGGTCTCAGGAGGAGAGGGAGAGAAAGGTGTAGAAAATTTTGTGAAAAAATAATGACTGAAAACTTCCCTAATCTAGGGAAGGAAACAGACATCCAGGTCCAGGAAACAGAGTTGCAAATAAGATGAGCCCAAAAAGATCCATCCCAAGAAACAATATATTTGAAATGTCAAAAGTTAAAGAGAGAATCTTAAAAGCAGCAACAGTAAAACAACTTGCTACGATGTGCAAGGGAACCATAAGACTTAGTTGATTTTTTGACAGAAACTCTACAGGGCAGAAGAGAGTAACCTGATATTTTCAAAGGGCTGAAAGGAAAAAACGAACAAACTAACAAACTTCCAACCAAGAATACTCTATCTGGAAAGGCTATCATTCAGATTTGAAGGGGAGATAAAGAGTTTCCCAGACAAGCAAAAGCTAAGGGAGCTCATCACCACTAAACCAGCTTTATGAGAAATGTTAAAAGACTTCTTAGGCTGAAAAGAAAAGGCATTAATTATAAGAAAACATATGAAATTAAAAATCTCACAGGTAAAGGTGAATATGTAGTAATAATAGTGGATTACCCACTTACAAATCTAGTATGATTTGTATAGTATATATATTATGGTTATAGTATAAATATATAGTATTTGTATAGTACGTATAGTATGGTTAAAAGACAAAAGAGGTAAAATTAACTAAACTAATAATTACTTGAGGGATATAGAAAAAAAGATGCAAGATATGACATTCAAAACATAAAACATTGGCAGTGGGATGAGGGGTGGGTAAAAATGTAGAGCTTTTAGAATGCTTTCGAGTTTAAGTTGCTATCACCTTGAAATAGAGGGTTGTATTTATAGACTATTATATGTGAACCTCATGGTAACCACAAAGCAAAAACCTATAGTATAGATACACAAAGATAATAGGGGAGGAATCTAAATATAACACTAAATAAAGAAGGCCATTAAACCATAAGGGAAGAGAGTAAGAGAAGAAAGGAAGAGAAAGATACTACAAAAACTGCCAGAAAATAATCAACAAAAATGTAGTAAGTACATACCTATAAATAATAATTTTAAACATAAATGGACTAAATTTTCAATCAAAAGACAGAATAGTTGAATGGATGAAAAAACAAGAGTCATCTATGTATTGCCCATAAGAGATTTACTTAAGATCTAAGGATACACATAAATGGTAAGTGAAGGGATGGAAAAAGATATTCCATGCAAATGGAAACAAAAAGAAAGCTGGTATATCTATAATCATTTCAGAAAAAATAGAGTGTAAAACAAAGATTGTAATAAAAGACAAAGAAGGTCATCACATAATGCTAAAGGGGTCAATCCAACAAGAGGGTATAATATTTATAAATATTTTTGCACCCAACAAATGAGCACCTAAATATCTAAAGCAAATATTAACAGACCTAAAAGGAGAAATTGACAGCAATGCTATAATAGTAGCATATAATATTAGGGGACTTTAATACCCCACTTACATCAATGGGTGCGTCATCCAGACAGAAAATCAATAAGGAAACATTGGCCTTAAATGACAAATGAACATCTGGATTTAATTAATATATACAGAATGTTCCATCCCAAAGCAGTAGAATACATATTCATCTCAAGTACATATAGACCTTTTCCAGAACAGATCACCTGTTAGGTCACAAAATGAGTCTCAATACACTTAAAAGATTCAAATCGTATCAAGCATATTTTCTGACCTCAATGTTATGAAACCAGAAACTGATTATAAGAAAAAATAGTAAAAAAAAATTTAGAGATGAAAAAAACAACATGCTACTGAAGAACCAATGGGTCATGAAGAAATCAAAGAAGAAACAAAAAAATACCTTAAGACAAATGATAATGGAAATACGACAGTCCAAAAATCTATGGGATGCAACAAAAACAGTTATAAGAGGGAGGTTCATAGCAATACAGGCCTACCTTAAGAAGCAAGAAAAAAATCTCATTAAGTCATCTAACCTTATACTTAAAGGAACTGGAAAAGGAACAAACAAAGCCCAGAGTTAGTCAAACGAAAGACATAATAAAGATCATAAATAAACGAAATGGAGACCAAAAAAAAAAAAAAAGAAAAGAAAAGCAATAGAAAAGGTCAACGAAACTAAGAGCTGGTTCTTTGAGAAGATAAACCAAGTTGACAAACTGTTAGCTAGACTCATCAAGAAAAAGCAAAGGCTCAAATAAATAAAATCAGAAATGAAAGAGAAGTTAAAACCTATACCACAGAAATACAAAGGACCCTAAGAGACTGCTATGGACAATTATTTGTCAACAAACTGGACAATCTAGAAAAAATAAATTTCCAGAAACATGATCTTTTATAACTGAATCATGAAGAAATAGAGAATCAGAGTAGATCAATTACTAACAAGGAGATTGAATCAGTAATTAAAAACCTCCTATCAACAAAAGTCCAGGACCACACAGTTTAGTTGGTAAATTCTACCAAATATTAAAAGATGATTTAATATCTACCCTTCTTAAACTCTTCAAAGAATTGAAGAGGGAGGAATGTTTCCAAATTCATTTTACAAGGCCAGAATTACCTTGATACTATAACCAGACAAGACACCACAAAAAAAAGAAAGTTTTAGTCCAATATCCCTGATGAACATAGGTGAATCTCCCACGAAATACTAGCAAATTGAATTCAATAATTTGCTATCATAGTTCAACAATAATCAGCAATAATCCTATGATTAAAAGGACCATAGACTATGATCAAGTGGGATTTATTCCAAGGATGTGAGGATGGTCCAACATCTGCAAATCAATCTATGTGATGAAGGATAAACATCATATCATCACCTCAAATGACAAAAAAAGCATACAAAATTCAACATACACTATGAAAAATACTCTCAACAAGGTGCATATAGAGGGAGTAACATGATAAAGGCCATATATGACAAACCCACAAGTGACATCATACTCAATGGTGGAAAGCAGAAACCTTTGCCTCTTAAGATCAGGAATAAGATAAGGATGCCCACTCTTGCCACTTTTATTCAATATAGTATTGGGAGTCATAGTCATGGCAAGAAAAACAAATAAAAAGCATCCACATAAGAAACGAAGAAGTAAAACTCTCCCTATTTGTCGATGACGTGATACCACATATAGAAAACCCTAAAGACTCCACCGAAAAGCTGTTAGAACTAACAAATGAATTCACTAAAGTTGCAGGATACAACATCAACATACAGAAATCTGTTGCATGTCTATACCCTTATAATTAACTATCAGAAAGAGAAATTAAGAAAATAATCTCATTTACAGTTACATCAAAAAGAATAAAACATCTGGGAGAATACCAATGGTTGCTGAAGGGGCTTCTGAGATGCTGGTAATGTTCTCTTTTATGATCTAGGTGTTATACATGTGCGTTAGTTATTCAAAAATTCATTGGGTTATTAATTCCCTTATGATATTATAAAGAAATAATTTAAAAATTAATAGAGATAAATATGAAGATTTTAAAAGATTTTATTTATTTTAGAGAGAGAGAGAGTGAGCAGGGGAGGAGCAGAGGGAGAGAGAGAGAGAATCTCCAGGAGATTCTACGCTAGGTGTGGAGCCCAAAGTGGGGCTCAATCCCAAGATCTGAGATCATGACCTGATCCCAAACCAAGAGTCTGATGCTTAACTGACTGAGCCACCCAGGCCAAATGAATTGCACTAGTACCAGTTTGGGGAGTTAAGTTAATTACTGGTAGATGTCATAACAGATAAACTCTCGAATTTTAGCATTTTAACACAGTAGATGTTTATTTCTCATTTATGCGAAGTCTGATGCAAGTTATGAAGTCTACCTTCATCTGGAACATGTCTTCCAAGTTCACTGCAATGAAAAGAGCAATGGGGGGTGGGGGGGACTGTCTCTTAATTGCCTCAGCCCCGAAGTGGCACATGCCATTTCCACTCTCAGAAATATAGACTAGTTTCAACTGAACTACAAGGGAGGCTGGGAAGTGTAGGAAAGTAAGTGGGATATTTGGTGAATATTAACTGTGCCATCCCTAGCTTAAGAGAAGTTGGCTTGAAAATACTTTGGTGTTTTTTGTTAGCTACAAGTTTAACTTGTGCCACATGTGTTTGTGTGAGGTGGTTGCTAAACACAGGCAACTTTGGGAGGCATTGATAAAATGTACTCAGGAAAATAAAGAGGGCATTTTCTTCCATCAGAGCTGGGTCACATTTGAAAAACTGTATTCAGATGATATAAAAATTGTGTCATCTTTTAAAAGGGCCACTGAGGAGTTGGTATATGTCCAGAGAAGGTTAACTACAAAAGTGTATTAGCCTTGATAGGCTATAATATATTACAGTAGTGAATAAATCTTCATCTTAGCTGCTTAATTCGATAAAGGTTTATATCCCTGGCAGGTGTCTGACAGGTAGCTTTGTATGCGATGACTCAGGGATTCAAGCGTGTTCCATCTCTGGCCTGTGTATCTCCCAGGTTCTCTTTGGAGTCCTCTACTGGATCCTCGGCATCAAGCAGTCCACAAGTGAAAGAGAGCAAGGAGGATCTCACAGGACATTTGGCCTGGCATTGAAGTGGCCATGTTGCCCTCATTTTACTGGCCAGAACCTTATCTCTAGGGAGGTGGGGAAATAGGATATTCCTGTAGGCCCAAGGAAAGGAAATGTGATCGGTGAGCATCTAGGCAGCTTTGCTACAGGATTCAAAGGTGTGCGGAGAAAGAGTGAAGGAACTCAAGGTAATCAAACTGGAAAAATAGTGGCTATCCCTAAATACATGAAAAGAGGCACATGGTAGCTTCCTCAAATATTTAAAATACTATTGTACAGAAGAAAGAATATCCATATTCGGGGTAACTTCTGGAGGCAGAACTCAGAGCAAAGAGTGATGTTATTAATGAAATGAATTTTAATCTTTTTAGTATAAGAAAGAACTATCAAAAAATACAATCAATCAAACTGTTCATTCCAGAACAGATATTTTGTGAGTGCTAGTAAATAATTATTTATTAAGTGCTTACTATGTGCTAATTCTTTTTATTTTGAGATATAATGGACATATAATGTTGTGTAAGTTTACAGTGTATAATGCATTGATTTGATACATTTATATACTACAGAATTTTTGCCCTCATAAGATGGCTAACCCCTCCATCATGTCATATAATTACCATTTCTTTTTTATGGTGAAAACATCTAAGATCTTTTCTCTTAGCAACTTTCAATTATATAAAACAGTATTATTAACCATAGTCATTATTAACCATAGTCATTATGCTGTACATTAGGTCCCCATAACTTAAATTTATCTTATAACTAGACATTTGTGCTTCTTGGCAAACATTTCCCCTATATACTGAATTTTTAACAACCACTTTTAAGGTATTACTATTATAAATATCTTTACTTTGCAGATAAGGAAACCAAGTCTCAAAGAGATTAAACAACTTGCCCAATGATGCACAGATGGTAAGGGGCCAACAGAGCCAGGATTTGAATCCTGATCTTTCTGAACCCAAAACATGAGCACTTAAAGCCAATGTCCCACTGCCCTCAGGAAATTTTGTATCAGGTAGTGTGGATAGCAGTTCAGCAGGACTATTTCAAAGAGGATTTCTTACTAGGCAAGGGAAACAAAAGCAAAAATGAACTATTGGGACTTTATCAGCAGAAAGAGCTTTTGAACAGCAAAGGAAACAATCAACAAAACTAAAAGACAACCTACGGAATGGGAAAAGATATTCACAAATGACACAGAAGATAAAGGGCTAGTATCCAAAATCTATAAAGAACTTATCAAACTTAATACCCCAAAACCAAAATGGGCAGTCAAGAAATGGGCAGAAAGCATGCACAGACATGTCTATGAAGAAGACCTACAAATGGCTAACAGACACATGGAAAAGTGCTCAACATCTATTTGGCATCAGGGAAATATAAATCAAAACCACAATGAGATACCACCTTACACCAGTCAGAATGGCTAAAATTAACAATTCAGGAAACAACAGATGTTTGCGAGGATGCAGAAAAAGGGGAACCCTCTTACACTGTTGGTTGGAATGCAATCTGGTGCAGCCACTCTGGAAAACAGTATGGACTTTCCTCAAAAAGTTAAAAATAGAACTACCCTATGACCCAGCAATTGCACTACTAGGTTTTTACACAAAGGATACAAAAATAGTGATTTGAAGGGGCACATACACCCCAATGTTTATAGCAGCAATGTCCACAATAGCCAAACTATGGAAAGAGCTCAGATGTCCACCGACAGATGAATGGATACAGGAGATGTGGTGTATATATATGCAACGGAATATTACTCAGCCATCAAAAAGAATGAAATCTTGCCATTTTCCACAACATGGATGGAACTAGAGAGTATTATGCTAGGCGAAATAAGTCAGAGAAAGACAAATACCATATGATTTCACTCATATGTAGAATTTAAGAAACAAAATACATGAATATAGGGGAAGGGAAGGAAAAATACGATAAGATAAAAACAGAGGGAGGCAAACCATAAGAGACTCCTCTAACTATCGGAAACAAACTAAGGGTTATTAGCGGGGAGATGGATGGGGGATGGGGTAATTGGGTGAAGGGTATTCAGAAGAGCACTTGATATAATGAGCAGTGGGTGTTATATGCAAGTGATGAATCACTTAAATTCTACCCCTGAAACTAATAATATAGTATATGTTAACTAAATTGAATTTAAATTTAAAAAATTTTAAAAAAGAGGATTTCTTTTTTGTGTCTGAATTGGATGAACATGGAAGGTGTTTCATGACAGAAATGTATAAAAAAAGTTCTGGGAACATTGACAAGCTCTGTTATGTAACTAATGCTTTTGTATGGAAGGGGGCTGAGGAAGCAGAAGAAACATAGAGAGAGGTAGAATTAAACAAAACCCATTGCTGGTCCAACCCAAACTTTGCCAAAATTATGGTTGCCCTAAGTGATGAATAGCATTAGGAGGCATGGGGGCTAAAAATGATCCGTAGTGTTATTTCCTATGCCTGAGGGATTGGCCAGTACCAAAGTAAATCTTGCTACAGTCACTGCCAGAAATTTGTGCTTTCATTGGACACTCAACATCTCCCCCTACAGGGCTTGGCGATGCAGATCCCCTCTTCCGCGTAGGCTGTAGTGATTTTAGTTCACACTCAGCCACATAGCTGTAGGCTCCAACAGCCTTAGTAATTTTGTCAAGTAGCCATAGAGATGCTGTGCTGCTTCAGAAATTCATAGCCTATAAAGGGAGAATAGATTCTGAAGGCATTGCAAATGCATCACAACTCCCTGTCCCTGGCTTTTATTGGTAAAAATGGATGTGTAAAACAAATACAACTGGACCCAAGTATCCAATCCAATGAAGAGACTCAACTAGACAGAATACAGTACTACTAGTTTCTCATCTTAAAACAAGCAAGTTTTTAATTTTGATTCAAGTGCCCTTTCAGGAATTGCTGCCTGCCAAGAATTGCATGCAAGAAAATGTACACTCTCTAGTTTGTAAAAATTTATACCGTCTACAGTGGTTAAGAGGTCACCACAAACCACATCTGTACAGTATGTCATTTAAATGTAAGACAAAACTGAGTTCACCTACAAGGAGGAGAAAGAATAAATATATTTAGACCACAAAGTTGAACAGATTATCACATTTGGTCAAGGAAATTGCTATAAGATTTCCAGTTGCTAAAGTTATAAGAGAAACACAGTGTTACAAACTTTTCATTTTCTGCCAACAGGAAGAAAATAAATCCATCAGCAGATAGATTTTTTTCCCTCTGTGCAACTACATGAAATCATGAATAAATGGCATGGGGTTCTTGTATAAAACACGAAAATGTATGGAGTGAATAGAATCTTAACTTCACTAATATACAGGATACTGAAGCAAACTCTCAGATAGTTCTTGAATCCACAAAGACAGAAGGAATAATTTTAAGAAGTAACAATGAAGTCAATTTTGCAACGGACTGTTGATAAGGAGCAAACACTGTTTTTTCCAGGGTTTAAGTCAATAGAAGGATGGAGGTCTAAATCAGAGATTCTTAAGCTTTAGGGAATCACCTTGGAAGCTTGATTAAAAAAAAAAAGGTGGATTCCTAAGGCCCTTTTCTTTGAAAACCTTTGGATTCGGTAGGTCTGGGGAAGGACCCAGAAATCTGCATTTTTTTTCAAAGATTTTATTTATTTATTTGACACAGAGAGAGAGCTCACAAGTAGGCAGAGAGGCAGGGAGAGGGGGAAGCAGGCTCCCTGCTGAGCAGAGAGCCCGATGCGGGGCTCGATCCCAGGACCCTGAGATCATGACCTAGGCCGAAGGCAGGGGCTTAACCCACTGAGCCACCCAGGTGCCCCAGAAATCTGCATTTTTAACTACATTCCACCAAGTGTTTGAGGTGGAGGTTGTCCCTGGATCCAATTTTGAGATACACAGAGGGGATGACAAAAGTGGATTTGGGGCAGGTACTGGATCAAGAGCTGTTTACAATTGTGGAAAATTAACTGGAGGTACTTCGCAGCCTATGTGGAGATGAAGTTCATCTGGAAGGAGAAAGCATCAACGTCTAATGTGGATCAGGCACAGTGTGAGATGCTTTGCATATACTGACTCATTTAAAGAAACGAGGAGGCTCAGACAGTAGTTTTCTTCCCAACATATTAGATTAGATGCCTGTTTAAAGTATCTGCATGAACTGTTTGGAGCAAAACGTCTACTATATCATACTAGTTACAGAATTATGTGAACTTGGTATTATGTCCAGAGTCCCAAGACTATTATGTATACCCTCAAATGGTTCCATTTTTTTTTATTGCTCACAGTTATGAAACACAGAAATTTATAGACTGTGTCCCCATGAAAAGAATTCACACTTTTGAAGTTTTTTCTAGATCTGAGCAATCTAAACATGCCAGTGGTCATCATGAACTGGAGAAGCACATGGGTGATGGGGATGGCAAGGAAGCTGGGGCAAGATCAGAGAGTTCCTTCAAGGTTTCCCATTGCTGCCACTACAGGAGGTATCCTGGTTTTGAAAACGGAAACAAAACAAACAAAACTCCACCTGGCTCTATGAGTGGTTAACTTTTTGGCTTGGTGTTGATACCATCTCTATTTGTGATGGAGTGCAGGTCAGAGAGCATGTGTAGGAGACGGAAAGATCCATGACTACTGCTGGGAGTCTAATCCATGTCCCAACAATGGTGTTACAACCTGAAACCTTTGGAAGTCTATGTAAGAGATTTCCCCATCATGAATCTCATTTTTAAAAATTTTCATTATGCTGGAGCATAGGATATTGACCTTGGGACAAAGTTATAGAGAATAAGGAAAAGTCCAGTCTTCTGGATTCAGACCAATCAAAGACTCGACGATGGCAATGTGTATACAATACTACCCCACATCAAGTTGAAAAGTTAAAAGTCCTATCAGCCATTTGTTTTGTCTCTACAATATGAAGAAATTAATTGAACCACTTTTTCGTCCCCTCTATTAAATGGCTGATTAAACATCTGTTTCATCTCAACACTCTGATTTTCTTTATTTATCGTTTAACTTCTAGCCCTGATAATACTATCACTTTTAACTGCTAAGAATATGTTTAAATCAACTAAAATATATCCATTACGTTTTATTTAGGGGATTTTTCTCTGCCTCTCTTTTAGCCTCCTACAAGCAGGCAGCCAACTTATTAGCTCATCTATTTTGGCACAATAAAACGATGAATGGTCTTAACTTGGGAAATGTAAAACTTCAGAGAAATCACAACAATATTCAGCTTATACTGCTGTTTATGTACTTTCTATGGGATGTATGGCTCATCCTGTGGAAGGATTTCCTCATTCTGAATCCCCCAAGGTCTCTGACCGATTTTCCTCTTCCTTTGGCACTGTTTGTGTTTTAAAAAAGAATGCCCAGGAGAAAGATAACCATCTCGCTATTGCTTTGTGGACACACATGCATTCTCCTACGGTTTCTATTCCTTCTTCCTCATAAGTGATGAGATGAAGAACCGATTGTAAGCACATCAGCAGATTGCACAGTAAGGGGTCAGAAGCCTTCATAGGGTACGAAGGAGGCTGAATTACCCTAGGAGGGAAGCTCAGCTGGAAGCTGCATATTGCATCATCTGGCCTTCCTCTGCCGAACAAAGAACATTATTCGGCAAAGTATTTACAGATGCTCTTATTTCAAGTGCCAGAATGCATTTGTTTCAATGGAGGTTTTCACTCTGCAACTTTGAAATCTTCCTTAGTATGGAAAACTCCATAACAGTTCATTGTACCGTGGAGTGTATTTGAGGGAAAACAGTTGAATCTTAAAGCTAAACCAGCAATCTGGATAACCTTGAAAGCTGATTTTTCTGGGATGTTTCCATTTTGTATTACAACACAAAAGTTCTGCCTTTATTTCAAAAGGGAAGACTTAAAAAAATGGAACGGTCACGCTGTGTGATTTTTCAATCTGTACAGAACGTGACGGTATGAGTATTCCAACTGATACTCTCCGGAACTGTGAATTTGTACATGAGAGCCAAGATCAAGATGGGCATCTGAAAGCAATTGTCGGGGCGCCTGGGTGGCTCAGTCGGTTAAGCGTCTGTCTTCGGCTCAAGTCATGATCCTAGGGTCCTGGAATCGAGCCCTGCATCGGGCTCCCTGCTCAGTGGGCACTCTGCTTCTCCCTCTGCCCTTCCCCTCTGCTCATGTTTTCTCTCTCCCTCTCTCTCTCTCAAATAAATAAATAAATCTTTAAAAAAAATAAAGGCAATTGTCATTTATTAGATTATTAACTTATTAGGTCGAAGCTTTCTTCAAAAATCCTATTTTGTGCAGAGTAGCCGAGACAGATGGCAAAAACAAAATATTGGCATGTTTAATCTAGAGATTAGTGGTAAATACATAGCTGGTTATTTCAATGCCAGGAATCAATTGCTCAAGAAATAATTTCAAAAAAAAATGATAATTTCAAATTTAATAAGGGAAAAGAGGAGGTTCTCCACAAGCCAGTTCAAATAATGAATGTGCCACTGTCACCTTTCTCCATCATGTAGGAAAGTAGCTTGTGGAAAGGAGAGACATGCAAATTGTTTAAGCAGCCCAAGAATTGAATGAAAAAGTGAAAAGGAGGTTTACTTGGGTGAAATCACTTTATCTTTCTGATTCAGAATCTTGAGGGAATTTCTCCCTGTATCTCTTGGCCTTTACTTGACAAACCAAAATAAACAGGAATAATAAGAAGAATTTGTTCAGAAATTTTCATATAGTTTTGATTTCCCAGTTTCTCAGAATTGAAGGCCAATGGTATCCTTCCAATATGATGATTCACCCCACTAACCCCCTCATGTTTCTTTAGCTTCATTTCTTTTTTTTTTTTTTAAGATTTTATTTATGTACTTGAGAGAGAGAACACATGGTGGGAAGGGGCAGAGGGGGAGAGAGAAAGAGAAGCAGACTGAGCAGGAAGTCTGCTGAGCAGGAAGCCTGATGTGGGGCTCCATCCCAGGACCAAGAGATCATGACCTGAGCCCAAGGCAGACACCTAACTGACTGAGCCACCCAGATGCCCCTAGCTTCATTTCTTATTAGAGTAGGTGCTGAATAAAATATGTGTTGCACTGCAGTCAGGTTGAATCAATCAATCAACAATTATTTATTATCTACTCAGAAATGTCCTATGTTGGGATCACGTGGAAGTGCAAACTATGATCCTTTTCAATAAGGAATCTAGATTTTTACATGCATCAGTAAGGCCTTTCTGGCCAAGAACCAAGACTCTAGCCAAGTCAATTCATCTGCTGTCCATCCATAGGATTTAAATTCTTTCCTCTGGAAAGTTGCCTGTACTGTCCACCTAGAATGCCTTCCCCACATAATTCTGGCAATTCACATACTTCAAGAACAGCTCAAAATTCAATTCTTTCAAAAAGGCGAAACTCACTCCACTTTGAGTTTTCTGTGTCAGCTCTGCCACCACCTATGGTAGTTTCCACTTTGTGTGTTCTTTATGAATTCTGTGAACATGGAGACCATAATCTATTCATTTTTGTGTCCCTGATGTAAAAAAAAAAAAAGCCCATAAGAAAGTCCATAAAAATCATAATTATATACCTTTACTTATTTTCAGCAAAAGGACTGATCAAAAAACCAAGCCTGTCAGTATTGGAAACAGAAGTATGAATCTCTTTTAAGAGTATCATGGGCCCTGATCTTACCACCTTTCCCACATAATGGTATTTTTTGCTTGAGGAGATAATGACCAGAAGCCTCTGAAATTTTGGTAATACTTTTATTTATTTTGATTTTTTAAGATTTATTTATTTTTGAGGAGAGAGAGAGAGAAAGCAGGGAGAGGATCAGAGGGAGTGGGAGAGAGAATCCCAAGCAGACTCCACACTGAGTGCATAAACTGATATGGGGCTTAATCTCACAACTCAGAGATCATGACCTGAGCCAAAATCAAGAGTCAGATGCTCAATTGACTGAGCCACCCAGGCACCCCGAATACTTTTTTTTTAATAGTTGGGGAGAGGGGTGGGGAGGAAGCGGAGGGAGAAAAAGAATCTCAAGCAGACTCCTCGTTGAGTGTGAAGCCCGCCCAACTTGAGGCTCCATCCCTCGACCCTGAGATCATGACCTGAGCTGAGATCAAGAGTTAGACACTTAGCCGACTGAGCCACCCAGGCACCCCTGGTAATACTTTTAAACAAGTTTGTTTTTTGTTTTTAACAAAAACACATATAGGTATATTCATATATTGCTTATCTATGAATATAATGATCAACAGCATCTTTTATTAATGCTACATAAAGATAAAAGTGGAGATACCTATATCTATGGATCTGTGTGTCCATTGACGAAATTCCCTAAGCTCTTTAGAAGCTTTCTGCCCTCTGATTGGGAAGCGTTGGTTTAAAACATCAATTGTTTGACTGACTTTGGAGTTGTATAGTGAAATTTTAGATTAACTTGTAACAAGACAAACGCTACACCTTGTAAGATAATCTTTGAACTTTAAATTTGGGCTTCAGAGTTTGCTTCCTTATTTCCTTCTACATTTTCTTTCTCCATCCCTCTCCCCTTTTTCTCCTCCCTCCTTCCCTCTCTCCCTTTCTTCTTCTTCTTTGCTAGACTGGATGTCTTGACCCTTTAAATGATGTATTAAGTCAGTTCATTTTGGCTGATACTAAAGGCAGACTTGAACCTTGTAATTAGTAAGAATCATTATAAGTAATTAATAAACAAGGTTTAGCACATGATAGGCTTTACACATTACCTCATTTAGCCCTCATATCTTGAGAAGGTGGTTCCTCCTCCTCCTCTTCTCCTTCTCCCTTGTCTCTTCTTCTATGTCAGTCTGAATCCAGATATTCTTACCTTCCTTATAGAGCTCGACCTTCAGCCTGCAGGTTTAGCAGTTGTTAAAAAGCAAAAATCAATGCAGCTCCTATTTCTGTCTCAAGCTGCTAACAACAAGGTTTGGGAAAACTTTGTCAGCCCACAATTATTCAAAACCAGCTTTTTCCCTAGGTTGCCTGGCAGAGGCAGGGAGACAGCTGGGTCCCCAATGATTGCAAAGTGAGGGCTCTGGTGTGAATGGAGCTCCTTGGTACATTTCCCTCCTGGGCTGAGCTGATTTTCTGTTTCTCCTCTTTTGTGGTCACCAGTCTGTGTTTACTTTGGTCCTGACTTTCTTCTGTCTTCTATCCCCCAACACACTTGGAACTCCTTCCACAGAGGAAATTTCAAAAATTTGTTTAGGGAGCCATGTCTGGGGTTTATTCTAGGGACAAAGGCTATGATTTCCAAACATGTTCTACAGGCAGATCTTAAAGTCATCACCTTAAAGTCATCACAATGACCCTGTGGCCCAGGTGTATGAGCAACTGAGCTCAACCTGTGCTGGATTCTACCTACAGCTCTTTATGAGGGGACGAACATTTTTTATGAATCACAGGGCAAGTCAGTGAATAATGCTTTGACACCGTTCTTAATATCTTCGCTATAACTATAACAAGTTTCACAGGGCAATTCTTTACAATGTATTTTAATATCTGACTATGGCACAATGCCAAGGCTTGCATCAGTATAAATGATTCTACAAGGGGCAAAACACAGTGTGACCAGTGCAGTGAAGAAGTCCTTCACAAATATTACTTCTTGAATGGCAGTGAATTCTAGGTTACACCGTGGGTAAGTGAAGATATTTTATGCTGGCCTTTTCCTTTAAGGCAGTGAGGAACCAGAGAAACTCACTTAGGGTCTATATCTAAATAGACAGTCATCCCCTTCTCCAAACATGCATGAGGGGAGAACACTGGTCTGCAGAGAGAGCTACTACATGTTCTTTTAAAACAAATTTGGCTCGGAATGCCTGGGTGGCTCCGTCAGTTAAGCATCTGCCTTCAGCTCAGGTCATGATCCCAGGGTCCTGGGATCAAGTTTCACATCAGGCTCCTTGCTCAGCAGGGAGCGTGCTTCTCTCTCTGCCTGCTGCTCCCCCCTGCTTGTGCTCTCTCTCTTTCTCTGGTAAATAAATAAATGAAATCTTAAAAACAACAACAACAATTTGGGCTCAACTCCAGCACATGGAAGAATGGATAATTATAGAAATAAAAGAAAAACACAAATTTCGAATTTGTTAATTTAGCCTGATTAAAATTAAGCTGAAATCTGAAATTGGAAATATTTGGTAACAGGACCCTTGAAATAATGAAGAATTGTTGACACATGTGCTTTGGAAATACAAAACATTCAGCTGGCTTCTTAACATCTTGTTTTGAAAGATAAGAAAGTATGTTAGAAAATATTTGCAGTCTTATATAATACCCAGTACTCATTATATCACATACCCTCCTTAATGACCATCACCCAGTTTCCCTATCCCCCCACCTCTTCCCCTCCAGCAACCCTCAGTTTCTTTCCTATAGTTAAGAGTCTCTTATGGTTCGTCTCCCTCTCTGGTTTCTTCTTGTTTTATTTTTTCCTCTCTTGCCCTATGATCCTCTGTTTTGTTTCTTAACTTTCACACTTTACCTCTGAAACCAATCATGACCTGAGCCAAACGCAGACACCTAACTGACTGAGCCACACAGGCATCCTGCAATAGAGTTTTTAGCAGCGTGTAGAATATAGCTATGTGACTAAATTATGGCCAATAGGATGTGAGCAAAAGTGATTTGTAAACTCGTGAAAATATTCTCAAAGGACAAGGACATGCCCTACTTTTCTTCTTCCTCTTTTGTGGGATCTGGAATGTGTATGGAGTGGAAAATTGTCTTGGGCAATGTAGACAAGGACAGAACTCCAGTGACACAGAGCAAAAATAGAAGGGCCTGGGTTACTGACACCACAGAGAGGGTCATACCTGCCTAAGATCTTTTATATCCATACTTCATTTATATGCGACAGAAATAAATAGCTATCTTATTTAAACTACTATGATTTGGGGATCATTTGCATGCTGAGAACCTAACCGATAAACCAACTTTGTGCTAACTCATCTCCTGATTCTGATCTCATTAAGTTCTAATTAACTCAATCAAAATAACTCTCCAGATCATCTTAAAATTAGAAACATAACCAAAATATATTGTTCTTATAAGGAAGTTATTGTATAAGTTGAATAAGAAATTATAAAAACAATATAGAATCTCAATTTCTTTTTTTTTTTTAAAGATTTTATTTATTTATTTATTTGAGAGAGAAAGAGAGAAAGAGAGAAGCAGACTCCCCGCTGAGCAGGGAGCCCAATGTAGGACTTGATCCTAGGACTCTGAGATCATGACCTGAGCCAAAGGCAGATGCTTAACCCACTGAGCCACCCAGGCGCCCCTGGAATCTCAATTTTCTGAGACAACTGTCAAGGCCCCAAGGGTGTATGCCTTAGATCCAGAGCTGTCCAATAGAACTTTCTGCAATGATGGAAATATTCTATATCTGTGCTGCCTGATACTGTAGCCACTAGCTATTGGGCACTTGAAATATGACTAAATAATGGATAAATTGAACTTTTAACTTTTTTTAACTTTATATAATTTAAATTAATTTAGATTTAAATACCCATAGCCTTAGATCATGGCCATAATGATTTTAGTTTTTGAAAGTTTTGATGTTCTGTAGGTTATTAAAGGTTAATAACCTATAGAATATCTCTCTTTGAAAATTTCAACTTTTCTAGAGAAACCTCCAATATAAATGGATTACAAAATACATGCTCATGTGTCCTGGCTTGACTTGCTTTATAAGGTTGTTAGCTGTAAGACTATTAAATATTAGAGAAGTGGTCATCTACCAAATATGATTTTTTTTAGATTTATTTATTTATTTATTTATTTATTTATTTATTTATTTTAGAGAAAGAGAGAGAGTGGGAAGTGGAGAAGTGTAGGGGGAGGGGCAAAGGGAGAAGGAGAGAGAGAATCTCAAGCAGACTCCCCACTGAGTGTGGAGCCAGACAAGGGGCTCAATCCCAGGACCCTGAGATCTTGACCTGAGCTGAAACCAAGAGTCTGGCTTAACCTACCGAGTCATCCAGGCAACCCCAAATATATTTTTGATATTGTTGATATTGAGCTACTTTGGAACAGTAATTAGAAGTAGGGCCAATGATGTATTGAAGCCTTTCCTGGATAATGACAATAAAAGCAAATAATTAGCTAAAAGAATTAGGCTTCCCTTTTTCTCTTCTCTGGTGGAAATGACATGCATGCAGCTCAGCCAAAAAGTGGCGAAATGCATTGTATTTAAAGCACAGATGAAATTAGACCAAGAGCCCAGTCCCAGCTCAACTAACTCATGGTGTGGTCTTGGGCAAGTTGCCTAATTATCAGTTTCAGATCACCATCTATAAAATGAAGAGAGCAATAACTTCCATCCTTAGAGTTGTGAGGCTGGTATGAGATGATACTCAATAAGCCCTTGGTGCAGCATCAGGATCAGAGGAAACATGCTGAGCTTTACAGAAGGATAGGTCACAATCTCAGCCTAGAACCAAAGGGTGAAAATGAAGCTGAACAAAGGAGAAATTTTCCAAAGGAGACAGATTTAGCCACTAACGAGAATGCATTGATCTTGCAAATGCTTTGGGGTACTTCCCTGTAGAGGCAGAAGTAGAATATATAAAAGTTAGAAGATTATCAAATAATTGACAGATGTTCAAATAGACAAAATGTGACTCAATAAAGGTGATGTGTTAGGAAATATGATACCTACTTTTCTAACAAGTTGAGTCAGAACCAGAGATTTCTGTTATATAGAGCCAGAAAGCTTAAAAACATTTTCATGAGGGTGGCAAAGATAAAGGTCGATCAAATTAAATTTATTTATTTGCTTGTTTATTTCCTTGAAAACCAGAAGGTATTAAATGTCAAAACCAGCACATATGGAAAATTGGATGTTCTCCAGTCCATGTCTCTTACAGGCACATAACTAATAGAAAATCAAATACACCCTGTATGCCTGTATGTATTAATCAAATTAACCATGTTTAGGGACAATATCTCTTTTGGTTTGTATTGAGCTGTTGACGTGGGATGAGAAGCTTCATATTCGAAATGAACAAATTGACTCTTCTCATTTTCCAACATTTTTGGTGCTGAAGTATTTGCTGGGCATTTGCCATTTTCTTAACTTAGGTGTATAGGGGGAAAACAGGAGTTAGGAGTAAATGAATTATAATCTTAATAAAAGCGAGTGACTCTTAAAAAATTGTGTGGATCAAAAAATTTTTACCAAATAACCTCTAATAACCTCTGTCCGATTGCTTTATCCAGTTTCAACCTAATATTTTATTACCTTACTATTTTGTATATTCCTGCACCAAAGCCAATGATATCCCAGAGGATGTTATTACACAATCATATGACTCTCATCTGAAAATAAAAGTATGAGCAAAAGAAAAAAAGTAATCTGAAATGTTGGATTTTCTTACTTTTATGATCTAATTTGGCTGCATTTCAGGAGAGGAATGTTGATCATTCCAGGGATGGTGGTCACTGGAAGATAAGAGTGAGTGCGGGGTAGGGTAGGACTTAAAGGGACAGTGATGAGAAACTGGTGTTTAGAATGGGCTAAAAGCATAGCTACTAGTGTAGCATGCCATCCTGGATTTCGCCATGAAATTGATCTGGTTTAAGGTATAGTCATTTAACCACTTCCTAGACATAGAGGAGTTTTCTGGCATTCTGTGTTCCTAGGGGTTTTTTTGTTATAAGCATCAGAAATCAACCCCAGCTAACTTAAGTGAAAAAGGAATTGTTAGGCAACTCACAGAATCAATAGAAGGTTTAAAAAATTAGGCTTGGAAAATAGACACGAACCAAGAGAGACCTGGCTGCAGTAAACATGGCCAGAGTTTCCCCACCTCTTAATGCTTCCACCTCATTGGAGTTACAATGCTGGTACTGTCACCACGTACAAATTCTCAGTCATCCCTAGATCTTTGTGTCACCACTACAAGAATCAAAGTCCCTGATGAAAGCATCTGATTGGTAGAAACTCCACCCTTTACTTATCTTTCATGGCTGAGGTAAGTTATTCAGTTCTTTTAGTTTCACTTCAAGATACAGACGGTGGGGGGTTATCTTCCAGAGAAAAGGTGTTCAGATAAAAAAAGATTAATGTTCATGATGCTTTCTGGACCATATACATTGGAGTTGGATTTACTGGTTCCTCAACCAAGCAGGACTGCCCTTCAAGGCAGTGGAGTTGGGCCAGGTAGGGTTGGGAGGGGACCACTCAAAGGAGGAACACATATCTGTGACAACTAAAAATCTTTTCAGAACTTATAATCAAGGTATATATTAAACATGGCATAGGGAATGCTGGGAACACCATGTCTCAGCAAGACCCACCCTCTCTTCCCCTTTATTGCTAGTAACTGCAAGCCAAAATTCCTGGGTTAATTGGGAGCCAGAGCTGGGAAGCAGGTGGAACGTGGAGGCCAAGCTTCCCTTCCCCCTACCATTCTAAAGCCAGATGAAGCCCAGAGAAAGCCTAGGGAAAGTTTGAAAGCTACAATTTCTAGGAGGGGTTCGGCACACGGACACCCCCAAGCACTCAGGGAGAAGGTTGACATTGGCTACCATGAGTGTGCCTGTCTTTTTTTATTTCCCCCAGGAAGCCAAAGAGGAAAGCAAGGTCTTCTCCCATAGAGAAGAGAGGCATCCTCTCAAATTCTCAGTAAGGGATGTAAAACTTTTTCATCAATGTAATGGGCCATAGAGTTAGAGTCTGCTATGCTTCTACCACTCTCAAGATTCAAGTGCTAAAATATCTTTAAGGACAAAGGAAAATAACACTACACGTTAAGGGCCAGGAGTCATAGAGAAGAGTAAATAAAATAATCAGAGCAGACTTAAGCAAAATCTGAGGAATTTGCTGAAGGAAAGACTTTAAGCAAACAATAAATAAATCCAAAGACCTCAAGACAGGAAAAGATAAGGGAGAAAACAGTGGTAATGAAGGAATCTTGTGATATATCCATGTAATTAAATCAAAATGGATAACCACGAACTATCTGAATGTGTATAACCTAAGAGGGAACTAATATAGAAGGAAATTGAAATTAATGAAATAGAAATTATAAAATGGCACAGAGGCTAAATAAATCTGAAAATTGATTCTTTGTAAAAGTTGATAAAATGGATAAGTTCCTTGAAGATTAAAGAAAAAAGAGCAAAAATATATAAAATTGGGAATGAGACAGGAAACATAACCACAGAAATGTAAGAGATTGAAAGAACTGTAAGATAATACCACATATAACTCAATTGCAACAAATTTGGAAACTTAGAAGAAATAATTTTTAGCAAAATATAATTACCCAAACTAACCAAAATTAATTGGGAAACGATTAGACTAATTACTATGGAGTTATGATACAAATCATCTGTACTTGCTGAAACTATAAATTCCTACAGCTGACTGTATCCCAGATCCATTGAATCAGAATCTCCAGAGTCAGGGCCTTGTAATTTCTATATTTATCAAGAGTCCCCATCGATTTCTATTTTCAGGAAATGCTGCCATAGAAGATTCAGGCTAGGTAATTGTAGATCTACCATTTAAGAAAAAGCTTTAGGATGTGATGTTTTTATAGCTGAGTTCTATTTGGCCTTTAAATAACAGATAATTTTAATATTATGTAACTATTCTAGACCATAAAAAACGATGGAATAATTCTAATGATGTCAGCATAACGTTAATGCCAAAACTTGATATAGTATAAAGAAAAACAAAAACTACAAACTAAACTTACTAATGAAATAGATAGATCGATCTAAGCCAGCAATATATCACTATAATAATACAGTATCACCATATAGAATTTATTTTATGACTGTAAGAATGATTTAAAAATAAGACTATCATTTATTTAATTGATTTCATTTATTTCATTAATAAATTGAAAGAGAAAAAATATGATGATATCAATAGATGATGAGAAGATATTTGATAACATTGATTCCTAAAAAAAACTATAAGCAAAATAGGGATAAAATGAGATTATTTAAATATGATTATTTCTGTTTTCTAAGGGCTAATAGCAACTATAATCACAAGTAGCAATACATTGAAACATTTTTAATTAAAATAAGAAGCCATATATGGATGCCAGCTATCACCATTCTTACTTAACATGATCTTAGAGTACTAGCAACTGGAGTAAGACAAGAAAACAATCAAGATTGGAAAATAAGGAGGAAAATCATGTCATTTCGCTTGTGAAATAATTGATCTAGGTAACCAAAGGATTTTGGTTAAAAGTAAAACTGCTAGAATTAATGAGATAATTTAGTAAACTAATTACATAAAGATATATTAAAAAGTCAATAGCTTTCCTGTATATTTCAGTACTTAACATAGTACTGAAAAAATGGAATTGAAGAAGTCAGACTCCATTCATCATAGAAACAAAAATCTATAAAATACCTAGAAATAAATATAACAAGAAGCAGAGGATCTCAGAAGGTAATTACAAAATCCTAGTGACTGATAGGGAACAACAAATGGAAAGACATCATATTTCTGAATGTAAAGTCAATTAGCTCAGAACTGATACATACATGTAATGCAGTTTCAAGTATAATGCCAGCAAATTTCTTTTCAATGGCATCAAGTGATCTTAATATTCAAACAAAAGAATGAGTGCTTGAGAATAGTTCAGAAAAGTGTGGAAAAGAGTAACCACTATTAACTGAGTATTATTCTAAACACTTTGCATGAATTAACTTAGTTAATCTCCAGATAACTCTATGGGGTAGGTTTTAGTATTTATGTATGTATGTATGTATATATGTATGTATGTATTTAAAGTAGGTCCCATGCCCAGTGTGGAGCTCAACACAGGGCTTGAACTCATGACTCTAAGAAGAAGACTTGAGCCGAGATCTGGAGTTGGATGCTTCACTGCCTGAGCCACCTAGGTGCCCCGACTTTTCTATTTCAAAGATTAGAAAACTGAAGCTCAGGAATGTTATGAAGCTACTAAATGACAGAGCTAGAATTTGAACCTAGGTATACTTAACCATTAAACATACCAAAGCCAGCATACTTAACCACTATGCCATAGTCTTCTTTCTTGATATTAGGACATACTATAATTCAGAAGTTGAAGTAACTTTTTTGTCATATAAGTAGATAGATTAGTGAGACCAAACAGAGCATCTGTGATAAAAGTGACATTCAATTCATTGGGAAAAAATAATTTATTTAATTATAGGGGCTAAAACCAGTAATAATCCAGAAAGACATAAGGTTAAGTATTTATCTGTGAACACAGATAAATTTAAGCTGAATTAAAGATGTAAATGTGAAAAATTAAAACGCAATAACATATTAGAAAAAAATCTGGGAAACTATATAACTTGGGAGACAGGAAGACCTTCTTAACTAGATAGGCAACATAGGATGTATAAAAAAGAATATTTGACAGTACAAAAATAAGAAAAACTCTTTGCAAGGCAAAAAATTCTATAAATAAACTCTAAAGGCAAGTGACAGAATTGGAAAAAATATCTGTGATTCAAATGGTGATATCTACAACTCATACCAAAAAGTGAGCAAATGATATGAGTAGTTTTTAAAAGTATAAATTTAAATAGTCAATAGAATGTGAGAAGTTGTTCAAATTAGCCAGCAGAAAATGCAAATTCAAGTAGAAATAAGAGTCCTCTCTTTTGAACTGTTTCTAGTATGATGGGTTTGAAAACACCCACTGTTGATAGAGACAGAGGGAAAAGAAAATTCTCATGCATTGGTATAAATTCTTGCAGACTTTGAAGAAAGCAATTTGGTTACATCTTTTTAAAACTAAAAATTCAGGGGTGCCTGAGTGGTTCAGTTGGTTAAGCGTCTGGCTTTTGACTTTAGCTCAGATGGAGCCCCAGATCAGGCTCCATGCTGGGTATGGAGCCTACTTAAGATTCTTTCTCTCTCTCTTTCTCTCCCCTCCCCTGCCCCTCTCCCCCCCCCCCACCGCCTCTCGCACTCTCTCTTTCACTCCAAAAAACAAAACAAAACAAACCTAAAAATTCATATGTCCTTTAACCTTGCAGTCCCAGTGTGGGGAATCTATCTCAGGGAACTGAAAGCAGCTGTAGATAAGCATATTGAATAAAAGACATTTAGTGGAGTATTGCTATAGTGACAAAAATCCAGCAATGTTTAAAAAGAAGGGGATGGACAAATAGAGTACATTCACATCATGAAACATCACATCATCAAAAAGAATGAAATCAGTTGACTTGTAGGGATTGCCACAACATATTAAAGAAGTAAAGTAAGATTTGAAGTTATGCAGGGGCATATTTCTGGCTAGCTCAGTTGGTGGAGCATGCGACTTGATCTCAGGGTCCTGAGTTCAAGTCCCACTTTGGGAGTGGAGGCTACTTAAAAAAAAATAAATAAATACAGATATGCATAGTATGACCCTATTTTTATAAAGCAAACAATTCCCAAATCCTACTATTTATCTGACAATTTATGAATATTTACATAGATGTATATGCACAAATTTGCTTGTATGTGGCTGTATGTATATGAAAAATACAGAGGGGTGCATGTTGATATTAACATGAGGTTATGGGTAGAAACTGAGTCAGGATGAGTGGAGAGGAGATGGAGGTGAGGGACAGAAGGAAATAAAAAAAAAAAAAGGCTGAAAATAAAAACGACAAAAACAAAAATTTTCCTAAAATGATCCAATGTGTAAAATGTAATTCTATTTATGTAAAAAAAAAATGTGTGTCTATTTACCTATCAACAAATCTTTTCTTTTTTTTAAATTTTATTTATTTATTTGAGAGAGAGATAGAGCATGAGCACAAACGGGGGGTGGGGAGTGGCAAAGGGAGAGGGAGAAGCAGACTTCCCACTGAGCACCGAGCCTGATGCGGGGCTTGATCCCAGGACTTTATCCCATGACATAAGTGGGAGGCAGACACTTAACTGACTGAGCCACCCGGGCACCTGAAACAAATTTTCAAGCAAACAAATATTTCTTAGCAAATTCCAAATGCCATATAATTTCATCTGGAAATATTTCAGTAAGAATCTCCAACATATATCCTCATGTGTGTTTGTGCAAGTGTCATGAACCAGGGAAAAGGAAAAAGGTGGAAGAGTGCACACCAGATTGCCAGTACTTGGTACCTCAGCGGGTGGAAGTGGAGAGAGGGCAGGAGGGATATAATTAGCTTTGTTTCCATATGCTTTTGAACTATATTGTGTTTTTTTTTTTTTTTTGAACTATATTGTTTAACTTGGTGCCTTAAACATGGAAAAACTGGTGATTTGGTCCTTTGGTTGGCCTTAGAATTGGAGAAGACTTTAGCAATATCTGCCATCTTTTCTCCCATACTCAAGGCAGCACGGTTGAGCCGTGGTGAACATGAAATGGTTAAGTAGAAAAATATTAGTGAGGAAATAAATGGATGACTTTTTACCAAAGCTGTTAAAATTAAGATAATATTCAGTGGTCAGAGGAACCACAAAGCTGTCAGGGAAAGAGCTCATGAATTTTGGGGGGGGAATCATATATATATCATAAGAATAATGTTTTTCTATTTATATATATAAGGAAGAATCATATAATCACATATATGTGATATTAGAGAGAAAGACTACACCTAAGAAAATAAATCTAAATCTAAATTTTTAAAATTTTTTAGCATTAAATGCCTTCAGGTAGATAAACTTAAATTCTCCAATCATTGTACATATGGATTATTTCCCCAAAAATAATGTATTAATTATCTTTTTTGTGTTATTAAAAATGATATTTAAAAAGAGTATACAATAGCTAAAAACTTTTTCAAGATTACATGTTAAGAGAAACAAAGAATGATAACATGAAAATACCCCTTCATTTAAAACAAAACAAAAAACAAAAGGCCTCTGCAATGAAAGAAGGCAGGAAGGAAATCTAGCACACTAGAATGCTAACAACCGCTTCAGAAATGATATCATATATATTTATAAGAAGTTATTCTATTTTGTTTTGACAAACTTTCCGTCATTGGCATGTTTTTATAGTGAAAAAGGAAATCAACAAACTTAAATATCTTTTCTAATTCAAGTGCAAAAGTTTATCGTGACATCAACCATTCATAAGCATTTTGTGGAGGTTATTGTTAGAGTCATTCTTTCACCGTTTCTGACATTACGTAGGTAGTGAAACCTTACACAAAGGTAGAAATCCATATACTGTCAGTCATCTTTAGTCGGGTCAAAAAACAACTCTAAGAAATTACGGACAGGAAAATAGGAGAATACTGTGAAATCATTATTTTGGATCCACTATCAGGAAAATACTAGCCTGGCAGGAAGTATTGAAGAGAAGGGAAAAAAAAAAAAAGATGTTATTTCTGAACCAATATGACTGCTCTAAAGCAGTCCCAATTCCCCTTTCATTTAATAAGCTAATTTTGTTTATTCATTCTCATTTATTCATTCACACAAATATTCATTCGCTCAAATATCATATCGTAAATGAGACAATTTAACCTCTGAGACTGGCAGTATCCCCACATGTAAAATAGGGATCACACGGAGGCCTACTCACAGTGAGCCTCTGAAGGCTTGGGACAATGAATGTGAAGTTCATGGCATATGATAGGTACTAAAAAAAAAATAGCACCTGTCGTTGTGGTCATTATAATTCTTATTAGGTGCCTAGCTTAGCACTAACTAACTCTTGTCAGAAGGTTTCACAACTATTTTTACTGAGTTAGATACTATTTATAACTTTAACAGTGTATAGAACTGTGTGTTTTATGCCACAAAGTAGATTCAGTATTTCTGTTTTATACGAATTTTTTTATACGAATTTTTGTTGTCTGTGTCAAATCCTTAATGGAAAGCTGCCTTCAGGCCCTGAATAAGGACAGCGAGACTGGCACTAGACAGGCCCAATGGTAGATAATAAAGACAGACCAATAGTAGATGAAAAGCTTTTTGCTGGTAGGCAAATCACCCCTTACCCACATGTGAAGCGATGACATGGGCCCCTCAAACCCCTCCAGAGTCTGTTGCTAGGCTTCTGGCTAGAAACTGCTAGGTGGGAGTTTTTTCTGTGAGCACCTGGCAATAGCAACCATGTGACCCAGTGGCTAATGCATCCCATGGCCACTTGGAATAGTAACAAGAATCTCCAGATGGAAGGATGCTGCAAACGAGATTTTATATAGTTAAAAGGACATTTGGAAGTCTGGGAATACACATGCAATTTATGTAAATCCAAATTCAATTTAGACAGATACCATGGCCTCCAGGCACCCAATAAAGGAAGGCGACTTAGATGCCCGTTCCCATCAGGTGCTAACTCTCACTAACTGGAGTTGTCTAAGCTTTAAGTGGTTATGGTGACTGCCCACAATGGTCAGCTGTCAATCACAGGAACTATCATTTCTGTCGTTGTTAGCATCATAATCATCATTATCAAGCCCTGCAGTAATTATCTGATAGCTCGACCAAGAAAGAACTTGCCCAGACCTCATTCTATTTAATTACATGATACACTTAGTATAAGGGAGGCTGTTTTTCTGGTTATAAAATCTGGTTTTATTTGGGGGTAAAAAGCAAAGGTCTCCATATATCACAGTCCTTTGTAACATTTGCTTTTTACCCCCCAATCCAAATGCTGGCAACTCCTTTTCTGACCTAGAAATCATAGTGCTTTAGAACAGCTTTTCTTAATGCTCACTCTTCTCTTACTCTGGGATACACATGAGTGCTACAGAACACCATTGAATGTTTTCAGATTTGATTAAAACCCAGAAAACTGTGATGATGTAAAGCATTACAGTAATTCGAGAGTGCTACAACTATACATGGTTCACCACAACTGACAGCTCCTTTAGTTTGGGTCCTCTCTGAGGCAGAGCCTGAGGCAAGGACTAGGGCATGAGTTTATTTGGGAGGCAATTCTTTGAAGCAGGAGTGAACAAAGGGAGAGCAAGGCAAGAAGGGAGGAAAGCTAACACAAGGGTACATTATTGAGGTTGTCGCATTAAGCTATGGGGGCCGGGTTCTTCCAGAACCTTGGAGAAGCATAGAGTATGTCTCTTGGAAGCATCCATCTGAAGGGTGTCTCTAGTCACTCATAGTTGAGGATTTCCTGGGAGACTAATAGCCCTGAAATTCTGGGATTATGTTTGCACATAGTTTGGGTAGGATTCAGAGAAGGCCATGAGGTAAAACAAAAACACAAAGAAACAAATCAGGGACGTAAAGATCTCCAGAAATCTGCTCTTGCATATGAGTAACAACAACTATCAAAGAAATAGTGATCTTGTCCAACTCACTAGTTTTAGAGAGGGGATAAATGAGACACAGAAAGGGGAAATGACTTCTTTAAGATTATATGATAGAGGTAGAGGTATTGAGTGAAGTCTAATTTCAAGTCTTGTCACTTGTAGTCTTGTGCGTTTTCCAAGATATCACAGTTCTTCTCATATATTTGGATTAGAATAGCCCTGCGGTCACTGGTCAGGTGTGTTCAGGGAGGCAGTGGATCACATACCAGGGAGTATTGAGGCTGCCATACCTGCTCATGACTTGGGCAACCAGAAATTGTGCTACTATTGCTCATAAAAAACATCTGGTGTGGAGGAGCATCACAATGTGAGCAATGCCACTGCATTCACCATGAGAAGGCCAGTGAATGCAATGATGTACTTGAAAGTACTTGGAGATTTCAGAGTGTGGTAACCCCAGGATCCACTAATTACTAATTTCTTCTTAGACCAGAGCTACACAGGACTAAGCATTCACATATTTTCAGACACGTGGATCACCGATTTAAGTGTTCAGTTTCCTGCTGGCATCTGACATCATAAAACCACAACTGTAGAGAATTCCAACTCACATTTATAAATAAACTTGGTTGCAAAGATCAGAGACAACAGGAGCTATGAGACAGAGTGCTATGTGCCCTTTTCTAGGATAAAAGATCAGCCTGGAAATTATATTATTATAATTTGCTATCACTGGGCTGGTAAGGAGGAGGGATGAGGAACAGAGGGGGTTCTAGGCTGAGACAGCCTCACATGCAAAGACATGGTGGCACAGGAAAATATGGGAAGCTGGGAATGATAGAGAGTTTGCTATGGCTAGGCGAAGGGGAGAGAGAGAAAAAGAGAGAAGTGGCAGGGGGATAGGGAGGGGCATGGACACTGAGAGTTGAGCTCAGAGTAGGAGGCAGGATCCAGATCACTGAGGGCCTCAAATGCTATTTTCAGGAGCTTGGACATCATCTTACTAACAGCGAGGATCTATTAGGAGGATTTCAAGTGACAGACTGCGGTTTAAACGATCACTCAGGTTAGAATATGGAGACAAGTTGGAAAGGAGGTTAAGGAATAAAGACCAATTAGAAATGATTAGAACCTGAGCTAGGGTATGGTTAGCAGTTCTTCCCACGCCTGAAGATGACCAACTGTGGTTGCTGCTACTGGGCCAGTTCTCAGGAGGCCCAGTCCTGGGAATGATTTTGCCTCCTGCCTCTTTATTTCTTAGGAGACATTCCAATGATCTGATTCCAGGATCAAATTTCAGAGATACAAGCTTGAATGATGGAAATAACTGTTACAAGAAAAATTCGTAAGGAGAGGGGTGGAGGAGATATGAAAAGGGGAAAGGGAGAGGAAGAATGGAAAGATATATAAACATGTAAAGCTTAGAAGAATCTTCGAGAGATTCATCTTACAAGGATTGCTTTAAGAAAAACACCCAGAATTTCAAGATGGATATCTTCTGTAGTGACTAAATTTGTTTCTAAATGTGTTTTTAAAGAGTTTATTATTAAAATTAATGAATTATCTCATGGTGATCTCATGCATATATATCATGCCAAAGAGGTAAAAGGTTATTGGGCTGCACAGAGGAAGCTGATCAGGGTCTTGTGGTTTGACAATATGCATTCTGAGTAGGAGCCAGAACTTTTCACATCTCAGAGGAGCTACAATTATCTGAGAAGGGGATGAAAAATGTACACTTACTGGAGTGGCGGAGGAGGTTAGGGCTGGAAGCCAGGTTACCAAATCACTGTCTGGAGCACGTGGGCAGATGTAAAAGTGGGAGGAATGTTCAGACCACATCGTTTCCTAGTGAAAATGCCAATGCAACTTGTAACCATAGCAACACAATAGCCCTATTACAACAACAACAAAAAAATCTCGCTGTCAATTGCACTTAATGAACACACAAAAAACAACCCTCCATTTTTTCCTTTTTAGTAATAAGTAAAATTTTGTATTCAGTTTTGTTTCATTTCTATCCACTGGATTAATAATACTTTGTTAGAAGATTTCAATTTCTTAAGAATCCTTTCTCACACAGAGGCAAAAGTTTTAGAAATATAATCTGCCTGGTAATTTTGGATTGAATGTCAGGCATTGTGAATATTCTCTTGTAGGGTGCTGGTTATTTTTATACTCCTATAAATATTCTTGATGCTTACTGGGCTAAATTACTTGCGTTCTTTTGAGCTTTGCTTTTGAACCTTATTAGATGGGACCCGAGCTGCTTCTAGTCTAGGGCTGATTTTTCCTCACTACTAATTCTTCTACCAAGAATTATGAAACTTTCCACTCGGGTTGGTGGGGACAGGAGCTATTTCCAGTCTTAAGTGAGCAACAAGTATTTTTTTCCTCTAATTCTTTCCCTGGCCTTAGGTAGTTCCTTACATATATACACTGATCACTTTCTACCTGAACATTCCAGGGGACCTTCTCAGATCTTTAAAGCTCTCTCTGTGAAGCTCTCACCTGTGAAACTCTAGCTGTCTTGGCATCCCTGAGTTCCAGTTCCATCTCCTTAATTTAGGGAACCCGCCTCCCTGCACTGTGTCTTGGAAACTCTTTACAGGCAGTGAGCTAGGATGATCATAGAGGTCTCCTTGTTTTTACCCTGCTCTCAGAGATCACTGTCCTGTGCTTCCTGGTGTCCAATAGTTAAAAACTGTAGGCTTACATATTTTGTCTATTTATTTTTTAGTTTTTTTTCAAGAAGAGTGTTAGGTCCTTATTACTCCCCTTTGCCAGAAGTAAAAGTCCCCAACTTTATGGCTTCTGGTCGATGAGTAAAATATTTGGAGAAAAGAATAAATTACATCTTGAATGATCAATGAAAGCTTCTTAATGGTTTAGGATACTTTAGCAAAATTTACATCATTTTCAAGTGTCAGAACATAATTCTCATAATTTTGTATTCATAATTTTCATATAAATATGTAGTGAGCAAGTATCAAAGTTTTATTTCTCACTAATGAGGTAACCAGGAAGACGATAAAGCCAGTTAGAAAAGTAAGACACTGAGAAGGTAAATGATGTATTAGGAGGGAGGGAGAGAGAAAGAGAGAGAGAGAGAGAGAGAGAGTGAGCAAGAATATAAATGAAAAAATATGCTGGAATAGTATTGCTAAATTAGATACAAAACTGGTTCATGTCCCATAGGCCAATAAAATCATAACCTTTGGGGTTATCTTCTCAGTTGAATAGAAATAATTTTTATTTCTATTATACAAAAACTCATTTGTATAATATTCATTTCCACAAATTAACATCTAACCTTTACAGACTTAAACATGTCTTACAAATATCTTATGTCTTAAAAGATGACCCTTGGGTGGGCTCAAGACCATGTTTTAGGAATGGACACAGTCATCTTTTTTGACTCATTTCCAAGTGCTGGAAGTCTTCTTAACATAAGTATTACCTATAAGTCAATGAGATTTGCCATTACCTAGATGGTCACTCTGAGTCTATGTTTGCTCACGTAATGAAAAAATTAAACTTTAAATTAAAAATTAAAATTAAACTGCAGTTTTAATTTAATTTAATTTAATTTAAATTTAATTTAATTAAAATTAAAATTTTAATTTTATTAAAATTAAATTTTAATAAAAAAATTAAACTGCAGTTTTATAACTGCAGTTACATGTTAGAATCACTTGGGGGAGCTTTAAAAAATTACCAAAGCCAGTAATATTTACTATAAATATGTGTACCACATCTTCTTTATTCATTCATCTGTGGATGGACCTAGAGGGTATAATGAATGCTAAGGGAAATAAGTCAGCCCGAGAAAGACAGATACTATGTGATTTCACTCTTATGTAGAATTTAGGAAACAAAACAAATGAAGAAAGGAAAAAAAAAGCTCTAAATATAGATTACGGGGCGCCTGGGTGGCTAAGTCATTTGGGTGTTGGATTCTTGATCTTGTCTCAGGTTATGATCTCGAGGTCATGGGATCAGGCCCTGTGTCAGCTCTGTGCTGAGTGTGGAGCCTGCTTGGGATTCTCTCTCCCTCTCCTTCTGCCCCTCCCCCTGCTCATGCTCTCTCTCTTAAAAAAACAATCTATCTATCTATCATCTATCTATCTATCTATCTATCTATCTATCTATCTATCTGTCTATCACAAACTGGTGGTCGCCAGAGGGGAGATGATAGATAAAGGGGATTAAGAGTACACTTATCTTGATGAGCACTGAGTAATATACAGAAATGTTGAGTCATATTTTACACTTTAAACTAATAGAACACTGTATGCTAATTATACTTCAATAAAAAGAAAAACAAAATACCACCAAAGCCAGGGTCTCTTCCTAGACTAATTAAATCAGACTCTGAGGGTGAAGTCAGGGCATCATTAATTATTTAAATGTCCTCTATTTATTCCAGTGCGCAGCCAGGGTTGAAAACTACTGGTTTAAACTGGGTTTCTCAGACTTCTTTCAATAATAATGCTCTGTAATTCTATGGCTTGAATTACAGGCAGCTCACTTTTACACTGAAGAAAGCAGACATAAATATGAACTCTGCTAGCTTTCTTGCACTACCAGTGACTTGGAAATGATTCAAGGCTGACAGCATTCATTCTATGGCATGGAAGCAGCAGGAAAGGCCAGGGGTGGGATAGCTGAATGACTGGTCTTTGTGTTCCAATTAGAAATAGTCAGCTTGAGTTTCTGGAAAGAGATAAGAATGTCTGCAGATAATTTCTTTAAAGAAAAGAAAAGAAAAGAAAAATCAAAATTCATTTTGTGCCCTTGCTTCTTGAGTTGAGTCCATCCACACTCCCAGAGCAGGGGCTCTTTCACACCATTATTAGAGATTGCATTTTTTTTTAACGATTTTATTTATTTATTTGACAGAGAGAGATACAGCGAGAGAGGGAACACAAGCAGGGAGAGTGGGAGAGGGAGAAACAGACTCCCTGCTGAGCAGGGAGCCTGATGCGGGGCTCGATCCCAGGATGCTGGGATCATGACCCAAGCCGAAGGCAGATGCCCAACGACTGAGCCACCCAGGCACCCCAGAGACTGCATTTCTGATTTAAGTCTGTGTATCAATAAATCAAGGCTGTGACCCATAGTATCTGTAAAAAGAAAATAATGTAACAAGTGTAAGCCTTTAAAATGATTTCCAATAATGAAATTCTACTTCAAATTCTATTCTTTCATGCTTGTCGGGTAGTTTTTTTTTTTAATTGAAAATGTTTTTTTTTTTTAAATTTTAGTAGTTTATTAAAAGTCATATATTAGATTACTTTATTCCTGCATGTACTCAATTATTTCTTCCTTATGTTTGGGCTTTTCCTTTCCTACTTGGTGAGATTTGCCTTTTTTTTTTTTTTTTTTTTACAGGGAACCAGAACTGTGGGGGGGGCAGTGAATTCTGGGAAACGGCTTCAGTGTGCTGACATCTTACCACCTCATCACACACACACACACACACACACACACACGCACGCACGCACACAGAGTCTATGTTCAGAAGTTTGTTGTTGTTTTTGTTTTTAGATATAAAGATAGAATGGGGGGGTGCGGAGGGAAAGAGAATCTGCAGTAGACTCCTGGCTGAGCAAGGAGCTGGACTGGGGCCTGGATCCCACAATCCTGAGATCATGACGGGAGCTGAAATCAAGAGTCCACCCTTAACGGACTGAACCACCCAGGCGCTCCCAGAAGTGTTTTAAAGTACTCCACAGACTTATGCAGGAATCTGAGACATGTTCAATGTAGGTGACATATTTCTTCCTGTAAACCTGGACAACTTTGCCCATTTGCTGACCTTTGTAGTGTCCTCCCACAGCCTATACTTCATCCTTTCGGACGCGCATGGATCGAAAGTTGTACTTCTGTCTCTGCTCTTTGAAAAGAGGGGAAGGCATAATCTTCCAGCAAACATGGGACAGTACCTTGAGATGCCTTTTATGGTTCTTGCTCTGGTCAGAAGTCAAAAGGGATTGACTTCATTTTGGCCATTGGTGCTTTAGCAATGTCTGCAAAAAGGAAGAGAGAAAAGCATTTTCTGAAAGCAAGGGCTTTTGAAACTCTTTACTCTAAAACTACATTTATGAGAAACACATAGTAAATGTAACTAGCTATTCAAAAATTAAAATAAAAGTTGCTTAACTTGATAAGGGTTTTTTAGTGGTTTTTTTTTAATCATAAATTAATGTTGAATTTTTCCAATTGTTTCTGGGCATCTTTCTCAATAATTGTATGACTTCTTTTCTTCCATCTGTTAATATAGCGAATAATATTAATAGATATCCAAATATTAAACTGTTTTAGTTCTGAGATTGAACCCTACTTGGTCATGATGGATTATTCTTTTAATGTTCTATTTGATTATGTTTCCTCCTTGACACTTTTAATGATAATCTTCTTTCCTCTACAGCGAAACATCCCTATGAGTAGCAAAGAGATGGTATTAATTTTCATAGCCATTTGACAGATTAGAAAACTCAGACACAAAAGTGGTAAATGACTTATTAGCCAAGAACAAGTAGATTAGTGACAAAATCTATACTTAAATGTTTGGTGCCTAATTCTGGCCTAGGAATTTTTTTTCCCACTTCTCTCCTCTAGTAATTTATGTTTTCATCAAGCAAATATCTCAATCATGAAATATTTCAGATAACCTTATAGTATTTCACATAACCTTAGAATACTGTCTTGAAAACAGAATTTTCAGTTCTAGATAAACCATGAACACTGTTTAAATCCTAGTTCTTAATTCTTTCCTTTTCTTCTCTACAGTAAGAGTTCTTATAACCACATTTAATAATCATGGGTTTGGGGGAAGAATATGGGGTGGAAGTGGGAGAAGATGAGAACAAGAGTTCAGGTGTATGGTTGAACCATTGGCTGAGCTAGACAATCCGCCTGGATGAGCAGATTTGAGGGTGAGGCTGCATGGATGGGCTTAGAGAGACTTGGACACATTTGTCTGAATTTCCAGGTGTGAAGTCTACAAGGCAGTTGAATGTGCAGTTCTGAAAACTCTGGAGAGAGGTTGGGCTGAACATGTACTTGGTAGTGACTGGCATAGAAGTGGTACCAGAGTCATGGGAATGGATGAAATCAACCAAAGAGGGTATGGGGAACAAAGAGATAAGAGTGTGAAAGGCCAACATTTCTGTGGATCGAGAAAGAGGAGCCAAGAAGAAACACAGAAAGAAGAGTCAGAGAGTTGAAGAAAAACAGGAGAGGGCAGTATCCTGAAAGCTAAGGGAAGAGAGATTCTCCTCCCTTCTCACCCCAACCTTGTCTTCTCCCAGGCTTTCCCGTCTTAGTAAACGGCTCATCATCCACCCAGCTGCTCAAGTAAGCAAACAGGTACCTTTCTGATTACTTCCCACCCCCAACCTCCTCCCATCAGCAAGTCTTACCAATTCAGCTCCTAATTATATAAGAATTTCAGTACTTTTCCTTCCATGGGCACCACAGGACTCCAAGACACTAACACCTCTCCCCTGGACAACTGTAACAGTCTTCTGAGTGGCCTTCCTGCTTTCTACCTAGACCATACTCCACCTAGCAGACAGAACACCTTTACAAAAGCACAAATAAGATCATGTCATTCCTCTGATTAAAATCCTCCAGTGGTTTCTCATTGCACTTTGCCTAAAATTCAAACTTTATCATGACCTAAGTGGACTCACATTTGGCCCCTGTCCATTTCTCCAACCCCATCCTGCACATTCTCCCACTACTGCTTACTAAATCAAGCCAACAGCCTTTTCTCTGTTCTTTGAACACACCAAGTTCATGCTCCCTCTGGGCCCTTGCCTTTGCTTATTCCTTTGTCTAAAGTGCTCAGTCCCAGACCTATGCAAGGCTGCTCTTACCCTTAATTAGGCCTCAGCTTAAATGTTACCTCCAAAGAGTCGTCTTCTCTGACCACCCCATCTAATTACTAAACACCTACTGTATTAGTTTCCTAGGGCTGCCATAACAAAGTATCACAGACCAGGTGGCTTACATGACAGAAATTTATTGTTTCACCCTCTGGAGGTTAGAAGTCTAAAATTGAAGGTACTGTCATGGTTGGTTCCTTCTGAGGGTTGTGAAGGAGAATCTGATCTAGCCTTCTTTTCTTGGCTTGTACATGATTGTCTTTTTCCCGTGTCTCATCACATCATCTCCTTCTACGTGAATTTCTCTGTCCAAATTTCCCCCATTTTATAAGGACCCCATTATATTGGATTACCATCCTAATGATCTCCAACTTGATTATCTCTGTAAGGACTATTTCTAAATAAAGTCACACTTTGAGATACTGGGGGTTAGGACTCCAACATCTGAAGGGATGTAATTCGACCCACAATGCCCACACCCAGTGGTCATCACATTGCACAGTTTCATTTTCTCTATAGCATTTGTCTTTATCTGAAATTACATTGTTCGTTTTTTGCTCACATTTTGCTATTTGTCTCTGGAAGCTCCACAGAACAGGAACCTTGCCTGTCTTTGAAGCAGACTCTGCTGGTGCCCCTGACATATCCCCTGTTGCCATAGATACCAGCAGCTTCTCACAAGCCTCTGCAACATTCTATCTGAGGCTTCCTCAAGCATGTTGGTCCTCTAGTGAGGCAGGCTGGAGATGCCAGAAGTTACTGACAGATGAGAGGAGACAGAATACTCCAGTTTCCTCTCTCCCCTGTCAGGGACAGTGCTGAAGTTTGCTTTTTGCTGCCTCTGAGAGGTCCAAAGCAGGACTTAGCCAAATTATCCATACTGCTAACGAATATACCTATATTGGCTTCCCCCCTTCTCTGTTTACTTCCTTACTCCCCTACCAGTGTTTCTAGAATCTCTCCCCAAATAAACTACTTACAGTGAACCCTTATCTCTGGGTCTGCTTCCTGGAGAAACATAACCTAAGACAGTCTTTATCACTGTATTCCTGGCACCTAAACTTTACATAATACAACACTTATGGTTAATGCTCAATAAACCATGATGAATTAATCAACAGAGGGTGGTGGTAATAGACATTGTCACATGCTGTGGAGAGAAGTCCAGTAGAAGAGAACTTTAAAAAAAAAAATGTCTGTTTGGTGATGGTGAGATCAGTGGCTACTGCTAGAGGAGCTTATTAGAATGGCAGGGGGCAAGTCTGATTTTGGTGGGCAAGATGAGATGAGAAAGCTAGGAGCCACAGGCAGGAAAGAGTTAACTTCATATGACAGCGGGGTGGAAGGAAGCCAGTTTTTTATTTTTCTGGGTGAGAACAATTTGAGCCTATTTGAGGCTGATTCAATGGAAAAGGAGAGAATGATGATATAAGTGAGAAAAGGGGATAAATGAAGGTCCGAGTCTCAGATGATTAATTAGAGGCTGGGTTAGTGACTACAGGTGGAGGAGTTAGCATGTGGAAATAGAGGCCTCTAGTCTTCCAAGAAAGGAGGCAGGAGGTAAACTGGTAAACAGAAACAGGAACAAATATGCAGTAATACTCTTTTTTTTTTTTTTTTTAATTTCAAAATTGACAGGGGTTCATTACAGAGCTTTTGGAACAATAACTAAATTTATTAAGTACTTAGAATATTTCAGGCTCTGATCTATGTGCTTTACATGTGTTAACTCATTTACCTCCCAATCTATCATATGAAGCAGGTACTGTTTCTATCTCTTTGTTATAGAGGAGAGAGACTGAGTCAATGGCCCAGGCTCACAAGACTGGTCACAATGGCAGACCAGGATGTGAACCTTCCTTGTCTAGTTCTGCAGTCATTCTGTACTAAACACAAAGGACAGCCCAAAAGGAAAACTTATCTATCAGAGAGAATAAATAAACACATATGAAATACTTAGACAGATACAGAAATCACCAATTCACTGCCATTGCTTCCCTTTTCTCAGGGAAGTAGGTGGGGACCCCGAAGCAGTGAATGGGGATAAGTAGAACTCATTAGTAGAAATAGTTTGAAGATGTTGCTTCTGGGAAAGGAGAAAGGAACTGATGAGGAATTTTGAACAGTGCTGAAGAGTCAGCTTGAGGTTGCAAATACTAAACTGGGGAAAGATCAATCAGCATGTTCAGTGATTTTTCTCAGGGGCACTGAACTGGTGGTTGGGGTAGACTTTGCCATGGGAGGGCCACAGAAAGTCAAGAGAAATTGATAGTTTTAAAGAAGGCGTGGTTGAAATGACTGCATCTTCGTTTGGGATCCTTGAAGGCAGACCTTGGGGTAGATATTTGAGAGCAAGCAGTTTACTGGGAGAGAACTGTAGGAAAAATGCTGGTAGGGGAGGGCAGGAAGTGTGACGGGGAGGGAAAGATGCCAATAAAGAGTGTGCACTGCAGACAATGGGAGCTTCATCCTGATGGGAGACTCTGGGAGCTAGTGTGGAAATACATCTCAGTTGTCTCCCCTGAGGGGATTTCCATTAGCTAATGGTTAGGACTGCTCCAGGGGTAGCCGTGCAGGAGCTGAGAGCCGCCACACCTGGAGATACAGAGAGCTTGGGTGGCCAGAGGAAGGCTGCAGGCAAAGAGATGTTGGCTGTTGGGGGTCTGGTCTCCTGGTGCCCATGGGAAAATAAGGCCTGAGGGGATAAAGACCAGGCATCAGGAGTGTCTGCTACAGACCATGGATTTGTGGTTGGGTCAGAGAGAGCAAACCTGTAAGAAGCCTAGGAGAGCAGGGGAACAGTGGGATGAACATCTTTTTGAAAATTATTTTAAATAGGTAACATTGGCACATGGAATAAAATCCAAGTATGAAAGAATACACAGTGAAAAGTAAATCTTTTCTCGCCATCCATCTGTCTTCCATTGTTGTTAGTATCCTTTTAGAGATAGCACAGTAGGTACTGTGTGTGTGTGTGTGTATTATAGGTATAGACATTATATACACATATTTATATTATAGGTATAGGTATTTTATATATAAACTAGGTACAGTTTATATATATATATATATATATATGCAATTTATTTTTACATAAATTACCTATATCGGTAGTAGCATATAATATACTCTGCCTCTTTTATAAGGGTATCTTGGGGAAACCTTTCATATTAGTGCATAAAGATTTGCTTTAATTTTTTAAATAATTGCATAGCATTCAAATTTATGTATGGATTTACTTAATGAGTCTTTTGTTAATAAGTTTTTTTTAAGTCTTTTTTTTCTGAAATAATTATCCTTATACATATGTGTTATTGAGCACAATCTAGTGATCTATAGGGTAAATTCCTAGAACTAGCATTGCTTGGCCAAAAGGCATGCGCATCTAAAATATTGATAGATAGTGCTGAATTTCCTTGAACCAATGTACCCACCCATGGGATTGACCATCATAATGGGGCCAAAGTGCAGAAGCACAGGAAAAGGGAGGAGAAGAGGGAGGAGCAGTCGGACAATGAAATGTCAGATATCAAGATTTTGGTGTAGTAGTTCCATTCCTGCCAAGGTCCAGGGTGTGGCTATACCAGGAAGTTGTTGGCCTGGAGTAGTGTGCAGGTAAAGGTTAATGATGCAAAAGTCAAGGAACTATGAGGTGTCAGAATAACACCGAAATGACGAGCCAGCCCTTCTATCCTGAGGTTTGTCATTATATTAAGTTGTGAAATGCAATTAGAGAAACCTTTAGCTTTATTATTTATGTATTTATTTTTAAAAGGTTTATTTATTTATTTTGGAGAGACAGAGGGAGAGAGAGAGCGCATGAACACGGGAGGGGGTGGCTGAGGGAGAGAGAGAGAATCTCAAGCAGACTCCCTGCTGAGCATGGAGCCCCACACGGGGCTCGATCTCACAACCCTGAAATCATGACCTAAGCTGAAGTCAAGAGTCAGAGGCTTAACAGGTGCCCCTCAGCTTCCCTTTAAATCTAGCAAGGAAAAGATGCCAGATGCCTACCAGTCCTTTCTACTCTATGGAGCAGAAAACTCTTCACACTTGAGCTGAGGGAGAAGTACATCAATCAACATGGCTGCCCCAGGGGACAGGCGAAGATGTCTCTATTTTTTTTTTTTTTATGATGCATCTGTGGCAGTGGGATTGGCAGGGCTGTTCTGAATCCTGCAGCTTTGAGTGAACATCACTTGGGCTTGTGGGTAACTCATTTTCCAACATCTCCAGTCTTCTAAGCATTGCTGACATTGTCAGACCAACCCTGGCCTGGGTACCCCTTTCTTGGTAATAAAACCAATAGCAATAATACCAACCGTAGAGGGTAATGTGCTGAATCAGAATTTGTGTTCAGCAGCAGGTAGTTTAAACACCGGTTTAACCAGAGATGAGTTTTCTTTTCTCTTGGATAACACAGAATCCAGAGATAAGCATTCCACAAAAGGCGTAGCAGTTCCACATTGCCAGTGGTGTCTCAGACTTCCTTCTGCTCTGCTTCCCCAGTGCTGATTTCTACCTGGTGGCATCTAGATGGCTGCTGGGATGTTAGCCATCATGCCATGTTCCATGCTGGAAGAAGGAAGTAAGGGTCAAAGGTAAAAGGGAGCATGCCAGATGAATCAGCATTCCCCACCCCTACCTTTTAATGAGCTTTCCCAGAAGCCCCACTCAATAATGGAACATAAATCTCATTGCATAGAGTAGTGAGTCACATGATCACCCTTATCTGAATCGTGATCATCATAAGTTAGCAGCACTTAAGTATATCTATAGAGTCCTGTAACCATCACCATCATCCATTTCCAGAATGTCATAATTTGAAACAGACACTCTGTACCCACTAAAAAATACCCCTCCTTCCCCATCTTTTCTCAGCCACCGTTAACCTCTCCTTTACTTTCTGTCTGTATGAATTCGCATATTTTAGGTATTTCATATAAGTGATCGTACAGGGCGCCTGGGTGGCTCAGTTGGTTAAGCGACTGCCTTCGGCTCAGGTCATAATCCCGGAGTCCCGGGATTGAGTCCCACATCGGGCTCCCAGCTCCACTGGGAGTCTGCTTCTCTCTCTGACCTTCTCCCCTCTCATACTCTCTCTTTCTCTCAAATAAATAAATAAAATCTTAAAAAAAAAAAAGAAAAAATAAGTGATCGTACAATATTTTCCTTTTGGGACATGCTCACTTAACTTAGCATAATGTTTTCAAGGCTCATACATATTGTAGCATGTATCAGTACTTCATTTCTTTTTATGGCTGAACGATATTCTATTGTATGGATATACCACACTTGGTTCATCCATTTGTCTGTCGATGGACATTTGGGTTCTGATTTAGTCTGGGCCGCTAGAACAAAATGTTGATCCTGGCAGCTGGAAGTGCCAGCATGGTCTGGTCCTGGTAAAAGCCCTCTTCTGAGCTGCAGAAGAAAACTTCTTGTTCTATCCCTATATGGTGGAAGGGGTGAGGGATTTCTGTGGTGCCTCTTTTTGGAGGGACATTAATCCTATTCATGAGGGCTCTCCCCTCATGACCTAATCACTTCCCGAAGGCCCCATCTCTTCTCTTTGCGTATGTGTGTATGTTCATGTTTTATCGCTTTAGTAATGATTCTTCCCCATCTCTTAACGTCATCACATTGGACATTGGGATTTCAGCCTATTAGGGAGCCACAAGCATCGAGACCATCGCAGGTTGTTTGTAGCATTTGGCTATTTTAAATCATGGCGCTATGAACACTGATGTACAGATATCTGTTTGAGTCCCTGCTTTCAATTCTTCTAGGTATGCACCTAGGGCTTGCTGGATCATGTGGTAATTCCATGTATACCTTTTGAGGAGCCAGAAAATGCGTTTTACGTGCTGAATTTTATTTAGTTTTTACAAACTTGGAATTGTTGAGACCACACATGGAAATTCTACTAGAGAGGAGCTTCCTACTCTGGATCCAACAGGTTGATGCTGCCCACTTAGTGTCCTTCTGGATAAGGGACATCTGCGTAGTGGATGCTAAGGTGAGCTGGATGGAGTTATCTACATTTTAGAAATGGGTAACAAATAAAAAAGGCTCAGTTACTATTCTCTTGGTAATGAGAGCTCCACTAACTTTCCCTAGCTCTGTCCCTAGGAAGTCTCACCAAGCACTTGTGGGGAGCCTTACTGGGTTTATACTAGATTCCCTTGACCTTGACTTAGGAACACCACACCATGAAGTTCCAGGCAGGAGCTATCTCCACCCCCTACACTCGACCTCAAATCAACCTGTCACAAATTTCTCAAGGAGATGGAAGATGAACTTAGTTATTCCGTGATCCAGTAATAGTTCTAAGTGTGCACGAGTATAGTGGATAACAATATGGCCCCAAAGTTAGATGGCTTGTGTTCAGATCCCAGCTCCACAATCTGTTGTGCGATCTTCATGGAAATTATTTAACTTCTCTGTGCCTCAGCTTCCTCATCTGTAAATTGAGGATTCATAACAGTGCTTTACTTTTCATATGATTGTTGTGAGGGCTACCTGAGTTCACACAGTTAAGAAATGCTTTAGAAAGATGCCTGAACTCTGGAAAGGCTCTGTAAGTGCGGGTAGTGTTAGCATATTGACATGATATACTCAGGAAGTGTAAATGCTATAAACCATAATAGTTAACAGCAAACTAACTAGATCAGTATTTATAATGTGGTAACTAAAAAACAAAACAAAACAGAACACAATAAAACCAAAAGAACGAAAGAAGAACAAAATTAGAAGGACACACATGAACAAAGCATGGAGAGACACACCCAGAAAGGTTGAAGAAGTCACTTTTCATTATCTTTGGTCTGATATTACAAGTCTGGAAAATGCTAACTACTTGGCCTCTTAAAATTTTTTTAAATTAATTATTTTGGGGGGTGGGGAGGGGGAGAGGGAGAAAGAGAGAGGGAGAGAAAATCAAACAGACTCCTCCCAGACTGTGGAGCCCAACACAGGACTCGATCTCATGACTCAGGGATCATGACCTGAGCAGAAATCAAGAGATGGTTGCTTAACCGAGTCACCGGGACATCCCTTGGCCTCTTAAATTTGTTTCTCACTTCCAAATTGGAGATAACTACTATTTTCATAGCATGATTGTGAGGATTTACCGAGGCAAAGATAGGACTTTATAAATTATCATCCCTAAATAAATATAAACACTTAACAACATGAAGTAGCCCTTCAGCTACAACTGTCATTGTCCAGGTGGATTTGGTGTTTGTGGCCAGGCTTGGCATAATACCAAGGGAGGTTGTGGAAAACATGGAGGAGGTTTAGAGGCTAAGGACAGACATGACGAAGAGTTAGAGTTTCTACGAAGTGTGCTGGACCAGATTAGTATCTGCCCACTGAGGATGTGGGTAGGATGAACTGCACCAGGGTCTGAGGAATTTGGGTTAAGTTTTATACAGCATTGAAATTAAAATACCAGAAAGTTCTCGAAAAACAATGGTGAAATCTAAGTCTTTCTCCGTGATTACCCAATGGAATAGAGAAAGAAGCTACACAGCCAGTCCGTGGTTGTAGCAAAGATGGGGGATGGGCTGGAGGGTCTCCAGCCTTGGGGCAGCCTGATTACCAGAACCGACCAATGCGATGATGTCATCTGGAACTAAGTATTTATTCAGCAGTCAGCTTGCGCCATCTATGGGTCAGTATGTTTCCTTGCAATTTGAGGACCGCAAGCCACTGTGACACCTTCGGAAGCAATGTGGTTGATTTTATTTTTGTGAAAGCCTCATTCCATGTTTTGGTTTTTGTGACTTGTTTATTTTTTGTGACTTTCAAAAATCCTCTCTTTGTAATCAGGGAGAAATTTTGCCTTGGGATGCTGATGTGCATGAAGAAGGATCTGGATGCCTAGATTCCGTTCGGTGATGTGTTTCTAATAGCCAGGGAATCCTTTCCTCTATTAAATGACTAAGATGACATTTTTAAAAATCCTGTGAGGCTTGCATTTTCCCACAGTTTACTGGAAAAGGGGGTAGGCCAGGAGCGGAGCCACTTCTGCTTTCGATTGTCCCATGTTTTATTCTTAGTGCCAACTGGCATAGGGAAGGCCGCAGATTAGGACAAAGGAACCCTTGGGTGCTGTGAAGGGAAATCAGGGAGGACTGTCTGGAGGGGGTGAAGTGGGTTCCGGATTTTAGGAAATGAGAGTCACAGGAAAGGAGGAGAAGGCCACATGTCCTGTGTGTCTGTAGTTCAAGAGGGCCTCCCATAGAAAGAGAAACCGGTTTTTCATGAGGTTGTCTCATATGAAGCTTTTTTCCATTCAGTCTCCATGTCTATGGCCCCTGTTTGTTTCTGCACTGAGCTCCCTCGCCCTCTCCCTGGTTGGACCATGCTGGTGGTCTCTTTTAGTTTCTGGAAAGCACCATGGTCCCTATCACTAGGGGCTTTTGCAGCTGCTTCCCCCTCTGCTTGAAACACTCCTTATCCTGGTAAGTCTTCTCCATCCTGTAGATCTCAGTTTACCAGTCACTTCCTGGCCTTGCCTGGTCCCCTTGCACGTACCGCACGCTGTGTTCCTACCTCTCCTTCGGATCTAATGTCACACTTATAGGGCTAGAGGTCTAACATTTGTCTTCTGTATTGCAGGTAGGAAACCCTGTCTGTATCCCTGTTCTCCAATAAGAGGCACCTGGAGTGATCAGGAGGGAAGAATAGCAAAATTGTGTACATGTTCCATTATTAAGTTTTCTTTGGAGGTTTATTTTAGAAACAAAGTAAAAGAAAACCAAATGTGCCTAATTGCTAACTCATGGTAGGGCTGGGGAGAGAATGTTGTGGACGGTTTTCCCAGCACAGCAATAGGGCAGGCCCCTGTTTTCTGATCTTGTGGGGAGAAGGGGAAACACTCTGGATGGGCAGGGCGGGGGGGGGGGGAGGGGGGAGTTGTTTTTACTCCTGCCCCCGATGGTGGATTAGCTTAGTGACCACACAGAGAGGCCTCTAACTGGAGCATGACAAGACCAGACTCAGGAAGGCAGAGAGAAATTTTCTCCATCAATGAATTGAGAAAAGCCATTTCCCAGAGTGCAGAGAAGAATTGGAAAAATTACATCCATAGTGCAATCCTTTAAAACATATACTAATAATATGTAATGAACTGTAAATAAACTACAAAGAAGACTGTGCTGAGGTTGAGTGTGTTGGGCCCAGCTGTAGAGCTGAGCATTTTGAACTGGGAGGAGATAAGAAGAGAAGGAGCCAAGCGATCCAAGTCTATGCTTCTTTTTTTATTTTGTTATAAATACAATGAAATATTGGGGTTATGTTCAAAATAATAATAATATATGATTTCGAAGGTAGGAAAGAGAAATGGCATCCCATGAGGTGATTTTGGCTGTAGTATTTATGGTGAATTGGAGGTCAGTCCAGGAAAGGGGGGTGAGTGTTAGGACTGGAGCCAAATCCATGGGGCAGGGTCTGGAGGAGGACGTGGGGCTTAAAGTCTGTGGTGTGCTCAGGGTCCCCAGTGGGGTTGCCCAGCCGTCAGGGGGCACCTGGCTCCACAGTTAGTGTCAAGATGGTCCTGGAAAACTGTTTCCAGAGTTTTGTAGGCAACTGTTGCCTTGCCTGTCTCAGGGCCGTGTGAGTGTCCTGTCAGTATTATTTGAGGGTCATGAGAGAATTGCTTTAGGTTGCCAGGGGGAAACACTCGGTTTTGCAAAGGTGGGACAGAAATAGGAGTTGCAGTTTGCATGCAGTCCTGGCACTTGACTCCTGGTTGGCTGAAGAGATGTGAGGATACCAAGGGAAGGGCAGGACACTAGGTTTTGATGGCTGTACCCTGGCAGGAGTGTGTTTCCTGGGTAATGAGGTCAAGGCATAAGGGGTGTTGGTGACATCCCTTTAAAGTTTAGAAAACCCATGTAGGCTTAGAAGGAGCTGCTTATGCTATACCCACAGAGTTGACTAGAATCTTGGAATCCAGTTTGGCTAACACGATGATCTTTTTTTGACAGGGAAAATCCTCAAGTGTTGGATTTAGGAATATATAATGAGTTTCAATGGGCCATACAACATTTCATGGCTCCTTTCATTGTTCTAAAACCCTCCCTTGCTAATAAATCAAAATCTGGCCCTTCAGAGTTTCTCCTGAAGAACCCATCCCTTAGGGGCTGCACCAGGCAGGGGAAAAGAGCACTGACCTGGCAGGGGAATCTGGGCCCCATGCCCAGCTTCACTGTGAGCAATCTCCAAGATCAAGTCACGTCACCCATCTGGAACCCAACCTCCTCACTGTAAGATGAAGGAGTTAACATTCCTTTCACGTTTAACATTCTATAATTCTGTGATCCAGTAACTGGATGTAGCAACGTGGCTTGGTTCTAGAAAACAAATAGAGGCATTTCCTCCTGTGATGCCCTGAATGTGTCCCCCTAAAATTCATATGTTGAAGCCCTAAACCCCAGGGTATTTGGAGATAGGGCCTGTAAGTAGTTAATTAAGGTTAAATTAGGTCAAAAGTGTTGGGTCCTAGTCCAATAGGACTGCTGTCCTTACAAGAAGAGAAAGACACCAAAGCTCGCTCTCTTTCTGTGTGTGCGCAGAGGAAACACCATGTGAGGACTTGGTAAGAAGGTGGCTGTCTGCAACCCAGGAAGAGAGCTCTCAGCAGATACCAGCCCTGCTGGCCCCTTGACCTTCCAGTCCCCGAGACTGTGAGAAAATAATTTTCTGTTGCTTAAGCCACCTAGCCTATGGCCTTCTGTTATGGCAGCCACGCAGACTAAATCATTTCCTCTGCCCTCAGGAACTAGACAATGATTTACTGGTCTGTGGCTTCTGGGTGAGTTTGCATTTAACTTTTTCCATTGACAAAGGAACAGCAAATAAACTGCATCCTGGAAAAGAAGACATTCCTCTGCTGGGGCATTTATAGACCATGTCTCTTAAGGCCCTAGTGACCAAGTCTTTCTCAGGGTGGAGTCATGGATGTCTCTGGGGTATTTTCTCTGACACCAACAAAAATTCTCTGACACCACCCGGGTGTCCAACAATTCAACTCAATTCTGACATTATCCAGTTGGAGTTAGCATCAGATCTGGCAAGTTGAAGGGCTGCCCTCACATTGGACACCCATTGCAAGTGCCAGGCCACCTGTACTACTGATCAACCAGCTATAAATCAAGGGTTCTCATGACCCGCTCCTGAGTTTTGGAAGTTTGCAAAAATGGCTCACAGAACTCAGGAAAACTTTACTTATATTTACTGGTTTATTATAATGGATACAACCAAGAAATAACAAAATGGAAGAGATGCATAGGGCAAGTTATGAGGAGGGGGTGGCACAGATTCCATGCCCTCTTTGGGCACTCAATTTTCCCAGTACTTCAATGTATTTGCCAACCCAGAAGCTCTCCCAGTCTCATTGTTCAAGAGTTTTTATACCCTGGGGTGCCTTGGTGGTGCAGTTGGTTAAGCGTCTGACCCAGTTTCAGCTGAGGTTGTGATCTGTGGGTCATAAGATTGAGCCCCGAGTCGGGCTCGGTGTGGAGTCTGTTTAAGACTCTCTCTCCCTCTCCTCTGCTCCTCCCCACCTCTCTCTAAAATAAATAAATCTTAAAAAAAAAAAAAAAAGAGTTTTTATAACCCAATTTCTAGTCCTTCTCTCCTTTCCACCAAGGTCAGTGGGTGGGGCTGAATGTTTCAACCCACTGATCACTTCCTCTTTTTGGTGATGAGCTCCATCCTGAGGCTAGCTAAGGGTCTTACCTTAAATCACTTTATTAGCATAAATTCAGGTGTGATTGAAAGGGGTTCATTATGAATAACAAAGACACTTCTATTATTCAGGAAATTCCAAGGGTTTTAGAAGCTTTGTGTCTGGAACCAGGGATAAAGACCAAATATATTGCTTATTATACTGAGGTCCAACATATATAATGCTCAGTCCTGAGTGGTCCCCTTGTAGTTGTGGTTGAGCCTGTGGGGCTACTTTCTGAGCAAAAATGGAGCACGGAAAGCAGGAAAAGATGTTACTGACTCAAGAAGTTTTCTGCAATTTCTGCCAAAATATTTTGGTTGTGGGGCATTGGATAGAGTGGACAGCTGTGGGACAAGTGGACTACAGGATTTCCAGGAAGGAAGATCCACACTGTGACCTCAAAGACTTAGGTTACAGGACCAACAACATGGGGGTATGGAATGTTGGGCATGTAGGTCTTTTCTTTCTTGGGTGTCCCCAGTTTGGGGCTTGGCAGCAGGTGGACAGTGAGTAATCTCTCAGGACCCACCTGTTGCAAGGACCCACAGAAGAGAAGCAGCAGCAGGCAAGCAGCAAAAGAGCAGGACACCACATATGGGGGGAGGCTGTCTCTGTGGGGAATCTGAGGGATCTGAAGACACAAAGTAACAGTAATGTGAGTGTCCTTGGATTTGATCCGGACCTTGAGCTTTCTGTGGGGAAGTGGCATGTCTCATCCAGACTTTCCGGGTGTGACAAGATGTTGATATTACTCAGTGGGGTGGAGAATACAGGGCCAAGGGACAGCTGTAGGTTCCTGTGACTACACGGTGCCTGGTCCCGCTGTGAGCATCATGCTCAGACCCAGACAGCCATACCCACAGCCAGTGGTGAAATCTCACTGATTCTCATTACTGGTTTTGGAAGTATGTTTAATTTGGAAAAAGACCATACTGAAATCTGACTTATATTATACTCTCAGAGCTGTGTGTGAAGCAAAATTATTTCCTTCTCTTTTATCAGGCACCTACACATCTATATCAGAGTACACAATGCCATTTTCCAAGAGCATTTGCTGAGAATCTTGGAGGTGAAGGTTTTAGAAATAAATATTTCTAAAGAGTAGGTACATCTTATAGTTTTCTGTTCATGAAACTTTGCTATCTATGGGCCAGATGGAGATTTTTCTATATCCAGGATACTGGATTTTCCAGAACATGTGTGGGATTTTATTGAATAAGTGTATACAAGAGTGCATAAATATACTTTATCTATGTAGGAGAATAAATTCTTTTCATGCACTTTAGAAACATTTTTTTTTAAAAAACAGATTTTGCTAATGAAACATTTATTAAAAGGAACTATCAAAAGAATGTAACACTTTGAATTAATTGGAGTACTGTATAAGCATCTAACATGATATTTCTGTAAATGTAGAGATAGTAAAGCCTGCAATCTAATTTATTGCTGAGTCCTCGACAAACCTAACTTGCTACTCTATATAGGATGCATACTTCCTAAAATTTTGTTGAATTTTTTGTTTTTAAGAAAATAGGCTGAGCTACTTATTTGAATACATCTGGAGTTACCTTAACAGAATTGGGAGCCTTATTTAAAACAGACCCAAGAAGACCCAAGGGAGCATAGATTTTTAATTTGTGGTTTTAAATATTCACAGTTCATGGGTGCCTATTGCTTCCTGTCTCTTGACAGTTCCGCAGGCCGCATAGTACCGTTCATTGCTTTGATCTGTTTTCTTTTATGCTCCACTGAACATGTAGCTCTGTGGGCTAAAATATTAACCCCCCTCCCCACACACACACACAGGTGGCCAGCTCTCTGGTGGTGGGTCTGAAAAGAAGGAGAGATCGTTTCAGACCTAAGACTCTCCAGAGATGGGGACAGCCTGGCTCCAGCTTTCTGAATCTTTATTTTCCCCTTCGGTGCTCAGTCTGTCAGAAATTCTGTCTTGGTGTGGGCAACATAGACTCCAGCTGATTTTTACCTCATTTATTAAAATGTCACTGGGGTGCTGGTAGGGTTTCTGGCAGAGCTGCAGAGCTAGCGAGGCGTGGAGCTGCCGGAGCAAGGCGCACTGCCTGCCATCACGCCCCGTGAGGGGGGGCGGAGGACGCCATGGGGGGAGGGGGAGGGGGAGGGGGACGCCCCGTGAGGGGGGAGGACGCCATGGCCACTGGCCAGGCCAGGAGCTGGACTGGAAACCGCTGCCATGGAAACACCATCCTGCTGCCACTGCCCCTACCTCGAGAGGGGGTCTCCGAGGGTCACTAAGCTTCTTTGTGTCACGAAGCACCTGCTTCACCCTCCAGACTGGGTGCTTCTGATTGGTGGATGCTAGATCCTGTGCCCATGACTACCTGGAAGGGATGCCTGGAAAGGTCATAGCTGGCATTTCAGTTTTTAGATTAGCAGGTAGGCCCTGCCTCCTATGAAAACTCGTAAGAAAGGCAAGTCTTCAAATAGAGGCAGGACACTCAAATGGTAGGCAGCCAGAAGAAATGACAACTGTCCATGATATGAACTAAATTAAACTATATTACCCTCCCCCCCACAAGAAGGATAAAAACCTTGCTCTACAGAGATTATTAAAAAACAAAACAAAACAATACCTGCCAATAGTAACCATGATAGCAAGGAGTTCCTTACCTTTGAAAACCTTCGCTACTCTGAGAACGATTTCAAATGTAATTGTTTAAAGTTTGCTATTCTAGAAACTTTCAGCTTCATCTAAATATTTTCTTTAAGGGAGTTTTGCTTTTGCTTTTCCCTTTTTCTAACTCTACATTATGGGTGCACGATGGTATTGGATTGGAATGGGTTACAGGTATTTCCCATTCAGGGAGACCGCTAATTTGTACATAGGAGTTATGTTTCTAGAAACTTCTAAATTGGAGAGCTTCAGTCCTTAAAACCCTTGTGGGGGATAATCAAGTTTTCCTTAACTCAGTTTAGGCAATATCTCCCTGGGTTTTATAAGAAATCAGAAATAGAGCCAAATGGGCCATTTTTACTTAGAGGATAAAAAAAAAAAAAAGGTGTCATATCTCACTTGATTTGTACTGTGTCACTTTGGCACTGAAGATTTCCAATTCATTTCAGTTCACCCTTACACGGAGGTGCAGTCTCATAGGGCAGGGCATGTGGCATAATGGTAAGAAAAGGGGAGAGCGATGTGGCAGGAAGAGTGAGAAGCCAGGGGATGGAGCTTCCCAAATTGTGTTGGAGAAGCCGTTTTGCTCTCTGGAGAGAGCCCTCTGCACCTAGACCCTACTGATGTTGGTACAGTTATTTTAGAAGGTTCAATATAGGCCAATGTGGTTGCAACAAATGAGGTGGGAATTGTTTTAATATGATTTCCACCTTCCCACTGAGAATAGCAAGACTTGATCAAGGGAGAATAGAGAATAGGTCAATGAGATAGGAGAAAATTACTCATTTTAGATATTTAACTTACATTATTATCTAATTAACTAGCTAATTACTTAATTCACTCCATAACCATTTACTAAGACCCTATCACATACTAAGTGCTATGTTTATTATTTATTACATTTATTACCTCATTTAATAATCTCTCCAACAACTTTATTTTATGAAGTAGATCTAATTCCTTCCCCTACTTGAGAGAGAAGAAAATTGAGGCCCAGCCAGCTTAAGAGGTTTTGGTTTTGGTCAGAATTTTATAGAATGAGGTAGAATAGCACGTCTTCCAGTCACGCCTTCTTTTGAACTTTTGAACTTTTTAGGTCATTATCACTGCATTCCTAGAATGTGTTCTTCAATGATGAGTGCATCTCTGTCTACTATACAATGTGCAAAAGGAAAGTTCTCATGGGCAGATTGAGAAGAGTGGTTTCATTTATGTAAGGAATGTGTGTCCTATGCCAGGCACGGCTTAATACTGACCCAGGAGAGCATGACATCACCGTGCCAATTGGAAGCAGGGGAAGATATCACTTGGAAGGGCCCTTTGGTGGTGGGAGCATGAGTGGCAGTAGGGGGTGTTGTACAAGATAAAGCACACCTACTTCCACTTCCACTTCCCTCAGTGCTGTCAAAACATGGACAGGTTAGAGCCTGTGCATTGGGCCTGCATATGTGGCTCCAACCCTAGGGTCAGTTGGTGGTGGTCTGTATTCATTTTCTATTGCTGCCATAACAAATTAGCACATATTTAGCAACTTAACACTCCTCTATTATCTTAAAGTCATAAGTGTCAGAAATCTGGGCACACATGGCTCAGCTGGTTATGTTCTAGATTCTGCAAGGCCAAAATCAAGGTGTGGGCAGGGCTATATTCCTTTCTGGAGGCTCTGGGATGAA